>JANEYF010000366.1:595000-1264811 GCA_029963845.1 Rhamnusium bicolor | reverse complement strand
TATATATATATATATATATATATATATATATATATATATATATATATATATATATATATATATATATATATATATATATATATATATATATATATATATATATATATATATATATATATATATATATATATATATATATATATATATATATATATATATATATATATATATATATATATATATATATATATATATATATATATATATATATATATATATATATATATATATATATATATATATATATATATATATATATATATATATATATATATATATATATATATATATATATATATATATATATATATATATATATATATATATATATATATATATATATATATATATATATATATATATATATATATATATATATATATATATATATATATATATATATATATATATACATATATATATATATATATATATATATATATATATATATATATATATACATATATATATATATATATATATATATATATATATATATATATATATATATATATATATATATATATATATATATATATATATATATATATATATATATATATATATATATATATATATATATATATATATATATATATATATATATATATATAGTTATATATATATATATATATATATATATATATATATATATATATATATATATATATATATATATATATATATATATATATATATATATATATATATATATATATATATATATATATATATATATATATATATATATATATATATATATATATATATATATATATATATATATATATATATATATATATATATATATATATATATATATATATATATATATATATATATATATATATATATATATATATATATATATATATAAAGTAAACAATTTTCATTTGCGGAGTTGTAAGAATTTGTACACATTAAAATTCACTTAAATTTATGCTCGATTTACACAGTTTAGATAAATCTGAAGATGCGCTGGTATTCCTCATAGGACGGCAGTGTATTACACTGACTCTATTTGGGGTACTATCTCTATCATAGATAGATAGCGCCACTTGCATAAAAGGTTGCAAACTGCAAGAATGCAATGTAACTAACTCAGTGTGTAATAAAATGAAAAACGTTTTCTTGTTCTTCCAAGTGTGTTGCTGTTTTATTTAACCTAATAAATACTTCTACTGCTAATAAATTAAACAGTATAGTAGTCTATATCGGAATAGTAAAATTTGTATAGTACTACTTATCAAGTTTTTTACTATTATTCAAGATACAAATTATGTTAAAAGTAAATGTATGTTGCCCAAATTCGCGATTCTATTTTACACTAAGGTTGTGCAACATCTCAGTCAATAGACTTCAATTAATTATAGAAGATACCATACGTGCTAACTTTGCGCATCGACATAGAAATGTAAATCAATACCAGTTACGTGTAATTTATTTTATTATTAAATAAAAGAAAATAACTAACTATTTACTATTTTAATAGATTAATATTAACATAGGTAATAAATCGAATAAAAGTGTTATGACAGAAAGAGAAACATTATAGCAAAGACTAATTTACTATTGTCTAAAGATCAGAAGCCACAAACACTGTATGTAAAGCGTGTTTATATGAACTTGTTTATGTAAAGTTATGCAGGGCTTCATACAAAGATACTAAACATATTTGTTTACTACAAGATAACTAATTTAGATGACTTTATACAAATAGACATACTCAGTTCATTTTAGAATCATAGCGATCTCCAACAAATATTCTATTAAAACAATAAAACAAGTTTACTTAGATCTTTAGTTTAATGTCCAATATTTTTAATACCAATAATAACTTCATTGTCTCAAGTAAACTATTAACAAAAAGCTTTAAATACTACTATTACATACATATCATGTCCGATGAAAAAACATGTGGGTATAATAATTAACTGACAGTTAAGTTGATTTCAAAATGTACAAATTCATACTTATTCTAATCAATATTATATAATATACAAACTTCAATATACCTACCTAAATATTCAAGATGAAAAACATCTTTTTATATTAATTTCATTTAGAGATTTTCCAATTGAAAGTGTTCCAGAAAATTAAAAACTAAAATGTATCCAATTTTATGACAAATCAAAAGTTTTGGAATTTTGTTAAAAACCAATAAGAAACGCCATTTTGTGTGATATTTTAACTAGTTGTTTCATCGGTGACGTCAGATTGCCGACATATTGAATTTGAAAATAATGCCTTCTACGCTGCCATTTGAAAAAAATGGCAACTTGTGATATTTCGTTGAAAAGGGAATCTTAAGTGCATCCAAATGTGTAAAAAAATATCAGGGTTCCATTTAAAATTCTTGGCTTAGGCCTACTTCCGGAAAAAACAGAAAATGATATTCAACTGTTTTTTAATGGAAAATATTAGGCTTAATGAATTACATTTTCAATCCAAATTTAATATTTCTAACTTCAAGATAATTGAATAGCGCCTTATATAAAGAATTCATTGTCATCAAAAATTTTATGACGTTATCAATTATTTCGCGAGATTGACTGTGAATTACTTTACCCTTTACACCTAGCAATTTTTTAGTAGACATTTTGACGAACTGAAACGAGAAATTTCAATAATTCTTTTAAATTATTACATTCAAATTGAAAAACCTACATATAATTAATTTTACCTGGATAGATGGGTATTCTACACTCTAAAAGTTTTTAATACAATCACTATAACTAAATAACACCCTATTGGTTATACAAATTATTAAATATACTTGTTCTTTATTATTAGGAATTTATTTATTATACACTCACAAGAAAATATAATTCTACAACAGACAGCACAGTTATTCAACACAACCAAGTGACGCCACTGCAATCGCACTAATGAGCCCGTTGCTAGGGGCAACCAGCACGCGTTACCGATATCAGTCATTGCGCAACGTGACGTATGGTATCTTCTCTAAGTAATTTACCTCTACCACTCACGGTCATCATGTTTAGAGTTGGCAAATCGGTCCGCAAGTCACGGGCGGTACCAGGTAGAGAAATACCCAAATACGTAAGCGAGACTTGTTTATTATTTTAGCAAAAACTAACATTTGATCTTAGTCTATTATTATGCCTCGTAGTGTGTACAACGTAATTTATTCCTCTCCATTGTATTGTTGATAATTTTATTCCTATTTTATTCTTGATATCAATTTAATGATAAAGTATGTCAGACCTGCCCAAGGATAAAAAACGTCCATACGCTGACAAAGTGAATACATTTATCAGCGAATTCTCGGATTTATTCTTCAATGGTGCTATAATAATTTGTAAGGTGTGCGAGACAAATCTGACATGCTGGGTCAAACGTGATTGTAAACGTTACGTAAATTCTGTGCAACATAAAACTAAAAATGGCGTGTCTTCGACAACACAGTTTAGGTTTCATTTACTCTTAATGCTGATTGCCTGCATGTGATGTTCCGCTGTATATACTCAATAAACAACCATTTCAGGTGTTCTGGAGTAAATACAATCCCAAGGTATCGTTACCAAGTCGCACAACGTTGCGTAACTATGTACAAACTGTAAGCGAAGACATTGTAAATAAGATCAAATGTGTACTAAAAAATACACTGCTGTGGTTATGTGTTGACGAGACGACAGATTGTAAAAAAAAACTATTTTAAATGTTATAGTACGTGTGCTGGATCCTCTTAAACCAACATTTCCACTCTTACTAGCTAGCAAAAGACTGAGTGTACTGCCCAAACAATTACGCGGGTGGTGCTGGAGACGTTAGAAAAATTGTACCTGTCAAAAAGTGTTGATGTTTGTAACCGATGGTGCCGCGACAATGCGTTTGGTAGGCCGTTCTTTTCAATAACACGATTGTAGGTTGGTACGTGTTACGTGTAAAGTGTATGCTTTACACCTTGTGGCAAAAACTATTCGACAAGGTTTTCCAAAGGTAGACGCGTTAATAGCAAGTACAAAAAAAGTGTTTCTTAAATCTAAACGTGTTCGCGCATTTCATAGCAAGAGTCCCGGTATTTTCGAACCACCAAAGCCGATTCTTACACGCTGGGGAAAATGGTTGAAGGCAGCTTTTTGTTATGCTGAATATTTACAAGACAAAATTCGAAGATATTTCTGTTGAAACAGCTTTAAAAATTATTCACAAGAACTACAATAAAGGATTACATGACGCCATACAAAACAGTGCCTTCTTATAAACAGAGTCATTGCAAATAGTGGACGAAGTAAATCGACGGCTACACTCTATAGGTGACGGTAAAAATTAACCCGTTGGAGAAAAGTTCGCACGTGTGTTAAAGCAAGACAGCGGTTTTACCAGATTAAGACAAACTTGTGATGGTACTGATGGTGCATCTGCAGATCCGTTAAGTGAGTTCAAAGACTATTTTAAGTATGCTTGTATTAAATCAATAGATGTTGAACGGTCGTTCTCAAAACGTAAGCATATCTTTTCACCACGTCAAACATTACTCTCAGAGACAACCATAGAAACACACATGATGCTGCAAAGTTTTTACACATCTTTTCCAGTTTGTGATAACCAAGCTAGTTAAGAGGGTAAGTTGTGCATACATTTGTTATAAATTGTAACAGTTTATTGCTTTTATTATTAGCAGAGACAGGTTGTCTCTGTTATTAGTTAATTTCTTTTATTACACTTATTATGATGCGTACGCCAATGTCCTGCGGCGCATTTTTGCCAATCTCTAATCATGTTGCACAAAGGGCAATGTTGAGCAACATGATTGATCGTGAATAGACTTTCGACCATAAAACTTTATGCTAGATCCGGTGCCCCATCTAAATACATATGAGCTGTTTTCGGTACTGAGTTGGTTTTTTTTTATTAAGCGTATTAAACGTGTGCTTACCAGCGCATTGTACGATGACGTCACGAAACTGATCTCCACAAAAAATTGAACGCTTCAATTTGACAAGTTTGACATTTCAAAAATACATAAATCAATAACCTCACATTCAACTTCTACAAGAATAACAAGATGATTTATCCCCACTCCTGAATACATTTTATTAACGTTCTCAGAGGACGCTTGACGGCGTATTGAAGCGCATTCATATATGACGTCACTGCTTAACCAAGAAAAACTGCCCGCTTATAAGCATATCAATACGCTGAATAAAAAAAAACAGCTTTGGTATGGCCACAGTATAATGCAGTATGGCGCTACTAAGACATATACAGGGTGTAGAGGAGGTTCAAAAAATTTAAACAAAGTACGTTTCAACAATGCTGTGCATTTTAGGAGGGCTTTATTTCATAATAATAAATTTGGACTATAAGCTATACGTGTCACATAATACGTTGCTAAAGTATATTAATGGTTGATATGTCTATTGCGAACTGGTTGATATTCAGATAAAAATATTAAAGGGGAGGCATTCTTTCATACACTATTGTAAGAGTAACACGTAATATTACATTACATTCTTTTGTGCATTTACTGTTTAGCTATTATTTTGGCCTATACCTGACAATTCAAAAGTGAGGATTACACAAAACTAAATAAATAAATAATAATTGACAATATTAATTTTGCTTGGTGTAACGTGTGTTCGCGTGTGAAGTTATTGTGATCAGGTGTCCACCATGAATGAGGGGGCGAGTTCATCATCAGACCTTGTACTGACGGAGAAGTGCACACTAGAAGTTTAACACCACCGTTGACGTTGCAACAACAACTAGATTTTCTTTGGCAAGAGGTACAAAAATTAAAAAGTGGACACAAGGTGAGTACCCATGTGTATTCGTGGAAAGATGTTCCATCATTTAATATTGTGTAATTTCGTATCACTTAACTTCGTGCTGTGTACGTACACTTTACATGACATATATACCACACTGTAAGAAAACACACAATTTCGACGAAATACAGCAATACAATACAGCAATAAAACAATAAAATATTATTATTAACCTCAAATTGTGTAAAACAATTATAAATAAATCAATGCCAATGTCTTGATGTCTTTAAAAATAAAATTACATTAATTTTTGCTGTATAAATTTTAAGGAGTTAATACTCCTCAAGGCGGCGTTAGCATGCCCTCGTCGCCAGGATAGCCAACAGAAAACATTAAATCGCTTTTAAAATTTTTCTATTGATGAGAACGAAAAATGAAAACACGAAATGATTCATTTTGCAACTACCAAATGGATTTAATATATAAAATTACAGGCAATACTGATTTTTTTTTTTTAATAAGAAATACGAACATTTTATTTTATGTCATTTTATGAAACAATAATCGTATTTCCTATTAATGAAGAAATACTCATCAGTATTGCCTGTGTTGATATATATTAAATCTGTATGGTATTTAGGATGAATCAGATGTTTTCGTTTTTCGATATTACTAACAGGAAAATTTTAATAGTGATTTATTGATTTAAGTTGGATATCTGGTGAAATCGCTGCTTTAAAATACAACTGAGCTGAAGTTTGTACATGATACTAATCTTACTAAATAATCCCTGTATAAGCCACCTAATCAACTAAACAAAACACTGAAAATTCTCAACTAAAAAATCAACAACTGGGAAAACGTAACCATTTTACTTCATTAATTAATCAGCTTCTTCTTCCACTCATATATTCAACAAAAGCAGGAATCGGTTTGTTTGTGACCGTCATAATGAAAATGACGTCGCCACATTAATATTTAACATCAATGTGACAATTTTGGCATTCTGTCTTCACAATGCAAAATGATATGATAGTCATTTTCATTATGACCATGACGTGACCGTGTCGTATATCCAAGCTCACATCACTAGACAATAATTTTTTTTAAAGTAATTATTGTAATTAATTATTTTCGAATACCTATATATATATACTCGTTTAGACACCGCCTATGACATGGACTTCTTTCAAGGTTAAGTTACTACTGCCGGTATCACTAGTAATTACTAATTAATAATATTTAGTAATCTAAACCTCAAACAGAAATAAATAAAAAATAATGTCGAATGGACAATAAATAAATACAAGGATACTTGGATAAATACGAAATTAAATACAAAAGCTTCGTAGCGAATTATTATTCTTTAGTTTTTACATGTAATTTTTTGGCAATAAAAATTGTACACATTCGACATTTTTGACAGTTCAAAGTAGTCATGGTTGTCAAATCCTGCACCTATTCTTCTGAAACTGCTCTACACGCCGCACTTGGTGCAACGACTCCCGCACGCCGCGCGCCAATATCCTTATTGGCTTTGAGGATGATCCTGATGGCAGGAGCCGAAGGGGACTATTTCTCTTTACTCCTATCACACCGCTGTGGATCTGGACCAACCTGATAAGGAGTGGGCCTATTCCACCAGCAACCCCATCCGCAAATACAAACGGTGCGATTATTTTAACAGAGCTCTCCCGGTCCTAGCTTGTTGGACCCCGCCGATCGGTGCCTTTCTCTTCTGGCACTCTTCTTTCTTCGTGTTTGTTAAGTTGCTATACTTAACAAATAAACCTTAAAACGATGTGGATTAAAATGGTTTATTTCCAACTAAAAATATATTGACACAAAGATTGAAAAAAATCGATGTATATATATAATTAGTTAATCATCATCATGATGATATTGATGATATTTTTAATATTATTATTCTTATTATTTTCTTCTGTTTTTCAACCATAGTAACGTTGACAAATAAAAATAGCATACTACAATTTAACTTATAATAGTAATACTAACAATAGATATGTAGAGCAGCACTCTATAGTGTTCACTCTTGGTCGATTGTGGGCTCCCATAAGCGTCGTCGTGTCGAGGACCAGAGCGACTGTTGCCGCCCTTGTCAAAATTATTAATCGGGTTGGGATGTTGACTGCTGATTACATAATGTAATTGCAATCATACCATAGCCATTGATGTGGCGGGTTGAGCTATGTAGCACAAGACGAGCAAAGCCTAAGTGGTTCCTGCAGCGCTTTCGGTCCGCACAGAACTGAGGAGCACGGCTCCGGTCCAATGATTAGATCGGTTCGGTGCCACGTGGTAGGGACGGAGTGAGAGGATGGCCATCTGTTTCCTCGGGGGGGGGAGGTCTTCTTGTCGATCTGAAATAAAATTTCCCATTTTTACTTACCCGTTATTCAGGATCTGTAACCTCGGTCTCTTTTACCTAGGAGCGTCAGCAAGATCGTAATCAATGGTAGCGGATTCCCGTGGTCCTCTGCTTATATGAAGAGCTTCTTTGCTGGATCCTGGATCACCTCCGAGACGGGCGTGTCTCCAGGCCTTTGAAGATGTCGATATTTCTCACAAACCATGGGGTATCCACAGCGCTTCTCAGCACTACACTCTCTACGCCTACTTTCTCTTCATGTGTGATTTTGCGGCAACTGACGCATACATCAGCTATGGCCTAAGTACGGTCTTGATAAGTGTGAGCAGTTGAGTTGACTGCTTCTGCCCACCATTGGAAAGAGCTTGGCTTTCTGACCACCTCGCCGCCCGGTGTTCTGTTTCTGTCGAATCAACACGACACCTAGGTACTTGATGGTGTCTCGCCACTGGATCGACTCGCCGTTCATAGTAACATATCCTGTCAGGGTCTGGTTCCCATTTTTGCGGAACAATATTGTATTGCTCTTCTCGGCGTTGATTTGTACTTTCCATCTGTTGCACCATTTCTCCAGGAGGGATGCTGCTTCCCGGAGTCGACGAGTGACCTACTCTGCCTGCTGCCCTTGGTTGATTGGAGGTATATGTATATGGTGAACAGGTCACAAGTGTGGTGAAGGTACCATAGGATCACTTCGGTGCACTAATTTCTCTTGAAACCATCCGTTGCGTACTCCACCAGGCAGTCGGTGTATTTGCAACTCGGTCGAGTGTCCTTTCCTGTAGGCAAATTGCTCATTCGGTATGACATAAAATTCTTCGGTGTATGGCCGCAGTCTATCCAATTCCAATTTAAAATCTTTATTAATAATTAAATATATTGTATCAACTTGAATGGGGTACAAAATAAGAAGCTGGGTGTTCCTGGGCAGCCGGCCGGTGTAATGGCCCTGGTGGCTTGGCAGTACCCCTTTCGTTGTTAGTGGTAGAGGTGAATGCTTTCCTGTAAAATTAAAGCATGTTTAGTTGATTTGCCATGGCTTATAATAATTAAAAGAATACAAAAATACTATAAATGTCGTTATAGTCTGTTTTGCAGGAAAAAGCTAAAGAAAAAACCTGCTTAAAAAAATTTAGAATTTAGAATGTGTGTGTGAAATGGGTAGGTAGGTAAAAGAGTAGTTATCTAAGAAAGATTTAGGTTTTAGGTATGTAGGATGATGGTATAAAAGGGGTAGTTTGTTATGTCTGTCGTTTTGTGTGTAGTGTTAATGTTATTCGTAATAGATCGGGAGGTTTTCATGTATTAATTTGTGGGTGTGCTGATGGCCGTGGTAGTGTCTGATGTCTGTAATATGTGCTGTAAGTACTCAGTGTTGTATGTTATGTCTAAAAATGTTTTGTGCCGTTTGTGTGATGTACTCTCTAATGTAGGGTAAGTTAGCTGTCTCGTGGAGTCGTTGCGTGTCTATGTATCTATTAGAGTTAGTGAGGAGACGTAAAAGTTTGTTTTGCGTCGTCTGGAGACGCCCGAACTGTGTGTCGGACATCCTGTTCCAGACGACGCATCCATATGTTAATATGGGTCTAATAATAGTGGTATAAATTAGTAGCTTATTTTTGGTGTTTAACACCGCCCGTCGGTTAACGAGCGGATATAGCCGATGTAATGCCATGTAGGTCCTATTTAAGGTTTTAGTAATGTGCGGCTCAAAAGAAAGCCGCTGGTCCAAATGAACCCCAAGATATTTAACAACTTTAGTCTCCTCAATAACTCTATTGTTTATAGTAAGTGGTGTGAAAGTCCGTATGTTTGTGAATTTCTTAGTAAAGTTGATTGTCTCTGTTTTTGTTTCGTTAATTACTATCTTCCAGTCCTTGTGATACTTGACAATTTTGTCCAAGTGGTACCGCAACTTGGTGGTTGCGGTTTGGGCGTAGAAGGACTGGGAGTAGATCGTCGTGTCGTCCGCGTACATAATAGTCTGTGTAAGTGGATGTGTCGGGATGTCCGCGACATATAGGTTAAATAGAACCGGAGATAGCACCATCCCCTGGGGCACACCCGCCCTTATTGGATGCGAGCCGGAGAGGGTATTGTTGATTTTAACAGAGAATTGTCGATCCTCTAGGTATGACTTATAGAAGGACACAGCATAAACAGGAAGTTTATGCTGCTCAAGCAATTTATGCAGGAGGCCTGCATGCCAGACTGTGTCGAATGCCTTCTGGATATCCAGGAGCAGCATTTTAGTGCAATGTTTTTTGTTGAAGCCATCGATGACGTCGTGCACCACTCTGCACAACGACAGCGTGGTATTGTGCCCTCCTCTGAAGCCAAATTGTATGTTGGGTAGTAAATTATGTTTGTTAATAAATTTATTTAAATTTATGAGCTGAATTTTCTCCGCCACCTTCCCCAGCGTGTTAAGCAAGGAGATGGGGCGGTAGCTAGATGGTAAAACGGGGTCCTTACCTGGCTTCAGGAAGGGCACAATAATTGAGGTTTTCCACGCTGTGGGAAAATACTGTAGGCGTATCGACGCGTTTATAATGTAGGTAATTTGGACTATGGTTTTGTGTGACAATTTTTTGTATAATAGATTTGGGATGGTGTCGGGACCTGGGGCTTTGAGGTTAGGTAGTGTTTTCATTATGGATTTAAGTGTACTAGGAGATGTGAGGAGTTTTGCGAGTTTGTGTGGGGGGGATAGGAGTGTATGTAGGGATGTGTGCCATATTTGCGTCAATATTGACCTGGTGCTCAGTCTCATTGGGTTTAGCATTATATGTTTCGAAAAGGTAGCCAGCCACGGCGTCGGCTTTCTCCCTGTCGGACAAGGACATACGTCCATTACTAATTATGACGGGGATTTGATTATCACCTCGTTGAAGCATTTTTGACATCGTCCATAGGGAGTTGTCCTTCACCGTTAGCTTGGCCACCTTTTCGTTCAATTCTTTATTTTTATATTCAACCAGCTGGTTATTAATATTATTTTGTAGGTCTTTTAGCCTTCTCTTGTCGACCGGTCTGTGGTTTCGCTGCCATTTTCGGCGTACTCTATTTTTGAAAGCTATTAAATTTTTAAGGCTAACTGGGATATCGTCCTCTCTGGGGCCCACCCTGTATTCTTTAACAGACTTACGTCGAGCATTGATAATATTATTAGTGAGAATATTTATCTCACTATCAAGCTGATCTTTATTGTTAATATTTGGGTTAATATTTGTGTATAAATTCATGAGGTGTTTGTATTTATCCCAGTTAGCCTTTTTGTAATTAAAAATGTTTCTATGTAGTACATTCCTGTCAACTTCGTGAAGGCTGAAAGTGATAGGATTATGATCCGAACTTAGTTCGGGCCGAGAAACCAAGTCAATATCTCGCAAATAATTTTTGTTTAGAATAATGTCTATGTATGTTGGTATGCTGTTGTTTTCGGGGTATGTGTGGGTGTATTGGTCGATACGACTGC
Source organism: Rhamnusium bicolor (assembly GCA_029963845.1). NCBI lineage: Eukaryota > Metazoa > Arthropoda > Insecta > Coleoptera > Cerambycidae > Rhamnusium > Rhamnusium bicolor. Next base: position 1,253,209 of record JANEYF010000366.1, on the reverse strand, counting down.
AATATCCTCCCTGAGTGCATAGTCATGCACGACGGTACTATTGGCATTGCCGCGTCTGTTTCTCCAGACGACATGTCTGGCATTCACCTGCAATTAAGACTTTATTTTTGTTAAATAATATGTTTAAATCGTTTTCTGTGATTCGGTTCCTGAGCGGGTTGTAGGCCACAATCAGAGTGGTCCCGTCACCCAGTTCTATGCCTACATTCTCGATGGACGTGTTTGCAGGAGGAACTGGTATGTGGGGAACGTCCTTCTTCACCAAGATAGCTACGCCTCCACCTCGCCTCCCAATTCGGTCGGCCCTGTAAGTAAAATAAATGTTAATTTTAAATTTATGCTTTGTTTTTAAGTTAGTCTCCGTAAGTAGTACTATGTCGATTTTATTGTCTAACAAAAATTGTCTCAGTTCGTTGGCTTTGCTGTTCAGGCCGTACAGTTCCATAACAGGCAATTAGTTATGAATTTGATAATTCGGTAGTATGTTTGCTGTGAAGTCCTGAAAGACAGAAATTGCCTGCATTGGTTCTGTTACGGCCCGAAGCAAGCTGTTTAAGTGCTGTATCGCTTTTATAGTCTCTTTTAGGTTGATCATATTCTTGAGTTCGTCGAGTTCTGTAGTAAGAGTATTAAAGTCTGTAAAATGTCCGTCCGTCGTAGCTGTGTGTCTGGGTGATTGTTGTTGATGTTGCGTGGTCCGTGTCGAGTGTGTCGGGACATTTCCTGTATTTTGCTTGGCTTCTTTTGACTGCTCTCTACTTGGCTGCTGTTGTTGTCTGTCTCTCCAGGCGTTGGTGGTCGGGGGCGGTGCTGCTACATATTTCGGGGACGGTTGAGTTTCATTTTCTTTTTCAATGTTCTGTTTAATGATGTTGGATCGAAAGATGTAAACAGGACATTCCAAGTTAGAGGCGGTGTGTGGCCCTTGGTAGTTTGCACACTTTAGGGTGGTTTCCATAGCCTTTGTACAATCCTTCGTCCAGTGGAGCCCGGCACATTTGACACAACGTGCGGTTCGGTGGCAATTGCTTGTGGCATGCCCCCACATTTGGCACCTCATACACTGCAAAATTAACCTGTCATTTGTACGCCGCTCCCATGAAATTTTTGTAAATAGTACATACTTTATATCATTTTGCAGCTTTTTAAGAGTGATATTCTTATCCGTAATTACAAGGTATAGTGGATTTTTCCTCGTTTTCATTTTAAAAATATTTAAAATTTCAATTTCGTGGTTATCAGTTATGTCATTTCGGATGTCCTCTATTGTGGGGTCGCCCTGTAGGCCCCTAAGTACGAAGGGATGATTTTTGTCGCTTTTAAATGTGTAGGAGTGATATTCAACTTCACTATTATTAAGCTTTTCTTTGTATTTATTAAACTCATTTTTGTCATATAAGTAAAGAAGCGTGCTGTTTTGCGAAAATTTCACGTGAAATCCTAGCTTGACGTGGCGGTTTATCTCGGCCATAAAGTCTGCATGTTTACCAGGGACCCCTTTTAGGACCAACGGTGGGTTCTTCGGCGGCGGTTCAGAGTTTGGCTTAGGTTTAGAAATTGTTGTGACAGTTTTTCGCCTAATATTTTCAGCTGAGTCACTATTTTCGTGAACCACTGGTAATTGGGAGAACTGGTTAGACGTGGGTGTGGGCGGAGTACTATTGTTGAGGAGTTTTCCAATTTTTGTAAACTTTTTGGGTAGGATAAAACCTTCTGGGGGTGTTTTATTTGATGAAATTTCATCGAGTTCCATCTGTAAGTCGCCGGTGGACGTTTCGTGGCGATCAGTACTAATAGCTGGAGTGTTATTAATACTCTTATTAGTTGGATTGGCCCTGGCGTCCAAGAGCTCGCGCTTTTTTGTCAAGAGTTGGCTGCGAACGTCAAGACGCATAATCGTGTTATTGACAATAGCCAATTTTAGTGTATTTTTTTCGAAAGAAAAGTTGATTGAAGCAGAGAGAAGTAGTGTAAAAGGGAAAATAGGAGTAAAGAAAGACATAAAAGAGAAAAGGACCCCTCGGAAGAACAGGTCAGTTCAAAAATTGAAATCAATAAAAATTTCTAAAAAAGTGACAATGACAGGGACGTCAGTTTCGACAATTAAAAACATCAATGAAAACTTAAGTCAGTCTCAAGATGATATGATCGATCTTTTAAGAGTAAAGAAAAGGCGCATTATGGAAACAGAAAACCCAAATTTTAGTCATCCTTCAACAAGTAAAAAATCCACAACACAGTTAAAATCTAGCGACATAAAAACAAATAATAAATTTCAGACCATAGCAGGACATACGGACACTCAAATGGACATAGAAACAAGCAACCCAACAAATTCGAACCAAACTGAAAATGAGGAAGTCATCGTAAAAATTAAAAATCATAGACCACCACCAATTATCATTCATGACAAACTCGTCGACCACAAAAAATTAAATATATTTTTGAACAATAGTCTGGAAGGCACATATTACTGGAAACATTCAACATACTCCACAAGTTTGCATCTAGAGAAATATGGTGACTGGCAAAAATGCAACGAGAATTTCATACTAGGAAAATTAGAATTTCACACTTTTACACCCCGCCAAGAAAAAACACACGCATTTGTACTCAAAGGTATTTATCATAATGTAGAAATTGCCGATTTAAAAAGTGAACTTATTCAAGAGTTTACAATAAATGTTAAAAATATATTTAAAATGAGGGGCACCCGATATCCTATGTATTTAGTAATTACTGATGGTTCCATCACGATCAAGGAAATTCAAAGCAAAGTTAAATATCTCGATCACACTGCAGTTAGGTGGGAAAGGCACATTAATAATAAAATTATCATTCAATGTCATAGATCTCAGTTATGGGGTCATGCAACAACTAATTGCCACGCGGCTCCAAAGTGCTTAAAATGTGCTAAATCTCACCTAACCAGAGACTGTGACAGACAAGAAAATGATGCAATTAAATGTGCAAATTGTAATGAAAACCATACCGCCAACAGTGTAAATTGCCGAGTATATAAAAACAAAATTGAACAACTGGAACGACGAAATCTTCCCACAGTCCCCCCCACCACCAGAGACGAGGTATGTTGCTGCACCACTTCCAAAAATAAATATCTGGGAAGCGAGAAGGATGGCCCACTCGTCCCAAAATCATCCCCCAGGTACATCAAACCAGGTAACTTCAAGACCTCCCCTTCTTCCTACATCCCCTGCTGTTTCCGTCCCCCAAACATCCCAGACGAATGGTGGTATGAGTCAACTCTCGAATTTAAATGAAGAATTTAACAAATTAAATCAACTTATAGATTTAGATAAAATGTTGATGCGAGTTAAATATTTAAACAGTAAATTAGTCAACTGCAATTCTGAAATTGAAAAATTTGAGGTGTTTTTTAAATTTACACAAGACATTTCAAATAATGTCATATAAATTATCAATATTTTCTTGGAACGCTAATGGTATACGAAACAAAATTTCCAGCCTCATCAATTTTCTTTCGAAGCATACGATAGACATTATGCTTCTAAACGAAACAAAACTCACGCCACAAGATATGTTGCGCGTTTGGGGGTACACGACTATTAGAAAAGACCGAAACAATAGAGGCGGTGGTGTGGCTGCACTCATTAAAACAAACATTCCACATACTTATAAATTTATACAAAACACCACCATCGAAAACATAAACATCACACTATCCAATGGCACACAAATTACTACAGTATACAATACACCATTGAATAACTTCACAGTGGGTTGTCTTGATAATTTAATAAACGCGGGTCCTCGCAATCTGGTCATCGGTGATCTAAATGCCAGGCATCACGCATGGAGTAATTGCCAGCGTAATAACGCAAACGGCAACACCTTGTTTGACTACATTAATAATAATAATGTGACCTTGGAGTATCCAAATGCTCCGACTCATTTTCCAGATAATGGTAATACACCTTCTACACTAGATCTCATAATAAACAAGAATGTGGGCAACTCCACCCTCCCTGAGGTGCTGGAAGAGCTCACGTCCGATCATAATCCTATACACATAGTTTTAAATAACATGATAAGAGAAGACGCACGCACACGTATCACATCGTTTAAAAACGCCAACTGGCAACAATACAGACAATACATAAACACACACATACATTTAAATAACAATATCAACACTATTGCCAATCTGGAAAATGAGGTTGAAGTGTTTACTAAGATGTTGCAAGAGGCCAAACGGGGTGTTGCTCAGACTATCACTATTGACCCCTACAAGGACCAACTGACGGATGCGATCAAACAAGACATACTTACGAAAAACAGGTTAAGACGACGTTAGCAACGCAATCGTGACGTCCAGGCCAAGGAAGAGATGGTCAGATTGCAAAGACAAATTAGAATAGATATTACCAACTTAAAAAATCGAAAATGGAGAGAAAAGCTCGAGGCACTGAATCCTCAGGACAACTCATTGTGGAGATTAACAAAATCGCTCAAAAATAAGCACACGAGAGGCCATCCCCGCTCTCCAACTTAACGGTCAAACCTACATATCAGACAGGCAGAAAGCCAACCACTTAGCTGACACTTACCAACAAATTCACAATAGCGACACACCCAACACAGACGAACAGGATCGCATAATACAGACGACTGATGAAATCATGAGACATGAAAATCAAATTACTCAACAAGAATTTTTGGAAAATATGACAAAACCCTCTGAAATTCTGCAACTTATTAAATCACTATCCAACAACAAGGCCCCGGGTAAAGATGGTATCGAAAATAAATTACTCAAGAACTTACCAAGAAAGGGTGTATTGCAGTTAGTGTACATCATAAACGCGATCTTGCGCCTGCAGCACTTTCCTAGTGCCTGGAAGAGTGCAGTTGTAGTTCCAATACCCAAGCCGGGTAAAAATCATAGGTTTGCGGTAAATTATAGGCCAATAAGCCTACTGTCAACTATCTCAAAACTGGTGGAAAAAATCATCCTTAACAGGTTAAACAGGGCACAGGATGTCCTGGGCATCAATGATCACCACCAGTTTGGATTTAAAAAGGGTCACAATACAACGCAGCAGGTCGTCAGGATCGTTAATGATATCAAGCTGCAATACAACCTAAACAAAAGCACCACCATGGTGCTTTTAGACATTGAGAAAGCTTTCGATACCGTCTGGATATCGGGGCTTATATACAAGATGCACACTTATAATTTTCCATTCCACTTAATAAAACTCATACACTCTTACTTAATCAACAGAACACTACAAGTCAAAATTAACAATACACTATCTCCACATAAGAGCATTCATGCGGGCGTACCACAAGGTTCCGTCTTAGGACCGAAATTATTCAATCTATACATCTCTGACTTTCCTCACTTTCCTAATACTAAGCTGGCTATGTACGCTGATGATACGGCTATATATAGTCATTCGCATAGTGCACAAGCTGCTAACATGCTTCTAAAAGCACACATGTACAGAGCCACAGCGTACTATAGTCAATGGAAAATCAAATTGAATGAGGGTAAGATGGAGACTATAGTGTTTACCAAGAAATTCAAAGATACCAAAATTCTGACTCCAATTACGATCAACGGACACCAAATTCAAACAAAGACGAATGTAAAATATCTCGGCGTACATTTAGACAAAGGACTCACATTTAACAAACATATTACAATGACTATACGAAAAGCTTACGCACTAACAAAAAATTTATACCCACTTTTGGCCAAAAATAGCAGACTCAACAGGACGAACAAACGACTTATATATACAACTATAATAAGACCGGCCTTGGTATATGCCGCTCCCGCATGGTGCTCTGCATCAGCGACTACGATACATAAATTACAAATTCATCAAAACAAAATTCTTCGTCTTATTACAGCTTTAGACAGATACACGCCTATACGACATTTACACGAAATGACCGACATAGAACCAATAGCGCAATACATAGAAAACACATCCCAAAAATTTTATGAAACTCAACTCTCGAATAACCCACTAACACGCAGCATAACACAAGTGAGGGAGCATAATGCCCAATTCAGAATTAAACATAAACTTCCATATCAAACGTTGCCCATCTTTCGACAACCTATTTAGGCCTAACCCATTGACAAAATTCCAAATTATTCTTGTTGTTTTTTTTTTTTTTATGCGTTTTTTCACTCAAAATTTTCTTTTACAAACATTCTTTCAAGTTATAATATTTTTATATTAGAACATTTCTATATTCCAAATTGTCCGTAATAATAATATACAAACGGTCTTATATGGCCGGTTCCACATTCGAATTGCCTTAAGCGGGTTTTTGTGTTTGAATATTTTCCCGTGAACCAATTAACAAAATTTGTGTAAATTTGTAAATACTCTAATTTTAAGTTTTAATATTATCATTAATTATTTTAAGCTAAAAATGTTCCTTTAGCGTTTGTTTAGAATAAGTCCAAATTAGTCATTACTTGACAGGAGTTGGTGTGTATAATTTTATAGTTTTAAATCCACACAGATCTCGCTCTGCCCAACCCGTCAATTGCCATGATGCTCTGTCGCATGGATGTCGGGTTGGCTCCGGAGGCAGGAGCCCTATGTAGATGTTTTATTGCTAATGTTGAAATAAATTGTGTTGATTGATTTGCTCTTTTGTCAGAGACCTGTCCTCGTCTACAGGGGCATAATATGAGGGCTGCAGCTGGACTGCTGTGACGTACCAGGAGGCGGCGCGCTTGGGGGCGCACATCCGCCGGAAGCGGTCATTTCCACTTCGTACGCACTCAAATAGAGTGCGTGCAAGGGCTTCTTGTTTTGGCAAAGGTTGTTTTTTGCACTAGTTTTTTGCCGGTTTCCAACGCTGTATCGAAGCCAACTAATGTTGTTATGGATTTTTTTACTGTGTTTCTTACCTCCTGATTTCAAAGCAATATCGTACAAACGAGGTTTTACTGTAGACCACTTGTCAGAGTTGCGTTTTTTAATTTTAATAGACTTCACGTCTATCCCCTGTCTCCGTCTATCACACTTTGTGTCAATTTCACTATCACTATTTTTTTGTGTTTTCAGGTTTAACTTTTACTTGGGTGTTGAGCACTGTCGCGCTCCTACTTTTAAATTTAATATTAGGATCGTCCTTGACCGATAATTTGGGGTTAAATAACGGTCTTTTTTTCACAGGGGGTTGAAGCGTGTCTATCACTAGCACAGGGAACAATGTCACCAAATGTGGCGAATTTTTCACTTTTAACAATTTTCTGATGCGTTTTTGCTGATTTATTATCAACTTTCTGGGGAGTCAGTTTCTGCGCTTTGTCCTCTATGGCTTCGTCGCAGGAACCTATCCAGTCTGAGATAACGTATGATCTGCTTGATATCCTCCGGGGACGCAGGTCTGATATGGTCATTGTCTTGCATACGAACTATTCTCCGAACGCATCTATCTTCCATCTAGTCTTCGTCTGGGATATGGTTTTTCCTACACTGCAGTTCAATGCTGTCGACGAATGCCACAGCCTTTTTCTATCTAGTGTGGACTGTACCGTTCGCACCATAGATCAGTGTTATCGGCCTTCTGGAGATTCTGAAAGCTTTCTGGGTGTTCCAGAGGCTCCTGTTCTTTGGACTAAGTGATGCTGAGCTTGTTGTCTAGCCTGGTACTCCTTCGAGAGATGATTTTTTTTTAATATTATGCTCCCAGACTATCTAGAAAACTTTGCTTTTAAAGGGATGTCATTGTTCAGAAAATAAAATAAAGTAATAAAGTCCACAATAATTACTAAAGCTGCAAATCGTTTCTGTGTATCATGGTCGTAGAGTACAGATGTACTTACTGTCGCCGGCATTCACCTTGACCGCGAAACTCTTTCTCCAGCCCAGTCTATTATTAGCTTTCGAGTTATGTACACGTTAAGTCACTTGGGCGTATTGCATATTATTTTTGTGTTTTTATTTTATATGTTGAACTGTATTGTTGATATTAATTTAATAATAAAGCATGGCAGACGTACGCAAGGGTAGAAAACGGCCATTTGGTGACAAAGTGAATAAATTCATAGGTGAATTCCCGGATTTATTCTATGATGGTGCTAAAATAATTTGTAAAGTGTGCGATAAAGATTTGATGTGCTGGGATAAGCATGATTATGGACTTTACGTAAATAGTGTACACCAAAAAAATAAAAAAATAGCCCTCGACAACATAGTTTATGTTTGATTTACTATTAATGCTGATTGCCTGTGATGTTCCGCTGCACATACTCGATAAACAACCATTTCGAGAGTTCTGGAATAAATACAATGCCCAGGTGAAGTTACCAAGTCGCACAACGTTATGTAACTATCTACCAACTGTACACGTAGACATGGTAAATAAGATGAAATGTGAGTTAAAAAATACACGGCTGTGGTTATCTGTTGATGAGACAACAGATTGTAAAAAAAATTCTATTTTAAATGTTATAGTACGAGTACTGGACCCTCTTAAATCGACAGTTCCACTGTTACTAGCTAGCAAAAGACTAAGTCAGTGTACTAGCGAAACAATTACCAGGGTGGTGCTGGAGACGTTAGAAAAATTTAAACTGTCAAAAAGTCAAGTGTTGATGTTTGTGACTGATGGCGCCGTGACAATGCGTTCGGTAGGCCGTTCTTTGCAAGAACAAGGTTGTACGTTTATACATGTTACGTGTAAAGTGCATGCTTTACATCTTGTGGCAGAAACTATTCGAAAAGGTTCTCCAGAGGTGGATGCATTAATAGCAAGTACAAAAAAAAGTATTTCTTAAATCTCCTAAACGTCTCCGTGCATTTCATAGCAAGTGTCCCGGTACTCCTGAACCACCACAGCCGATTCTTACACGTTGGGGAACATGGCTGCAGGCAGCTTTTTATTATGCTGAATATTTCCAACAAATAAAAGCTGTGGTACTGCAATTCAATCCAGATGAGGCTGCAGCTATTAAGGAAAGCCAGACAAAATTCGAAGACATTTCAGTTGAAACAGCTTTAAAAAATATTGCAAAGAACTATAAACCATTACATGAAAGCATAAAAAAACTAGAAAACAGTGCGTTGTCGTTAGCGGAGTCACTACAAATGGTGGACGAAGTAAATCTACTGCTATACGATATAGGTGACGCAACAAATAAGCTCGTTAAAGAAAAGTTCGCAAGTGTGTTAAATAAAGACACCGGTTTTACCAAATTAAGACAAATATGTGATGGTGCAGCCCCAGATCCATTAAGTGTGTTCAAAGACTTCAGTAGATGTCGAACGGTCGTTTTCAAAATATAAGAATATATTTTCACCAAAGCGAACATCACTCATGGAGACAACCATAGAAACATACTTGATGCTGCAAAATGGCTACACATCTTCTCCAGTTTGTGATAAGCAAGCTAGTTCATCAAGCTAGTTAAGAGGGTAAGTTTTACATACATTGTTATAAATTGTTACAGTTTATTGTTTCTCGTATTAGTTAATTTCGCGTACGCCACTGTCCCACGGAAAATTTTCGACCGCCCTAATAATTACACTAGATACACTTCTCGATAAGAGTTGACCCTTCTTATCAACAGTTTGGAGCCATGACCATCGAGTCATTCGGTTAAGTGAATTAAGCTAAGTAGTTAATATGGATAAATTTCTACTGTTAATAGAATTATTTAGTGTTATAAGTTTTTCGCAATGTGCACGTATCTTGGGAGTTTTTCAAATGCCAACAATAAGCCATCAATCTGTGTTTCAATCTTTATGGAAAGAATTATCCTTGCGGGGACATACAGTGACAGTAATTACACCCAATCCTCTCAAGGATCCTTCACTGATAAATCTTACTGAAATTGATATAAATTACACTTATGAAATCATGGAACGACATGGGTTCCAATTTTTTATGTCAAAGGAACTACCGATCTATACAAAAATACCTCGAATTTTTTCTCTTAATTATGAATTATCAGAAGAAATATTAAAGAATGGGGAATTCATAAAACTTTATAACAACAGCAACGAAAAATTTGACTTGATTATTGCACAAACTTATGTATGTCCAATTATGTATAGTTTATCGGCTAAAATGAAAGCACCAATAATAGGAGTATCTTCTATGGGTGGCTGGACTGGTAGCCATTTTGCAATGGGTAATCCCAGTCCTCCTTCTTTATATTCAGAAATGTTTTTACCCTATAATGGAGAAATGAGTTTTTATGAAAGATTTTGTAGCACTCTTTATTATTTGTGGACTCGATACTTTCTGACATTTGAAGCCATACCAAAAAGTGATAAAATAGCAAGAAAATATTTGGGTAATGACATACCTTACTTAGGAGAAGTGGAAAAAAATCTTAGTGTTTTATTCCTAACTACAAACCCAATATTGTATACTCCAAGACCGACTGTGCCAACAATTATCTCTCTACAGCAGTTGCATATAAAACCCAAAAAGGCATTACCTTCGGTAAGTGTTGATGAAAAATAAACATACATTCTTTATATTAGTATTCTAACTATTAAGTGTCATAACGTGAGTGGCGGCTGATGAAATTTAGGGGTTATGCTTTAGGTCTTAGTGTTCTTAGTATTGGAGCACGGGACCCAAATAATAATAACTAATGATGATTAATGAATGACATATAGACCAGTAAAATTAAGGGTTTTTCAAAACGGTAATTTCCAACCATTCCCGACCAATACCATTCGATTCAGTATGTTTTTGAATTCTCATGGTCAATTTTGCCGTACGTTATATGAGCAAGAATTTAATTTATAAACAATTAAATTTGTGAAAATGATGAAAATCGATGTTTCTGAATGTTCAACTTCAAACGCTGCGAAAACGGCAACAGATAGAGAAAAATTGCTCAGAACATTTTTTATAGAGCGTTAAATTCCCTTCAAAAAAAGTCCGCGACGGCATATCTCTACGATGAATAGTTAAGGCGTTACAATGAGTTAAATATTTATTATTTTTCTGCTGTATATCAGTCAGCTGTACAAGTAACGCGCATGCGCGATCAACAGACTCGTATGCCGCGTAATGGCCGCCTGCGCAGAACATTTGAAAGTAGACTTGCTGTAAATCTTTCATAATTTTCTTATTTTTACAACGTTAGCAAATGTATTTATCACTTTTTTGGTCTAGATATAATTATTATATACTTTTATGCATACCGAAAGACCTGGAAAATTATTATTAAGTTATGAGCTGTTCAGTTTGATGCTAATAGTCGTCGGAGTTATAACGCAGTTATACAGTGTACTGGTTGTGAGCAATTTTTACATTATCATTGTGGTTGTGCTGTTGATTAATATAAAATAAATCGATCAAAAATGTCGCTAGAAGAAAATTGTTTTATATGTGAAGGAACTCTGCAAATGGGCAAGACTGTAACAGTAAAACAAAAGGGAATCGAATCGTTTATAGATAACAGCAAGAAACGTGAGGATAAGAAATGGAATCAAATAGAAAATGTTAATGAAGTTACTGTTCATGATAAGTGTAGAAAAGCGTATTCCTCAAAAGATAATTTGAAGCCTGGCACTGGAATTCCAAAAGAGCGACACCCACGTCGTTTAAGTGTGCCGCAATTTAATTTCGAAGAAAATTGTTTCTTATGTGGAAAAAAGTGGATACGCGTTGCGTATACAGCTGACCAGTACGCAGAAGAAAAATAATAAACATAAGAAGGTTTAGTGCCATATCCCCAAAAAAACAACTATGCAGCTACGGACACGTGTTTCGGAGTTATTGCCCTCATCAGCGTAGCGTAGCTAAAGAATTGGATCTAGGATCTAAGTTGTTTTTTTGGGGATATGGCACTAAACCTTCTTATTTTATTTTGACCCCAATAAATCTATATCATTTTGTTTGTATTTCCCAGGTGGAAACGGGCAGTACACATAGAGCTCTGTGTGTTGACTGTGATCATTGAGGCCCCAATTGTGGCACATGGGAACATGAATGCACTAATTGAGTACTGTGTACGGTACTTTCCAGCTTTATTTTAGTTATTGTTCCTGATCTATCCCATCCTAGATCCAATTCTTTAGCTACGATACGCTGATGAGGGGCAATAACTCCGAAACACGTGTCCGTAGCTGCATAGTTGTTTTTTTGGGGATATGGCACTAAACCTTATTTTATTTTGACCCCAATAAATCTACAATAATAAACATTTAACTCATTGTAACGCCTTAACTATTCACCGTAGAGATATGCCGTCGCGGACTTTTTTGAAGGGAATTTAACGCTCTATAAAATATTTTCTAAGCAATTTTTCTCTATCTGTTGCCGTTTTCGCAGCGTTTAAAGTTGAACATTCAGAAACATCGATTTTCACAACTTTAATTGTTTATAAATTAAATTCTTGCTCATATAACGAACGGCAAAATTGACCATGAGAATTCAAAAACATACTGAATCGAATGGTATTGGTCGGGAATGGTTGGAAATTATCGTAAAAGTGGGCCTGATTTTTGCTTAATTTGATTGGTTTAATAACTATTACGATCCGTGGCAGCTCGTGGACATTTTAAGTACGTGATGAGACAAGGTAGTGGTGTACAATGTTCGCAAGCTGCAGTTGGTTGGGAGGCAGTAGCCCCATGGTAAGTGCGCTGGAGCCGAAATTTTTTTTGGGGTTCAAGATAATTATGGTTATTGAGTTTGTTAAACACTTTAAAATTTCCGCAACGTATTATAAACATGAAAAATGATTATTTGTAAGACGCACTTTGTAATTTTGGACTAGGGTGTAGGTATTGATGTTAAAAATATTTCCTTCTCGGAGTTCTCGGTCAAAAAATATCCTGGTATTATTGATTAGGTTAAATATAATTTCATTGTTCACAAAAACATACAACAAGGTGTACAAATTACGCTGCTTTACGTTACTTTCAATAAAAGTTTACACATATATTATTACAAAACTGACAGGTGTTAGTAGAATATACCTATTTCTTTTCTAGGAAATAAAAAAAATCGGTCGTGGCTAGGTGCTCCTCAACAGTACTTTCTTATCATCATAATCAATTTGACATGAAAGAAATAAATTACTTTAACTGAAAACATCATTTCCATTTAGTTTATTTATTTATATAAAATAATTAAGAAAATATATAAAATAAATATGGTAAATAAGATAAAAGAGATAGTAATGGTTATCTTACGAGAAATGTTCGAGTTCTTTTTGGTACATTTCCTCATTATGAACTATTTTTATTTGAAACATTTTTTGATTTGATGCAAAAAATGTTTGCTTCCTTGAGACGCACCAATTTCACCAATAGGGTTCGTCCTTGGAAGTCACAGATAAAATTCAGGTCTCAAAACGTTCGTTTTCATTATAATCTGGAATTTGGTTTTTCTCACCTATCAGTATAGACCCAGTCAACCAAATCATGTATCTATTATATAATCATTAGATAATACACGTTTCCCAGTAAATAACAATTATGTCATATGTAGAGTCACAGAAGTCTCTGATTCTGTGGTAGAGTGCATGTAGTGTACTACCTCTGACTGATGTCAGCACTGAAAAGTCTTATTGCTATATGCTATCTTCGAAAGTCTGTTATTTTACTCTTACGAAATATTTATAAAACATAATCATAGCTATTATAAATGTATTATAAGTTTTTGTAAATTAGTCTAATAATAGTTAGCGGGTGAACCCGGGAGAATTCCCACCCCCATTTTCTCCGTTATTTTGGAGTTTCAAAAATTAGATTGTAGGAAATTTTATGAATTTTTACGATGGTCTCATTGAATACGCATGGTGTTTCACAAAAGTAAGACCACCCAACTTATATTTTTTTAAATAGAACACCCTATATATTTTTAGTTTTTTTTTTTTAATTTACGTTTTATTACGAATCCAATGATATGTACATTTTTTATATTTGCATAACTTGTTTAGAAGATACAAGCTGTTAAAATATCGAATAAAATGAAGTAGACACTAATAAACCTATAACATACTTTTAGTTTTTCGAAATCTACGTTTGTTTTCTTACGATTCCTAGTATATGTATATATAATGTATATATCACAGAATCCTCTGAGTCTGTGACATAACCAGTGTTGCCAGATGCGAGTAACCAAAATACTCCACAGATTCACTGAAAATACTCACATTTTCCTCACAGCAGCTTTAAAATCCTCACAGCCTCAAAATGATATTATTTAGACCATCATATTCTTAAAATTCTTTTAAAACAAAATTTATAATAAATGTTAAACTTTAATGAGTTATTTATAAACAAGTGCCGGGACGCGGCATCTACTGGAGGCCATTTACATTAATTATAATAATTATAACTGCTTCCGCATTACAACACGGCGGTGTAAGCAGTGCCTGAGAGTATAAAAACAACTTATACTCTCAGAAGCAGTGCAGACACCACGAAAGAATTTCTTGCATTCAGCAAACTCCATCACTTTTAATGTCTACACTGTCTACCTCTAGAGTGTAACCAGCTAAATAAGTAATATTAAATGTATAATTTAGTCCTTGAATATAAAAAAATACTTACTTAATCAACATGTGTTAGTACCAGTTGCGTATTGACAGATGTCGCTCTGCGGGATGCGGGACTCGGTGACTAACACTGTCGCAGCATTGCCAATGTATAGTGTGGTGTCAACGTGTACAGTTGAATTTCATAAAATATCATTATTTATTTAATAATACTGAAATCTTCACCCAATCCTCACAGAATCCTCACAATTGGGTCATTCCTCACACATTTCCTCCCCAACCTTCCAAACGATCACAATGTGAGCATTTACTCACACATTGGCAACGCTGGACATAACGTACGTAGCTCTGTGTATATAGCCACTTACGTTGTCAACAATGGAAGCTATTTTTCGTACGCATATGAAAGACTGAAACATTTTGTTGGGCTGCAATACGTCGAACACTTAATTTGAGATTGTCTGTTACTGCATCAGTAATATTTTCTTCATCGTTAACATTATAAATTCGAACACGTTCATCGGTGTTTGAAACAGTATTCTTAAACGTTGAAATGTCCTGCTAAATACGGCTCCAGATGGTTGATGTTGATTTGGAAATCGTTTTCGATATTCACGGCAGGCAGCCCTAATGAATTGCCAAAACGTAAACAATTAAGCATACACTATATCCGCCTATTCTAAAGTACTTAAGGGCATCATTATTAATAATTAATAAAATATCAAATTAATCAATTTATATTACCAGCTGTCAATTAAAGACTGACCATACAAATAATTTGTATTTCATGGCAATCTAATAATACTAAATTGAAAATTTGTAAGATCGGTAACGATTGAAAAATCTTTAATATTATTTATCTCGATAAAGGTAATGAATCGAACATATGAACTTTTTTGCTTAGAATAACTTTCTCGATTACCTATTTACATTTGACATACTCGAAGTGAAACACCCTGTATAATCAAAGTTCATGGAAAATGTAGGTCCGATGGAAAGATCATAGTGAATTTTTGTGCTATATGGGACAAAATCGATCGTAATTTATTTATACACTGCATTTATTCGAATAAGAAAATAAGCGTTGCCAAAGTTCCAAGTGGACAATGTTTAGGAGTAGTTATCGATTTTTAAAATTAGATTTTTACTATTTTTTCTATTTTTTAATTCAACTCTATAATACACAAAACCCAATCTTGTAGTTATTTTGTTGTTAAGCAGAGCATTTTTGCCCAAACGAACAGAACGAGCTGAACGCGCAGAGCTGATTTCGGTAGTTTGGACGTGTCTCCGAGACGATTCGAACGCGCCAAACATTTCTCGTGTTGTCGGTAAATCAGAATAGCTCAAAAGAAAATATATTGTTCTCATAGCATTTGGCCAAGATGGGATTACGCGTATCATTCGCGCTGAAGTCATTATTTTTATTAATTTCGTTTTGAATTTTGATTAAAAATTAGTGAGATAGAGAAAAGTCTCTACAGTTAATCGATATTTATGAACAGTACCCGGTCTTATGGAATAATTTGCAAAGAACGAAAAAAAAAACGCCTGTTGCTACCGTCAAGTCAATTGTATCCATACCTTTCTTGATTTTTTCTTATTTTTTAATGATAATAATTTGCACACCATTTTAAAAAAACGCCTGTTGCCACAGAGTGTATTTAAAAATAAAACTATGAACATGTGGGAATGCATGGGAACATAACGAATACGACGACCGTGCTGAATGCAACGAGTTTTTGTGCAGATTATTTGTTTGTATTTATTCGTGTGCACTTGGCTCGTTCTGTTCGTTCGGGTAAAAATAGTCAAAACTGAACCAGCTTAAGGGGCCTAGTCGGGAAAAATCTTCGGATAGATATGTCACTCTCTAGAAAGTTTTTATACATGCACCGCTGAATAATTTTGCTCCTGACTATACCTTCACTGAACGTGTTATTCACCGACTTCATTGAGGTGCGATTCCCGATAGAGGTAACACTTCCTTGCTCCATTTGTAGTGACAAAGATACTTATTTAGAAAATTCATTTTAGCCAAATAGTACGGAATAAAAGTTTGAAACTTGCTGAGCATAATTATGAAGATTCATTCTAGAAGACATGTCATGAATTTTACTTCGAATTTTACCGATTGACATCATAATTCAGGAGCTAATCACGTTCAAATTTCACTTATATTTACAGTATAAATTTTCCCTACATAAAGTGAAAATTAATTAAAATAGATATACATGTACCCTCTAGGACACTTTCAACTACTGATCCTCCAAATTTGGTGTAATTTGACCAAACCGTATGGAAGAAATAAATTTTGAAAAATTACCTTACAAACACTGGTTCGATTAGCCCTCTTAAGAAAGAAAAGTAGAAAAAAATACAAAAATTAGTTTCAAAGTTGTAAAAACTTTTTTTGCCAGTCCGGTTTTAAGGTATATTTTTCGTTATATTTTAGGATTTGCAAAATATTCTAGATGATGCAAAGGAAGGTGTAATTTATTTCAGTCTGGGTTCTAATGTCAAAAGTATTAATATGCCAGAGAGAATAAGAAATGTATTAATTGAGGCATTTAACGAATTACCTTATACAATTTTGTGGAAATGGGAGTCAGATGATTTACCAGATAAGCCTAAAAATGTTATTATTAAAAAATGGTTGCCACAGCAAGACGTTTTAGGTAAGTTGATAGTGATAATATCTTATTTATAAAATAAATACAAATCGTGTTTCCCTTTCGAGATAGCTAACTTAGATACATATGTAATAGATAACTTAGTTTAATCAAAGTTTGCGATATAATACGAGTACAGTAGTCTTTGGCTTAATGCTAGTTACAGTTACACAATAATATTTGTAAAAAAATAAACACTACGAAGGACAAGGTTGTATATAAATCTGCTGAAAAATTTATTATCATTCAACTAGGGATTGAACCCACGGTTTCTAATTTATAAGTAGGCGATAGACTAATACAATTTAATGTAAATAGTTGTTCCATTTTGTGTAAAAACTATACAAAATCAGTGTTTTTTTCGTAAAATACAATTAGGTATTGAAAAAACTAGTTCAAGCGATCAATGATTTTACAACGAGTTTAGGGTGAATTGGAAGCTGGATTTTGCAATTGGTGCCATGGGCTTTTTTATGAGACGTTTAGGGACCATTGAATATTAAGCAAAGACTGCACACAAATTCGAGACTTTGTAAGAGGGTCGAACAAATCAGAGACGGCCTGGTTACTTGGTCAGAGTCGGAGTCTAAATCAACTAATCGAGTTTCTGACAGGCCACTGCAAATTTAGGATACAACTGGCACTGATGAGTGTTGAAGAAGATCCTATCTGCCCAAGATGTGGGAGGGATGAGGAAACGCCTCTACCATTTCTTAGTACAGTGTGAGGCGTTCTGGCGACAAGGCAGGAAAACTTTGCTGTCGAGGCGCTTCTAAGAAGGGAGGTGAGCTCCCTCTCATGGAACGACATCATGACCTTTATCAGAAGGTCGGAGGTTTGAAGAGGGACCAAGTAGAGTGAATGGTGGAAGGAACGGTAGGGGATCGATAAAAAAGGCCTGTTTGAAGCCTACATACCAAGCGCCAGCCTCTACTATTACTAGTACTGAGTACCCACAGTCGATATCTGTCAGGCCGAGTTTCCTCTGCCTGTCCAGGATACACCGCGTGGAGGTTGCCACGCCGCCGGTCCGGTTTTACACAATTTTTTTCGATTCGAATTCGGACAGTTTTCCCATGGCTCCATTCAAATGAGGGTCAGGGTCGTACCGGCAAATTAACTACAGCTACTCTCTACATCACACAGAGTTAACGGATATAGATTCCATGACCGCCGTCTGCAGTTGGTCTGCCAGCCATTCGGTTGATTTTTGGCAGCCCGATGGTCTTAAATTCTGAAAGCAGCGTAGGCTTTATACCTCCGAATACACCACTTATTAGGACGACCATCTTGACTGAGAAGCCTGAATATATCACTTGAAGGTCGTGATATTTGGTAAACTTTTTCCCTTTCTTCAAAGTGATGTTTTTCTCGTATGCGTCGAAAATTCGATGGCAAATATCACTTTAATTTCATGGTTTAGGAGGGCTATGTCATCCTTATTGGCTTGGACGATGGACGAGTAGTTCCAGTAAATACCATTTTTCTCGTTTTCGACAATGGATTCCGGGCGGTACATAACGTAGCACTGGTGTCTACTCCGTACAAATGTCTGTGGTGGTAATATAGCACTCGTAACGCTGCGTTATGTCGGTGCATGTAAGTCGAAATCGAATATATAGGGCAAACATAAAGTAAGTGCATAATGAGTGATTCCCACGCCTGATGGCAAGTTCTGCAGATGATATCGGGAACCTCTACACGCCACACGCGGCTCGATAGATTAAGTTGTTGGCAAGCTACAGTGAATCCCTCGGTCTCCGATATAAGCCCGGCTGACCTTAGAAAGGCGAATGTCGGCATGATCGATAAACCCACTGTGTCTATTTCTTTATAAGACACCTTGCTAGGGTTTATGGACGTGCTTGTGAAACAGATTTCCCTGTTCGGCACCTCTGATTTGGGTTTCCAAGCGATTTGGCTGAAGCTCAGTGACTGCGGCAGTTTTTGCTGCTTTGAAACTGAACAATCCTGCATCCACTCCTGCAGTTTCATGATCTTTTACGAACCGCATGAGAGGATCCGAGTTCCTTAGAATGTTACATGCCATACTCAGTAATATTCTGCCTGCATACAATCGAGGCTCAAAAGTCCCTCTTCCCCCGTTGACGTGCGAGGTACACACAGTGAACGGATCCAGGATGAATGCTTGTGTGAATATTCATCACATTGCGGGCAAGCAACGTTAGTCGCAGTCATCTTGTTTTTCCCCTGTCCAGAAGACCAAATTTTCCTTTCACTTAGTTTAATTTACCTTTCATTAAACCTTTTTTTGTTTTTTTAATATGACGAACAGAAATTTCGGCAAAATTTTAAATAGCAGGTAACTACCCAACGAGTACATACTAAATCTACTGTAACTGTTATAGATAAGTTTGAGTGTTCTCCAATGCAATAGGTCGTCGGTGTCGGTAGATACCCGCACCTCCTGGGTATCGAATTAAAATGTGGGAATTAACTATTTATTTTCACTCACACGCGTACACACACTATTTTGTATTAGCACTGCTTGTACGTAAACTGTACTTACTTGAGTAGGGACATTTACACCATTTCGTGATGGGAGATCTTGTACTTCAGAGCGCTGTTTGCTGTATGTGACGTGCTGTCAATTTTAAATAAGAATCGATAATGAGGCCCGTCCCTACCCAGGGGGTGCAAAAGATGATACACTTAAATGGAAAACTAAAAATTAAATTAAAACAAATATTGACGTTTGAAATGACACTTATGTGTGTTGTGAGCACCCGACGCCCATGGTAATAGAAGGCGCCGCGCCAGTCGGCATTTCCTCAGTGAACGAAAGCGAGATAATATAAACATTGTATTTAATATATTGTGGATATAATTTAGCACGTAGGAATATATAGAAGTTAGAGTCAGTCTGTAGTTGACGATATATTGTGTAAACGTTCTTTTTATTATTTTTAATATAATTCATTATTTTTGAAAGGGGTTTTTCTTGGGGGACTGCTGCCCCTTTAATTTGATGCTAACAAAGTCAGAAGTGTGGGATTTACCCCAAGTGTTAGCGCCCTTTTGGCCTAAACAAAGTGGTTCCCTCAGTGTCTGTTGCGCGCGTTCGTGTGTTGATAGTGATTTCTAACAATGGAGAAATCAGGAAAAAGAAAACACCGTTCCCATTCGCACAGGTCAGAATCAAGGCGTTCTAGTAGTTCATCACCTAGTCTGACGCCGCCCCCATGCGACACTGCTGCACGTAAGAAAATTAAAGCCTTGCAAAAAGAACTAATTGAGCTGAGACAAACTGTAAGTACACGTTCCAATGTTAATATAGATGAGACTATTATACCATTATTTGATCCCGGTGTTGAAAATACCCAGAGTGCGGTTGATTGGGTACGTAAAATTGATGAATTGGGTACATTTCACAAGTGGCCGCGACAGGCGACCTTAAAATTAGCTACGAATAGGCTGCGTGGTAATGCTCGTAAATGGTATGATTCGTTGTCAAATCCGTGTCTTGATTGGCAAGAAATGAAAAATTTACTTATTCAAAATTTTCCGACACCGATACGATTTGGAAAATTACTTGTCCAAGCGGCGTGTTACAACCCCACCGTGGGTCAAAATTTGGGTAATTATTGTTATGAAAAGGCGGCTAAACTTAACAAGTTAAATCTGTCAATTCCTGAAGATTATGTTATAGACAGCATAATAGAAGGGATTAAGGACGAAGCGATTTCATTACCCGCGAAAGCTGCTAATTTCCAAACCGTTGGTAGCTTAGCCAATTATTTGAGTGGCATTTCTGCGTCGAAGTCAAGCCCGCTGGCTGCGACAGCAAAATTCACCAAACCAAGTACCAGTAAAATATCAAATTACAGTAATACAGGGGATAAAACCAATACCCATCACGTGGCACGAAAAATTTCATGTTTTAATTGTGGGGAAAATCATCGTGTGCGAGACTGTACAAAACCACGGTTAGAATGTAAACTTTGCAATAAAGTAGGTCACACTCAAGTTCAGTGTTATAAAAACAAAACAAACGTGCTGTGAACGAAATTATGGTTATTGACGATATACAAAACATTTTTTCAGAAAACTGCAGTAATTAATGGACACAAAATAAAATGTTTGTTAGATAGCGGAAGTGATTGCACAATTGTAAAATTGTCGGTTGCTAAAAAGGTGGACTTAGTTATACAAGAATTAGAGAACTATGTGTCGATAAAAAGTTTTATTGGCAATGTAATTTGTAGCAATTTAAAAAAAGTGATGTCACGATTATGATTGAAGAAGCTGTTGCTGACGTTTCAGTAATAGTCCTGGAAGATCGGTCCGTTCAGCGGCATGATTTATTTATTGGGCGGGATTATTTGTGTAATGAAAATGTATTGCTATATAAGTCAAAAACATAAACTTACACTCAGGAATTTACCGCCGCTTAACGTTAACAATATTGAAGTTGAAGAAAAAGGCGCATCTGATGTGACGTTAAGTATGATAAATTTTGGGGAAGAAATGTTGGAAAGTCGACAAATGGCAATATTCAATTTACTTCAAGAGTACAGGGACTGTATTTCTTTTACTCTAAGTGACCTGGGTAAAACAAATACCGTCGAAATGGTTATTAAGTGCACAACAAATGAACCTGTTATATATAGACCTTACCGAATAGCGGCGTTTGAAAAAGATGTATTGGAGAAAAATTCTCCTCAAAATTCAGGCAAACTATTGGTTTGCAGGAATGTGACGTTGGTAAAAATATATGAAATCTTGTTTAAAATGCCAGTACTATAAATCTGTCTAGTAAGAAATAAGGTATGCTGCACCCAATAGAAAAGGTAGCTGTACCGTTCCACAAGCTACATGTGGATTATGTGGGGCCATTCGTGCTTAGCAGCAGAGGAAGAAAATGTTTGTGGGTTGTTGTAGATGCAATTACTAAGTTTGTAGTAATTGAATGTCAAAGTCGAGAAGATAAATGGGACACGTTTGTTAGATATGTTCAGAATGCGATTAATTGTACATGGAAAAAGACCATTGTTGTGTCACCAATTGAAGAACTAGCAGGATACAAACTGTGTCATGTAGCTGATTTTTGTATCTTGAATAAAATTCAGGGTAATTCTAGTCAGGTAAATCTTGGTGAATTAAAAAGATTAAGAAATGAATTAGTAAAAATCAAAGAGAACAAAAGATGCATTTTGACAAGACTTGTGTAACGAGTCTTACCCTTAGAGGCTTTGACAGGATGTAAAAGTCGATATGTAGCGGAAGCCAAAATTTAAAATTCAAGATAACTTAAACCGAGTTGATTTAAAGAAACTGCTCAAAGGTATGGCGCAGAAAATGAATGAAGATTAGTAACACAAGATTAGGTTAGTACAAGTCTAACACACAAACAAAGATTAGTACAATGCTAACATAAGCTAACGTTAGCACATGGCTATCACATGCACCAGGGTTAGCACAAGGCTAACACATAATCCAAGGTTAGCACAAGGCTAACATACAAGATAAGGTTAGCACAAGGTTAACATGCAAGCTAAGACTAGCAAAAAGCTAGCACACGAGTCAAGGTTAGCACAAGGCTAACGGACGAAGCAAATGTTTGAATTAAGCCACGAAATAAGCAGGTGACCTAGATAGAGTATTGAATGTTTTACCAGCTAGAGGAGGGTGGAAAAAGTTGCTGTCGAAGTTACAATGGGTCTCTCAAGGTACTAAAATGTTAGTCAATGAGTATGAGGTAGAAGATTTGCGAAAAGGTCACAAAAATACAAGAACTGTAATGGCGGTTGATAACATGAAACCCTGGATAATTTTGAGGTAGGTGTTTAAAGTAACAGTTAACGGTTGGTACACGACCAACAACTTAAAAATACGGTTGGTATACGACCAACAACCCAAGAAAAAATATATATACGGTTGGTATACGACCAACAAAAACAAATACGGTTGGTATACGACCAACAATACCAAAACGGTTGGTATACGACCAACAATATTAAAACGGTTGGTACACGACCAACACCAAGACGGCTGGTACAAGACCAACAACATCAACATGGTTGGTATATGACCAACAACACCACGACGGCTGGTACAAGACCAACAACATCAACATGGTTGATATATGACCAACAACACCAAAACAGTTGGTACATGACCAACGCCAGCAAAACGGTTGGTACACGACCAACACCACCAAAATAGTTAGTGCAAGACGAACAACACCAGAGCGGGTGGCAAACGAGCAATATTTCAGGAAGGTTGGTAAACGACTAACATTCCAAAAAGGTTGGTAAACGACTAACATTCCAAAAAGGTTGGTATACGCTTAACATTTCAAAAAGTTTGGTTAACGACTAACATTTCAAAAAGGTTGGTATATGACTAACATTTTAAGAACGTCGGTAAACGACTAGCAATACAAAATTTTGAAAAAAAAAATTGATAAATGATCTGTCAGTATGAAAAGTAAATATTTTGAAAAGTCTGGTGTATGACCAGAAGTGCAGGTGGTTAGTATATTGGCCGCAAAAGAAAATTACTCATAGTATTACGGTTAATAAATGATTAACATAAACAGGTGATAAATTAAAATGGTGGAGTCATCATATTGCATATGGCATGATATTATTGCATACGGCATGATAATAAACGTTAAATGGGGGAAGTTTCTCAATAAATATTTTTCCAGATTAATTTCCTGTTCTGGGGACAGAATAGTAATTGCAGGATGGCCGAATGTTGTGAGCACCCGACGCCCATGGTAATAGAAGGCGCCGCGCCAGTCGGCATTTCCTCAGTGAACGAAAGCGAGATAATATAAACATTGTATTTAATATATTGTGGATATAATTTAGCACGTAGGAATATATAGAAGTTAGAGTCAGTCTGTAGTTGACGATATATTGTGTAACAACGTTCTTTTTATTATTTTTAATATAATTCATTATTTTTGAAAGGGGTTTTTCTTGGGGACTGCTGCCCCTTTAATTTGATGCTAACATGTGGTATTATTGGATTCAGAAAATTATGCAGAATTCAAAAATGCAATAATATACAGCGTGTTCCATTTGAAAATCAAAAGTTAGTGTCACTTCCGGTGAACCCGGAAATGGAAAAATCATATATGTCAAAAAGTGACGTTTATTAAGTATATGTTCCAAATTTCAATCGTTTATCTTCAAAACCAAAGGAAAAGTACCATGATCCTGTTACATCCGGTATTTTAAAAAAAAGTATTTTTCGAAATCACTTTTATTGCAAAAAATGTCTAATATATAGGGTGGCCCTAAGATAATGGAACATAGAGCAACAGTGGATTCAGAACATCAAAATATTGCGATTTAGACAAACCTACCATAGTCCAAAAGTAAAAGAGAAACATAATGCACAAGTTGAAATTTTAATTTTCTGCCACAATTTAAGCAGTTTTGAAGATATTAATCTGAAAATTGGTAAACGTGGGTTTTTTTGGGATGGGAGGTAATAATCTGTTCTCAGTTTTAGGCCAGCGCCAACGTGTGCTGCATTCGATGTTTTATCAAGCCCCAACTTTTGTACACTTAACTTTTTGGCTGGTTTAATTTAAAAAATTGTGTCGCTTTAATATTTTAAAAACAAAAAGTTACACTATTTAAATGTTGCTGAAGTTAACCGTTTTCGAAATATTTACAATTTAAATATTCGATGTAACTTCTAATCACTGGCGGTTCTTCTATAGGGTCATTTGGTCAATGACCTCCCACATACAAATAAAAATATAGAGCTATTCATTTTAAAAATATATAATATATATATATTTTTAATATTCTTAAAAAATATATTAAAGTTTCTAGTTCATTCTATGCACAATACTATTCCAATATCTAGATCATTACATTATTCATTTATAGAACTTAAAAATCTTGGGTCAATCCACAACGTGTCCTCAAAGCTAGCTACGGACCGAATTTATAACAAATTATAGTGAAATAGACTTATGCGCGAATCGTCAGAAAGCAAAAGAGACAGAAAACACTGGTGGGGGCAATGTCCCTGACGACCCTGACACGGTAACGTACGAAATTTAGTACAGCAGTCGCTAGTCAGCAGTCTTAATGTTGACTAGGTACGCGTTGGTCGAGAAATTTTATCGCGTTGTTTTTAATGTTTTTATTTGTGAACATTTTATTAGTAAATCTCTACTTGTCGTGAAATTAAGTAAAACAGTGTTTTTGGTGTTTACTATTAAATATAAGTGTTGTACAAAATATAATAAAACTGAAAGAAGGACATAAGTTGGGTTATGAAGACCGAGTGAAATTCAAAGGTGTCCGTCCTAAATCTAATATGACGATAAAGCACACATCTCTTGATAAGAAAAAAGAAGTTAATAGGTATGTTTAATTAAAAAAAAGTTATCCTTCAGCAAATTTTATTAACAGCTTTTTATTAACAATAATTTGTGCAATACTTTTTCTGAAAGTGTCAAACTGTTAAAAATCTTGTGTACTCTCCCTATGACTACTGCCGAAAGTGAATGTTGTTTTTCCACCTTAAAAAGAATAAAGGCATTTTTAAGAAATACCATGGGTCAGGAAAGGTTATTTTCTGCTGTAACAAAGCAACTGCACTTTCACTATTGGAAAAATCTTCTCGGCTATATAATACTTCTAATTTAGTTTTAAGTTTCAAATGATTTATGACTGGATACTCCGTTTTAACTAATTTAAACATATCTTAAGGAAAGCTTTTTTTATAATCTTTAAATCGATCTGCGTGAAATAACTGAGACACTGCTAAATGATTACTGAAGCCAAACCTGTTTTTGATCTCAGATATAATTATATCACAAACTACTAATGAAATCCTCCTTTTTGATTCTTCCGTTTTACATCTCTGGGCATACTGCATGGATGTCTCCTCCAAATAGTTATTCAAAATTTTATTTCTGATGTCTTCAATTTTACTATTAAAAACGCCAATACACTTATTTACTGTTATGACATCGATATTACATTTTTTGTAATTGATTGAACAATATCACAATGAGGCTAAATGAAAAAAATTTAACCAGTAAAGAAAATGTTCATTTTGTAAGTAGTTTTTTAAACCAATAATAGCTTGGTTTAGAGTGTTGTTTTCTGATTCATTATCAATGATTTTTTCTAAACAATCTAATAATTCTGTTCGATAGGTATAAACAGTCTCTATGCACTTTGTATTAAAATTCCATCGTGTTGAAGCCGCTTTAGGTAATCTCACCTTAACAACATTATCTAACATGGCTGTTCTTTTTGGCGATTTTCCAAAGAATGAAGAAAAGCTATGTAAATTAGCAAAAAAGAATTTTATGCTTTTAACCTGACTTGATGCTTTTTGTAAAATTAAATTTAGTTGATGAGGGTAACAATGAATAAAATATATTTTGTACAACACTCATATTTAATAGTAAACACCAAAAACACTGTTTTACTTAATTTTACGACAGGTAGAGATTTACTAATAAAATGTTCACAAATAAAAACATTGAAAACAACGCGACAGAATTTACCGACCAACGCGTACCTAGTCAGCATTAAGACTGACTGCTCACTGCTCTACTGAACTTCGTACGGTACCGTTTTCGTAAAATGTGTCAGGGACATTGTCCCCGCCAGTGTTTTCTGTCTCTTTTGCTTTCTGATGATTCGCGCATAAGTCTATTTCACTTTAATTCGTTGTAAATTCGGTCCGTAGCTAACTTTGAAGACAAGTTGTGGATTGACCCAAGATTTTAAAATTCTATAAATGAATAATGTAATGAATATGAATGTAGAGGGCAGAGGCTCGGTGCTCGGAGGGGATACGAAATCCTGCGATCTAGATATTTGAATAGTATTGTGCATAGAATGAACTAGAAACTTTAATATATTTTTAAGAATATTAAAAGTGTATATATTATATATTTTTAAACTTCAGAAAATGGATAGCTCTATTTTTTTATTTGTATGTGGGAGGTCATTGACCAAATGACCCTATAGAAGAACCGCCAGTGCTTAGGAGCTAGCCTAAAATTGGGGACGAATTATTATTTTCCATCATAGAAAATCCCTGTGTACTAATTTTCATACTATGTCTCCAAAATTGCTTAAATTACGCAGAAAATTAAATTATAATTTCAACATTAACACCATGTTTTTCTTTTAATATCAAGTTTTGGATTATGGTAAGTTTGGTTAAATCGTAATATTTTAATGTCCAGAATCCACCGCTTCTCTATGTCTTATTACTTAAGGACCACCGTGTATATATTGCAAACAATTTCTTAATGAAAATTATAATTTTTTTCAAGCTCATCCCAACATAAAAGCGTTTATTACTCAGTGTGGATTACAGTCTATTGAAGAGGCAATAGATAGAGGCGTACCAATGGTTGGTATGCCTTTCATTGCTGATCAACCCATGAATATAAAAAGACTCGCTGAAGTGGGAGTTGCAGTTGGGGTCGACTACGTCACTGTTACCAAAAACGATCTCAAAAGTGCAATAATTGAGGTAGCCGAAAATAAGAAGTAAGTACATGTTTAGAAATAAAAGAATAGGTATAATAGAAATTGATAATAAAACGAAGGATTAAAACATTAAGTATGAGTATTTTTGATTTTTGAGTAAATCTGAGTACTTTGAGCTATTCGGGTCGCAGTAAGATTGCAACTTTCGTCTTAAAGGGCCAAAGCCATAAATAATGTTATTTGTTTCAACTGTCTGCGGTACTCAAACAGTATGATACAATTTATAATACTGTTTGAGATCATTTAATATTAACAGCCCAGTAAGCATGTGAGGTTACAAACGTTCTGGAGAAATCTAAAATAGATCGGCATAAGAACTATCTACGTAAACGTATACAAATTCTCTTTAAGACGTTATTTTCCGATTGCAGATGGCTAAAAAAAAAGTTGAAGATATAATTTACAAGGGACGTTACGTAGAGTTTTATAAAACTACTAGTGGACCCGACAGACGTTGTCCTGCCGGATCCAATGTAAAACATTCCAAGATCAATAACAAATAAAAAAATTAATTAAATAAACATTTTCCAGTGGACTGAATTGTGAATCTAAACCATTTTCGAATCCACTGGAACACACACAAAAAATTTCATCAAAATCAGTCCAGCCGTTTAGGAGTTCAGTCACATACACACGGACAGAAGAATTATATATATAAAGATTATAACTTGCATAAATGAGAGTACTTATGAAAAGTTTTATCGAACGTTGGCAGAAGTTGCAAAAAGAGGTTTTATTGTTTCTAAAAAATTAAATAATGGATGAGATATTTATAAGTATCACAAAAATCGTACAATTAGCGGTGCAAAAAATATCTGTAAATTATTTTTATTACTTTATGAAAAGGATCACGTTATATTAGTTTCATAAATCTCTTCCATAAATAGTTATTATGCCTATATATTGTAGAATTATTCCCAGAACGGTCGAGATTGCTTTACATAGGTCCGCCATTCTTTTAAGACCAGCTCGAAGGGACAACATACGTACTATGGCCGCCTATATATGATGCTGACAAAAATAAAGTGAATAAAAATGTGAATTTAGGAGATTTTGGTCAATCTAATTATGTTTAAAACCACTAATAAAGTAATCACTTATGTGTTGACAGGTTAAATCACTTAAATTTGTGTATCCTATAAAAAAAGTTAGAATTTTTTTTTCTAGTCATTTTTGAGGCGCGACTGTTTTTTCGGCCTACAACGTCCATATTTTACCATGAACTGATCCCCGTTGACAAATTTTGGTACCACAATGCTCTTAGAATCTATTGAAATCACAATATTAAAAAAAAAAATAAAGTGTGAAAGCCTGACTCCTACACTTTGTATAAATATTATATCACGTTGCAAAGTGCATGAGAAATAAAAAACCATGCCATCGGCAGGCAGCGAAACTCCCCGCTCTAGGAGGATTATCAGGACAACATAAGAAGCAAGAGCTGCACCACCATAAATAATGTATAAAACAAGTATTCATTGTGAAATCTATAAGAGGTAATATTCAACCTCTTAAAACGTGCATAAGTGTAGTGATATAACACCATTATTTTAGAAATGGACAGTTGCTTCTGGAGGTCATATCTAAGAGTTATTTTGTGGCTGACATTCATAAATCTACAGGAAATTAATAATCCTCACACAAGAAGTCGCAAAAGAAGTTTTAACTCTCAAAAACTTCTTTCATAATACTTATAGAAGTAAAATATTAATTGGGAGATGTAGCATCCGATATTTATTATTAAAATAATAGGTTAGTCTTTGTGCATTGTTAATTTTAGGAATAATAGACAACACAAAATAAATAGTTAAACGATGGGCATAATAGCCGAGTGAGTAAAGCGCTTATAGCTATTATCGATAGTTTGAATCCATCCCGGAGCAACACATTTTTTTTGTAATTTGCTTCGGACTAAGTTGGGAGTGAACTGTCGATGCCCTAGATGTAGTTTGGACTCTACAATAAACTGTAGGACATCGTCTTTCTTTACTCAGTACAAAATCTTAGGATTTTCTGGGTGATTTCTCTTCGGTGACTTGAGAGGCGGTTAAGAAAACAAAACAAATTTCAGAATAAAAGCACAAATATATTCATTTACTGATAGATATTCACTGTTAACCAGTCCTACACTACAATCATCCAACAAAGTAGTTGTAAATAAGTCTCTTATGCGTATACCTATGCACAACTGGTCTATTGGAGATTGTTGAAACGAATAAAATTACTTATGGTTTTGACTTTTTTAAGACGAAAGCTGCAATCTTACACCAGCCCCACTAGTCGAGTTGGTGTAAGATCGTAACTTTCGTCTTAAAGAATCAAAGCCATAAATAATGTTATTCGGTCAATTGTCAGCGGTACTCAAACAGTATAATACAATGTATATGACAAAAATAAAGTGAATAAAAATGTGAATTTTGGAGATTTTGGTCATTCTAATTATGTTACTTTAAGTTTAAAATCACTAATAAAGTCACTTATGTATTGACAGTAATCATTTATGTGTTGACAGGTCTAATCACTCAAATTTGTGTATCCAAGAAAAAAGTTTGAATTTCTTTTTCTAAAAACTCATCAATTTTGGAGCGCGCTTGTTTTTCCGGCCTACAATGTTCATATTTTACCATGAACTGGTCTGCGTTGGCAAACTTTGGTACCACGATTCTCTTAACATCTACTGAAATATTATAATAAAGGGTGTTTCAATAAGAGCGCAATATTTCAAGGTTCAATAAAACATGGATTTCTGTAGTAAAGTATTGAAATATTTATTGAGTTATAATGTAGACATTTGGGAGTTATGTACGGAACAACACATCTGACAAATGGCCATCACGGCTTTGCTGGCAGATGCGTACTCTTTTAGCGTAATTATGAATAACGGTGTCGCATACATGTGGTGGTATTTCGTTAATATAGCGTCTAATTTCGGCCTTCAATGCTTCGGTGGTCGTGGGCTTGTTGGCATAAACCTGTGACCTCAGATAACCTCACAGCCAAAAGTCCAAAAGTGTTAAATCGCAAGAGCGTGGCGGCCAATTCTAATCAACAGACCGAGAGATGACACGACCAGGAAAAGACTCGTGCAAGACTGTCAATGTTTCACGGGCGGTATGGCAAGTGGCACCGTCCTGCAGAAACCACATGTCGTCGAGAGCAATATCTTCCAAATGAGACACAAAAAACTGGATTATCATAGCACGATAACGTTCGCCATTCACCGTTACTGCATTACTTGCCTCGTCTTCGAAGAAAAACGGCCCAATGATTCCTCCAGACCACAATGCACACCAAACAGTGACACGTTTTGAATGCATTGCTTTCTCATGAATCATTCGTGGTTTTTTTTGAGCCCCAAATGCGGTATTAACGAAGCCATATCGAGGTGAAAATGGTCCTCATCACTGAACATGATTTTGTCCGCAAAATAGGCAATCACTTCTTGTTGTTCAAGGATCCAATCGGTGAACTCTCTTCGCTGCGCATGGTCTGTTGGCAGAAGTTGTGGAGTCAATGGACTTTGTAGGCATGGAGATGCAAATCTTTAGTGAGAATACGCTGAAGAGTGGCTGTTGTAACTTCCAATTCTTGTGAATGATGACGAATCGACGTCCCTGGACTCTCGGCCACGCTCTCGCGAACTGCCGTGATGTTTTGTTGTGCTGAACAACCTCTACGAGCTCGTGTCGTGTGTTTTACATCACTAACCGAACCAGTACTTTCGAATTTTTCGATTATTCATTTCACAGTAGATGAATGACGAACATTATTTCGACCGAAAATTGGACACACTTGACGAATCGTGGCAATCAAACTTTCACCATTTTGATAATAATGTTTAACAATCAGGACGTGTTGTTCTATCGTGTAATGGTAATGATCCATGTTTACTAACTCCCATCTGTCTCCTATCGATCTGGCATGTCATATAATCTTGTGGCATTATAACAGTCAAACTGGCGCCCAATTCAAATCTTGCGCTCTTATTGAAACACATTTTATTAAAAGAAGTGTGAAATCCTATACTTTGTATAAATACTATATTACTGAAAAGTACATGAGAATTAAAAACCATGCCGCCGGCAGGTTGCGAAACTCCCCACGCTAGGAGGATTATTAGGACAACATAAGATGCAAGAGCTGTTATCCATACGGCCTGCAACAGATTATCAAGAAATACATTGCATATACTATACACCACCATAAAGAATGTATAAAAAAAGTATCCATTGTGAAATCTATAAGAGGTAATATTACCATTATTTTAGAACTGAACAGTTACTTCTGGAGGCCATATCTAAGCGTTATTTTGTGGCTGACATTCATAAATCTAATAATAAACCGCACACAAGAAGTCGCAAAAGAAATTTTAGCTTTCAAAAAAACTTCTTTAATAATACTTATAGAAATACATGCTATCTGCGTACGTGTAATACATACGCAGCTTCGGCTACTCCAAGTAAACCTGTAAAGAAACCGTTAAATGAGGAAATTAATTATAAGTTTTTAAGCAAGAATGTATTATTTTCTTAGAACTTTTAGGTCTTGTCCAGTGTATGTAAATAGATTATCTATATCAGGGATGCAAAATTTTACCTACTGGAAATTTTTTCTAGTTAAAAATAGGTAATTTTAATAATATCGTTACATGATTCTAATTTGTAATGTTAAGTTTAGGAATAATAAAAAACACGAAAGAAATTGTTTATGAATTTCAAAATAAAAGAACAAATATTTACTTTCGAGATTCACGGTTCACCAATCTTACGCTACAGTCATCCAATAAAGTAGTTGTAAGTAAGTCGCTTATGCGTATACGTATACACAACTGGTCTACTGACACGAATAAAATTATTTATGGCTTTGACTCTTTAGTTGCAAACTTACAGCGGCCCAACTATAGAAAATTTCATTCTCTACACTTTGTGCATATAATTTTTTTCAGTGAATAATCACAGGCATGCAAAAAAAATTTCTGTCTTAGAGATCAGACCCAACTTTTCCCATGTATTTTGACACGCTGAAACCGAATTTGGCAAACAAATTTTTTGATGCGTCAATTTTTCTCTACGACCCCCTATAAATGAATTTTGACATAATGACAGCAGTCAACAAGGTGTCAAATTTCATGAAAAATGTAAAAAGTAAATATGTCAAAGTTCATTTTTGACTTCTGATTCATGATCAGCAGCCCAAAAAAAACTTAATAATATGCTCCAAATATTGACTACATTTTTCATGAAATTTGACAGCTGTCATAATGTCAAAATTCATTTTTGACTTCGAAGCGTGATCAGCGACCCAAAAAATCCTTATAGAAATTTTTTTCAAAAAAATTTCCCCCATAGGGGATTATAGATGGTTATAGGGGGTCTTAGAGAAAAATTGACGCATCAAAAATATTTTATTTTGCAAAATTTGGTTTCAGCGCGTCAAAATACATTGGAAAAGGTGGGTCTAACCTCTAGGAGAGAACAATTTTTTTAGGCCTGTGTATTTATATATAGTTTGAATATTATTATAAAGGGTGTCCCAGTTTTAAACCGACAAACTGTAACCATTGAAAGAAAATAAGATTTTGAGAAAAAAGTTCCTATGAACCTATGCTCACAAAAAGCTTTATAGAGAGTGTTAAAATTTATTTTTTTTAAAGGTTTTCACTTTATATCTTGGAGAAAAAGGTTATTATCGACTCCCAATTTGGTATTGTTTATAACAGTATCTGGCCGAATAAAAATAATGAATAAAATCATAAATCTATTCACCAGAGGTGTACAGGAGGTAAAAAGGAAACCCCTTTTTAATTAGAACATCGACGCCAATGCATTTTCGTTAAATTCTCCCATATTTTTCAGTTCCCTATCCAACTTTACATAAAAACGAACTCTTATAAAAATTTCGTAAGTTTGTTAGATTTTGTGCAAAAAATTTATTCTTAAATGGGTGCATCCACAAGCTACCGAAAGAAACTTCTGATAAACAAAATATTTTATTTCAAAAACCTATTAAACAACAAAGTTTAAGTATCTTATATTTTTTATCATCTTTCGTCAATTTTATGGCAACTACTTAATTAAAACATAAGTCAGTGGCGTTCAACATTCAAAAAAAATAAACTTTAACACCCTCTGTATCTCGATTATAAAGTTTTTGCGGGCCATAGGTTCATAGGAACTTTTTTCTCAAAATCGTATTTTCTATCAACGGCTACAGTTGTCGGTTTAAAATTGGGACACCCTATATATTTATATTATACTTGTAGTTTTTTTCGTTATACCAGGCTCGTAGCCAGGATTTCTCTTCGGAGGGGGGGCTCACACACAAAAAAAATAAATCACGTTTTGGTGAATACAAATTTCCAAAATAAATATAAAACATACAATTTATAGGTTAGATTGAAAGTTTTTACTACGTATATTGTATATTTTTATTTTACATTGACAAAAACTAAAAATACCCATAAATATATTTGTAAAATAAGATTATTATTTTGCATATAATAACAATCTTCTCGATACAAAAATACAGCCAACATTCCAGCATGTTTTTAAATATTATAATACCTATTGTAATATTGAATTTTGATAATAAAAGAAATGACGATTTTGCTATATAGTGAGTAATCTATTATTCTGCTTTCTATTAAAGTTCAAAATCTGTATTTTATTGATCCAACTCGATAGGAATTTCGGGGGGGCCTGCCCCCCTCTAGCTACGTGCCTGAGTTATACTGTTGTACATCTACTAATATATGCAGAACTCTATTTCTAGTTGCTAGAATTTGATATATCTTAATCTTTTAAGCAACTATCAAGCTTAATTTTTTTTTTCATCTGAACTGGGCCCTGGCGTATTTTCATTCAAATCCTTATTTCACGCAAAAGATATAAATGTATTTTTTCAAAATACTAGACTATAAAAAAATTCTTGACAGCCTTAATTTGGACGTACTAAAGACGTACATTTTGACCATCCAAAGCTATACAGATGTACCGTTCGAGTATCTCCGTCTTGACTCTTGAGGACTCTCATATTGTGCTTTAAGACGTTCAGACCAAAACTGGACGTCTCTGGGACAATTTGTTCTACCTGGAAGACCATCAAGTAATATGTTAGGTAGGCAACCTTCAAAAAAAAAAATTTTTTTTTAAACATGTTCACAGGAATCACAGGTAATATTAATACTAAGAATAAAAAGGATTTCATGTTACCGAAAAACATTTAGTATAAATTTAAAAAAGCTATCTGTTATTAGTTCGACTAACTCTTGCCAGTTTTACTTATTTTGGTAGACAAATTGTATTCCTTCCCACCTAATTTTTTCTTTTTACATTTTACAGTTTGGCAACACTGTAGGTGTTGCCAGCAATTATTTTATTTGTTTTTTTCTTTCAGATATAAGATAAATATTGAAAATCTTCGAACTCTTCTACAAGATGAACCTATGACGTCACTGGAAAAAGCTATATGGTGGTCAGAATACGTCATTAGGCACAAAGGAACACAACACCTTCGAAGTCCAACTGCTGATATATCATGGTTTAACTACTTACTTGTTGATGTGTTATTATTTGTTTTGTTTATTGTAGTTAGTATACTATTAGTTATTTATATGGTAATTAAAATAGTTATATCTAGTTTGAAATTTGCTAGATTTAAAACTAAAATAAAACAGAATTAATTATTTTTGAGGTTCAAAATGTATTTCATTTTAAAAATTGTATTAAATTAACTAATTAAATTAGAATTTAATTGTTTAATCTGATTTATTTTCAAAAACTACAAATTATTTATTAATTTTTGAGTTTTTAAATTGTTGGTAGAGTATCAAACACTGCATTGAATGATATTCATAGAGACAGGAAAGGATTTTTTTAAAAGATTTTGAAACTAACAGACATAGTTTGATTTATTGCAAAAATAAGTGAACTAAGTAAATACATCTGATCTAATAAAATTGATAGTAAATCAGTAAATACCCACTGCACTACCGAGCTTGGTAGCTCAGTGGGCCAGGGCGGTAAGTGACAAACGTAGCTGGTTTAGTGCCTATCGACTCCCGGGTTCAAATCCCGGTTTCGATTCTGATAAAGTCGAACGGATTGGTTGTGTCTCCGCGTTTTTTCAACTGTGTAACCTCCGTCCGTGCAGCTCCGAATTTGGTTTGGGGGTTGTCTAATTTATGTGGTGTGTTTTTTTTTTAAGAATGACATGTGGATACAGCTAACAGGAAGATATTTTAGATAAGAAGAAATTTAAGCCAGTTAGTTCAAGTTTTCAGAAAGAAAATGTACGTTAAGAGAGATCACTGCATGTTGGAATCAGGAATCTGGATTGAGCGTTTCTCGAGAAACTGGCAGAAAAAATAATCACAAGTGTAGCCTCAGTTTTTATAAGGTATATGAATTTTCCTATGTATGCAGTATTTTGTACCTGAACATGTTGGATTTTGTAGGCTAAGGAAAAACCACCCTTAACTAAATCTCAAAAGCAAGTACGGTACACGTGGGCAAAATCTAAACCTTCATGGACTGAAAAAAAATTGGCGACAAGTTATTTTTAACGACGAATCCAAATTCTACGTGTGCGTGGGAGACTACGCCAAAAGGATAATTAGGAATAAGAAAGAAGCACCTCATAATGCCTGCCTTAAAAAAACTGTAAAATTCCCCATCGTGCTGATGACGACCAATAAGTCAGAAACACCTGGCCACGGTTTGCATTCTTTATGTGGACGCATTCCTACCGGGTGTGTCCTCAAGTGGCGGATGGGAGAATACTCTCAGCGGCATCTCGGTGGGTAGGTATGACATAAAACAACATCCGTAGACCAACAGGCTTGCACATAGGGAAATAACCTCTTAAAAAAAAATCCTTGAAGAAATACAATGGAGAGAAGGTAAAATTTATGAAGCAGAGGAAGGATACCCCAGTTCCGGTCGGGGAAGGGGGGTGAGAGCGGGCTCCACCCGACCGTTAGACAGCGACTGCTCAATACATACAGTGAAAGGTCAGGCTGTGGAAGGTACTACTGCAACTGATAACCAGAAAACTTGATAACCGATAGAGGTTCGGATCTATCCTGCTCCATCAGACAACCTAATATCATTGGACCAGGAGTGGGAACTGATAAATTAACCATCTCCAAGGGCTAGAGAATTGGGAACATCTTATATCAAGTTTACAGGCAAATTTACAAAAAGCCAGTGCTGCTACATACGTCCTCGGCAGAAGATTTAAGGAAGAGCAAACTGACGTTGCTCTTCTCCAGGAACCCTGGAGAAGTAACACAGGCTGGGTAAGAGGCCTGGGGAATACTTCTCTGATGAAAACCCAGAGCCTGTATCTTGATCAAAAACAATATTAATTATTGTGTACTTACAGGATATTGCACCCAGGACGTTGTAGCCGTCCAGGTATTGACCTCGGAGGGAGGAAGCAAGACGGAGACAATCGTCTGCTCGGCCACTTCCCCGGTGATAGGGCTGCAGATCAATTTCCTCCAGCTGTAGTGCAGAATTTAATCGCCTACAGCAATCAGTTGCGTTAAAACAGACAACCAAATAGCATGTAATAGAAAATTTTAAAACAAATTCCTAATAAATAATAGTTTCTCTGATGATGGTGTAATAAACCGAAACGTTAGAAAAAAATATATTTTTTTCTTTTCTTGACCGTTAATATCAATTAATATTGATAGTTTTTTTTTTGTGGGGATTTCGGTCAGGTATAACTAATTTAATTTTTTTTTCTAACGTTTCGGTTTATTACATCATCATCATTTATTTATTTATTTATTTATATAATTAATATAGAGAAAGTATTGCAAAACACATAGATTACATTTAAGATTTATATATTTAACATAAAAATTATTTCATAGTGACTATTACAATTTTACAATTTATTAAAAATAATTAAAAAAATAAAATAAATAACAAATATAAAAATTATTAAAATCAGTACTTTACATTAAAATTGAGTTTCCCGTGATAAAAGGTATACATAAATTAATTGCACGTGTATCCATAGATAGTGGATTTGATGTCAATGTAAAATGAACTAGAAACACGTGTTATTTGGCGAACTAATGCTTTTATTAGATTTAAACAACCAAAGTTTCAGTCATGACACTTTTTTAAAGTTTTTTTCCTTGTTTTTTTCTTTTTAAAAAAATTTTTTTCTCAACTCTTAAAACCAAAAAAAGGGGTTAATGTTTTATTTGATTGATTAAATTAAGATATGCACTGTTAATGTGTTCTGTATCTTTCCTAGCGTGTACAGTATTATTTTTTTTATATTAGTCATCTCTTGAAAAATTCGTTTCGAATATTTATTTTGCATGCCTGCAATTTTGGTATTCTCTAAATTAAATTATTAGTTATTTAAATTACAATGTTCTACTAAAGAATTTGGATTATTTAGTTTCTTTTTGTATTTTATGTCTCTCTCATGTCCTTTAATTTTAGTTTTTATATATCCACCTGTTTGGCGGACATAGCATTTTTCACAGTTTTTGCATGGTATATTGTAGATAACATCCGACATTAGTTCAAACCGTGTTTTTGTTTTTTGCTTACTGTAAAAGACTTTTTAATTGTTTTCATTACTGAAAGAAACTGTACCTGTTTGCGTTTGACATACCTGAAGTGAAACACCCTGTATATTAATAATTTCTTGAAGCAATTGTCGCATCTTCAATGTATCAATATCCTAGACGATCAATAATACTGTGCAGTCCAAAATACTGTGCAATATTACTGATCGTCTATAAACCGTTTTAACAAATATACACATACTTAGTTTTTGTTTATATTTATTAAAGTATCTATCAAATTTATATTAAAATATAAAACTTTAGTCAGGATAC
Organism: Rhamnusium bicolor; assembly: GCA_029963845.1. NCBI lineage: Eukaryota > Metazoa > Arthropoda > Insecta > Coleoptera > Cerambycidae > Rhamnusium > Rhamnusium bicolor. The sequence continues at coordinate 1,214,662 of JANEYF010000366.1, read as the reverse complement.
AAGACCGTATCTATCTGAATATCAGTAGCCTCGATTGGTACCTCATCAACAATTTGTTCTTTGAATGCGAGACCTATAATAACAGGTGCTACATTCTGTATCTCTTTAACTTTCATCAGATATTTATCATAATAACCTGCTCCATGGCCTAATCTCAATCCAGTTGTAGTAAATGCAACTCCTGGAACTATTATTAGATCTAAACCTAAAAAAAAATTTAACTCAATAAATATCTTCTCTTTTCTTAAAACAATTGTCGGAACAGTGCCAATGATAAAAAATGCTACCTTGCCTATGTTTCGCTCATTTAGTTATAAACTTCCTCAGGGCTTAATAACATTAATTAATGTAAGCTAGGTACAATAATTTCATTGAAACCTCCAATCATATGGTTTAAACTGAACCATATTTGTATTGGTTAATAATTAAACTAAAATACTTAATTTAGACACGTCACACGTTAAAAACAAGTTTTATCAATTTCTTTTTTTTTTGAAATGTAAGTAACCGTCCCTACCAGAGAAATTAAAATTTAAAATTTCACAATCATTTTTATAAGGATTTTATTGAATTTAACATAAATTTTTATCTGTTTCTTTACTAAAAAAATTGTTATGTAACACTTCAGTGCTCCCTCACGATATAATCGTAAGGAAATTCTGAAATACTGAAAATACACGAGTACTGACTACTTGTTTTGATGATTTATTTTGTAAATGGCATGCTTGAATGAATTCTGTCAATTCATCTCCTAAAGAACAAGATGTTTTCTGGGAAAATGTCTAAATTTATTCATTCGAATGAGGTTTTTGGTGTACTGCAAAACAGACAAGTGATGGCGAGCGGTGGGTATGCGCAGTTGACTAAATTTCAACATTGCACAGTGGGACCGAACAAAATTTTTCGGACAAAATTCTGAAAGTATTGAAACTGATGTAACATAATTTATTATTCTGAATATTATAAACATTCACTAGATGATTCAGAACTTCTTGAATTTGAATGAAAAAAGCTGTTCTACGATTTGTGTGCAAAATTTTGAAAAAAACCGCCTCTAGTTGATATGTCGAAAATTAACTTCTCCAATCTAGAAGAAGAAAATAATAATTCGTTATAAAACGCAGGTAGTTATGAACCGTATTATATCTAAGGTAATTAACATTTCATACATCTACTACTTGCTTCATTTTTACTGGGGGGAAGGATAATAATATTTGAACACCCGGTATATATCCGAATACCTACAAGCTTTATAAAAAAATACTACAATTTTACAAAACCGTTGTTGAAATGTATTTCAATTTATTTTCAATTATCAACAAACTATATTTGCTTGTCGAAGTGACACCAGTATATATTTTTGAGATCCCCGTCAGTTGCGCATTTCATTAATTCAAGAAAGTATGTGGCTCTCTGTTTATGAAAACCACATGTTAAGGACTTTTGAGAAAAATTTTATAACTCAATGTGAAGTAGTAAAAAGTGTTAAAATTAGTCAATATTACGCTTGCTTATAAAATATTTCATGTAAGACATATAACAATCTTATTTTAATCAGCAATATACAACAGTAAAGCACTTACCTTAAGGAACTTCCCTGTAAAATTACAGCTTAATTATTCAATATTAACTGCAGTAAAACCTTTCACATAAACTGATGCAGGTTACGTTCACGCTCTCACAAATGCAATTAACTGTTTAGGAGGTGGGTATATTGGCTTTAGCAGGTAAATATAGAGATGGAATTTGTGCCAACCGATAGTCCATAGATTTCTTAGAAGGATGTACAGAACTCAACAAAATTATAGCACTTTTATAAAATCGATTTTTGGACACCTTTTTGAAGTTTGGTCCCACTGTGCATTGCCCCACTCCTCGGCTAGAGCAGAATAACAAATGTGTTATTCAGAGACGTTACATATTAACTTTGTTTTTGTGATTAATTTTATATTATCTTATATTGTTGTTTTTATATGTAAATATCATATAATTACTCGTATTAACCGCTGTTAACATATGAAAACAATGTCGTATTTGGATAATAATTATTATTCCTTTATGTAAGTATTTTGTTTGCATTCACATTAATTTATTATAATTTAGACGCCACTGGTATTCTACTTCAGTTTGTTGCACCAATTATCTTTGAGTAGGGCGTAACGATATCTGCGCGACTGCTCGCTTTCACTCGTCTGTTTTACAGTATTGGTTATTAAAAAAAAGTTGTTTAAATTTTTATGACAAATTTTTGTTTTTGACAAAATATGCACCTTTTTTTAAAAGGACATTCGGGTAATGTCCAAACATTAACGTCCATCAGACAAATGTACGGTCGTACACAAAATGGACTTTTAACACGAAACAGTGATGCATTATCCTACAAGCCCATGAAGTCCCGGGCTTGGGGAGCAAAATATTTAGGGGCGGGACAGTGGACTAGATGGGTCAAATAAGTCAAGTTTTAAAAACGAAATAAATGGAAATAAAGTCTTAATACGTATTTTCCATTTTATGTTGGATTTTTGTTTACTGCATAATATTTACTTTTTGTTTATTACTGAGTAACCCATGTCTTAAGTTTTAAATTTCTATATATTTGTGATGCAATATAGTTTATTTGTTGTATGTCTGCTTATACTGATACTATAACTAAAAACAAGACTCATACCATAAAATATAACCTAAAGGGGCGCAAAATATTGCTTAATACGCCGCTGCGTACAGCGTGCGTCGCTTGCTATTAGGGTAATTTTATATAAAATTTCTTTATACTGTTTCGTTATAATAGCAGCCATCTGAAATTTCGTTATAATTGGAAAATGGAGCCCAGAACAATTAAATTATTCTAGAAGACGTTATATCAATAAAAATGTATTCTATTGTAAGTAAATTAATATTTAATACTATTAAATATAACGTTAAATATAATAAAATACCTGATTCCATTGCATTTTCTCTAACATCTTTAAGAGAAGGTTGTTTGATATTCCATTTGGTTACAGGTAGAGTACGCCAATCCTCCATGGAGTATAATTTTACCATTTCCATTATATTTTTATTATATCTATAACAATATTAATATCACTTATATTCGGAACAAGAAAAATGGTAGGTATATAATAATAATAATGATAATGATAATGATAATGATAATGATAATGATAATAATAATAATAATAAGCATAAGTTACTAGCCATAGAACAGAAAGGATGCTCAAAGCAGTCCCAAGGATGTAAGGAACTCTTAACAATTGATGCCGTGGTAATGGAGCAGGCGGTGCACAAGTCACGTAATATCTATATGGCTTTTATCGATTACCGGAAGGCATTTGACTCTGTCCCGCACTCTTGGTTGGTCAAGGTACTCTATATGCATAAGATAGACCCCGCCACTATATCTTTGTTGCAATACCTCATGTCGACATGGGCGACTGTACTGAGCCTTAATTGTGGTCAGACACGGATTATGTCAGATGCGGTACCAATACGAAGAGGCATTTTCCAGGGGGACAGTCTTAGTCCATTGTGGTTCTGCCTAGCCCTCAACCCTTTGTCTGCTCTTCTGAATGGAACTGGGTATGGTTACAAACTCAAGGGAGAAAACGAAGCTCATTATGTGTTATCCCACTTAATGTATATGGATGACATAAAGTTGTATGCTGCGTCAGAAACACAATTAAGTAATCTCCTTAAGGTCACGGAGAGCTTCTTAAATGATGTCCGGATGGCCTTTGGTCTGGAGAAATGTAAAACTCTCAGTATTGAAAGAGGAAAAATCACCCCACTGACGTTTGACCTAGACGCTGATGAATCCTTTGATGCCATGGAGCAAGGAGACTACTATAAATATCTAGGTCTCCTCCAGTCAAGACGGATAGATCATAAAGAGGTTCGGAGTAGGATCATAAGGATCTATTTGCAAAGAATAACAGCCATTCTTAAATCTTGGCTAAATGGGAAAAACACCTTTAAGGCTATTAACACATATGCCATCCCCGTCCTAACATATACATTTGGCATTGTCAAATGGACTGAGACCGAGCTGGAGAACGTTTTAAGATCTACCCGTGTGCTGTTGACTAAACACCGAGCCCATCATCCTAGATCAGCAGTTGAAAGGCTCACACTGCCACGTAATAAGGGAGGCCGTGGACTAGCTGACATTAAATGGCTCTGCCAGAAACAGATCAATAATCTTCAGCAATATTTCTGTAATCAGAACTCTCGATTACATCAAGTTGTTGTTGAAGCTGATATGCGGTACACCCCCTTGACCTACATTATGCCAACCCAGGGGACATAGAAATTGGCAACGCCAGAGTAGAGAACACCCTACAACGATGGGCTGAGAAGCAGCTGCACGGGCGACATGCTTACGACTTAATTCGGCCCCAAGTAGAAGGGGAGGCGTCAAATGAGTGGCTGTATAATGGAGATGTTTTCACGGAAACTGAAGGCTTCATGATTGCGATACAAGACCAGGTAATTGCCACCAAAAACTACCTGAAGTATATAATCAAAGCGAATATCGAGGACGATAAATGTAGGAGGTGTCAGCAGGCTTCTGAAACCATCCAACACATAACCGGGGCTTGTCAAGTATTGGCTGCATCCGATTATCTTAAACGCCACAACCAAGTGGCAAAGATATTACATCAATCATTGGCACAAAAGTACGGATTACTGCAGGACAAAGTGCCCTACTACCAATACACGCCAAACCCGGTTATGGAGAATGAGTCCCACAAGCTGTACTGGGACCGATCAGTTCTTACGGATAGACCCACCCCCAGTAATAGGCCAGACATTATCATTGTCGATAAAGCAAACAGGACGACATTCCTAGTGGATATAGGTATTCCCAACACTCACAACGTTGAGCAATATTATAATGAAAAGATCACCAAATATCTGCCGTCGGTTGCTGAAATTAAAGATCTATGGCGGCAAAAGAGAGTAGAAATTTTGCGATAATGTCGACTACAGGGATCGTAACAAAAATGCTGACAAAGAACCTCAAGCAACTAGAAATCTCAACTAAAGTACAAAATCAAATGCAGAAAGCAGTTATTCTTGGCACCACATCCATAGTTCGATCATTCCTGAATATTCCCATTTAAAGATATCATCTTGCCCGAAGCCGATGATATTTCTATAACCCACTGAAAAGTGGTGGCAACGAAAATAATAATAATAATAATGTGAGAGGTCAACCAATCACGGGGTCGAGAAAGCCAAGCGGCGTGTACAGAAAATCGAAGGCAAGATACAGTCGGCCAGACAACATGCTTCTCGGATCCAGAGTGTGGTGGAATATAAGACGACTGGTAGAGTTTTTACTCCCAGAATCCGGCGCATAACAGCCGGATTAAGACGTCAATAGGGATGTGCGATACTATCAAAATATCGATACCCGAGTATCGATACTTTCGAACGTAAAGTATCGATATTATAAAAAATTAAACATGAAGTAACGATATTTCAAAATATCAATCAATACTTTCAAATGTCAATCTATACTTTTAAATATCAATCGATACTTCCAAATATCAATCGACACTTACAAATATCAATAGAAAAGATACATGGATTTCAAGGAAAATGGATATATTTTATAAAAGAGTAACAAATATTTTGAATAAAAGACATTAATTTAATTTATAAACCACAGTCTTCTTCACTACAAGCACCGAGAAACAACAATTTACTTAGTCGTTTGCCCAGAAGCCTATTTCTGTCCCTACATACAGTAGCTCCTGCTTTTGAGAATAGACGCTCTGAAGGGACTGATGTTGCCACTATTGTTAAATACTTTTGGGCAATTTTGTATAAGTTAGGGAAAACTGTCTTCATGTCGTCCCAAACCTGACAGGAACAGTTCTAGAACAGTAATAAACGGAACCAAAACAAACCTATACTAACACCAAGGATGTTTAACTAGAACCATCCTTGTACTAACACTAACAATATAAAATCCTTGGCATTGAAACTTGAAACACTACAACACTACTGCCATCTACCATTTAATTTAAAAATATGCTATAAAACAGAATTTGATAAATATCGATAGATGGCGCATGAGTTTGAAAATTATTGCAAACATAGGAAAATAATGTATTAGAAATTTTAGAATATTAAAATTCTTCTTCTGTATTCTTAACACCGGAAATAAAACAAGAAGTTGACGTTTTGTGTTAACTGTATTTTGTTTCGATACGATATTGATACACCGATACTGATAAAAGTAAAGTATCGAAAGGTTGGTATCGATACTAAATTTACTCGGTATCGAAAGAAAATATCGATACTGGTATCGTATCAGTAGTATCGGAACATCCTTAGACGTCAACACCACATTCTCAATCTGACAGTGATGCTTACCATCAAGCAGCACTGTCTAGATAGGATCCGAGCGCTCATGGAGATAAAGAAAACATTGAAGAGGCGGGTGAGGAGTAGGGAACAAAACAATTTGTTCCGTACGAATCCTTCTCGCCTCTTTCGAGCCACAGCGTGTTGTTGAGAATCCGCCGACTGTAGAAGATGTCGAAACCTTCTGGAAGGGAATCTACGAAACGACGCGTCCATTCAATAGCGACACTCCAGCAATTGCACACTTCGAGGCTCTATGCCACAGACATCTTGAAGAGCCAGAAGAAGTGTGCCCGGCAATCAGTACGGAGGAAGTCCAACAAGCACTTGTTGGTACCAAGAACTTCGCTGCCCCGGGCCCAGACGGCATTAACAACTGGTGGTGGAAGAAATTTCCTTCCATTCACCGCCGTCTGGCGCGAGTTTTCAACTCATGGTTGAACGAGGGGCAGCAGATTCCGGACTGGTTCGTCGAGGGACGTACTGTGCTTATCCCTAAAAAGGGGGATCTTTCCGACCCGAGGAATTATAGGCCGATCACTTGCCTTAACTCCTGCTACAAGATATTTACACGTATCTTGTATGCTAGGACACTGAGGTCTGTTGATCCGGTCTTCCAGCAGATACACGAACAGCGTGGTGCCAAGAAGGGCATGGCAGGTTGCAAGGACAGCCTGCTGATAGACCGCTGTATTACACAGGATTCTGTGCAATACAAGCGGAATCTATCGATGGCCTGGATTGATTACCGCAAGGCATTTGATACAACATCACATGAGCTATTGTTGTACTTGCTCGAATGTCTTGCGGTACCAGCACCACTAGTGAGATGCATAGAACAGCTGCTGCCGCTCTGGAAGACCCGCTTCACCATAACATCAGGTGCACAGCGGGTCACGACAGAGCAGGTGGCATTCAGGAGAGGAGTTTTCCAGGGTGACTCCCTGAGTCCTCGCCTCTTCTGCATCTCACTGCTGCCGTTGTCTGTTGGGCTCCGCCAAACCCACGGATATCAATGTGGGCCACCCAGCGACCGGAGGCATAAGGTCACCCATCTATTTTATATGGATGACCTTAAACTTTATGGCTCCGGAGAGCGTGAACTACAAAACGCTCTTAGGGTGGTCGAAGAATATACGTGGGCAATTGGTATGGAGTTCAGGTTGGACAAATGTGCAGTCGTCCACCTCAAGAGAGGACGATGCGGGGAATTCCCTGAAGATGCGCAGCTCGCAGACGGAAGCATCCTAAGACATCTGGATGCCGGAGAGACCTATACATACCTGGGTGTGCAACAAAGGCACATCCAAGATGTAACACAAATAAAGGATTCTCTCCGCGGCAAGTACAGACACCGCCTCCGAAAGATTTGGTCTTCCGAACTTTCGGGGTAGAACAAGGTGTCTGCAACTAATATGCTTGCCGTTCCGATTCTGCTCTACTCCTTCGGAGTAGTAAAGTGGAGGGTAGATGAGCTGCGTCAATTAGACAGGGATACCCGCAAGATGATGAATATTCACAGAAGTATTCATCCTAGATCGTCCGTTCCTCGTGTGTACCTCCCACGTCACCAGGGGGGCCGAGGACACTTGAGCCTGGAGTGGTACGCATGGCAGAGTAGTTCTGAGTATGGCATGTAACATACTCAGGAGCTCAGATATCCTCTTGCGGTTCGTAAAACATCACGAAACTGTAGGAGTGGGAACAGGATTGTTCAAAAGAGCGCAGATGAACTCGGTCTCGCATTTGACATCGGGCGAGGAGGCCGGCGAGGTGCTGATGTTGAGTCAGTCACCGAACTTCAGCCAAATCGTCTGAAAGCCCGAATCAGAGCTGCCGAAACGGAAAATCTGTTTCGGCAGCACGTCGATAAACCCCAGCATGGTGTCTTCTATAAGAACATAGAAACACTGGGTTTATCGACCAGGCTGACCTTCGCTTTTCTAAGGTCGGCCGGGCTTAAGTCAGAGACCGAGGGATTCATTATGGCCTGCCAGGATGGTGTTATCAACACCTTGGTCTACCGTAGCCGCGTGTGGCGTGTAGAGGTTCCTGATATCAACTGCAGGACCTGCCATCAGGCGCCGGAATCGCTCATGCACCTACTTTCTGCATGCCCCATATATGTGATTTCGGCCTACATCCACCGACATAACGCGGCTTTACGAGTGCTATACTACCATCTAAGGCACTCGTACGGGGTAGACCAGACACCAGTGCTGCCATACGTCCCCGGAGATATTGAGTCCGTTGTCGAGAACGAGAAATGCCGGATTCACTGGAACTACTCGTTCCCGACATTCAGGCTAATCCACGCCAACAAGCCTGACATAGTCCTCCTCGACCATCAACTCAAGGTGATGTATGTCATCGAGTTCTCGGCACCTGCGGAGAAAAACATCACCTTGAAGGAGGAGGAGAAACGGACCAAATATTGCGATCTCCGGTACGAGCTCCAAGTGCTGTACCCAGGCTACTCGGTAAAAATGGCCGTCCTTATAATCGGTGTACTCGGAGGGATAAAGCCTACGCTGCTCTCGGAACTGAAGATCATACCGGCCTGCCAAAAATCAGCCGAGTGGCTGGCAGGCCAAATGCAGAAGGTGGTCATTCTGGGTTCTCTCCGTCTGCTTAGGGCACACGATTCTGGTATCTACAGTCACTAACCCTGCGGGATGTCGGGAGTGGCTGTAGTTGATGCGCCGGCGCGACTCCCGTGAGGCGTCGGAGGCCACGGCAGGACTGACCGGCATCGGGCAACCGAAAAAAAAATAAATAATAATAATAATAATGAGGAGCAGAATACCAAATACCGTGATCTCCGGTACGAACTCCAAGTGCTGTATCCAGGCTACTCAGTCAAAATGGTCGTCCTAATAATCGGTGTACTCGGAGTGATAAAGCCTACGCTGCTCTCGGAACTGAAGACCATACCGGCCTGCCAAAAATCAGCTGAGTGGCTGGCAGGCTAAATTCAGAAGGCGGTCATTCTTGGTTCTCTCCGTCTGTTTAGGGCACACGATTCCGGAACCTACAGTCACTGACTCTGCGGGATGTGGGGAGTGGCTGTGGTTAATGTGCTGGGGTGCTAATGACCGGCAACCTCCGCGCTGGTGCACCCTGGACATGCAGTTGCAACTCTGCCTGACAAATGCCGGCCGGGGGTACCAGGGCTGGTACCCTGACACTTTGGTTCCAGCGACACTCAGAAGAAGGGCTCCTCACGATCGACTCCAATTGGATGCGGGTCAGAGACAGGTTGGAGGAGCCCCCTTGGAAGGTCTCAATGTTGACAATAATGGCAATGAACAAGGACGATTTAAGTGGACGAGGGAACTAAGGGATGACTTGCTGACGTGCTACGAGAGCAGCGAACTTGAGCGCAGAGGATACATGGTGCGGTTGCATGATGCTTGGTGTACCATGCACCAAGAACACCGCGCCTTCTCTCAGCAACATCTGAGATATCAAGTATCCTTTCTGCTCAGGACAGGTTATGTACGGGCACCCCGTCAGCTGGAAGAACTACCAGCCGCAATCCCACCGCGGCAATTAGCAGCTGATGGGGAACATCCTGTAGAGTTCACCGGTTTAGACTTAAGGACGAGGGTTAGCCTTAACACCAGGGCTAACCTAAAGCCACAAGACCTGGCTAGAACGGACGCGGTCATCGTTGAGGAACTTCCAAAAGATACAGACATCTGGCAAATCCACTGTACCGTGTACAACGCCGCGAGGCAACTCGTTCCCCGTGAAAGGTCAACCAATCACGGGGTCGAGAAAGCCAAGCGGCGTGTACAAAAAATCGAGGCAAGATACAGTCGGCCAGACAACACGCTTCTCGGATCCAGAGTGTGGTGGAATACAAGAGGAGTGGTAGAGTTTTTACTCCCAGAATCCGGCGCATAGTAGCCGGATTAAGGCGTCAACACCATACTCTAAATCTGACAATGATGCTCACCATTAAGCAGCACTGTCTAGATAGGATCTGAGCGCTCATGGTAATAAAGAATACGTTGAAGAGGCGGGTGAGGAGTATGGAGCAAAACAATTTGTTCCGTACGAATCCTTTCCGCCTCTTTCAAGAGCCACAGCGTGTTGTAGATAATCCGCCGACTGTAGAATATGTCGAAACCTTCTGGAAGGGAATATACGAAACGACGCGTCCATTCAACAGCGACACTCCAGCAATTTCACACTTCGAGGCTCTGTGCCACAGATATCTTGAAGAGCCAGAAGAAGTGTGCCCGGCAATTAGTACGGAGGAAGTCCAACAAGCACTTGTTGGTAGCAAAAATTTTGCTGCCCCGGGCCCAGATGGCCACTCACCGCCGTCTGGCGCGAGTTTTCAACTCATGGTTGAACGAGGGGCAGCAGATTCCGGACTGGTTCGTCGAGGGACGTACTGTGCTTATCCCCCAAAAAGGGGGATCTTTCCGACCCGAGGACTTATAGGCCGATCACTTGGCTCAACTCCTGCTACAAGATATTTACACGTATTTTGTATACTAAGACACTGAGGTCTGTTGTTCCGGTCTTCCAGCAGATACACGAACAGCGTGGTGCCAAGAAGGGCATGGCAGGTTGCAAGGCAGCCTGCTGATAGACCGCTGTATTACATAGGATTCTGTGCAATACAAACGGAATCTATCGATGGCCTGGATTGATTACCGCAAGGTATTTGATACAACATCGCACGAGCTATAGTTGCACTTGCTCGAATTTCTTCCGGTACCAGCGCCACTAGTGAGATGCATAGAACAGCTGCTGCCACTCTGGAAGGCTCGCTTCACCATCACATCAGGTGCACAGCGAGTCACATCAGAGCAAGTGGCATTTAGGACAGGAGCTTTCCAGGGTAACTCCCTGAGTCCTCTCCTCTTCTGCATCTCACTTCTACCGTTGTCTGTTGGGCTCCGCCAAACCCGCGGATACCAATGTGGACCACCCAGCGACCGGAGGCATAAGGTCACCCATCTATTTTATATGGATGACCTTAAACTTTATGCCTCCGGAGAGCGCGAACTACAAAACGCTCTTAGGGTGGTCGAAGAATATACGCGGGCAATTGGTATGGAGTTCGGGTTGGACAAATGTGCAGTCGTCCACCTCAAGAGAGGACGATGCGGGGAATTCCCTGAAGATGCGCAGCTCGCAGACGGAAGCATCCTAAGACATCTGGATGCCGGAGAGACCTATACATACCTGGGTGTGCAACAAAGGCACATCCAAGATGTAACACAAATAAAGGATTCTCTCCGCGGCAAGTACAGACACCGCCTCCGAAAGATTTGGTCTTCCGAACTTTCGGGGTAGAACAAGGTGTCTGCAACTAATATGCTTGCCGTTCCGGTTCTGCTCTATTCCGTCGGAGTCGTAAAGTGGACGGTAGATGAGCTGCGCCAATTAGATAGAGATATCCGCAAGATGATGAATATTCACAGAAGTATTCATCCTAGATCGTCCGTTCCTCGTGTGTATCTCCCACGTCAACGGGGGCCGAGGACTCTTGAGCCTGGAGTGTACGCATGGCAGAGTAGAATATAGCATGTAACATCCTCAGGAGCTCAGATTCCCTCTTGCGGTTTGTAAAACACCACGAAACTGTAGGAGTGGGAGCAGGATTGTTTAAGGCAGCAAAAAGAGTCGCAGGTGAACTTGGTCTCGCACTTGACATCAGGCGAGGAGGCCGGCGAAGTGCTGATGTAGAGTCAGTCACTGAACTTCAGCCAAATCGTCTGAAAGCCCGAATCGGAGCAGCTGAACAGGAAAATCTGTTTCGGCAGCACGTCGATAAACCCCAGCATGGTGTCTTCTATAAGAACATAGAAACACTGGGTTTATCGACCAGGCTGACATTCGCCTTTCTAAGGGCAGCCGGGCTGAAGTCAGAGACCGAGGGATTCATTATGGTCTGTCAGGATGATGTTATCAACACCTTGGTCTACCGTAGCCGAGTGTGGCGTGTAGAGGTTCCTGACATCAACTGTAGGACCTGCCGTCAGGCGCCGGAATCGCTCATGCACATATTATCTGCATGCCCTGTATACGCGATTTCGGCCCACATCCTCCAACATAACGCGGCGTTATGAGTGTTATACTACCATCTAAGGCACTCGTACGGGGTAGACCAGACAACAGTGCTGCCTTACGTCCCCGGAGATATTGAGTCCGTTGTCGAAAACGAGAAATGCCGGATTTACTGGAACTACTCGTTTCAGACTGTCAGGCTAATCCAAGCCAACAAACCTGACATAGTCCTCCTCGACCATCAACTCAAGGTGATGTATGTCATCGAGTTCTCAACACCTGCGGAGAAAAACATCACTTTGAAGGAGGAGGAGAAACGGACCAAATGCTGTACCCAGGCTACTCGGTAAAAATGGTCGTCCTTATAATCTGTGTACTCGGAGGGATAAAGCCTACGCTGCTCTCGGAACTGAAGAAAAAAAATAATGATAATATGTCTTTATTAATATTAGAAATTTATTATAAAAAATTTAAAAGAGATGGCGGTATTTATATACAGGGTGATTCAGCTAGAACTCCCTAGGCCGATTACTCGGAAACTAAGAAAGATATTGAATTTCTGTAAACGCCAATAAATATATACTCCTAATGACTATATATTGAAGTTCAAAAGCCCCAGCGATCATGTTTTTTCTCATATGAGAATCCCCACTGCGCATGTTTTTTCTCTAATCCCCGGCGGCCATGTTTTTTTTCACAAACTCGAGTGCCCTTCGGGTCGGTCTGACGTCATACAACAACCACCCGACAGGAGCTAAAGACTTCTTCACCGACGACAATGACCATAAGCTCTTCAACGCTGAAGACTTCTTCAGCGACGACAATGACCATAAGCTCGTCAACCACCTCTTGGACGCTCTCGATGAACACATGCCATCGAGCTCACTTCCGGTCCCGCATTCCCTTTGCTTATCTACCATAATGGTTTAATCAGATTGCAAGAAAAAAACACGAAAAGAGTTATATAAAATTTTCCATTGCGTAATTAACAATTAAAGCGCTACTATTATGAAAATAAGTGGATAATGCTGAACCAGTTCAATGAGAGTCTACAGGGTTTATGAGATTAGTAACAACGTTGATTATACATAAATAGTTTATATTAAAATATCCACATATAATAATTATTATTAATTAGAAATCTTGCCATTACTACGGATTTGTAAGTATTCATTCAACTTTGTTAAAAACATGTTTATATCTAGATTTGGCGTTCCATACAAATGTACAAACAGACACTACAATAAACTATCTGACCTAATGTAATATACCTATATTACCTGGGTACAAAACATTGTTTTCCCTCGTTAAAAATCTTTCTTACAATTGGTTCAGTATTTATTTCACTATCGAGACTTAAAAATATAGAAATACGCTTAGATTCCTTAAACTGGGCTAGGCCAAATAACTGAAAATAAAAATATATTTAAATTTATAAATTCAGGTACGTATATCCATCTTTTGGTAGAGTGCCTGGTACTTATGGACCAGGTAAATTTAAATTTTTTGGTAAAGTGACTTAATATATTCTTGTATTTCATAATACATTAATCTTCTTGATACCTAGTAACTAGGCAGTGGCGGCTATTCAGGTAAAGTAGATGAAGTGCCTATTGACCTATTCTATTAATTATTAATATTTGATAGGTATGTACTTTTATGTAATACAAGCAATTAATAATAACAGCGTAGAAAACGTATATCTTATTTTGATATTAAAGGCCAGATGCCATAACATAGTGCTCAATACACTCGTATTTCAATTGGCTGTAACTTGCACAATCTTATAGGCTACGGGTGGTAATGCAGATAGTGATTTAAGAATACGTATTAAAATATCCGTTGAATCCAAATATTGAAATATTAGGATTAATCCGAATACTTTGGTTGCAACGTAATACGGAATCAGAATAACTGGATTGTTGTTCCTAATAACATCAGGAATTTTGATGCGGCATGAGAAAGCCTATGCGCTGCTCGCGCATGTCAAGTCGTATGAACAGGAATAACCAATGGCGACATGTCCGGAGTGTGAAGGAATGAATTATATATCCACACACTCGACCATAAATAACATCCACACTTTACGTTACTATGCGGTATAACTGACTAATCCGTGTTCAGACATTGAATTGACAACCGTTTCAAGGGTTTGTAATCCGATTCCGTATCATCCGAATATCAAAATCATCAGAATATTTACAATACTAACTGCAGAGCTGAGAATTCATAAAGAAGAAAGAACGTCTGCATTTGAACGCTCCGTTGATATGGCAAGAGTGACTTCACGCGGCCTTGTTACATCCAAATATGGGATATGGGCTGAGTTAAGTGAAGAGTGAAAGCGTGTCAGTCAACTTTCCCTTCACTTGTACTTATTACGCATTTACATTTATAATTTCTGTATCTGTTCGGCGTATAAATTTTAAAATGAATCCTGTAAATAAACACCATTTTCGCGGTGGAATTACTTCATAACTTCAACTATACTTAAACAATTTTTGAGGTTATAATAAACGCATCGCGAGTTATCCTCTTCTCAGGAGAAATCGTTATTTATTATGTTTGGTAAAGTCTTATCCGCAAGATAAAGTGTCTGTTTATTACTTTATGTGATTATTAGATTTGAATTTAGCGATGTAGTACTGCCGGTACGTCATTCATTGTTGGTGATGGTACGCGTGTGTGTACGCCTTTTTCAAGCTTTAAAACCAAGAACTGAATTTTATTTAAATACGAATAAAATTTTAATCCGTTTAATATTTCTTGTGTTCTTGTTATATTAGAGTAACTTCTGATATTATTTAGAATAGAGAATTTTTTCCCTTATTCCTGTAATACTATAATTAACAAAGATTCCCTCTAATACGTGTAGGTACCTTTATTAAATATGTATTATTAGGATTTAATTTCTTATATTTTGCTACTTATTAAATTATAAGAAATAAACAAAAGCTGTTAAGTAAAAAATATCTAAATCAATCCAGAAACGCGTTCGAACCTCGTACCGGTACCAAAAGCTAGAGGAGCGTACCGGCATTGCTTTTATTACGATTACACCACGGTTTGAGTTATACTACTGGTTTCCGAGGGGATGCCTGTAACCACTACCGGACGCGTCCCTTGGTGGCGGATAGGGGAATGTTCTCAATGGCACCTCGATGCCGATGGGTACGTGCGAAATAAAACAATCCCCATGGACCAACAGGTTTGCATAGAGGGAAATGGCCTCTTCAACAAAAAAAGTTCCTTGGTGCCCAGTAGTGTGGGCACAGGGCTGTAGCCAGAAACTTGCAATGGGGAGAAGTAAGGCAAAGTTTACGGTACAGGGGAGGGATACCCCAGTTCCGGTAAAGGAAGGTATTGAGAGACCGGGCTTCATCCGACCGTTAGCCAGCGACTGCTCAGTACACATTGTGGGAGGTCAAGCTATAGAAGGTACTACTGCAATTGACAATCAGGAAACTAGAGAACCAATGGAGATTGGGAGCAATCCTACTCCATCAGATAACCCAATATCATCGGAACAGGAGTGAGAGCTGTTAAAATCCCCATCTCCAACGGCTGGAAAATTGGGAACATCTTACATCAGGTGTTTACAGGCAAATCTACAAAACGCCAAGGGGCTGCCATATACGTCCTCACCAGAAGATTTAAGGAAAAGCAAATTGACATTGGCACTTCTCCAGGAATCCTGGACAAGTAACACAGGCCGGGTAAGCCGCCTGGTGAATACTTTTGGCAAGGTAATAGAAGTCGGCTTGGAAGAAAGACTCAGAGCCTGTAATTTGATCAGAAACAACATTAACTATTTTGCACTTACAGGTTACTGCACCCAGAACGTTGTAGTCATCCAGGTTTCGCCCTCAGATGGAGGAAGCAAGACGGGGATAATCGTCTGCTCGACATACTTCCCGAGTGATAGGGCTGCAGATCAACCTGCTCCAGCTATAATGCGGAATTTAATCGCCTACAGCAAGAGGAATAATATCCACCTAGTTATTGGATGTGATGCAAATGTCCACCATATAGCGTGGGGTAGTACGGATATTAACCAAAGAGGTGAGTCACTTTTTGAATATATATTAGGTGAAGGACTAACTGTGAATAACATTGGTTCCCAACCAACCTTTGTCACTAGAAATAGAAACGAGGTACTAGATATTACAATCAGCTCGAACTACTTGAGCAACAAGATAACCGACCGGAAGGTAAATCTGAACTCTCGTGTTCAGATCACAAACATTTTCAATTTAATATAGAAGTTGGTCCAAGACCTTTGGTGACATATCGAGATCTGAAGTGTACAAACTGGGAAAGGTACAAACATTTTATCCAGCCTCAGGAATCGTGACGAAACTGAAATTGCGGCGGAACAAATCCGATACGCTATTGTTTCAGCTTATCACGAAAACTGTCCACTAGACATAAAATTGGCGCGTCTTGGTGAAACAAAAATTTAGATAAAATGATAAAAGAAGTTCGATGCCTCTTCAATCGAGCTAAAGCTTCTAACGACTGAGGCTAATTTAAATCCGCTCTAACTATAACAAAGAAATAAGGAGAGCAAAAAGAGGATGTTGGAAGAAATTCTGTGAAAATATAACTGATCTACCTCACAGCACTAGAATCCACAAGATTCTCGCCAGAGAGCCGACGTGAGAATTCGGCTCGTTAAGGCGACCGGACGGCTCATATATGGTCTCTGGAAAGGACATCCTACAGCTTCAAGTACAGAACTACTTCCCAAACTACTTGAATCGGAAAGACTAACAGCTGTCACCGTCAGAAAGACGATCAAGACGACCTGATAAAAATGACTGGCTGACAGCTAAAAAGGTGATCACACTATTGGCATTTGTGTGGGCCATCAAATACTTACAATCAGTCAAATCTCCATGACGGGACGGAATTTTTCCAGTTCTACTACAAAACAGAAATAGAAATATTGCTCCCGTTGCTCATTAAATTATTCAGAGCTAGTCTGGTATGGAACGAAATCCCATCCAGTTGATCGGTGGTATATATATAGTATATATATTAAAAATGGAAAGGAAAGAACCAAGCCCTAAATCGCTTAGACCAATTAGCCTGACATATTTTCTATTGAAAGGCCTAGAGAAGGTACTAGACGGATACATCAGAGGGAACATCCTGAGCCATCAACCCAATGCCCATCAGTATGTCTATCAGACAGGAAAATTCAACATCATTTTCCGGGAAAGAGATGAGTGGGGTAGGAATAAAGCCGATTGACTGAGCGCAGACAGTTGCTGGTTTACAGACAGCTCAAAAACTCGAGGGAACAGGAGCAGGAGTGCATAGCTACATACCAAGTGTGAGGATATCCTCAAGCCCAGGTACTAATGCAAATATTTTTCAGGTAGAGATTGATGCTATTGAACTGTGTGCGAAATCTGGAATACATGCATCTTACACGCAGATCAATAAAAATTTTCTCATATAGTCAAGCAGCTATAAAAGCTCTTGGCTCCTACCAGTGTAATTCCAAAACGGTATGGAACTGTTAGAGACTCTGGTCTGGATATCCGGCCACTCTGATATGGAAGGTAACGAAATAGCCGACTTCTTGGCCAGAGAAGGAGTGGGATCACGAATTATCGGACCTGAATCGATATCTTCAAGTACTGCTAAGATGGGTATCTCAACCTGGGTTGAAAGGAAAACTTTCCAGTATTAGCAAGAATTACCTGGATGAGTTCATTCGAAGGTGTTTATAAAATACCCTTTGAAATCAAGAGTTAAGGAACTTTTAGAGTCAATCAGGGTAAACCTGAAAACCCTAACGGGCACTGCCGATTAAACTATCCTCTGCATGAACTCGGCCTAGAAAACGCTAAGTGCCGCCTATGCCTTGAGGATGATGAGACGGCAGACCACGTCTTATGCACCTGTCCCGCTGTGGAGATGATCCGAGTCTCAATATTTGGCAAAAGGCAACTGCTGCCAAATAAAGTTATCAGTTATCAGTTTTATTAAGAGACAACTTATTGGGTGAAATATAATTAGGAGTGAACCACAATAGGCCTGCTGATGGCCGCAGTGGAGGGTCCAGAAGGACCCACTCACAAGAATCTAACCTAACTTAACCTATGCTACTTGTTACCATAATATACATAGATATAACCTGCCTTTATTTTATCTTAACAACCAATTAAAAATAAGTCACTTTACCAATAGGTGAATATACCGGCCCAAAGTGAATATAAATTACCTACAATATTAAGCAGCAATAAATGGCGACTACTTTGCTAATTTTTACCATATGATTATTTTTCAGCTGCACTGAGAATGTACTGCTACTGCTTGTTGAATTTATAAATTCAAGATTAAGTTTTGAGATGTACTGATAATTACTATGCAATTTTACATAATTACTATAGAGGGACTCAGAATAAATTTCGCTTTTCACATGTGCGTAGTGTAAATATCATAAAAGTTTGACGGGAGGTATCGCTAGTAGCCGTGTAGCTGATGCACCGTCCGCAAATTTAGCGAAATCGTGAGTAACAACATTCAGGGAACATCTTCAGCTGTAAATTGAAAGCACCCTGGTCAGCATAGGTTATTAGAACCCCGGAAAACATCGAGGCTGTGAGTCGGCAACCGATGTGCTCGGCTCGAAAACATGCACAGGTCTTGAATATTCATCGTTCCAGTCTGAAACGGATTTTAAAGAACGACTTACATTTTCTTTCGTATAAAATTCAGGTGTTTCTGAAACCTAATAGATTACCTATTATAATAAGAAATTTTTGTGAGACAATGAATAACTTTTGGGATGAAAGGGGGTTTGGATAACATTTTCTTCAACTACGAGGCTCACTTTCACGTTACTATCTTGTCGGTACAGGCCCTCGACAACACAAAACAAAAGCAACAAAAACAGTTGCATTCTAAGAAGGTAAGTTTAGTGCGCCATATCGTTATCAAGAATAATCGGGCCCTACTTCTTTGAGGATATCCGCGGCCACACTGTAACTGTAAACAGCCAACGGTATTGTGCAATGATCCGTAATTATGTAACTCCGGCTCTACAAAACATTTCTGAGTACAACGCAAAGGACCTGGTTTCAACAGGATGATGCCACGGCACATAAGGTAGCAGCATCGATGAACACTGTAAGTGAATTGTTTCCCATTTCGAGATTGGGTGATATCCCCTACCCCCCTAAGATCACCTGATATTACGCTTTTCGTTTTTTTTTGTGGGCTATTTAAAGAGTACCGTCCACACAGTTCATCCAGTCAATACAGAACAGTTAAAGAATCGAATTCGCGAGGTCATTATCATTCCTATTCAGCAGTGTCAGCGGGTCGGATATTCCAAAATTTAAGGACAAGATATTGGAGGAGCAAGAACTAGACGGTTGACATTTGGACATTGTGTTTAAAAATTGAAATCCGCATTTGTATATGAACTTATAATTTAAAATTTTGTAATATAATGATTGTTCCCATAGGTTATACAGTTTAGCTTTGTTCTTTTGAAAATTAAAATTTATTTTGAGTAACCCTTTTAAGACGAGTGTCCTATTACGTTTCCAAAAACGAATTCAGTTATTTATAAATAATAAAAATCAACGCCTTAAAATTAAAAATATTTGCAAACAGTATAATTTTAACATATCCACTTATGAAAGTTATTACGTTCTTAAATTATAATCCTATCTATGAGTCTAATAATTAAACTTGGGGAGTTTGGATGTCATTAAAGAGACGGATTTTTAAACCTAATAATATTGTTACGCCACTGGACTGTCTAGACTGAATATATGGAGCTCGAATTGTACGATTACGGCCAGAAATGTTCAGAAATGTTTTGACCCGTGCATGGCTTTATAATTTATAAATCCATGTACGGTTAATATAAATAAGGCGCTCAGTGAGTCCACGAGTCAGTCTCAATTTAGAATTGAGCAAGTGAAGACGAAATAAGATAGAGAAGAGTGTTTAATTGTGATTATAGTTAAGATAGTCATTAATTTTTTGTTGTTAATTATTAATAAGTTAATAAAGTAGTGAGTAAGTGTTACCCAGACTTTCACTCAACGAATTTACGATTTGACCTGTTTGTGGTAATAGCAAACACGTGACAATATATTCCGAAAAACGCGTGATATAATAGTAATAAATTAAACTGTCATTTTTGACATAACACATTCTTTAAATTAATAATTTAGCTTTTATATGTAAAATCGACACCGATGAGCGGTCGTCAACCGCCGAGAATTATACTGGCACTGGAGAATTTATATATATGCATGTAGTGTCGAAGAGCGAATACTGTTTGTGTTCCTAGGAGACTACCTGCTATTGACCTTCTATTAGTTTACATTCTTGCTCTATGCAGTTTGTAATTTGTTCAGTTCTGAAACACGCTTTTTTATTTATCCGATATTTTCTGTTTAATGTAGTGCGCTAGTGGTCGTAAAAAATGGAAAGGAAGTCCGTGTCTTTAGAAAGAATGTTTTGTGTGTTGTTATGTATAATGTGGGGCGTTAGACTGTCATACGTAAATTCAGTCCAACCATTAGTAAATCCGTTGTGACGAAACACACGTCGTCAAAAAAACACCAAATGTTGATTGGCTTCCACCCGCTGGAGACGACGCCGGGGATACGAAGCACTAATGATGGTTAGATGATGGGTGAGAGAAGAAATGGAGCTGTTGAATAATGTCGGGTGTCACTCGTTGTTTAAAACGAGAAAATTTGGAAAGTACAATAAAATAATTTAGTTGGGGTTGTGATGCTGGCAAACTAATAAAATTCGTGCAGGATGTTTGGTGTGAACAGCAAAATATATGGGAGAGCGCTAAAGAAGTTAAAGATATGTGGCAACAAGATTTCAAAAATTAGAAACTGTAATGAAATCGAAGGAGACCGACCCGCTTGTGTGAGGCATCTCGGGCGCATAGTACGATCGGTAATGGGTCTATTGTGTGTAAAGAGACGGAAATGACTGAATGTCAGGCAGTTCGGCAATACTAGCTATAACGCCGGGGTTTCCCTCGTTATTTTTTTTTTTATTATTTAAATAAAACGCCCAAAGAAAATACATACATATATTTAATATATAGAGCAAAAGACTTATCTGGGGCGTGGTCAACAAGTAATAACCTAGGTAACATACAGTACATAAAAAAGTATACAAGCTTCGGAAAATCAGTTCTTTAATTTCAACAAAGAAGTCTATGTTAGGGCGCCACCCGCCTTTCTTTTTATATAAAAGTCTAGGAAAGTTACAAATTTAAAACGTCTAAAAACTACACTCACGGGGGGCCGTAGAAAGGGGGAAAGAACGGTTAATTTTCATAAAAGTTTATAGCATAGTTCAAGAGCAAAACTAAACTCTAGGGGGCTTTCTCCACCTCTAGATATATCGGCAGATCTGCCTTTTGATGCCAGCTTTAATCTGCAGATTTCCAGCTCAAACTTGGAGCGGAAACTATTTAATTTTTGAATAGGTACCTATTTTAATAATAATAAGAAGGGATCCTACCTTCTCACACAGCTTTTCTATGTCACATACGTAGTAACTACTCTACCATAATACATAAGTTAACCAGAACAAATCGTGAAACAAGCTCAGCAACGTACACTCACTTGCTCAAAGTCTAACTCAAGTCCCTTCAACAATAAAATATAACGTAGAACGTAACAGACCATAAAGATACTTACCTAACACACATCCGCTCTCTGCCGTGGCTTGGCGGAGAGTCCCCCCGCGAAATCTCACTGTCTTCGTACTAGCGTTCCCTTTGCCCCACACAGCGGTATTCGCGCTGGCGTACTCAAGGTCCAGTGGTCGCACAAATTATCAAAGATTTACAAATTAGTGAAGTCGGTTCTAGAACTTTTAAGGTTTACCTCAAACCAAATTATGCAATTAACATTAAATAAAACACAAGTTAATTGTTTCTAAAAATGGACCGTTACATAGCGTATAGAAGTCAAACCGACTCCCTATGTTTTACGCATGCGCAAATAAAGGCGCGAAAATTTTAAAGTGTATAATATGTTTATTTTAAGTTGTTTGGTAGAGTGCAAGCTGGTTTTGAGGTTATGTTAATTAAAAATTTGTCTGTTATCAAATAAATACCTATTACGAAAATGGAGTCATCGCCAACGAATCTAACAAGGCAAGGTTTATGTTTTAATGTTATTTACTAATAAACTCGCTAATAAAAATGTACAATGAATTAATATTAATTTCTGTTGTAGGACAATCTATGTTTGTACAGTGTGTGCGACACAATTTACTAAATCGTGCAATTTAAGTAGACACATGAAAAATCAACATGACTTTTTAACACGACAAGAAACAGCATCTCTAAAATGTCCATTATGCAAAAGCAAAAAGGCTATTTATAAAGAACTTGATTCACACTTAAGTTACGAACATGATTTGAATATTACGTATGATAAGTTAAATTTTGCCTCCAAAGAATCTTTTGAACAATGGAAAGCCGATATTGAAACAAAAAACAAAACCATTTTTTAAATGTAGAAAAACTAAAGACAATTTTGTGCAATATGGTTGTCATCGATCAGGGCGTTTTGTACCAAAAACAATAACCCCTGTACGCCAACGAGAAATTAAAGTTAAAGGAACAAATAAAATAGGAGTCTGTTGTCCAGCTAGAATTGAACTTCAAAAAAAGGCTGGTTGCGAAATGGAGGTCTTATTTGTTAAAACTCATGTAGGGCACCAACAAGAGGTTGGAAGGCTCCGTTTGACAAAAGTAGAGGAGGATATAGAGGGAAAGTTGTTAAGACGTAAGAAGAGGCATATGGGAAATGTATTAAACTCTTATTCCTGTTTGTATAAAGCAATTTTAAGATATAGGTAGTATATCAATATTCATTTTTAGGTATACCTAACCAAAGAATATTGAAAGATTTAGGAAATTCATTTGATCCAGATCGCAGGATTAGTTACACTACAAACCATGACTTACATAATTTAAAAAAAGGCATTTAATGTTCAAGCTGACGTTATATTTCACAGCGATGACGCAAAGAGTGTTGACATACTAGTCCAAAAATATCAAGATTCAACCGAAAATCCAATTTTGGCATATAAACCATATGGCGCAGCTGATAAAGATATTGGTGAAAACAACTTTTTTTTTGTTTTTATGAATGCAGGACAAGAAGATATGTTAAAAATGTATGGTAGTAATGTAATTATGATAGACTCCACTCATGGCAACCCCTATCAGATACAGCTAACCACATTAATGATCCTGTACGATTATTATGAGGGATTTCCAGTGGCTTTCCTCTCGTCTAAAATACAAACAGAAACCATTTTTAGAAATTTTTTTGCTTTAATTAAAGACAAAGTCCCTAGTCTAAATCCAAATGTATTTGTTTCTGACGACTCCAATGCCTTTTACAATGCTTTCTCTAAAGAATTTAACATTTATCCAAACAAAATTCTTTGTGATTGGCATGTTAAGAAAAATCTGTTTGAAAACTTAACAAAAATATCTAGTATGGAAATGAGAAAAGAAGTAAAGAAACAACTAAAACTACTAATAAATGAATTAGATGAAACTACGTTCACCAGAATGCTTGAATTATTTTTGGAAACTTTATTGATGGACCCTTTGACTAAAAATTATGGGGAATATTTTGCTACATACTATGCTAAGAGATCTACACAGTGGGCTCATTGTCATAGAAAGTATTTTAGGAAAAATACAAATATGTCACTCGAAAAATGGCATTAAGATTTAAAATATAACTCCTCAGTTGCTGGAAAATGTCAACAGCGATTAGACTTAAGCATACATAACGTTATTGAATGTCTTCGTAACAAATTTTTAAGAAGGTTAGTGTCCATTTCTCGTAGTAGAGTTCCCCACAAATTAAGCGAATTAAGAAAAAGACACAAATTAGCTACTGAAACAGCTAATAACATGGATGTTTTTGAAGATGTACAAAACAATAAATGGATGGTTACTTCCTTAAAAAATGTGAATTCTAATTCATTGTTAGAATTTTATAATGTAATATTAAATGAAGCTAGAACAAATTGCGGCTGTGGCTTTGTATGCAGTGACTGTCAAGTCTGCATCCATGCTTTGACCTGCAGCTGTCATGATTATGCAATACAGTACAATATGTGCAAACATATTCATTTAGTTATTATTAAGTTTCCTACAGTAAATACAAAAATGTCTGCAGATACAGAGCTGGATCATAATCGCAACACCTTAATAATAGATGAAAGTTCTGCAAATGATCCTACTAATATTGAGCATGATTTTATATCTGATCAATTAAGACCTAAAATGAAGAACCATAAACTAGAAGAGAGTAAACAACTGTTTAAAAATAACATTACAAAGTTATGTGAAGCTGTCGAAAGTTGTAGTAGTATTGAAGCAATAACTTTGGCAAATAACAATATTGTAACACTTTTATCCAGTGTGAATGCTTTAACTTCATCCAGTAGTGAAGTACTGAAGAACACAGAAAAAGCACCCCAAACAAGAAGATCAAGCCTCAGGTACGTTCTTTCCAAAAGGTTAAAAAGCGAAAGAAAAATAAAAAAAAATGAAAGTTGAAAAGGCAAAACCTACACACTGTGCAATTTAAAAAAAATTAATGAAACATACCTACATGCTTTTATTGTTGGATCATTATACAGTATACCTACACCTCATTTCTTGTTACCCTCTTACCTAACATAATTTTTAATGGAAAACACTGATTAAAAAGGCCTGTATATACATTTATGAAGATTTTCCATTGGTTATTTACATCTTCCTTACCTACCTCATAAATAAAATACTTACATCTAATAAATATAAGTAGTTTCTTTAAGACTTCTATGTCCTTTTTTTTTAAATATATAATTTTTTTTAAAATGTATTTTACTTTAAAACTCAACCAAAAAGCATATACCTATCAAAAAACACAGGATAAACACATTATACACTTTAAAAATTTCGCGCCTTTATTTGCGCATGCGTAAAACATAGGGAGTCGGGTTGACTTCTATACGCTAGTGTTCGGCAATGGGATGCGAGAAAGCCCTGAAGCTTTGACGAGTCACAGAGAATTTAAAACTACCATGAAATTCGGAAAATCGGATGTATCGTGAAATTTTTAGAAACTACTATGAAATGTGATGTGATGCTCGACGGGCTAATGGAGATCCGTGAAAATGTAATATCGCTTACTAAAAATAAGTCTAAGCTCACCTACAAGTTGGAAGTAGGGGCACTGAAACATTCAGAAAATAAACGTGTACATAAAATAAAAGAAAAAACCACCGCCAAACGATAAGATAAACAAAGGTGGTGAAACAGGGAGGAGCTATTGTGCAAAGATAAAATACTGCTTACTGTACTATCTGCTCCAGTTCACCTCTGCTATTTACGTCATAACTAGAGCTCGGACGGAGGTATCGGTTTCCAGTGACGGCTTTTATGTAGACCATAATAAAGATAATTTTATTTCATTTAAAAATGGTATAATTTTACACTAGCCAAATTTAGGAGTAACGCTTACAACTTGTGAGCGGCTGGAGATATCTAAATTCTGTAAAGACATCTGAAGGTATAGGTGATTGTAACACTAACACACATGTATTTTTAACTAGCGATCAGAAAAGTAAAAGTATATTACTAATATTTATTTTGTTGTAAATGTTAATCTGCGGCGCCTCTCATTAAAAATCCATTTGTATTGTGAGAAGGACCGTTTAACGTTAACGGATGTAATTGGAGCATGTGAACTTTTTCAGAGACCGCATTAATGTTTTATGTAGAAAAGTCTACTTCTTTGATATTTAAGAGGTCATCTGTCATCCCGCAGACCGATGCCCCAGGCAATTGAAAAACAAAAAAAAAGTTAAAAAAAAAACTTTAAGAGATCGAATAGATTTTAAATATGTGAAGTATAAACTAACGAAACCAAAAAGTCCTTATAACTCGTGAAAGGATGTAGATATTAAAAAAATAAATTTAAAAACACCCCCCCCCATTCCCGCTGTCGATTTTGGCATTATCCTGTGTAAAAGTCTCAGTTCCTTTGGACGATAAATAAAAAGGTTTTGAAAAAAAGTCTTTAAAAGATCAAATAAATTTTTGTTGGCTTAATTCCGAACTCATGACTTCCAAATTCCCTAAGTCTAATAATAATAATAATATTACTAAAAATATGTCACTTAAATTACAATGACATGTTTCCCCGTTTAACATAGGTAATAAATAGACTTACCTTCTCTACAACAACTTCAGTTTGATTTTTGTTTTTCTTTTTGTGAAAGAAGACTGATTTTATTTTCAATTTCTTTCCTTAATGCAGCTTTAGCAACTTTGACAGCCGACATAACTATCACTAAAACAAATTGAAAAAGTATTTCATTATTATTATTATGTTACTGCCCTTTTTGGCAGTAACTTAATTATATTATGTAGGTGGGTACTATCAGGAAATACTTCTATATTTAATAAACTGGTGAATTAAGATGATTATTTTTATTTTTTTATAAGACATCATTTATTTTGGTTTTCCATATTCTGTGAAGTTCCACATAAATATTTGCCTGCATGTTTTAAAAATAGTGTGTAAAATAAATTTCTTTTTTAACACGCTTTTATTTTTTTTTTTATTAACACGCTTTTATTAGCTTCACTTGTATGTTTGCTTGTTTGTTTGTATGTTTGTTTGTAACCGACTCTTTGGACTCGATTTTAACCCACTTTAAACGGACAGATTTAATTGAAACTTTGTACACTTACGAAGAACCGGTAACAATACAATAATTTGATAAGTTTATATCATTATCCCGATCAGGATCGCCAATCCTTTCCTCACGTATCCCTGCGTGAAAGCAAAGGCTTAATATGTCAGTAGATTCAGTAATTGTTAATTAGCTCGGTGGTCGAGTGGGTTAAGGCAGTCGACGCGAAACGACTGACTCCTCCGGCGTGAGTTCGAACCTCACGGCTGAAATAAAATTTTTTTTTTTTTTTCAGAAATATCTGTTGGATCGTAATATGTTATAATATCAGCATCAATAAGCAATATAAATATAGTTTAAAACAACTAAAAAACACGCTTTCATAGCACATCAAACTAAAAAGTTAAAAATAAATATAGTTTAAAAAACTAAAAACACGCTTTTAAAGCACATCAAACTAAAAAAGTGAAAAATAATTATTAATATAAACTGAAAATAATAATGAACGAAAAATACTAGTATTATTGTGAAAAAAGCGTGGGGTGCTCGATATACGAAAAATATTGCACAAAGCGCCCCACGCTTTTTTCACAATAATACTAGTATTTTTCGTTCATTATTATTTTCAGTTTATATTAATAATTATTTTTCACTTTTTAGTTTGATGTGCTTTAAAAGCGTGTTTTTTAGTTTTTTTAAACTATATTTTTTTTTATTATTAGCTTCACTTGTATGTTTGTTTGTTTGCTTGTTTGCTTGTTTGTAACCGACTCTTTGGACTCGATTTTGACCCACTTTAAACGGACAGATTTAATTGAAACTTTGTACACTTACGAAGAACCGGTAACAATACAATAATTTGATAAGTTTATATCATTATCCTGATCAGGATCGCTAGTCCTTTCCTCACGTATTCTCTGAGCAAGCGCACACTCTTAATATGAGTACATTCCGCGATTGTCACCTAGGTAGCGGTGGTCGAGTGGGCTAAGGCAGTGGACGCGAAACGACAGACTCCTCCGGCGTGAGTTCGAATCTCACGGCTGAAATAAAAAAAATTTTTTTTTTTTTCAGAAATATATGTTGGATCGTAATATGTTATAATATCAGCATCAATAAGCAATATAAATATAGTTTAAAAAAACTACAAAACACGCTTTCATAGCATATCAAACTAAAAAGTGAAAAATAAATATAGTTTAAAAAAACTAAAAAACACGCTTTTAAAGCACATCAAACTAAAAAAGTGAAAAATAATTATTAATATAAACTGAAAACAATAATGAACGAAAAATACTAGTATTATTGTGAAAAAAGCGTGGGGCGCTTTGTGCCATATTTTTTCGTATATCGAGCAACCCACGCTTTTTTCACAATAATACTAGTATTTTTCGTTCATTATTGTTTTCAGTTTATATTAATAATTATTTTTCACTTTTTTAGTTTGATGTGCTTTAAAAGCGTGTTTTTTAGTTTTTTTTAAACTATATTTATTATAATGTTGATTCATTTTAATTAATATTTATTTTTAAATACTTACGGCAACTTTTATTATTATTGACCGTAGAATAAGATATTATCTATCTGTGTGGATTGTGGATATATTACAGTCTGGTTTGACCTAACAAAATATTTTTACTAGTGATAACAACGGCAGTCAAAGTCAAATATAAAACATAACTTGTTTACATACAGGAGGACCTGCGACCTTTGTTAACAACTTTGATAAATCTGAAACGCCACTAATGCAAATCAATATTTTGATAAATGTGCAAATGGGATAACCCCTATTGACGTTACTTTAAATGTTTGCATCTATTGTGGAATAATTTTCATGTTGTACGAACTGTAAAATATACCGGATGTTAAAAATATGTATCAGCCCGAAATTTTTTTTAAATTAGAATAAAATTTTCAAATTTAAAACTCACGTATAAGAAGTAAATGGGCTTATTTTGACGAACATATATTATCAATACCATTTCCGGTTTCACAGGAAGTGTCGTCAATTTTGAATTTTTAAATGAAACACCCTATATATTTTAACACATTCTGATTATGCAAGAAATTCTCTACATAATAAATCAACATTTTTAACTTTATCCTCAAATATGTCGGACTTATTTAAATTCTTTATGAAATTCAAAATTAATGATTGAAACTCTTGGTATACCTAATGAAAATTTTCCAAGTAAGCATTAGATATCAAAATATGGTTTATTTTTGATATTTGGGTGCAATATGAAGTGAGTATTTTTTCATTATAATGAAATTATTTGAAAAAAATGCCAAAATAATTTTTTCCTGACTTTTAGGCAACAATTTTTTTTTTCAATTTTTTTCGCTCATTATAGGAATCGTCAGAAGTTAAGCTTTAAATTGGTGTAAGTATACCGGGTTTCATTATAAATGAATTGTGGCAAATTTAAAACATTTGGTCTCGTGTGAAAGATATTAATATAAAGCGTTAAAATAATTTGCAATTGAATCTTATGTGTCGAATATCCCCCTCCTTTGAAAACAACTGTATCTGCCCGTCCTGAATCCTCTTTTAAAACCTTTTATATTTAAGAAATTGCAATCTTGTTGACATACACAATAAAACAATAATGTGTTCACTAAATGCTTCATAAATCTTATTAGTTTTAAATATACTTATAAAAAAACTAAATCTTAAAAATTAGGTTATATGTTAAAAAGTGGCAAGCGTGAGTGGGTACATACTGCGACGTATAAAAAATCATGTCATAGTTAATAACTTCTACTTACTGGTAACTTGAAAAAAATAAAAAATAGGGGTAATTAAAAAAAAATGATAGTAAACATTTAAAAAGTATTACTAGCACATTTTCTTCCCACTATCGACAAACAAATTTCACCATCTTCATTATTGCATTATGATTTTAAGTAGCATTGGGCATACATGTTTTAAAATAAAAGTTTTATAACTAGAGATCGGGCGGTAGCGATAAATTACAGAGACAACTTACACATATAATATTTTATTCTAAACACCTAATGAAACATTCCCAAACGATATGAAATGATAAAATATTATGTATACAGGGTGTCCCAACCAAAAGTAGGCACCCTGAATAACTTTGGATAAAAACTTTTTGAAAAATTGGTGAAACACGTCGACCTTGTTTCCAACTGTGTATTTTTTTAAACATTTATCGATTCGTTCTTAAGGAAAATAATTTTATTTTTGATGATTACACACAATCGAAATCGTTAAAAAAATCTAAAATACACGGCACTGGGTATTGGAATTTTATAAAAAAAAAACTACATTTTTTAGTGCTCTCAAATCAACACGAGTTTTTTTCGACAAAAAACACTTTCCTTGTCCGTTTAGTTTTAGAATAATAAAAGACTCATAGGTATTTGATAGTCCTTGAACATTAATTTGTTCATAACCAATTTTAAATCGAGATACATTTTACCAAAGAGTTCTCAAAATGGTTTATACCCTTCAGGAGAGAATAGAAATTGTCAGCATTTATTTTAAAAACGATAATTCTGCTAGAGCTACGGAGCGCATATTCAATAGAAATCACCCAGATAGAAGGGTTGGTTCTCAGTATGTTTTACAATTATTGACAAAATTTATGGAAACAGGTTCTGTAGGAAACAAAAAGCATGAACCTCAGCGACCGATTAGGAATGAAGCAGTCGAAGTGGCAGTTCTGGGTCATTTGCAGATGGATAATACTCAATCGATCAGGAAAGTAGCTGAGGCTTCTGGTGTATCACGAAGCAGTGTTCATCGAATTGTAAAGGCCCACAAATTTCATCTATATAAATTTAAATTGGTACACGAATTAAACGAAGATGATCCCGATCGTCGACTTGAATTCTGTGAGATTTTTAGTGAACAATTAAACGGCAATGCCAATCTACTGTACAATACGTGTTTTTCTTATGAATCGAGATTTCAGTTAAATAGGGAGGTAAACAAGCACAATTGTAGGTATTGGAGTGAAACCAATCCAATTTGTTCATGGAAACTCATACCTAAAGGCCTCAGAAGTTAAATGTTTGGGCTGGCATCTTAGGGGATCACATTGTCGGGCTGTTTTTTATTCCTGACAATTTAAATGGCGCAAGGTGCCTCGATCTGTTAGAAAATGACATCGACCCAATGATTACCCAAATCCTCGAAGAAGACGATAATCTGTTAGAGGGCGAACTGTTTTTTCAACAGGATGGGGCACCCCCACCTTTTGCTATAGCAGTCCGTCAATTTTTGGATAATCGGTTTCCTGAGCGATGGATTGGGAGAAGAGGTCCAGTGGAGTGACCCGCTAGGTCACCCGATTTAACTCCCTTGGATTTCTTTCTGTACAACGGACCTCTCGCTAGTCGTTGAGCTGCGCGCGTATGACGCCAGCTCAACCAGCAAGCGTTTATTGGATTCAAATAAAGTACATAAGTACTAAGTAGTTTCTGCGGCTGCTGCTATGATTAGTGATGATTACTGATTACGATTGTTTCATTTTCCAAATGAATTTCATTTTAAATATTAACGCTTATCAATTTTTTTGTGGACATGCCTATTATTTGATCGTTGTAGTCAGCGTTGGCTGTCGCGGAAGACGAATGTCTTCAAACAAAGCATGCAATCCGAGAGCTGGTAATGATAAATACGTTAAAGCGAAATGCGACATATTTTATGTACTGTTATTGATAACATACTATTTATTAACCAACGCAACGCAAGCGTTATACACAATATAACCTATAGTGAATTTTGTATGTACATATAAAACTTAAGGTTTTGGTTAGGTACATAATATATAATAAAATCTTAATATTTAAATTCTTGATAATATGAATGGCAAAAATTTTTTAATTTTGGTAAACATTTAGATAAAATTCGCTGTTAGAATCCGACCTCTCTGTATACCTGCCACCTAGGGCGAGCATTTCTCATTTTGAGAAATTCAAAGCGGTGATCCATATTTTATGTACATGGGAATAGGTATTGCACATTGCACCATAATATGGGACTCTAACGTCAGACGGAAAAATTGATATAAATATTTGAGAGATTTTTTTTGCAGTTTTTTTTAACAAACTTCCGAGACTTAATTGCATTTAGATGTCATAATTATCATATTTGTGTCATGTTTATGCATATGTCATTGCACTATACATAATACATAAACAAACACATAATACATTACCATAAATATTCATCTTTATGCACTTACATATTTATGTTCATATTCTCTCAATAGACTAATCTATGAATATGTTGCTTACCTACATATTTCTAAAGAATTAATTAATCTTTAATATTAGGTTGACCAAATAGAGGTAAAAAAGTAATATTGTGAGGGCACCAACTACTGAATGTATAACTTTGTAAACCAAACGGTTAAATCACAGAACAGAAAAAGAGGTTAAATCCTCAGATTATGTTTATGTATGTTTCTTTCCTAATCTGAGGTTAAATCTTAAATCATAGAATATGGCTACGAGATGGGAAGAACTCAGTACAGTGTTGCCAAATTTCTACTACATTTAACAATAATTTTTTATATCGTTTTTTTGGGAATTTCGGTCAGATATACACTAAAAAATTGTTTCTCAGGACACCGCGCTGACATACACAGAAAGATATGGTAAATGATATTTTACCTTTTAATTGATGATTTTACTGCAGGGTTTCAGTCACAGACTACATTCTCTGTGGTTTCAGTAGATTAGCACCATCTGTTCTAGATGTTTAGGAGTCAACTATTGACTCCTGTCGCTCAAAATCCATTTATACAAGGAAAACGACTTTTGAACTTCTACAGAGGCAATAAAAGTATATTTAAAATTTCAAGTTTCAAGGAGGGCACGTTTATGTTGGACTGAGAAAAGTTTACCTCGTTACCTACAAGGAGGTTCGCAATACTACACAGTGCAGTAAACCCGGGATTATTTTATACAACCATTTCAAATTCATTTTTCACGCGTTCAGCAAAGTCTCCTGATAACTGAAAAATGGACTGGCGGGAAGCGGATAATAGGCCCTATGCACAAAATATAATTTTCGCATTTTTGGAGTTTTTACTTAATAAAAAAAACAGTGTGTAAAGGATTTTTTTTATTTCTTCTTTTACAAAAGTTAGTCAACAGTTTATTAAAGTTTGAATTAGTCCATTACGCGCGCAAACACTGCGGGCCGGGCAAGACGATGGTGACGTCACAGATCTTGTAGTTCTAGTGCAAAAGCAGGCATAGCATGTTGTTAAATGTAAACAAGTAATGTTATTTGTGATTTGTGTTATGAAATTTTAAGTGAAGTAATTACAATGATCAATTCTTCTAAATTATCATCATATTACTAGTGCATCGTACCAATATATGAAAATACTTCAACTAAAACGCAAGAAAAAACTGTTGTCCAATTTCCAAGAAACGGAAAACGTAAAATAGTTTAGTTAAAGATGGTTAAACTGAATCCAAAGGAATTTTTGAAAACAAGTTTTGTTTTTTGCATGCATGGGTCTTTTTGATGTGAGTAATTAAAAGAATGATATTAAAAATAAATATACAAAAGCAATAAAAAATAATGTATATGGTGCGGTACAACAGGGATCCTGCATTTCGTACGATATTTCTCATTTTGTTACGTTATTTGGGGCACTAACGAAGATATTTTCAATCGTGGATATTGTGAGCTTACGGGTGTTACTGAAAGTTATCGGACACAGAGTTGTCAATTATCCCTTTTGTGGTGAGACTCATTTTTATCAAATGTTATTATTTAAATAGATTTCAATCGCACTCACATTTTATACTTGAAAACGATAAAAGGACGTTTAATAATATTTTTTCTAAAAGTAAATACATACAGTGTGTATATAAAATTCTTACACATATCTAACAAACGTAATTTTTTTTATATATAAAAAAAACATTTAAGTATATAGATTTGGGGGGTTTCAATTCCATCCATAAACAAAAATTTAAACACCAGAACGGCATTCGATATATCCAGCCGTTCACGAGTTATATGGAAAAATATATAGTTTGACGTCACCCCAAAATTTGGCTAGTGTAAAAGTATAACTTCTTTGTTTTTTGTCACACCTTTCCGATAAAACTACTATACCAATCGAATGTATTAAGCCCTGAATATCTCAAAAACGAAGGAGTGAAAAAATACCACTTAAAGTTTATTTTGATGAGAGTATAGTTAAAAATGGTACATTTTTTTGGTATAAATTAAGGAATCATCGTAATGTTTTAAGTTATTAAAATTTCAGTACGCAGTTTAGGCACATAATGATCACACAATTTTTTAAATTTTTCCCGCACTCCGTTTTTGAGATATTCGCGGTTAAAATGTGGGCTAGATACATTTGAATCATATAGTAACTTACGTATTAACTTTTAAAATGAAATAAAATTCACTGTGTAATGGTGTATAAATTTACGGTTTTCTGTTTGGGAATGTCTCAATAGGTGTTTACAATATAATATTATGTCTGCATAAATATCATAGAACCAGAAACTACAAAATAATTTTAGGAAACAACCATACATACTTAATTAATGCATGAACTAGGTGGCGTACCGTTAGACGCCACACCAATAGGACAGCGTTCTCACAACATCTGATATTCCCCGAAGTTCAATTAGTAATTTTAACATTTCTCAGGCAGAAATTATTAAAATAGACTTTATAATTGTTAATATTTAATAAGACTATAATAGAATATATGCATATGCAAGGGGTCTATTGTTTGGAATTCAACTGCGGGAGTCAACCGTATCTAATGTATAATAACATGCAACCTGTCATGCAAATATTTGTTTGTAAGCAGAGACAATCTGTTGTAAGGTTGTAGTCATTCAAGATGTCATTTTCTTATGTGGACGGTCACCCGTTCAGCTGTTTACTAAATAAAACGAATGCGTAGTGCATACGGTTTTGTGTTTTTTTTTACTGAAAATGGTTAAGTTTAACCCTCAGAAACAGCAATGATTATCTGAGGTCGAATTATATATCATATTAATGAATAGTGAAGAGGAATTTGAGGAAGTTCATTAATTGTGAAAATGACAAATCTGACTACAGTCTACAGTTTTGAGGACAAAAATATTGAAAATATTCAAAATGTTGTTAATTGTCAACCTGTTGATGTAGATGTTTCACTAAATCAAAATTTTGTATTCTTAGTAGTAAAAATTTTTTATTTTTGTATTTAAAATAAAGTTTTCACTTAATATAAGCTGTTTTTATTTATTCTGGTTTATATAATCTTAATCTGACTTAATTAAAAAAAAAAAAAAATACGAAAAATAACAAGTACTGTTTTGGGGTTAACTGCAAGATATTGCCGCAAGCGGTTTTCGCGTATAGTTAAATCGAGTGCCGTAGCGAGAGGAATAAAATTATGCTTCTGCAAAGACATCTATTTTTAATCATGTGTTGTACCTATGTAGAGACCTGGAATGTATGATTTACTCGCGATCCTTACTTATCATTTATCAACAATGTTCAACCATTTAAACCATATACTTATTAAGACAATAATTCGAGCCAATAATAAAAATAACTTATTATTGTGTATTGTATGGTAGCTGAGTAGGAAAAGCGCTTATAGCTAATTACTCGGTACCGAAGATCGATAGAACGATTCTATTCCGTCCCCCGCTAAATAACAACATGAGTATTGTGCGGAACTAAATCCACCACCCTGTATATATTATACAGTTACGAACTATAGCAGTACATTTGAACTACAAATTAATTTAGCCAACTATTGAAATGAATTTTATTAAACTGAAAAACTAGAAAGTTAACACAGAAAACGTACGGTACCCTTACTCGGGAAAACCACCAGAAAAACCACTAGTGCTAAGCGTCAAATTCACTCCACTAAACACTACCCTCAAACCACCAGATTTAGTGGAAAATCCACTGATAATGATTGACAACGAAATAAATTGTTTTTGTTTTTGGTTATCATTAACAGCTTTATCTCGGCCACCCCAAATTGTTATCAAATTAGAATTAAATAGGATGATATTTAATTTTATATATTTAAATTAAAAAACTTAGGCCACCCCTGGTAGATTCCTGTTTGCATTCTATAGAAAGGCGTAAAACTAGGTAAACACATGCCATTTTTTTGTTCAATAATTTATTTTGAAAGCTATTTATACTGTACGTTTTTAGTCAATCATCTAATACGAAATATGAATATGAATATCACTTGGCAACATAGCCTGCAAATATTAATTTAACAAATTATACGAAAATGCCCGATTAAAGGTCTGCAGAGGCGAAGGTTCACGAATTTGTCAGTTGGCTCTAATGTTGTGTGGGGTTTGTGTGGCAAGTTGTAGTATGGATGTGTTATTTTTGGCGATATATTAAACTTTTCGTCGCATGACAGGTAAATATTATTTTAACAAATGTCATAAGTAGTTGATTCACAGAAAAAGGGTACAGTTTTTGATTCGTATGAAAATTTCCATGATTTGCATAAAATGTTTCAACCATCAAAATGTTATGGTTATGAAAAATTGTTTCCAATAACTTACCAATTGGAATAAAATAAAAATCATGGAACAAATTGGCTACTAAATTTAAATACTGGGTTGGCATATAAAATTAATAATAATAGATAAAATACGAATTATTATATTATGTATAATTTATCTAAAAATGTTGCAGAAGTTACCTATTGTTATTAATTACGGAATAGAACTGACAAAATGCCATGTTTACTTATATTATAAATTGCCTAATTTAAGTTGGAAAATACATATTTACTTAAAACCATCAAACAGTTATTATTAACATACCTTATACTCTATCATGTTAAGAGTCCTTGGGCACTTTTTACTCTTATTTTGTTGCAAAAAAAACGTCATTATTTTTAGATTAAAATTATAATATTAATATTAACCTTGTTATATTAGGTACCAATAAAAACATAAATACTAGAATCGGTACATAACGAAACCTAGGTAGGTACCTGTCACTAAAATAACAATGATTTTAGTGTTACTTAAAAAAGGTATAGAAATAAATATTAAAATTTTATATTTTAAAAGACATCCATTATATAAAAGATTCCGATATAGTAATGTAAAAAATGAAATCAATTACATCAATGTTACTAATACCACTTGATTAATATTTAACTCCGATTTGACACAGCAATCTGTGTTTTATTAATTTTGTACAAGAAGCACTTACTGACCAATCACATCAATAGACAGTAAATCAATAGTAATCAACTTATGTACTACAGAGTGTCCCAGAAAATAGTGACATAAAATGCACCTCATGTTACACAGCAAATTAGGAATTAACCAAACTTACCTTATATAATATACAGAACGGAAGGACAAAATCTACCATTAGACAAAATTGCACCTAATTTTCTTGCCAAAAAGATAAATCTATCACATTTTTTGTCTCCTCTTATAGTTTAGAGGAAAATCGTTTTCCTTGGTCCAAAACCTAATTTTACTGTAAACCTATACAATACGTCTCAAAATTCCCTGGCCACAAAACAATAAGGCAGTTAACTAAGTAGGTATACCTACACCGATCAAAAACAAAAACGTTAATAACATGTAAAAATAGTTAGCTTAATAGTTTTTCGCGGGAACGAGCGTAGCATCGACTTTACATCGTGTCGTACTAATATCTAATTTTAAGTAGAATTATACCAAATGGGAAATAAAAGTAATTAAATTGGAATTGAACTGGATACGAAAAGTGAAGTAACATACTGAGACTAATAGTTGGATGAGTAACCAGATCACCTATTGTAGAACCAAAATTCTAAAAAAATTTAATTATCTCGAAAAAAATAATGTTACCAAAAAATCATCCTGATCATAGAGAAGGCTCTACGCCATTAGAAACAAATGATCGATTAATCGATTATTTGATTAATCATTATTTGATTAATCGATTAATTAAATAATCGTATAATCGAAAATCGGTTATAATCAATTAATCGGAAAAGCGATTAATCGATTATAGTCGATTTTAACCAGCACTAATCGATTTATTCGATTCTCTTTCCCACCCCTAATTTACGGAGCTGTAGGATTCATCTTAGGGTTATTTTCAATTTTATTTACATACTGTTTATTTATATGACTATAATACTATAATAATTATATTAAGTAAAAAAAATAGACTATAATAATTGTATTAAGAAAAAAAATAGATAATGAGGATAGGATAAATAAAGGACAGTTGCTATTTTAATATTTTGATTGATATCTATTATTATTTTATTATTACATTATATCTTAATATATTTTCTATTCATAGATAGGAAATTCAATTGTGAGAACGGCTGGACGATTGTCAAAAGTCATAATCGATTATCGATTATTGAAAAATAATCGATTATTTCGATTAATCGATTATAATCGATTAATCGGTTAATCAAATAATCGATTATTAATCAATCGATTAATCAAATGATCGATTAATCGATTATATAAGAAGAAATAATCAAATGATCGATTAATCGATTATTTTTCGATTAATCGATTATTTTTCCCAGCCCTAATAAAGACGTTCATAAGCAATAATTACAAATCGGCAAAGAGCAACCATCGTGGTACTAAATTCATTTTTTTAAGTATAAATGTTTCACTTTTGCATTCATACAGATCTGATGTACCTCCTCGAATGTCTACTAATTAACTTAAAACCCGGTGTGAACCCGATTATTAAACACCAACTAATCTAGAACCCTTAGGACAGTCCTTCGTTGACCGTTTCACAGGTACTAGATCTCACACGGGCCTCAGAAGTCGTAAAATAGGCACCAAGAAATTTCTCCACGCACCAGGCTGTGTTATTTTTTGGTATCCAAGACACGAAGATGGCCTCCACCATCTATAAAGTAATTTTACAACATTCACTGCAGAAATCCAGAAGCACTTCCTCGACAGCTTTTATCTTTTGTGGATTTTGGCTTGAGATTGTTTTTTATTTATTAAACTTGAAAAACCACAAGCAAGCTCCTACAGACGTAGGTTGTCAAAAAATAAAAAATTAAACGTTTATGCAAAAGAACATCGTCCTCTGAAATCTCCGAGGACAAGGTAAGGAACTGACTTACTTAGAGACAGAATCATTTTCAAAATATTTTTTTTTTCACGAGGCTAGGTTTGTTAAGATAAATTCTCGAACCTCAGTGTTATATTAGAAAATTTAACTTGTTTTAAAATTAAAGCTTCACTCATTCATATATTCAACAAAATTTGGTTAGTTCTAAGTTTCCCGGGTATTTACTAGGCTGCCATACAAGTTTTAGAATTTATTGAAATTTTTTGTTTTAAGGATCGACAGCCAACATTTTACAAAAAAAAAAAATTTCATCTAAATCATTTTGTTAGTCCACCAGGACAGAAAAATTAATTTTTAAATTTGTCAATAACTTTCGACTTAGTCGTTTGAAAAGAAATTTTCAAATTTATTTTTATTTTAATAAAATAATATTAAGCATAAAAAGATACACTGCTCAAACAATTTTTTTTCGAATCCGACATAAAAGTTTTAATAAAAATCGTTCATTATTAAGAAAAGTTGTGAAGTCTTGCGCGACCTTTTAGGCAGGCTAGTAATATCCGAGTTGTAGGTCAACTTTCAGTCCAGTCTGTTGAATTTCAACAATCTTTCAAGAAATATTTTGAAAGTGTTTTGTGATTGTGAAGTCTAAGAACAGGCTACCTTACCTCTCCGTATAATCAAAATCGACTTTGAGAAAATTCCATTCCTACGATCAAATACCAAGGCAACAAAACTAAAATTATTTTCGTGGCAGTAAGTCACGTGGCGCCCAACTTAATTAGAAAAAAATAATAACCCAGCTAGGAAAAAATCAAAGAAACAGGTCTTTATAAAACACAAATAAAAGTTGTATTTGTGACACACCTCTGTTGTAGAATCGAAATTTCTGCAAAATTCATTTTTTTTTTCGAAAATCAAAATGGTGCCAAAAATAACCTAATACAGATAGAAACGCACCTTTCAAAACACTAAAAAAAGTAGTAAAAAAAATTTCTTATATTCTTTTTACTAAAAAAGATAGTAAACCACAGTGAAAGCAAAAAAAGTTGTATCTCAATTTCCCGATTTTTTAAAGCAAAAACCATCTCTCATTTTTTGCAATTTTTCACTTGTAATGTTCAAAACGATGCATGGCGTCGCTACGAACAATATCAGTCCTGCCGAAATTCATCGACGCGCTGATTTATTAAAGAAAAAACCGCCTTCGTCTCTGGTGAGTCGTATCATTTATCTACCTTTGTAGATCGTGAGAATCTTTCTTAGCATCCATAATATTCCTAAAAAAAGGCCATCAGTCATTCGTGTTAGAGAGATTCCAAAGATTTCATGCATAGATAGGGAAAAAAATATAAAAATTACCAAAAAAAGAAATAAATGCGCATGAGCAAAATTGTGTCTGTGGTCCAACCGGTTTCGCGTCGGGCGTCCACTGACCCAGAGGGCTCCTTTATACAAGGTAAAATCATAGCTGAGCCCACCGGGTAGCAAGCGGCCCTAGGGGAGCTGAGACAGATTTCTAAATTTTATTACGACTTACATTTTGAGAAAAACAGTTATTTTGTATCGCAATAGATGACGACACAACTACTATAAATATAAAATTATTTTTCATCCGCAGCAGTCAACATGTAGTTATTATATGAGTAACACATCATTTAAAACAATCAACAAGTTTGACGGAAAGTTATCGATGGCACATTCGTTTTTATTTTGAAATTATACGAATAGTTGAAAAATCGAACTAATGTTGATACACCGGCAACTAGATAAATTTTCCCAATTTAATGAATTTTTGTTTTTTGAACTTTAAGACTGTTTTCTCGATTTCTTTGAAATAATAACATATCGAAAATTTTATACGGTCGGAACCGGAATAAAAACTACTACCAAAATCAATAATAAAAAATATAGGTTGTCATTTAAAAAAAAAGTCGATGACGTCATAACTTAAAAAATAAATGACATAAGAAACTGAAAATAGACTGCAAATATTTGCTGAAGTCAAAATCGCTATACCCCTTCGAGATTTTTTCCAAAAAATTAATATCAACGGAATTCCTGAATTTATGCGTTACTTAATTTCCACACTGTATATTATTTGTTTATGTAATATCCATAGATACTTACATAGAACTGTTTATACTTAAAAATTATACAATATTAATTTTGCTCAATTTTTCTTTTAACATCGGTAACCACATGTACAAAAATCTATAGAGCAATGGGATAAACATTTTTCTTCATTCAATAATATTATTGCTGATTCCTTAATTTGTTTTTGCTATCCGCTTCTTTCCTTAAAATTTTTCCCGAATCCCAGTTTATTCTATGTCCATTTTCCTAAGCATTTTCGCAAATTGTCGATTTTTCAATTTCACCCTTTCTAATATAAAGCGGAACCAAGCCTTAAGTGGACTCTTCGGATACCGTCAAAAATAAGATGTACATATAGATATATCAGCAATGTATTCTGTTGTCGGTAGAGGTTCGGGTCTCTATGTCCCATGGTTACTTTTTGTGAAAAAAAGATTTTTTTTTCGATTGACAAACGTTCAATATACTACCCTCAGAAGGCACTTTTGAAAATATGTCCAGTTTTTTTTTATTTAATTCGAAAATCATTCAAAATCACATTATTTTCGCATTTTTTTTGTTGGTACTTTTCGTGAAAATTTCATAAATCGGCTTCCTGAGGGCGGTCCTGTGAACATTGCTCTATTAGGGAAAAAATTTTTTAATTCATTTATTTGCTCAGCTTGCCTTCCAGTCGTCGAGAGCTTAACGCTCTCAAATGGATAATTTTTCAAGGTGGTCAGTCCTCTTAAGTGAGCAAGCAACCATTATACTTCAGTTAAATAGTAACATATTACGACGTTTGACGGAAATAAAGTGTATAAAAATAAATAATTATATAAAAATGTATAAAAATAGAGATACGCCCAGCTTTCCACCTGAGCTCAAATCTAGAGGTATTGGCTCTAGTATTTGTCTCGCACTATATTAGGTATGACGAAGGGGTCGGACGGCAGACATTTCTACGGCTCTCTTAAAACTGCAATCGTTGGTTTTGACATTTTTAAAAACCATAAATAAATCAAAAATTATGAAGGATGTAAAAAAAGGTTGTATTTTTTCGCAAA
The DNA here is from genome assembly GCA_029963845.1 of Rhamnusium bicolor. Taxonomy (NCBI): domain Eukaryota; kingdom Metazoa; phylum Arthropoda; class Insecta; order Coleoptera; family Cerambycidae; genus Rhamnusium; species Rhamnusium bicolor. Next base: position 1,172,332 of record JANEYF010000366.1, on the reverse strand, counting down.
TTATACAAATTTGGTTATTCTTACCATTTAAAACTCGTGACTCTCGCTTGGAGTAGCATCTGACGATGTTTTATCATCGGCCGGTTCATCAAGTGAGTCGCTGTTCTCATCGAGAATTAATTGCCTCCTCCATTTCAATAATCGTATTTGAATTTAGGTAAGAGGTTCCATGGCAATGTTCACATAATTCCTGCCTTTTTGTATCCACAAGATGAAGTGCAATCATTTTTGCAGTTACACAAGATCAATGTTAGCAAAAGAATCTGGAGCAGGGACCTGAAAAGTTTATTACCCGCTCGTTGTTTACATTTTTTTTTCAAGAAAACGGGGGTTAAGATGATCGCCCCAAATGGTAATAAATGTTTATTATAGTGTACGATCAGTAAATTGGGGCTGATGCACACTCCGACCAGCTCTGTGTGAGGGGTGGTAGTTCGTGTTCTGTGCGGCTGAGATGGCTATTTGATATTGAGGTTTGGCACCTACCTTTTTTTCCTTACTTGGAAATAAAGAGCCCTTGGGAAGATGATTAACACAATATATATGTATATATAGGTATATAGGCTAAATTTAAAAAAAAAGATAATAAATAAAAAAAAATAAGAGACAATATATCTATTGGCTGTTTTTACAAGTACCAGTATCGATTATTAAACTAGTTTCAACCCTATAGGACTACACAATATGTAAATAATTGTATAACCAGTATATAGCGCTATATAGTCCGGCCTTGACAGAGGGGGAAAAAATAGTTGTACCAAATAAGGGCTGCACACACATATATCATAAATCAAGTTGATAATAAACAGCAACAAGAACGCTATACATGGGTAGGTAAGGCTGAAGATAATTTTATAGTGCACATTGATTATGAATTATGAACTTAATAAAATAGTTATTTAACGGTGGACGAAGTTTAAGGTAGAATAAATATGTTATTAATCGACAACTATGTAGCTATAATTAATCTGGGGTGTATGCGAGTAACTTGGATAATTTTAATCCAGCGCTGTAATGGACCATTCGTGACCAGCCACAGGGGTGGCAGTCTAACCAGTAAGGGTGGTTCGATGCAAAACCATAGAAGGATGTAACCCTAAGGTAAAGAAAAAAACCCTGAAAATGAAGAAATTGTCCAATAGTGACATAAAAGAAATATAATTAACGGTTTTTACCTCAACAGTGGAGGGTTTCTGCCCTTTTTCGGCTCTACTGGAACAACCCGTGGTAATTCCAAGATTTCCAGAAGGTGTAGTATGGCTACTGGCTACTAACGAGCAACCTAAATTATATGATACCAGACTTATGTAATATACAAAAAAAAAAACCAAAAGTCTTTACTTACAAAATATCCCAACAAGTGGCAGGTTGTGAAGATATCAAAAAAAAAAAAAAAAAAAATAACTAACACACTATTCACAACTATATATCGCTTTCCGATGGTCAAATCCCCTTAGGTAATTAGATACAACACTAACTAATACTTTTAACACACCTCGGAAAGCCAACTACACTTTTCTATCTCGACAAGATTTTTTTTTCCAAAAGTTCTAGAACATTTCTCTTTTTTGTAATAAAACTGAAACTACCAATACCGGACTATGGACGCCCTCCTTTTACCAAATAGGGAATTAAAGAATTTAATTGAAATCACTGATAAGGAAACTACTCGATACTCTTCTCAGCATTTTTAAGCGAATAGGCAACATATTATACACAATATAAACTGATAGATACTATTCCAATATATTTGCCTATTTAAGTATGAAATCGAACTGTAACAAGTTGGTGATGAAGTCTTTCACTTTTTTTCAACCCAAAGTTTGGGATTCATTTCACATCCACGCCATTTTCGAATCTGATGGCATACCATCATAAAAAGAGTGCTGTTGTGCCGCTGCAGTAATAGCGGGTAATAAAGCTAAATTTGGCTTACTTTTTCTAACAGATCCCGCGAAGAGATTAATATCGATGTCGATTTGAAGATTTCAGTTGGTGCGCCATATACAACAGATAAAAGCGTTCCCCAGCTCGAGTTACTTCGTCGTCGTGCGTTCTGTATGTATTTTTTGAATTGCTTGTACTATTTTAATAATATTTTTTTGTAGAGAATTTTATAAGCCTTATTTTTTTATGAAACAATTCAGATATCGCTAATGGTTAGCATATCGTCAGTGATGTGACAAAACCTCCTATCTTCTAATAACAAAATTTTACAGGGATGAAAACTGCATATGTTGCAACAGTATCATATTTTAAATAGACTATAACTTTTAGAGGTTTTAAGAGAAAGTCAAAAATACAGAAAATGTATAATTAACAAGCATTTTATTGTTTTAAAAAATATGATGTAGATATGAGTTACTAGTTTCCTAATCCCTGCAAAAAGTGATATAAATAAACAGTTTTAAGATAGAAGGTATTGTTTCTCTCCTTGTTAACGGGAAATGTCAAATTATTTTTGACATAGGTGGTATTCTGATTGTGCGCAGTAAAGTTGGGAATATGTTGGTGTATAAATCTCAATTTTGAAAATTTTGCTAGATAGGAGGTATTGTTACGTCACTGACGATATACAAGACAAAAATTAAATCGGAACACCATTTTTCCAAGGTAGCGGCTCAAGCGCACCAGACTGAGTTTAGGACTTTTAGTATGTTTAATAATACGCCTGAATGAACTTATTTGCTAAGTTTCAAAACTTTATTAGTTATTTTCCTCCAGTTTTCCCTATTTGACTGGATCAATAGTCGAAATTTTTACAAAATTTATTTTTCAAATATTTTTATGTCCTATTAAAATTTTACATTTAATTATTTTTCAATTTTAAATTTACACTAAATATTTGCTCAAAACAATTTTTTTAAAACCATTTTCACATTGTGATTGAAAACACTGACGTAAATTTCCATGTAACACCAAAACACCATATACTGCACTCCAGCGCGTTTCGCCAATCAAGTTGGCATCATCTGGAGATGAGTAAAACTAACCTTATGCTAATAATGTATCCTATTTATACCTAAACTATTGTCATGATTCAGTGAGCCGTGACCCACTAACCAATAAAACGGGCTATTTGGGATTGGCCCTCTGTCACTATTCATACTATTTTTACACTTTATAATTTCCAAGCTTTCAAATACATTCAGCTGTCTAGTATTTGTTACATTCCTAATTAATCTTAAATTGCTAATATCTGTGTTATGGTTATTTCCAAAAACGCATGTTAGGCAACACTATACTTATCTGTTCTATCTTGTTTGAGATGGGCCATATGCTCTTTGAATCTAGTTTGAATTGATCGTCTAGTCTGTCCAACATACTTTTTATTACAGTCCTTACAACAGCTAATTTCATAAATCCCCGACTTTTCTTTATTTCAATTTTGTCTTTTGGATTGCCTACAAGTTGTTGTAGTTTATTTCCCGATGAATGAACTACTGTCATACCTATCTATTTAAAAATCTTACCAATATACAACGGGTGAATCGAGGATTGAATGGAATCGATACAAATTTCGGATTTTCCCTTTCATTTTTAAAGGTCCAGGAATTTCGAGTTGATTTTAAATTTTCGTTTCCTAATTATTTTATCAATTAAATTTATATATCCATTACTCGCACCTATATCCTTAATTAATGTCCTTTCTTTTTCAAACCTCTCCTTAGTGAGGGGGAAGCTTAATACTCGTAGACGATAGACTAGAAAATTAAAACTTGCCATTTTGTGTTAAGCACAATGGTGAGAGTCATTAGGGAAATATCTTAGAGTACTGGTATCTTTTCTGTATATGTCAAATAATTTATTTTCACTATTTCCAATTATTAATACATCTATAAATGGTAGTTGTTCAGAGTTTTCAATTTCATAAGTGAATTTAAGTGACGCGAAACGACTGTTTAATTTAGAAACAAATATGTTTAAGGTTAAGGTATTTCGTGAAAATTACGTCAGTGATATCTTCACATCAAAGATTCCAACCCCCACCAGGAATACAGATTGAAGTTATTCAGATTTATTAACTTTTTTTCACTCGCATTTTTTATTTCTCTCATCATTATTCAGTGGGACTCGCGTGTTAGTGAGTTATTTTCGTGCCGCTTAGCAGTGACGTGGTCGTAGGTCAACTAACTGCCCTGACTGAAGACTATCAATAATAACATTTAATTTTCTCTGTGGTTTGTGATTGCAATTTGAGCTTGTATCTAGAGACCCTCTGTCCAATTTTATTTTTCATTCTTTACCTTAATTCTAGTCATTTATTTTCAGTCATTTTCAGTGGACAAAAATCTTGTAAAGAACCTCCTGTTCAAAATTATTTTTGGCTTTCAAAGCCTTGGTAAAAAACTGTAGTATATTTATTAAATAAAGGAGTACAACATAGCGAGACACAGCAATATCGACCGTCTTCTAGGTAAGGATTGTGTAGGGGATGCACATCAAACGGCCCGTTGTCTGTAAGATGTTAAAGATCGCGACTCGTCGACAAAGAAGAGGTTTGGAAAAAATTCCAGGTTGGAATTGGCTTGTACCTTGGCGTCGGTGATTAACACCGACGTTAAATATGTGTTTCAAAATAATGGTTTTTATTCGATAGCATTGAAAAGTGGCGTTCTTTGGTTCGAATATCTGGACGAAAAGATCACCTTTTTATAATAGGTTACTTTTTATTCTGGTTGCTAGGCGACTATTTTTCCCGGTCGAGAACTTTTCGGACGGTAAGCAATTATTAACAAAATAATGGATACCATATACAAATGAAACAAACGGTCATGATATATTTTTATTAGATTGTGTGAGAGTGACATGAAATCGATTACAATGAGATTTTTCAATTAAAATAAATATAATAAGGAACGTTCTCGTTCGTGCTCAGAGAACGTTCGCGTATATTCGCGAACGTTACGCCTACCTTCGCGCTCAAATGTTTCTTGAGCATATTAGAGAATATTCTCGTGAAAGTGCGCGAACGTTCTTTTCAAAATTCTTAAAATCACTGGTAAATTCGCGAATAGTTCTCAACATTCTCTAAAATTCGCGAACGTTCTTGCCTTTAAAATTCCCGCTTCATTAATACTAGAGGTAGTGATGCAAGCTAAGGAACGTTCTTGTTCGTGCTCAGAGAACGTTCGCGTATAATCGCGAACGTTACCCTACCCTTGAGCATATTGAGCATATTAGAAAACATTCTCGTGAAAGTGTGCGAACGTTCCCTTCAAAATTCTCCAAGTTTCTGGTAGTTCCGCGAATATTCCTCAACATTCCCTAAAAAATTCGCGAACGTTCTCGCTTTTAAAATTCCTGATTCATGAATGTTGGACGAGAATTGGGTATAAGCGCCATCGACGACGATGCAACTTTGCACATGTTTTGTGTGTCGTATAATACCAGTCCATTATTACGCCAGGCGTAATTTGTAATTAGGCCATGGGGCCAAATTAAAACTTGAAATATTTATTATCCATGCTACTGATACGTCGCGCCACGCCGGTTCCTATCTCGTCACCCAATGCGTTGTGTAGTGTGCAGTTAATTAGCTTAGAGTTGAATGGTTAATGCTGTGAATTGAATGGTATACAATAACAATATACATTATTAGGTTTTATCTAAAACGATATAAAATGTTTAGAAAGAAAATCATATTTTTTAAATGTTCTGAACAAAAAACGCTACAAGAAAAATTTTAAATCTCGAAAGTTTTAGTAATGAAGAAATTAAAGATAATTGAATGTTATGTGATGGATGCATTATGTTTTATGTAATGTACAAGTTACAATGCAAGTTAGAATTTAATTTAATTTTGTTCATGGCTGTGTTTTTAGCTTCAAATATATTTTATTTTATATACGAGTATATATATTGGGTGTTCGACCTTAACTTTCCCAACATAGAAATCTCGCTTATCTTGATGATTCTGAGTGAACGAAATGTTGTAATATTTATTTTATAAAAATCATATAAAAGACAAAAAATTGCTTTAGGATGTTTTATAGAATAAAGATTGAATGTCAAATAAGCAACATATAGGAGAAAAACTAAATATGAATATTTTTAATTTTTTTCCAGATATCTGAAAAACCAAATCAGATAATTAAGTTCTGTTGACCAAAAGATCATAGCAAGAATATCACATAACATTTCTCTAATTTAATCGATGCTGTAACTCGCAAGATCTTCATGTTGGGAAATTTAAAGCAGAACACCCTATATATGCGTATACAATATATTTTAATCACATTATAAAAACTGTTTTCTTAATAAAAATTTAAAATAGTAGTTAATTTTTTGTATTTTTAACATCGTCAATTATTGAGAACTTTGAGAATATTCGCTAAAAAAAGAGATAAAAATGAGCAATTTGAGAATTCTCATACAATTTTTAACATAAATGGTCCTGTTCAAGAAAAATATACCTTTCTTAAAGTAGAACCCACATTCATTGTCTAAATACATTTTCAAGTCCAATTTTTTGAGATTTTTTATTTGTTCTCTATTCATGCTCCTTTATTCTCGTTTTTTCCCTGGGAACGTTCTCCAAAAAATAAATTCTCGGGAATTTTACATCACAGTCGAATAGAATAGAAAATCCGTAATCGCACGAAAAATTGCATTTTTCGTCCTTGTGTCATAAATAAGTATTTTTGCAGTTACCTATGGCGAAATCACGCTTAGTGTGTTTTGGAAATATCAAAAAATGTATATACTTACATATATAATTTCTGAATTATACATTCATATTAGACATAACGTCACACCATGTGCTGTGGAGACCATTAGCGAATTTCACTGTCAAATCGTGTTGACTTTTGATGCTCTGTATTTATTGTGATTATTGTCCATAAAACTAAAAAAACGTGAAAATAACATTATCAGCAAAATCCAAAAAAATTTTCATATTTTTTTTAATTCGGAAGTGTTATTTTGCTTAAAAATAAGTATATGCATTTTATTTGTAATGATTTATAAAAGTTAAGTATGTAATAATGTTTATTTGCCATTAATTTGTTTTATACAAAATATAAAGCACAATTTCGGAACATGTTGTGAACCAATGCTTGGAACAACTTGTATATAAGAATTATATTGCTTTACATTATACCTATTTTACGTTTTATTTTGTTCACATTATATTATACCTAGACATAATAAATAATATTCTATCCAGGTAATTATCCAGTGTCTAGCTAAAGCCGCCAGTCCAGGTAGAAGGAAGAAAGATCAGTGTTGTGTTAATCGCTGTAGTGCATAATTTGTTTAACACCAGTAAGTCCAACCAACATAAGAAACTGTTCATGTTTGTATATTGTTTTTATTTTTTTCATATACAGTGTGTCTCATTTAAAATGAAGACACCTAGTTATGTTCGTAATTTTTGGAAATTCAGATTTGAGCTTTGTAGTCCTATATAAGACGTACATTTCGAGGCAACCAACTTACATTTAAGCAACAAACTGAGACAATGGCAGCCCCCCAAATGGGTCCATTCCCGATATTTATTAAAAAAAGTTGTTCAGAATCTAATTTTGAACCAATATCAATTTCATTACGAAATACGCGTTTTTAGTGCTTTCAATATTTTTCCGCAGTCTACACACGGTGACAATTTTGGTTTGTAATTTAATAGGATGCCATGGAATTGGAAAAAAAATTATTGAACAGAAGTGTCGATTTGACAAAAAAATACATTTTAAGAGAAAAGAAACAAACAATAAACTTTTTGGTAATTGTAATAAGTAAAAAACAACAGTTTAAAGTAACAGGCAGTTTTTGAAATAATTACTCATTACATGTATTTAAATAAACATTTTAATTAATTATCGGATGTAGCCTCTCTCAACTAATCCTCCTTTAATTTGAATACAATAAATTCCTTTACGATTATGATTGGCTACTCTCCTCAGCTCTGGAATGTGATTTCGCGACAGGCTCGTCTTATTTTAGCACAAAGTTCTTCTCTATTTCTGGGCCTTGTTGTGTAAATTTTATTCTTCACTGTTCCCTAGAAATAAAAATCTAATCGTGTAATATCGGGTGACCTAGGATGCCAGAGTTCAAAAGGACTATTTCTTTCTATCCAGCTCATTGGAAAATGTTCTTTCAACCACTAACGAACAATTCTGGAATTATGTATTGACGCACCATCTAGCTGGAAAAACATGTCGCACATTAAGAGGAAGATTTTCAATTGCATCCCATAATTCCGTATCGAAAAAGAAAATCCCCGTCGTCTAAAAAAATTTCCGTGGGCCCAATAGCAATAATCTGACTTATGGTCATCACCTTCTTTCAAAGTATGTAGAAATGTTAGTTTACAAGACTTAATTTTATGACATATGAAACATCTTCTAATTTTCTCCTTGTCGATATTCAGTTGAATCGCTAATCTCGTGGACTCACTCTTGGATTCGCTTGATTTGCAGCTAAGATGACGTTATCTTCAGGATGCGGATGTATTCGACGAGGTTGATCATTCTGAGGTATTTTAATAACACTGCCAGTTTTATTGAAAAGAGCATTTATGTCGGCTGCAGTTCCATGAGTAATATCGAGTCGTAAAGGATGTCTTCGGTTAAATTATGTGGCTACTTCTCTGCTATTACGAACCCCATCACTAAATAACCGTATTATTTCGATTTTTTCCCTTAAATGCAGACGCATTTTTGATGAATATTGTTTTATTTAAAAGGAAGTAATTACAAAATATTCTGTCACTTTATAACAAAAGAGGAAACTAACTAATACATGGCTGCTAAGGCATCACAATAAAATACAATAATTCAACACCCACACTTGATTGGGGTCAATTTAAAAACACCAGTCCAATTTGTTGCGCACATCACTCATGCTTCCTTCGGTCCACAGCTTTTGTCAGAGAATTGGCCACCATTTTCTCTGTTGATACTTTCATGACGTTCATTTTAAATTCTTCTGCATTGCGAACGAAATGATGTTGAACATCAATATGTTTTGTTCTGGAATGATGGGCTGAATTTTTGGATAAATCGATCACGCCCTTATTATCACTATATTCTAAATTTCGTTTTGTGGGATATTGAACAATACAATAAAAACACTAAATTAAGATTGACCGGTTTAATCAGGTTTCATCAGAATCTATAAAAATGAATATACTCTGTACACTTATTAACAAAAGGACTTTAAGCGATTATCTTACCAATCTAACAGTTATTTAACAAATACACATAGTACTTCGTACATTGTCAACTAAACAAACACTAAACTAAACAATTTAAACGATTTTTATAATTTAAATCAACAATTTAAAATATCACCTCACTACATATACCAAATTCTAACCTTATGCTTATTAAACTTGTTATAGATCTTCTTCTTTGGTCTCTCTGCACTCCAGTCTATATACAGAAAGTAATTTTGATATCTTTAGTCAATATGAGGTTAGGATGAGTTGTGCCACAACCGTTCAACCTCGATCATGACTCGCACACTACAGAACTAACTGTCAAGACAGAAGACAATCGTTTCTACAATATTCGATCCAGGAACCACAGTTAAACCGCTGTGGCACAACTCTCCCCTAGTTAGTATTCCCGAACTTTAATAAATGTCCGTATGTTAATGTTACTCAGCCCTTCGATGTCTTTTCTTTGATTTACACAGTTCTCAGTGCAATTATTATGTATCATTTCGAGTAATAATCACTTTTGTAAATTAATTTTCTGTCCAATATTTTTACATTTTCAAAATCGAATTTATTTGCATGTATTATAATATAACATAAAACGCATTTCTTTGGCCCATAACCTGATGAATATTGTTTTATTCAAAAGGAAGTAATTACAAAATATTCTGTTACTTTATAACAAAAGAGGAAACTAACTAAAGTCTGTTCATTTAAACTTTGAGTGGTGGGTAGGACTTAGTGAATCCGATTTTCAATGGACAAAGTAGCGAGTGTATTGTAAATTGCTTATTTCCAAGCGTAATAAATATATCATTGTGGGTTACTTATTTATTACCAGGCGTAAAAAGTATTTCAAGGCATTAGAACTAAGATAAATTTCTTTTAGATTTATTGAATCAGTGGAAAAATATTTCAACAGAGTTACGTACATACGTAAATTTATTTACAATAACAACAAATGCCTTTTATTGGTTAACAGTGAAAAGAAACAAAATCACAAAAATAAAATTGACATATTTTCTTTAAAGTTTTGAATAAGAAATTAAAATGACTGGTTACGCCAAAATAAGAACATAATTCGATTTAGCTATAAGAAAGCCAAACGTCTTAAAAATGTCCGTTACTTTTTAACACGCTTTTATTAGCTTCACTTGTATGTTTGTTTGCTTGTTTGTTTATAACCGACTCTTTGGACTCGATTTTGACCCACTTTAAAAGGACAGATTTAATTGAAACTTTGTACACTTACGAAGAACCGGTAACAATACAATAATTTGATAAGTTTATATCATCCTGATCAGGATCGCCAGTCCTTTCCTCACGTATCCTCTGCGTGAGAGCAAGAGGCTTAATATTGTAAGTATATTCCGTGATTCTCAGTTCGGTCGTTGGCAGAGCGGGCAAGTCTTAGTCGACGCGAAACGACGGATTCCTTAGGCGTGAGTTCAAATCCCATGGCTGAAATAAAAAAATATTTTTTTTTCAGAAATATCTGTTGGATCGTAATATATCAATAAGCAATATAAATATAGTTTAAAAAAAACTACAAAACACGGTTTCATAGCACATCAAACTAAAAAGTGAAAAATAAATATAGTTTAAAAAAACTAAAAAACACGCTTTTAAAGCACATCAAACTAAAAAGTGAAAAATAATTATTAATATAAACTGAAAACAATAATGAACGAAAAATACTAGTATTATTGTGAAAAAAGCGTGGGGCGCTTTGTGCCATATTCTTCGTATATCGAGCAACCCACGCTTTTTTCACAATAATACTAGTATTTTTCGTTCATTATTGTTTTCAGTTTATATTAATAATTATTTTTTCTCTTTTTAGTATGATGTGCTTTAAAAGCGTGTTTTTTAGTTTTTTTAAACTATATTTATTATTTTGTGTACCCATAAGAAATAATGTCAGAAAATAAAACAGTTTTAGATTCTACCTGCTTTAGAGCGGACCAAATTTTTTCTGGACAATTTTCATACTTCTGCTTTAAACAATGTCATGTTTCTCTCTATCTTAATATAAAGCAATATGCTGCATTTTGAACTGACGCACAGTGGGCTAAATGGCTGTTTTAGCGCGAATTAATTAATATATTATAAAAAACATTAAAAAATTGTCATTAATTTTTTTAAAAGTGTATTAAAAAAGCAATAATAATTATAAAATAAGACATCTACCTTGAATGGAATGTGGGTATTTATAATAATTTGAATCGGGGGATAAATAAAAAATAAATATCAACATCGCAGAAAGAAAAATATCTCTAAAATATAACCAGTTAAAGAACCACCATATAATTGATTTTTTAAAGCTAAATATGATATAATTGGGTCCGAGGACAGCAAAAAATAATTAAATAAATCAAGATTTGTGTGTACAGGTGAATCTTTTCTACTTCGGTGTTCTCTAATAAATTTGAAATCTTTGTTTTTCGCTTCTAGAGCCTCTTCTCCTAATTGCCCTATTGGCAAAATGACATAATTAATGATTTCCGCACCATGTATCAACGAGATACAAATTTTTTTTGCAGTATCCATGGCATATATTTTAAATTTTCGTGAATCTACTTCAAACCCGCAAGAAATGGTTTGCAAAATAATGTAAAATCTCTGTATGATCTCTTCATCTACTCCGGTAATTTCAGCAGACTTTTTTTGTATTTCGAAAAAATATTCTTGCTGTATTTCCCGTATTCGTCGATCCATAGCCGGGTTTGGGTAGGTCAACCAAAATTCCAAGTTCCTTCCTTAGTCCGTCAATTATCTGCCTCTTCCTTATTTCCATTTTATTTTTTGTTTTCTCCTCTGGCTTGCCACTTCTTTGTCTCTATCCTATAACCTACGTGTAAACAGCATTCAAAAAAACGGATCCATGAATGTAGGGTGGATAAACCAAAGCTATAATTTTCTATTTTTGCTAACTTCTTATCAATATTTCTTAAATCGTTCATTTCCTTTGGTTTCGACTGGCATATATAACAGGTCTGTGTTGATGTCGTATCAGTCAACGTATGGCAAACCTTGCCATCAATCATAGTTAACATAAGTTTAAAACATATACTTTTCTCCTCATAAACAAAATCACATAAAGCATCAACCTGCCTTTGAATTTTTCTCGTTTCCTCCACAGTGATTTCAGGGGTTTCTTTGGAAAATATAAACTTTATAGCTCTACACATAACAGTGGATACTTCGATTCGGGCTACCGCTATTTTGTTGTTTTTGTCTCGTCTGGGAATTTGTGTTTGTCAATAGTTGCGCAATCAACTTTTGTAACTCGGTTAATACGACTTGCATGGTTTTATCTTCCGGGTTCTCTTCCACAGTCACGGCTCTCAATCTCTAGTTTGATTCTATGGTATCTCCATAGGCAGCCTCAATTTCAAGGGCATGTAATAAAACTTCACCACTTCGCTTGTCACTGACTAACTTAAGAAAATGCTTAACCTCCTAGTCTCTTACTCCATCAATAAATGCTCCAATTGCTAACTGTTGTTGAAACTCTATTGGTGCATCAGTATAGGCTAGATGGGCTAATTTAACTATGTTGCCTTTGTGATTGGAGCTAAGTCTGACACACCTAGTCGCCATATCTTAGTTCTAATAATACTGCTTGTAGAATGCTAAAATTTTGTTGTTGTGCAGCGGGAATTGTCTGGAGCAGGTCATGCTTGACTCCATAGTATTAATACCAATGCTATTGCTTTTTCTTCATCGTTCTGATTATTTGAACGAGCAACTGGCTCAAACTGTCTCTTATATGTTCATGAATATGATCATGAACCTTGCCTGTCGAAAGAAAGTGGTTGTAATCAAGCATTAGACGACCGTCCTAATTGACCACCCTTCTCTTTTAATTGTTGTTTGAGTCAAGCTATCTCTCCTTCAAGTTCAGTGACTTTTTCTTTAACTTCAGTAATTTCTCACTCAAATGTTCCTCTAAATTCGCTGACTTCTATAATTTCTATGACTTCAGTCTCTTCTTTCAATCATTCAGTAATAGTGAGCATGAATTGCTGCTGTCTTTCCATAATATTTCTTAATTCGGGAAGAATTAATTTCATCTTGTCGTTTTCTCTCTTGTCTTTGCTTTTCCTCCTGCCGTGTTCTTATTTTTATTCTTGTCTTCTTTCCGTTTTCGTATTCTGTGTGCCTTATACCGTATGTAAAACGGCTAATTTGGCCAGCTATTATCAAAGACCGATTTAACAAGCAAGATGGACGTAACAGTGTGAGTGTATAGTAGCTGGCTGGTGTGGCATAGACTGAGCCTGTCTCTATGTTCGCTGGGTGTGTCTTATTCCATCTTATTTCATCCTGGTTCGCCGCCATCGCTCGTATTCTTTTTCTAACTGGCCACACTTAGCGATATACAATATATACATATGGTTTATACATTCATGCACGGTCTAGAACCATCCTGAATATTCCCGGTACTTCTCGTAAAATTCTCGTTCCATTTATCGAGTCTACACAGTCCAGTGGCGTAATAGTATTATAATCATACGTATATGAAATAATCTATTTAAATATATAAACAAGCTCTGTAGGACCCATAAATATCATCAATCATCATAATGTATCACTTATGTATAATGCCGGTCAACAGATCTGTTGCATGTCGCTGGATTTTGCCATAAAATTTTTGTTTCGTCTTCAATATCACGTAATTGTAACGGAACAACAGATATAATTATTATAGACGAATCGCCTTTATTTGCGTTAGCTAGTTGTCTATAATTACTCTGTCCAGAACTACCATCTAGTCCCCACTTACACAGGAGAATAAGTCGCGAACTAGAAACTGATCGAAGCACATCGGCTTGAAGCTGACATATACGATTTGCTGTAAGATTAAGAAGATCTTGCAGCTTAATCTCGACTTCAGTATCTTGTAAGCTAATTGAACTTGGGTCAGGATAGCACGAGTGTTTTGCTGACAATATTTTATTCCACGACGGATATATGTTCACATTACAATTTTGTGCAGCCGCTCTATATGCCAAATACGATGCCTTACTGCTTTTTGTATTGATAATCAGCGACAATGCTTCTTCTGGTGTCATAGGTAGAACAGCTTTCTTGCCAGATTCTACTGAATTATAAGTACGTTTGTACTTCTTCGCACATTCCGGAGTGCTGGGGTCAGTAATGTTTTGAATTATTGTAGCTGCATCTCGTTTCCCATGTTTCCTCAAACTCACCTTTGTTGCAAATAAAAGTTCATCTGGGTTCGCTGTAGATAGTAAATTCTGAATTTTTTTTTGTTTGGCTCTGATGCCACAATCTTCAAATTTTTTTGGTGGTCTTCCAACTTTAGATGGTCCTGGTACTTGTTCTTGCTCCTGTTCAAGAAATAACATTGTATACCCTAGCCAGGTTCTGTTTTTTGAACGAAATTTAAACTGGTCTCTATTACACAATTTCCAACGTTTTTCAACATTTTTTATAAAATTGATTACCTTATCTCGTTGACATGTGTTTCTTCTCTCTAAAATATACTTCAGCAATCCATTACAACAACTGTTTCTGTTAAAATGTTTCAATTCTAGCCATTTTTCGAAAAGGTCCAAATGGGTCATTGATGACACGGTGGCTGAAATATTCAAATGAAATAAAAAAGATGCACTTCGGGGCACTTTCTGTATGTTTTATTTTAAACCTAACATAGTACACTTTGAATGAAAACTAGTCACTTTACGTGCAAATGCGTGCATTTTTTTATAACCTTTCAAATATACACAATTTTAAAAAACATACAGTGTACTTTAAAACTACATAATAACAATAAAAAAGAATACTTAAACTTACCATGTCGATCATCACCCATGATTGAAATAATGTGAACAAAACAATGATATCAAGAGAAACGCACAAGATTATGAAACAACTGTTAGCGACAAGCAATAAACTACGATTATTTTATGCGCAGAAAGGAGTTAACATAATAGACCGAATTCGCCCGAGTGATAAATCCCAATATCGCTATTTTGTTGGGTCTCTTCAACTGCGCTGTTAATCTACACGTATTAAACTTTTAAAAAATGAATAGTTTAAATGGAATCGCACTAGTTGATATTTTGAATTAATTCGCGCTAAAACAACCATTTAGCCCACTGTGTGACGTGTGCAAAAAAAGTGTTTAAAATATACACCATACTATACTGTGTTCATTCACATGAATACATAAAAAACTGTTTACCTGGGCTCGCAGAGCGGCCCTTTCCGTCTATCTTAAATATAACACATATTATTTTTAGGTAAGGTTAAGGGAATATATTGGTCATTACTCATTAACAATTAGATTTAATTGTGGCCTACTTGCCTAGTAAAATAAGTAGCTACTACTACTACTACATATTAATATTAGTCGTTGAAAACACAATTCAATTTATATTAAAACACAATCTACAAACGTCCAACTACTAGAGATGCGTATGAAATAAAATAAACAATGAAAATTGATTTAACCGCATTCGGAACTTTGCACTTGTGTATATCTGCCTGCCGTCTCCACCAATCATCTGCGCGCATTTTGTTCCCTATCCTGGCCAACGCTGCAAAGTTTATGTGAACACACTATAATACATGGCTGCTAAGGCACCACAATCAAAATACAATAATTCAACAATTTTACGATTGTGAACTAGAACTTTACACAATATAACTCAAAGTTTTATCGGATTGACATTTAATAATTATTACCGTGTGTAGACTGCGGAAAAATATTGAAAAAACTAAAAATGCGAATTTCGTAATGAAATTAGGTATTGGGGGCTCAAAATTAGATTCTGACAACTTTTTTTCAATAACTTTTTTTCGATATCTTCAACTCGAAGCAAAATATCGGGAATGGGCCCCATTTGGCGGGCTGCCGTTGTCTCAGTTTATTACTTAAATTTAAGTTGGTTGCCTCGAAATGTACGTCTTATATATGACTACAGTTGCGCCAAAGCTTAAATCTAAATTTCAAAAAATTACGAAAATAACTAGGTGTCTTCATTTTTAATGAGACACTGTATGTACATGGTGGGCCAGATTTTAATCAGGAAACTTAAAGAATCGATAGAATACGTCAAAATAATATGGATTTGCCATATAAACTTTTATAACTAAAAATGCTTAGTTTTTGAAATAGAGGGCGCATTTCTCCGAAAATAACTGAAACTTTGTTATGAAACTCGGGAGGTGCGAGTTGCGTACATCTCAAAACATAGTTTTTGTCTCTCTACTCGAAATTATATTAATGAAAAAATGCAAAACCATGTAATTTTGTAAACGATTCTCAATTAACAGCTAATTGTTTAGTAAGGTGATAAATGATTTTGAAATGAGTTTAACTCGAAGACTTTGCTCCTATCAAAATATCTGGTGTGGCCAGCACATAACTTTCTTATACCAGTATATATCATCCTGATCTAAAAAAATCATTCTAATTAATTATTCACTTATATAATTAATTATTAGCGTTATTCGATACTTTCAATAATAATTCATATCTCATTCATATATTTTAATAATTTTTTGTTGTTGACATTGACATTTTTGTAACTAAATTAGACCTTTCAAAGTCAAACTGTTAAATTTATCCTAATCCCATTTTACGAGGCCAAATGTGTAAAATATTTCAGTTTACATCAGCTTTATTTAAGTACTTGGAAAATATATTTTATTATAGTCAAATACAAAAAAGTTTGGGTCCCGTGAACCCCCTTCAGCTGGCCAATTTTGCTCATCACCGAATTTTTTATTGTCTTTGGCCTTTAGAACAAGTGTACCAAATTTGAAAGCTTTATCTCAAAAACTGTGGCTGCTATCGCGATACTACAGATATACGGACAGATTTTTTTTTTCATAAAGTTTTGTTTTTTCATTATAATTCGTCGAGATTCGTCCAGAAATGCAATAATTTTTTGTTATTTTTGTTTCCGCAATTGTAACTTTTTCCTTCTTTCATTCATTATGTCTCTTCTGGTGGTACCACATTCACCAAATTAAATGTGTCACCTAAAATGTTGTTGACAATCTTAACTGCCAAATTTGGAAAGTCTCCCATTAGTATTTTTTGAGTTATCGCGGATACACAAATACACACACACGCACCGACAGACATCATTCGGAAAATAGTCAGAATGGATTCAGAAGGGTTTAAAACGTATATATCAATCAAAATCTCGAGGTCGAAAACAATCACGATTACTATACTTCCTTATATTAGGTATAAAAAAGTATAAATTTATAAGAAAACTTTTTTGTGTGATATAAAATGTTTAAAAACAAAAAAAAAAGATTAGATCAGTGGCATCCTGTTTTTCTGGGAAGAATATCTTTGATAGCTCCCAACGTCACGTCTCTGGTTGGAATGGAGAGATGAAAATTATAGTGAGAAGTGTACTGATGTACGCAACGCTCATCTTCCGATTTTTATAACAATATCTCAATTAAGTCCGGTTATATATGGCAAAAACTGAAAATAATTTATATCCTCTATCTCGAAAACTAAGCATTTTTGTTATAAGTTTATATGACAAATCCATATTTTTTTGGCGTGTAAAGTCTGGCCCACCCTGTATATAAATTTATGCTATCTGATCTTGACAATGACATCGAAGAGCAGTTAAACATGGTATTCTCGATAGAATTGGATCTCAAAATGATTCGAAATTTCTCTGGCGACAGAAAATTTGCTGCGTTAAATGTTATAAAAACTAAATGATCAGGAACCGCATATTATTGCGTTTAATTACATTATTTTAATTAAATAGGTATAGAGAATTTACATGTTCATTTAAAAGTAATATTGGAGAAACAGTATTTAGAAAGACGGACAATGGCCCAAATTCAAACAAAATTATTAAACTGTAGACAATTTGCAAACCATATCGAAATAATCACTAGATTTAATTGACGCAGGTATTACAAGCGATGGTCAAGGTGCCGCCGCCGCATTAAAATATTTTTATTATTGAAAGAAAAATGGCCTCGATTTGATGGAGTTCTCAGCATTTCAGATCGTATGTGAATGACTGGACGTTAAAAAAAAGTCACCGACACCGCCTTTTTAACTTGCTTATTATCTATTTCTAATCCTTATAATTTGAATATAAAGGTTATCAACAAACCTGTGCGACACAATACGGATGCGGATGAGTTTAAGTCGAATTTGCCATATCCCCGTCGAATTAAAAGAAAGTCAAATAGAATCAGTCCAATTTACATTGTCCGAACTATTAACAACTCACATTTAAAAGATATTGAATCTAAAGTTATTTATCATTAACTCTAATGTAATTGACACGGACGATAACACAGACGATTGTCTAAAGGAATTTAGTAAAGTTTATTTAGCAGACAAATCTTTTTAAAATAATAAAATAAATAAGAAATATAGAATATTATGATATATTCCCCTCAACAAAGCACGTTGTTAGCCGACTACCTGCTGTTCGATACGTATCCATACTTTCGAGTATCGATACTTTTGGTGTCGACATTCAATATTTTGTATCGATATTAGAGCCGATATTGACGGTGTATCGATATAAACAATGTAATGTATCGTATTATCGTCATATAGAATGGACAGAGCGTCTGCCTAATCAGAATCTGACCAGTACAGCCAAGAGAGAGAGAGACTTTAAGGGGTCGGATCTCTCTGTACCCCACGGCTTTGACATTCGTGTATTATTCGTCTCCATGGTAACGACTATCGACTAAATCAAAGAGAGATTCTATACCCCATACGATTTCCCCTCTCTCTCGGCTGTGATGATCAGGTTGAGAGTTTGACTGCACGTTCGACTCTCAACTTGATCATCACAGCCATCCATTTTATTTATTTTTATCCGTATCGAAAATATTAATACGATAGTTACATAATACTTTTTTGATTTTGCTGTAATGTTGGTAAATTAATTTCAAGTGTTACGGTCCCTGACGGTAATTAAAACTACTAAAAGAACTTATTTTAAAGAAGAGTTAGTGTATAGTTACAGATTTCTCTACTATGTACTTACTAATATTTCTCACATTGCAGTTTATACTTTCATATATTTTGTATCGATACTTTGGGTAACGATATTAAATGTTTCAGTCCGTATCGATACGTAGGATCGACACTTTACCAAGTATTGAACATCCCTAATGCTGGACTGATTTGACCTATTTAGTAGGAGGGGGTTATTTTATTTACATTTAACAATTTTGTTCAGATCGAGAACTTTCAAGCTAGAAATGTGTTGTGTGTACGGCGAGTATAGACATTTTTTATTTATTTGTTATTTTCTGTTTAATGCAGTGCGTTAGTGGGCGTAAAAAATGGCGAGACAGGCCGCGTTGTTGTAAAGTGTGCGAGAGACTCTCATAGGAAGCCATACGCGTCAAGTCGTTGCCTGCTATGACGAAACGTGTCGTCCAAAAAACACCAAACGTTGATTGGCGGCGACAAACAAAGGCGGTGAAACAGGGGGAACTGTAATGTAAAGAAGTTTACAAGGTAGGTATGTTCCAATACGACGCAGAGTAACGATATTTTGCATCGATACGGATCGGACCCCAAGGTATCGATCCATCGAAATATTGCAAAATAATGTATCGATATTCTCAGTATCGATACATTCGATATTCGATTCGAACTGTACATAATCTTTGGATTCGGTATCTGGAATCTAAGTAAATAAAAAAAATGCTCTCATTTGAACAAACATTTTTATTACTATTAAAAATACGAAAACGAAATATAATTTTTTTTCTCGAATTTTCATTATAACTTATAAACGAATGCTTAGATTTTTTCCATGTTTGGGGGATAATGCCTATTAATTAAAGGGCATAAAACAAGCGATAAGAATGTTCAAAAGCTTGCACAGTGGCGGAGTGGAGGGGGTGCTCAACCCCTTTCTTAAACAGAACTTCTACACCAATGACTATTTTTTTAAAAAACTGTTATTTTCGTTATCTACATACAGTTTAACAAAAATAATGTCCCTTCTTCTCTTTCGAAATTCCTGTGCGTTTCCGAGTTATTTTGATTTTTAGTGTTTGATGTGGTACTAAATTAAGTAATTTATTCAGGGTGAGTTAGTTTTTTTGTAGACAAACTTTAACAGGAGATAGAACACATGTTTTTAAAAAGAAAAGTTCCTATAAACATATGTTGTAGAACGCTTCGTTTCCGAGATACAGGGTGTTGAATATACATTTTTTTTTTCGAATTTTTTAGTATGTATTTATATGTATTGTATTTGAGTATGGCTTAATATAACAAATATTTATTTTGACTACATTGGAAAGAGATAAAGAATAAGAGATTTCGGCTTTTTAGAATCCTTAACAAACCATATTTAGATAGGTTTCGTTGAAAGAATTAAATATTTAGCCGATAATTGATAATAAATAAATTACTTAATTTAGTACCACATCATACACTAAAAATCAAAATAACTCGGAAACGCACAGGAATTTCGAAATAGAAGAAAGGACATTATTTTTGTTAAACTGTATGTAGATAATGATAATAACAGTTTTTTTAAAAAATAGTCATTGTTGTAGAAGTTCTGTTTAAAAAAGGGGTTGAGCACCCCCTCCACTCCGCCACTGTGCAAGTTTTTGAACATTATTATCGCTTGTTTTATGCCCCTTAATTAATAGGCATTATCCCCCAAACATGGAAAAAATCTAAGCATTCGTTTATAAGTTATAATGAAAATTCGAGAAAAAAAAATTATATTCAACACCCTGTATCTCGGAAACGAAGCGCTCTTAGACATATATTTATAGGAACTTTTCTTTTTAAAAACATGTGTTCTATCTCCTGTTAAAGTTTGTCTACAAAAAACTGACTCACCCTGTATAGGTAAATGCTACTTGGCTTAATCGGCACTTTCCATATACATAGGTAGAATATAATTTATATTTGTTAGTTTTATGAATTATTATGTGTTTGAAATATGAAACTGGACTTCCTTTATATATTCTAATTAAGTGATAAATTGCAATATACCTACGTTAAATGATATAAATAAAATTGATTTGGGAAAGATATGAAAATTGTTTTACTAGTTTTGGGGATGGGTTAAGCCTACATACAGAGAATATGCCAATAAGTAACTTTGTTAAAACTTAACGGTTTCGTGACAATATCAGAAAAACAATGGAAGCCCACACAAAATGACTACAGTTCTTAATTTTATTTTTTTAAATTGAACACCCTATATTTTTTTTATTTGAACAGAACGCTCTTTCACAAATACAATGGACGCGTTTGGCGAATGCAACTGCTCAGACTTAAGCCCCCCATACACCTGCGAACAAATTGCGCAAACTAACGTTGCACAACAGATTGTTGTGCGAACAAGGTCACCCATACACTGCGCAATTTTATACAAACTTCAGTTGCTTTTGTCGGATACCTACGGAAACATGCCGTCTGACGATGCAGCCTGTTTAGTTATAATAATTGCTGTTGCGTCGGATGTTGGTGTTAAAAAAAGGAAAAGGAAGCAGAGAGTGTGGATGAAAGAGTGGTTGAAGAAAAGATCTCGTTTTAACCACGCAAATCTCCTCAAAGAACTTCAGTTGAGTTCACAAAGCCCAAACACGATGCAATAGTTGCGCAACGCCACTCGTTGTGCAATTAATTTCAACCAAGTTTGAATTTCTGCAACTAGTTGCGCAGCACGTCAAACAACACCATACATTTTACAATTGTTTGCACAACAGCCTCTGTTGCGCAATTTGTTCGCAGGTGTATGGGGGGCTTTAGCGCTCAACCCGATTAGTTATTAGAGAGATATTGCAGTCGAGAATACCGCACGAACTTCGCTAAATACGTTAGGTTCTTGAAGCAAACAACTACGTTTTGTTACAGACTTATTGCATTACAGTTCCATGCGTACGTTATAGATTATGTAAAAAAAAATCATTTTTTCATCTTTTTCTGAAATGTTGAAAAAGCAGAAGTAAAAAAACCTAAAATGTATTAAATTTAGTATCAACATAATCTTAAAAATATCAAATCAATTAACTGAACTAACTGACATAAGTAAAAATCAGCTGATATTGATTGTTCCCGACCTTCACTGAGGCGAAGGTAACGTTGTTAACGTCGTTCGCTAAACATATGAAAATTACGTCAGGCGCATGCCTTAACACACATGAGATTAAATGTGCACATGCTTAGATGTCAAATAAGGAGCTCCTTTAATAGCGAATGCCGTTATATGACACTGCAATATCTCTCTATTATTACTGTTAACAGTTGTAATTTCGCCGAACGGTCTGGAAGGAAGCGGAAAACGTACTATCAACATAAATATTCCAAATTTTAAATAAAATTTTAAACTTACATTTGTAAGTAATCGGAACATTTTGGTTAAATTTGTTTATTATATAATCACTTAAAACATAAATTGTATTGTCGTCAGCGATTCCATTCGTTATTCATATTATTTTTGAGGTTATATCACGTCTCTATATACATACCATAGCATTTCACAACCTGTGCTGGCCAGAAACAGCGTAAAAATTTGTCGCGCATAGTCAACTGTCTTGTTCAGCGAACTGCTGCCTGTAAGTCAACCTCCCAACGCAACGGTTTTATTCACTAAACGCGCCCACTGATATAGGGGTTGATGGGTCTATCTCTAATACTAAACTAAGAGAGATGTTAGGGAAACTTTGTGTGAGTTCCACCCCCGTTATCTTTGTTATTTCTGGCTATTCAAAAATTAAATACGAAAATGCATGAAAAATGCCGTACCGTGACTCATCATACCATAGCCACGTAGAAGTTAGGTGCGATTCTGTTAGGTATTCGGTTGTGTCTAAAGATACAACATTTTACAATTAGCGTTCAGTTTAGAACCAGATCAGATCATTTTTAGGTAAGTTGCTCATTTAGTCGATAACGTAATTAAAGAAATGGATTATATCTTTAAATATGTTATTGTTCAGCAAGGACCAACGAGAAGGTATGAGCAATTATGTTTGCCAGGAAAGGAGAGGAACAGGTATTAGGTTCGGTTAGGTTGTATTATTGCACAAATCTACACATCATCAGATGCTCATTGCATATTGTCATATCTTGTACAAACATTCTTAACTACCCTTAAATAAATTAATACGATTGCATTCTTTAATATCATTAAGAATTATTCCTTGCCCTATAAATTTTGGGTGGAAAAGGGTAAGTTTTAAATAGGGTGCCTTTTACATTGGATTATGGTTACAATAACCCCTTATAATGAAACCATCCTTTCGTCATATTAAAATTATTCGCTAAACCAACCCCTTCTATTGTAACCATAATCGTATGTAAAAAGCACCCTATTTAAAACACCCTTTCCCACTCAAAATTTTTAGGGCAAGGAATAATTCTTAATGTTATTGAAGAATGAAATCTTTAAGGGTAGTAGGAATGTTTGCACAGGATATGACAATGTGCAATGAACATTTGATGATGTGTGTCGGTATAATTGGTTTTGTGGTATCTCACAGGGGCGTGTTCTGAAAATCACCGAAAATAAGAATTCAGGAAATAAATAAAAATTGCAATAAATAAATAAATAAAAGCTAATGAAACAAATTTTACCTTGTCGCCTAATCGCCTGTCATTACGAAACTGTTAAATATAGTGGGAAATTGTTTGCTAGGCACTTTAGACACTATCTGATCTGATCTAAAACGCGTCGCTAATTTCACAACATAAGTACATTTTAGTTGCATTTTTATGATGTAATGGCGTTATCCCAAATACAAAGCTTTTTGTAAGGAAAAAAAATTGTTCTTATTATAAAAAATGACGTATACTACTATACTCCAAACCGTTCAGAGTGTTATTGGGGTGAGGGAAATAATACAAATCGTTAGATATATATCCAGTGTAAAAAAAGTGACAGATGTCTGAAAGTGCAAAAAAAAAATTATTTTTTTTTCTCCATAACGGCTTGTCTCCGGCGAAAAAAAACTTCGCATATTCGTGTTCAGCGTACCTTATTTTGGGGGGTAGAAAAATTTTCAGGAAAATTTAAGCATCTTATCGTATTCTAAATAATTACCGCAAATTCAAATATGTAAAAATATACAGGGTGTTCCATTAAAAAAAAATCATACTTTTATTCCACCCTGTATATTTTACGCACGTTTAGAAAAGCATTAACTGATATAAACTACATTAAAAATCGTCAGGTTTATTTTTTAAATTAACCATTTAGGTCAAAAATAACAAAAGTCACAGGGGGTTAACATTTATGTGATTTACCCTGTACAAGCCTAGATGGGTTAAGTTTTCCAATAAACCCTGTAACTTGAAACATGCTTGCTCTGTATAACTTAGTAAAAACAAATGTGTATCACTTCAATGGTAAATTCTCTTGAGATCTTAATTGCTTTAATTGACCTCTGTATTATGATCACATTGTTAAAGTATCTAGTCTACCAGCATTAATTTCAAATTCTACTTACATGTTTATTACTCCACAAAATAATTATTTTACTCTAGATACAGTTAAGCAACAGACTGGACTTTCAGACTGTAGTAAAATATTCACAGATCATTCATTATATTTGAAAGCAAATTAAACCGATTTATTTTGTACACCTGTGTAGTGACTGCGAAACAAATTTATTTAGTCCCACTACAGCAATACTAAAATCCGAATCATGAAACTAAATCACACAGTATTTATGCAACTCAATTTTGTATCCAAGTTTTAATAAATTACTTCCACTTTTAAATTTAAAGAATGGAGTAAATTTTAATATATCCATTTTTAACACACAAGGGTCCTATAATAATTAGGACTAATGACTAGAGCATGGCAAATCAGACGGCTCTCATTAGCATCCCATGTAGATACCTCCGTACCCGAATAGACAAGATGTATGCATTTTAGAAATGCATATTAATTTATTTTATTTTCACGATAAATATCATCATCAAGTTGAGAATATAACATTTTTTTTTAAATTTTATTTCGTAAATAATCCAATTTAAAATTTAAAGTTTTATGCAAGCAAAACCACGTTGCAAGTTTACGACTGTTAAATTTCGCGTTTATTTATGATTTACGTAAAAATCACTAATATATTAATTTATCTAAGTGGTGAAAATGACAGCCAGTGGCTTTGTGCAAGCTCAGGCCAACAATTTACCGAAAATCGACGTGTTCATGATAAGCACAGCAGTTTCATTGCTAATAATACTGATACTGGTTAGGTGTAAGAGCAACTATTGTCGTTGATACTGCAATACGTCGTATGTCAAAATTCAATAACTTTTCAGGGGGGACAAAAAAACGTTGCTACTTAGTTTTCTGAAGTTCTAGAAATATCACTGACGTAGTTTTCCACGAACCACCAAAACACTATATACTGCACTCGACGCGCGTTTCGCCAACCAAGTTGGCATCATCTGGAGTTGATTAAAACTGTTTTAATCATCTCCAGATGATGCCAACTTGGTTGCCGAAACCTGCGTCGAGTGCAGTATATAGTGTTTTGGTGGTTCGTGGAAAAACTACGTCAGTGATATTTCTAGAACTTCAGAAAACTAAGTAGCAACTACGTCAGTGTTATCTTCACATCAAAGGTTTCAACCCATTCTAAAAATATGAAAAAATTTGTGTACTATATTTTCCTGTAAACATTAATGTGGCTAGAATATTTTTCCGGTAATTACATTATTACATTATACTATTACATAGGACTTAATACAGTTAAATATTGGTTACCATATGGCTCCGTGGTCTAGAGGTAACGTACTTGCCTCGAAACCTCGGGGTCCCGGGGTCGATTCCCGGCCGTGGTACTGGGATTTTTCTGTGAGAGAGATTAATCGTAGTATACTCGGATATTGGATGTATGTCCGTTGTCTCTTAATGTGTAACCCTCTCCCGCACAATGTCATTTAATACATTCAGGGATAAATTACATGTGGTGGTGTTATTTGGTGACGTAAGAGGAATTGATATTAAACTATAATGCAAAATTAATGTCAGTACTAATTTATTCAAACTCTTTACAAATAATAAGGGTTAATATTAAATAAACGAAATAACCGTAAACAAACAAATAAATGTTTCAAGTAGGGCTGGGCGATTGTCAAAAGTCATAATCGATTATCGATTATTGAAAAATAATCGATTATTTCGATTAATCGATTAATCGGTTAATCAAATAATCGATTAATAAAATAATCGATTAATCAATGATCGATTAATTGATTATTTGATTAATCGATTATTTGATTAATTGATTAATCAAATAATCGTATAATCGAAAATCCGTTATAATCTATTAATCGTAAAAGCGATTAATCAATTATAGTCGCTTTTAACCAGCCTTAATCGATTTATTCGATTCTCTGGCCCACCCCTAATTTACGGAGCTGTAGGATTCATCTTAGGGTTATTTTCAATTTTATTTACTTACTGTTTATTTATATGACTATATTACTATAATAATTGTATTAAGTAAAAAAATAGATAATGAGGATAGGATAAATAAAGGACAGTTGTTATTTTAATATTTTGATTGATATCTATTATTATTTTATTATTACATTATTTCTTAATATATTTTCTATTCATAAATAGGAAAATCAATTGTGAGTAGGGCTGGGCGATTGTTAAAAGTCATAATCGATTATCGATTATTGAAAGATAATCAATTAATCGATTATAGTCGATTAACCGATTAATCAAATAATCGATTAATCGATTAATCAAATAATCGATTAATCAAATGATCGATTAATCGATTATCTAAGAAGAAATAATCAAATGATCGATTAATCGATTAATCGATTGTATTTCGATTAATCGATTATTTTCCCCAGCCCTAGTTTCAAGGGTTTAACATATCCACATTCTCCCTTGGAGCTACAGTTATTGTAGAACTCATGATAATCAGGTTCAATAATTGATTTTAATTCCTGAAGATGGGCATATTTTGTCTCATCAATCGGGCGTGGTGATAAATATAGGGGTTCGTGATTTATTACATTTAGTCTTCTAGATGGTCTTTTGGAAAGTTTTTTTCCATGGACCAGAAAAGTGGAATTTGTATTTAATAACTCCCTCTGATAGATACTGCAGTGCACAAATACCAGTTACGCAGGGATCTCTTTTCTTATTTCCAGATCGAATGCTTGCATAAATTCCGCTGTTATATTTAGAAATGTCACTATATTTGAGAGCCTTATAGGGCAATGGATTTTCTCTTGCTGATCTTATTATGTTGATGTAATCTACGGGTACAGACACGTCTCTCCTCTTCCCCAATTTCCTTTATATTACACTATGTATACATAGAATCGACTTCTATCTGTGTGTGTCCGACCTCTAAATATTTTTGCTCAATAGTTATTTTTCTTTCCATGGCAAATTCTAAAAAACCCATCGCCATATTCACCTTACGATTTTGGTAGCAACATCCGTCGCTACATATTATACGCTACGAATTATACAGATCTATTTCAGCTTTGAGAAATCTGATCATAATAGAGACAAAGATATCTCTTTCTAAACCACCATTTCCCTCGTGCCATAGATAGCAAGACATTTCCTTGTTATTGAGATTGTAGTAAGTAAGAATATGTACTTTCAATTTTTGCTTATAATATATAGCCCAGGCTGGAGTACGAGGGCACACAGCAGTCCATTGTGTAGACATTAATTATATCCCTATTATCGGTTACATTGGTAATTCCCTTGTCTTGGTTCTTCTCGCCACATGATTGTTGTCATAATCTGTTTGGCTTAGGTTACCTTTTTTGAACATTGTGCATTTGTTACACAGATCCTTTCGAGGAGTGTAGATTTCTAAGTTCATTGATCTGAACATTTTTAAGAAGATTCTTCATGAGCATGGTTTTTCTTTTCGCGTTGGCAATAATTAAGAAATTCTCGATGCACATGTCTATAAGTATTCCATATGGGCTCTAATTTTTTAGTGGAAGCCCTACAATAATGAGATTCAACCTTTGGGAGAGTATTTAAAAAATCTACAATATTTTTTGAGCACTCGGACACATGAAACTGCTCATCCACCTTCCCTGGCGTTGTTACTTTCTCTGATTTAGAACTTTCTAGTAGGTATCCAGGATCG
Organism: Rhamnusium bicolor; assembly: GCA_029963845.1. Classification (NCBI taxonomy): domain Eukaryota; kingdom Metazoa; phylum Arthropoda; class Insecta; order Coleoptera; family Cerambycidae; genus Rhamnusium; species Rhamnusium bicolor. The sequence continues at coordinate 1,144,050 of JANEYF010000366.1, read as the reverse complement.
TACGTCTTTTTCTCCTAGTGCTAATGTTGCAAGGAACATATTTTTACAAACGTGTCTTTTTATCGTTTCATTTTAATTTTTCAACGCCAAATAATATTTAAAGCTCATTGTCTTACGTGACTCTTCTACGAAAATTTGTCGTCTTATGTTTCGGCTGAACATGCGAAACAAGACCCGATATGTAAATTTTTTTCGCCTCCCATGTTGTCAATTTCCAAAAAATTCTCAAAAATACGTTTACGCTCTTCATCAGAAATTATGGCACATTCGAATCTCTGCTGTGGCCCCTTCAAAGCAATTTTATGACCCTTACAACGCGGGTTCATTTGGCGCTTTTCTTTAGGAGCTGTTTGTTGGTACTTTCCTAAATCATTCTTTTCAAATCCTTCATAAGGAATTCTTTGCCCTCTTCCACTGTGAAGAATCACCTTGCCCTTTGCCTTTACGTTTTTTTCTTCCGTCCTCTAGCATTTATCAATTCTCCATCAATTGCATGACTTTCTTCATCCCCCTCTCCATTTTATTCACTATCTTCTACCATTTCTTCATCATTTTCGTCACCTTCTGATGGTACATACTCGTTGTCACTATCGCTTCCTGGAAAATGTTTATCTTGATTAGTTAGCGCCCCATCAAAATCAATATCAGTGAATAGGTTTGTCTGGATTGGTTCTAATATTGTCTGGTAATTTTCTGTCAATAATTCATTATTAACATTGCCAACTAATATTATATCATTTGTCAATTAAGATTCTAATAACATTATGGTGTCATCGGGTTTTTCAAGGGAATGATTACCTAAAGTTCGATTCATATCATGTGAATCTTCCAGATAGGAATTATCTTGATGTGCATCTGCGGGGGCTGTATATTCTTTTAGTCTAACACCACTTTGCAGTACTTGCAGTTCGGCATTAAGACTGCAGTTACACTCATTTTTATTTTTTTCCGGGTATTACAGGTGTCAGGCACATTTGATTCATTGATGATGAAGCTTGTACCTCATATTCGCTACTTCCGCTCTTCTCCGAGAGAAACCCTGTAGAATTAAATTCACCTGGTGGTCCCTGCGCTTTCAAACAGGATCCATTTAAAGCTAGTTCTTCCAGTAACCTTCCACTATTCATGTTTGACCTGGAAACTAACAAAATATATTATAGAATGCAATAAGTCGTATGCCATAAATTGTTACAATACGATATTATACGACCTTTTTGAAATTGAAAAAAAATTGAAATTAGATAAAATGCACTAAAAATGTAGTTTTTGAAAACACTACTCCCTATTCTTGCAATCCAAACATTAGCACTGAGCAGTTTTAAATGCATCAGACACTACCAAATAAGTTACAACTTTTTTGAGGTTATATTTATAAAAAAAATTAGTAAAATCAACATAATTTAATTAATCTTGCAATTAATATTCTCTAGTAGTTATGAAATTACACTTACCTTATGTTACTAACAAACAGATAAAGCAAGATAGTAATAATATAAGCATTAACGTTTTTAAACGTGTCACACAGCTTATTGTAGTAACCAATACAGCGGCCTTGTCACATAAAACTAATTTTAAAAGCAACATACAACTTATTGAAGTAACCACGCCAGCGATCTAGGAACATACGACAAATTTCTATTTAAGAAAATAAGCGTTCTCATTGGTCTTTTACATACAACGTCTTGCTGTGTCACACAAACAACTTTAATGGTTACCAAGGTGGCATAAATTGGAAATGACGATTTCTGTGATACGACGTATTGCAGTATCAACGCTCTATGTTGAATCTCGCCATTTCTGTAATACTTTTATCTTATTTACAATCACTCAACAAAAATAAAGACATATTATTTTTTTTTTTTTATTAGTGCTGAAATTGGGGCTCAAAACGGCGAGAATTACCAAAGCTCCAACTCCTTGGTTAACTGAAAACTTATGATGAGATTGCGCGTTTTATTTGAGAAATCCAGAATGCAGTTTTTAAAAAACAATTATTTTATTTTACACAACAAAAATTAAGTTACAATATAATTTTGACAATTACTAAATATGCTGTCAGAACAGAAATCGTAGACCGAATGCGTCTTGAAAAACATATGTTGTGGTTTTACAACATTGATGTACCACGTGTGGCCATTATCAGTGTTGGAGGTTTATCATAGCAGGAGACTTGCTATGGGGTGTGTTGGGGCCAGCAAACGTTTGAGTATTTATATTTTCTGTAACACTCTGTATAACAAGACGAATTCCAGTTTGGCATGCACGTGTTTTTCAAACCTATTTAAAATAAGGAAGTTAATGTTCATTATAACTCTCGGCCGGACGAACCCTTATCTAATTTATTGCTGAAGACAAGTGTTCGTAGCTGCCTTTAAGATGTTTATGACTTCTCCGAAGTAGGTACTGATTGGAAGGATACGTCTATTTTTGCCTCTTGTTGTATGGAGAACTGAATTTTATATAGTAGTATTGCTAAGAATTCGGAGAGAAGCGGACGCGGGGCTTGAGCCAGATTTTAACTGTAAATTGATGCCTCCGTTTATTAAATACCTAATCATTGTTTGAATGATATCAATTGAATTTGGAACTTATTGCGCTGTTGCTTGTTTATCGATAGTGAAAAGAGGTGAGATTAGTGAATAAAAGTTGTATAAAAAGTACGGCTTTTTATTTACCGAACTGATGTGTTGTTAAGACGGGTAGTCTTAGTGGTGCGACATAACAGGGTGCATAACTCGCTCGTGCAGCACTATCTTCACTAAAATCACTTGAACTTGATATTAGGCAGTGCGTGCGCAAATAGCAAAAAATTTATAATACTGATGTTTGTATAAGTTCATAACCACGGTTTAAGATGCGTAGAAAATTTTATACAATTGTAATTAAACCGATAACATAAACTTACAAGTGTTGTCGTTGAGTTACAGAACAGGCCTACAAGTGTAAAATATCTTCTGTAATTACAAGTACGGCAGAGGTACACGTTGTGCTGTGTTACAGAATCTAAGCAAGTCTACAATTGTTACATTTATATGGTTTGTGTTATGGGCCACAGTTGTCGGAGGACTCTTGAATCTGGGGTGTGTGCACTATGTATGTTAAAGTAGTATTGGCATGTAACATCCTTAGAAATTCGCATCCACACTTGCGGTTAGTAACATATTAAAACTGCAGGACTTGGCGTAGGATTGTCCAAGTCAGTAGAAAGTGCCGTGCCATCTCGTACTCTATAGGATGGGGCAATAGTGCATCCGACTTCGATATCTCGAGTTCTATGATAGCAAGAAACTAGATTTAAAAACATAAGTAAACTAGACAAAAAGTCTATAACCGGGAATTATTTACGAATATACAGGGTGAGCCAAGACGATTCTACAGAGTCAAGTAAACTTTTTTTAAATGAAATTCCATGTATATAAGAACATTTTTGGAAACCTCTTCCTTTTAGTCCTGTATTATTGACTTTCTCCCAACCACTTTAATGTAATGATTTTTTTTTGTTGAAATTATACCATTTACACGTGTATATTAAAAATATCACTACAATCACAACTATCGATTTTAAGAAAAAATATGTTAGTACCAGTTATGAGACATCTATGTGATGACACTCAGCCATTTTCAGTTCCTAAAAGTATACAGGGGGGGCCAAAAAGGATTTTTAACTTTACAGCTTTTTGAACTGAATTTTCTCAGTTTTTTCAAATAGAACACGCTGTATATTTTTGGACGATGTGATGTAGGGTTGAAAACGAACATTTTTTTGTAACATTCCTATGACTATTTGTGACCATTTTCAATTTATTGAACAATAACTGCAAAATTCAGCAATACAAATTGAAAGCGATGGTTTTTCCCAAATAATTCAAGAGAAGGTATGATAATAAGCGTGTTACATGATGCCCACACCAACAATAATCCAAAATTTGATAGAAAGAATAATAAATGCTTTTAGAAGTATCACTCCGGCAATTTTATGAACAGTAGAAACCTCATTCCAAAGACGCATAGATATGTGTGTCAATCAAAATGGGCAACATGTTGAGCACTTTGTATAATCTCTTCTTGAATTACAAAAAATATATTTTTTATTTTTAGTGCTAAACTTTGCAGTTATTGTTCAATAAATCGAAAATGGTTATAAATAGCCATGGGGATGTACATACAAAAAATTTTCGTTTTTCAATTCTACATTACATCATTCAAAAATATACAGGGTAGAGGTTTCAAAAAAATGTTCTGATATACATGGCATCCCATTTAAAAAAAATGTTAGTTGACCCTGTAGAATCGTCTTGGCTCACCCTGTATATTCGAAAATAATTTTCGGTTATAGACTTTTTTTTGTCTGGTTTATTTATGTTTTTAAATCCAGTTTCTAGCTACCATAGAACTCAACATATCGAAGTCGGACGCACTATTGCCTCACCCTGTATATTAGGCAAAGAAGCCAGCGAGGTGCTGATGCTGATACATAGTAACTGCGCTTGCATGAGCCAAATCGTATGATAACTCGAAGCAAAACTGCGGAGAAGGGAAATCTATTACGACAGCACGTCGAAAAATTCCTGCATGGTATCTTCTGTAACAACTAACTAAATTGACATAGTCCTCCTCGACCATCAATTCTTGGCCTCTTCCAACATAAACATTACCTTGAACGAAAGTAAAAAATAGTTCAAATATGGCGATCTTCCGCACGAGGCCCAAATGCTACAATCGACCAAAATGGTCGTTCTAATGATCGGTGTACTCGTAGAGATGAAGTTTATGTTGTTCTCGGAGCTGAGAGTCATTCTGGATTACCAAAATTAACCGAGTGGTTGGTAGTCCAAATTTTCTACGTCTGGTTAGGGCACATGATTATGGAAACAACAAACCTAATGGGATATCATGAATGGTTGTAGTTAATTTAACGGCACGATCTCATGAGATTCGCGGACCAGGGAGACTGTCCAGCATGGGAAAACCGAAAAAGAAATACAAATATACAATAATAATGCAGTATTGTTACGTGTTTGCTGTCTTCACAACCACCTTAAACCGTGGATTCGTTGATTGAAACTCCTGGTAACATTACTCACTATTTTATTAACTAATTAAATTTTAGTACCGGTAACGCCATCTGTGTAAATTATTACAATCGATGGGCGTAACAATATATAATACATAATAAATAACTATGTTTATAATTAAGGGCCGATTTTTCTATCTACCATTAATTTTAATCCGTAGATAGTTTCCTTGGATACAATTGTATCAATAATTGTTTATTTATCAAATAGATTTAATAGGAGATGGAAAAGCCGACTCTAAAGACTTTTATTTGTAATAGTAGTATGTACAACATAATGTCTCACTTTCATCAGCATAACTTCAACAGTCTTTAAAGGGTCCCATTTTAAAAAATAAAGTTCCTACCAATATAGGTCGTTTCTGAGATACAAGGTGTTGAATTTAAAAATAAAAAATATTGTTTCTTTAATTAAAAAATAACCGCTCACAATAAATCCATGATATTAGGTGATAGATTTGGTATTTGAGAGAAAATAAATCAATGCTGAAAATTATCGCCTATAATTTCCAGTGGCGGAAATGGAAGGAAATCTATGAATCTTTTTATAAAAGAAAATATCACTGAATTGAAAATGTGCATATGCATATTGAAAAAAAATATGAAAGAGCGTTACATTTTTTCAGAAAGGGCCGTCCTGTCAGAATTCGATACGACGCGACGCAGTTTTCCAAAAAAAAAAAAAACGAAAATACTGATTAGAATTCAAATCATGAAGATTTTACATAGTGTGATATGTATAAATAATTGAATGGTTAAAAAATTCGAACAAAATTGCTTTAATTAATTAACTGGAAATTGGTATTTATTTATCTAATTCTCTGTCTCGATGAACTATAAATTTGAAATTTTTGTCGAAAAAAAAATTTTTTTTTTCAGTTTCATCATAGTACGATAGTATGTACAAACCTGTGCTTCCTAGCAGTTGGTATAATTATTCTTGCTTACGACTGCGGGTATTGACCAAGCCGGATAACCAAATGATAGAGGCTTTCAACCTTGCTGACCGGTTTATTTTCGAGTAGGTCATGGTCTACTCTTGGAATCTGCAACAGTAGACTGTTTTCATTACCGTAAGAAATATGATGCGTAAACAGTATTAATATTTTATTATAAAAATTTTTCTCACAATTTATAGGTTTCCTGTGTATTAAAATGGTATAGAATTTATTTTGATTGTCTTTATCGATCCACGTGTCTATATTTAGTGGAGTAGATTTGCAGACAAAAGTTGCGTCATTCTATGAAAAAAAAATCAACAATTTCCGAAAAATGTGACATATCGTCATATCTTCAGAACTATTTGAGTTATCGACTTATTTTTTTTTATTTGAAAGCAGATACTTGTGCTGTTTACTATTATCTTAATTTCGTGAAATAAGTATATATTTTTTTCTTAAATAAATTATGAACGTTCGCGGTCCACATGGTAAAATCTTCACTCGCCGACAAACTTTTTTTTTGAAAAAAAAAAAAAGAAAAAAAAAAAATATATATATATATATATATATATATATATATATATATATATATATATATATATATATATATATATATATATATATATATCAAACGTATTTGCAACATAAAAAGCGGCGGCTTCTTTGACGGCAGTAAAAGGATCAAAGAAGCCGACGTATTTTATGTTGCAAATAAATTTGAAATAAACTGTACATGCAGCGAACGAAATAAAGGAAATAGTGAAAAATATTTTAAACAAAAAAAAAGTCCTAATGGTTTCTATATGATTTTTTTCAACGAAACGTTGTGCACAGAAAAAGATCTATGACCGCATCATATACAGCATAATTCTGAATATTGCGGCAATTAAAGCTGATGTCTACCTAAATATAAAATTCATTTAAAATAGCGAATGCCACACGTGCCAAAGAGCCGTTTTTAGACTCGTGTGATTCTTGCACTCATACAATGTTCGCATTTGTTAAAAAAAAAATGCTTTTTTGACACTTGTTGCATAATGGTAATATACTATTATAGATCGTCAATGTTCATTAATGGTCAAAAATGTAGGCATCACACAGTTTCCGCGCGTTCAGGGCACATGGAACTAAGAGATAATTCATTATTAGGTGCATTATTTCTAACTGAGATCTCAGTTAATCTAAGTAATTTTACGGTTACGGAGGATACATCAAATGAAATTATGCCTTTATTTATGCAGTGTAACTGTAAAACAACTTAGCTTAGCTGAGATCACAGTTAGTCATGTATAGTCGTAAGCATATATGTTTTCCTTCAACAGAAAGAACACACCTATTGTCTTAAAAATTTTGTAAGGTCGTCGTCATAGCCATCATTAGCTGTGTAATCACAGATTGTTTTATACTTACTTACATTTTTATATAGTAAAAATGTCAAAATTTTTATTTGTTTCGTAAAATTGTAGTAACAGAATATTTTATATATTTTTTATTAAATAAAATGGTATTTTCTGTCAAAATGTTGCAATGATTGGACATCCAGCCTGACTGAACATACTCTAATTTCCAAATCCCGTAGTCATTTTTTTTCTCTAATTATGAAAACCTAATATACATAGTTAACAATACTTAAAATCTTCAAACAATAGATACACTTAAAGGTTTTAAGTTAAACCAAAAATGTTACAAGTGAAATATACCAATAGAGTAAATTTAAATTTGTTTCAGCCTTCCCCTGTAAAATTCGGAATTTCTAACTTCCGTCCATTGTGAACCAAAGGGGACAAATAGAGGTAAGCTTCTTATATTTCTGATGGTTTATAGATTAATAGTATTTGGTCCTAAATATAACAAGAATTTCAGACAGGGATTTTTTATAATTATATGCATTTCTATTTTGTTTCCAATAACTAACCTTATATTACGAGTATACGAATGTTGGACAGTCTCGTATAATTTTGGCTTAGACGCACAAACACACAAAGGCGTTTCGGGTGACAAATTGGTTATAATCAATTAGGACCAAGCTATAATTTGTTAAAACCAATATAATTCGAATGCAATATGAGTTTTAGGAGATGGAGCGAATTATTTCTATCTTTATGCAAACTAGAAATGCTACCATAGAATGTTAAGTTATTCACAAACACGTTTATAATTCAAATAATTTTAAACATTTTATATTTGAACTGCGCATGACCAGGAAAAATCCACGGAGAATCCGCGAATTCTTCAAACCGTTTGAAATCGGTTAAAAACTAATCAGTTGACTTGCCGGAACAATGAACTAATAGGCAGAATCCCCGATTATTGTCTGCTGGAACACCAATTTTGTTTTGCGCATGTCGAGGACAGTTTGAAACCGTTTCTGACTACTTCTGGAACAAACCTAATACCAACAGTTAAATGTCAGAAAAATAATAAACATACGTGACATTGAGGTTAAACATGTACATTTGATTTAAAAAAAAACTGGTACAACTCTTGTAATCGAAAATCTTAATAGTTTAGTTGTGTGCATATGTCTGTAAATAGGGCTGGCCAGGCATGTCGAGAGGGGGGTGGAGAAGAGGTGATTTACCCCGGATTAACGTCAAAGTGACATTTGTAAGGTTATTAATATCAATCAAAGAACGAATGATTTACATAGCTAAAAGAAAGTGTACCAGTTTTTATTGAAATCAACCGTACTATAACTACACAGAGACTAGTGCTAAAACAATTTTTATATTCTGTGATGACTGATTATGATACAATTGATACAAAAATGCTAATAAAATTCAGTTCGATTCTTTATACGTTTTTCTACTCAGCCTTTTTAATGCGACAATCGTTGTATTACATGAATTTAAAACTTTTGTATGTTTTGATTTCAAAGAAGGCCAGAAAATGGTTAGGTACGTCTTCAATCAATGTGAAAGTTGCTTCCATTAGACACATTTGCATTTTATCGCTCTCCATATTTTTAGCGTCGGCCGTCAATATTCTATTATTTTAAACAGTCTAACAAACATTAAAACATAGAACATTTATAGACAATTGCTGGTGAAGATTCATCAGTCACATCAAATCATTTAGATTGAAAATTAGAATAATAAAGTGGAAGGAGCTCTGTTTTTTGTTACCATCCATTTTAGGTGTACATACCACCTTAGTTATTATCGTAATGTCAGGGTTATACCGTTTAGTACCATGCTGTATTAACCGCTCTTATCATCCGAAAAATTTTACAAACTATTAAAGTAAGTACTGTTACAAATCCTACTCCAGATTATGATATATCTGTGTACCATTCTTGGTATCGACACTCGATACCAAAATCGTTGGATCGCTCACCAATTATCGATTACATGAATATGAAATAAATCTGGTAGTAAATTTCCCAGTTTTTCTTTGATCTTGAAATTATTTAGTCGCTGCGACTACGAGAAATATTATATTCTGACTGATTACATGTTACATACTCATTTATTGTGGGTTTTACGAAAAACAATTATCATATTTATTACTATCAAATCGGAGGTATTTTTTCTGCCAAGTTTTATATTATTTTGAGATGTCTGAGAGCGAGTGAAAATTCTGATAACCTCGAAATTACGATTTCTGGTCAAATAAAATCCTTTCCAATGTTAAAAACTTTGCCAAATAGAAAAGATATACGGCATGCAACAATCGCAAAGAAACTGAAATGAATTTGCAGGCGATTATTGCTGGAGACTAGTCGCTGTCATAATATCGCCAAGCTATTAATCCGCCATTAGGCTTCCTTTACGTCTGAACTGATTTTGTGGGCTATGTTCAAATATTCTTTTTTTTTTTTATTGATTTTAAACTATTTATTTAAAATTACATCAGTACATTGTATTACGGCATATGACCGCCAGCAAACCGTTCAATTGTAAATTTGCAGATTACGTTGAATTGATTTTGTATTCAGCAATGTTCTAAAAGAAGTTTGGAAGGAGGGAGGGAACTTGAGCACAAAACCAAACGATTTGAAATAACTAAATGGAAGATATGATGTTCTTGCTTTATTAAATTTCTGATCTCGCTATGTGGATTCGGCTTTTAAGTGTTTATATTACGTTTAATATCATGAATAAAAAATCAACCATCTAACATACTCATACAAATAAAAGACTGCCAGTGTGAAGGTACGACATTAATTTTGATATCACTAAATTAACACAAACAAAACTTAATATAAAAAATATAATTGAAGATTCCGATATTTTTTTGTAAGTTTGATAACATTGCATTATACTCTTCGAGTTTACTATATAACGGTTCTCTTACTTCTCTTGCGAGTTACGGCCCATCGGTTGTCGGTTTTTCGTCGTCAGATCAAAGGAAGTGCGCGCAACAGCGTTGCATAGGTCTGGACGTGTCGTTAACAGTTTAAATTTAATGACGATTAACAATTTACTTCTTGTAATGGAGTGGAGGGAAAAAAATTATGCAGTTAGGGGATGTGTACGAAACACATGAATTGTTGTGGAAGGCGAAACATCCTCAACATTTTAATAAAGTTAGAAAACAGGTCAAGGGAGGATATTGCACGGAGAACGAGTTGTGTATTTCTTTTTGTATACAAATGTGTTTGCCACGATCTTCTGCATGCAATTTAATTTTTAGAAAATCTGTTATAAGTAGGAGAAATCGCTTTTGTGACGGGACGTGGGGGTAAGACGCTAGAGAACGCAGAGCCGGATTTATCTGTATTTGTATTGCAATTATTTAACTACATAAAATGGCTGCCGATAACTTAGCGATCATCAGTCAGATATTTGCAGTTCGAATGAAATGTTCAGGGAACGCCCTCTGATCGCTCGAAGTACTTAGCAGACTGGGATATGGCCAGTGTTGTCAACCATTTAAATAAATAATTCTCAACACGTTGGTTAAAAATTTCCATTTTACTCATCATTTAAATTTTGTCGGTATATTTAAAATATGTAAAAAAGTAATTCATTTCAGTACAGTTAAGTATTTGCCAAAACATATAATAAATGTAAAATAAATAAAATTCTTAGCAAATAGGTAACAAAATAATTTTCGCATTATACAAAAGTTAAAAAACAGTTAAAAAATATATTAAATAAACACAATTCTAAACACATGAAACTAAATATTTTCTTTTTATATCGTATTTAAAAAATCATGTTTTAAAACTGTACATATTATATAACATATCGTCAGAATGCTAAAAAGAGGAAAAGAGGAACACTACCGTTGACATTTTATCACATTGATGCCAACCATGCCAAAGCTAAATGTGTAGATAATGTCAAATTATTAACTGATAGAAATTACTCAAATTTGACCCAAATATCGACATTTGTCCCTTTTCTCACATTTCGAGTTTTACAAGTGATTGTTCTCAAAAAATGAATATCCACTTACTAGTTGGCAATACTGAATACGTCTTGCAGAGATTTTAATTACATCTGCTGTATACGCGCATATAATGTTTGTTGCTTACGTACATATGTACGTCTATGATCAGTGTTAGATTTGCCACGCTCTAGTTATACATAACATAATTAGTCAGTCCCTTTATATGGTAAACGAAATGGTAGTTCCATTTAGACTATAAAAGGCACAGCTGTCGTATACAAGTTTGTCATTAAGGCTGTACATTAATAATTTGTTTCTTATTATTTTGTACACTAATTAACAACTATGATGTAAATAAATATACATATTTAACTGATTTCATTTCTAGAGCCACAACTATACGGTGGTTTCTGAAACAATGGTAGAAATAGTATTGTCTAGTGAAATCACGCGCAGCCAGCATGAAGAACTCCAAGTTGCGTGCAAATACGGTAAGCTTCTTTATTTTGACATTTTATTATGTTATTATATTAATATGCAAAAACGTTTAATATCTGTTGTCGATTGATAATGCCAAATATTAAGATATATTTTTGTTGGTAACATTTTATTTATATTTAGGGTGTTACATGGAATAATACAGCAATCGATTAAATCGCTACATAGTGATCATCACTATCATAATGTAACTGTTTATACTTACACAGGTATATGTATAGTTCATGCCGAGATAAGACAAAGTATCAGACTGCACGACAGCTAGATGGAAAACGATTTCACTGACCAGCGGCGGTTTGTCTGCCTATGGTTTACATTGCAACGTTGCCATTTAAGAGACTCATGTCTAAAGATCCATATGTATACGAGCCAAACACGAGCTAAGCCTGCAACGAATACGATTTGTGATATTTATACGGCCTCGGTGAGCGACTCGCTTAGCTCGTGATCGTCGCCATCCATTTTTGTAACGAAACTCGCAGTATCAATTGGGACGTGTTCGAAATAGCGGCGACGAACCTGTCACAATCATGGTGTGGTGTGAAGAAAAATTATTAACATTAATTGAGTGATATCATGCCCACAGTTTTGTCAGACCCCCAGATATTAATTATTATAAAAGAGAACACAAAATTGGTGCGTGGAAAGAAATAGCCATCGCCATATATGAATTTAAACAGCAGACATATGTAAATTGTATAATTGAGGTGTTACCACTGTTTAAGATTTGTCTTTCTTTTTTAAGTGAATTGTCTATAATTGTGTCTCACATTCAAAGTCGGACAGCATGAAAAAGTGAGAAAAAATTAAACTAAAATCATTTAGTATTTTTTTATTGGCAAATCGTTTCAATTAATAAAAAGATCTCAAATGTAGAATTTGCCATACCACAAAAAACTAGTAAATAATAGCGTTAAAGGTAATAATTTATAAAGAAACAAAGTGCTCTTAAAATTTTAGCTCACATCTGAAAGTCGGACACTCCAGAGCTTCCTAGGAATACACAAGAAATTTAGTTTCTAATATTTTGTGGGTCCACCTTTATTGTTGATGACTGCTTGGAGTCGCGTGGCATTGAAGAAACTAATTTGTTTAAAAAGTTGGGAGATATCTGATTCCACTCATGTTGTAACGCTTGTTTGAGCTGTTCTCGATTAGAAATTTCATGTTTTCGTAATCAAACATGTAATTCATGCCATACATGTTCTATAGGGTTCAAATCGGCCGATTGGGGAGGGGGATTAAGGACGTGGACAATTATAAATCACCCATTGACGAACACGACGGGCGGTGTGTTTGGGATCGTTATCTTGATAAAGTGAAAACACTGATCCCAAACCAAATTTTTCGGCACTCTGGCGTAAATGTATTTTTAGAATATCGAGGTAGACGTACTGGTTCATTATTTCCTCTATAAAGTGAAGATTGCCCGTGCCTGCAGCTGAAATACACCCCCAAACGAGAACACCTCCACCGCCTTGTTTCACAGTACCCTGGATATTTTGCAGTTTTAGCTCCTCTAAGGGTTTTCTCCAAACTCTTACTCGACCATCTGACCCCCAGATATTGAATTTGCTTTCATCCAGAAATATCACTGTTCTCCAAAAGGCCAGATCCTTGTGTACATACTTTTTTCCAAATTCCAGTCTCTGTTATTGGTGTTTCTTGGACAAGAATGGTTTCTTTCGTGCAACGCGTCCATGGTAATCATGCTTCCTTAAAATTCTACGTATGGTTTCTGGATTAGAATCTTTCCCCAAATACTCTGCAGCTCTTGCAGCTAGCTTTGGTGCACTAATTCTGGGGTTCTCTTTTACTTGGCGTACTATCCATCGCTCATCCTGTATATTAAAAATTTTTCTACTGTGTTATTTAGAGTATACTTTTATTTTATTTTCAATGCGACCTTCATTTTTATATCTACGAATGATATCGTGAACTGTAGATTTACTTTTGCTTATTATTTGTGCTATTTGTCTGACAGATTTTCCATCGACATGTAGTGCACCGTAAAACGGGGAAAAAGTAGCTTCCTTCTTGAAAAAAATTTTTTTAAGGTACAACCACTTGGGACCTTCACAGCATGATAGCCTAGGTCCTTGGCCATCTGTAATGGCCAATTACAACATTTTTTTGGAGGTCAAACTTTTTTTATTACGAAGAATGTCATAAATTCGTCAAAATTAATTTTTCTTACTTTTTCACACATCCCTCATGATATCTCCGAAACCAATCGAGATAATTATAGGTATTTTTTTTAATTGATAAAGGAAATGTGGGCGAAGGTCACTGCTTTAATTTCGTTTTTATGGAAAATTTAATTTTTTTTGTAAAACTAGGTAAAACTGGAACGTTTACTTTCCTTGCTGCATTTTTTTTCGGTAAGCGAAAAACTTTTTTATTTTAAGGAATTTTGTCATACCATATGTGTATGAAATAAAGCTTACACTTCAAGGAAGTTTTTAAAAAAAAAGTCAGTTCTCTACGACGTATAGTTTTCGAGATTTTGTTTTTTAAAGTTACGAGTTTTCCGACCCTAGATGCGCCTCACTGCGGCGCCACTCAAGTGTGTAGAGTGTAGACTATTGAATACAAGTAATCTTATATTATACATATATTGTCAGTTAGAAACAAACTTTTGTTTGTGTAATGTGAATGCGAATGAGTATTATTTTTATTGAGTTTTTACATATTATTTAATGCTTAACAATGGAATGTTTATTTTATGTTATCAGAATTAAAATCAGGTAATACAATTCTGGTAAAATCTGTTGATACTGATGTCCTGATTTTACTTTTACATTATTACTGTGAAACACCAGATATGACCCAAAGGAATATATTTATACAATTAGGACATAGTAAGAATATACACTTTTTGTCAATTAACAATATTGTGGCAAATTTAGGAGAGGAAATTTGCAAGAAAGTATTAACGACTGTTGTGACTGGTTGTGACACAACTAATGCCATGTATAAAATAGGGAAGAAAACGGCATTCGATGTTTTATATAAAAATTTAAATAATTTAAAAGATTTAGAAAACCTTCCCCTTTTCTGTCAGAGGATAAAGCCATGGAATTAGGGGTAAAATATACGCTTTATTTATATAAGAATAAAAACAAAAATATAAAATTCCTAAATGAACTGCGATGGGACTTAACAACAAGTACAAATCGGCCAGCTTCTGAGCTGCCTCCTACTGACCATGCTTTTAGACAACATTTAAAAAGGTAATGATTATTTTTCTAGATCGTCCATACCTATTAAAAAAGAAACAAAACACCTACATGTAATTATTTTCTTTTTTAGGTATAATAATATAATAATAATAACACCACATGAAATTACAACCCTCTTTATCCCTGAAGGTCTGGAATGACCTTGTGTGGGAGAGGGCTACACATTTAGAGACAATGGACACACACCCAATGTCCGAGTATACTACGATTAATCTCTCTCACAGAAAAATCCCAGTTCCTCGACCGGGAATCGAACCCGGGACCTCGAAGTTTTGAGGCCAATTTGCCAATTTTGCCAATTTAAAATCATTTATTTCACATTTACATAATTTAACAAAGAACTTGACTAGTGCCTACTATGTTCGGCTACATAAACATACTTAAATATTTACACAACAAAAACATAGAAAAATAGCCAATCGGCTTAACAGGTTTATTTGACTCGCCCTGGACGAATCCAGGGCGAAAAGCGGATATGTCAGTATTCCTCCTTTATCGGAGGGTCCCCGACGTCCGGCCGAAGTTTTGAGGCAAGTACATTACCTCTAGACCACGGAGCCAGGTGTCTGTATCAATTAAAAATTTAGGACAATAGCCGTATACGATACATGCAGATGGAAGATCCAACTCAATACGGTTGGACATTTGAAGAAAATGTTTGGACGGCAACTTTTTCTAGTCAAGAATCTGTGCCCGATATTGTAAGGCAAAGTTTGTCAATAAGATGTTCCGACAGGGTCTGTAACAACAGATGTACCTGTTTTGCTCAAGGTTTGAAATGCTGCAGTGAGTGCAAATATGCAAACTGCTGCAACCAAGGAACTGTCTAGATATATTTAGATTCCGACGTTGACGATTTTTAAAATATTTTTATAACAAGTTTTAAATTTATATTTTAAAATAAATAATTATTTCGTATTTTTTTTTAATTCACATTTAGGTCTTAATGTATAAATATAATGGATTTTAAATAATGTGCAATGTAAATAATAATAAGTAAAACCTAAGTGCTTATGAAAATAAAATTTATATTAAAGATATGTCAAAAATAATACTTAATTGTATGCACCCACAACACGCATAGCACACTGATTAAAGCACAGTAGAACCGAGGGAAATATCCTGCCCGCAGAAACTTAATTTCAAATAACAATAACTTGAAACGTATAAGTCGTAGAGTATTGCGTTTTTTTTTTAAAACTTCCTTGATGTGTTAATTTTATTCCGTATGCATATACTGTGGCAAAATTCCTTAAAACAAAAAAAGTTTTTCGCTTACTGAAAAAAATACTGCAAGAAAAATAAATGTTAAAGTATTACCTAATTTTATAAAAAACTAGGTTTTCCATAAAGACTAAATTAATTCAGTCATCTCCGCTCACGTTTCCTTTATCGACTAAAAAAAAAAAAACTTGATTATCTCAATTGGTTCCGGAGATATCGTGAGGGATGTGTGAAAAAGTACGAGAAATTAATTTTGACAGATTTATGACATTTTTCATAGTAAAAAAAAGTTGGACCTCCTAAAAAATGTTGTAATTGGCCATTTTAGATGGCCAAGGGCCTAATCTATTATTCTGTGAAGGTCCCATGTGGTTGTACCTTAAAAAAAATTTTTGAAACGTTTTTGTCGGTTTTTCAGTGTACTAATGGTGTTTTATAACCAAATTTCGTATGTCTGTAGAAGTATGAGGTTTGGGTGTCATAATAAAGCACAAATCTAATAATTTTCTATCGGTTTGCTTTTCTTTCGAGTACAACCAACACCTCCTAGTTGTTGGTACAACACGTTCTGCTGCTTTATCGCACACATGTCCACCCCCAATGATATCTCGATGACAACTGTCCGACGGTGCACTGTAGAGATGGCAGCGATTTAATCAAATGAATGAAAAATCGATTAATTTGTTTCGATTAATCGATTAATCATATGATATTTTTTATTTCAATTAATCGGTAATTAATCGATTAATTTTATATTAATCGAAATTTCTTTTTGGTTATTTTTTATATCAACTAGTCGTAGGTCAATGAGCGTGAAGTAGGTCAAATTTAATTTGAAAAAAATAATTATTACTATTATTAGTAATTTCATTGTTAGTTATGTAATAAATAATAATAATTTTCACCTATTTATTTTCTTCTATCCATTAATTCTATGCCTATTAAAATTTAATAAGTTTTGTGCATAGTATTTTAAAAATATAAGTATCAATATCCGATTAATCGAATGATTAATTAATCGATTATGTTCTATCGATTTTAATCGAAAGTTGATTAGTATTATTCGATTAATCAAATGATCGATTAATCGATTATTTTATTTTTATTGCCATCCCTAGTGCACTGTGAGGTACTTGCATGTCCAAAGAAATTAGTTTTGATAATATAACTGTTATACTGGCGCCGTCGTGTATTGTTCTGTATATTAGGTATTTTAGCTAATAACTTACTTTTCATTTCATGAATGGGTCTTATTATAAATGTATTATTAACTGTTTTATAGAGTATCTATTTGTGGTGACACCACCTGTCCGACTTTGAGTGTGAGACACACTATATAACACTACCTATCATAGCTGTGGTTTCCTCCTTGTCAGACTTCCTTTAGATGATTCCAAACTAAACGAAAGCTAGGTCACCTGTATTATTTATAGTAAGTTGAACTCAAATCATTCGACGTTCGTGGTTTGTTAGACTCGCTAGACGGATCGGATGATGATCTCGGTGGACCCGCGGTGCTTTCATTGCCCCAGATGATCATTGTAAAATATGCAGATGTCTCGTGCTCAGTTCGCTATATCTATATGCACCTTAATAATTCAATACACATACTACATAAATAAACTCCATAAAATCACCGACAACGGTTTTTTATAGCGTTTTTGTAGATTTCTTATATCCCTGCAATGAACTTTACTGAAAAAGAAATCATTACATTTTAAAACAAAGAGCTAGTGAGGGTTCAAGAATAAAACAAAGCAGGCTAGTGCCATATACACCAAAAAAGGAAACAGCGATGCTGCTATAGATCCCGGTCATTGGAAATTATTGTTTCTTATTCGTAACGTAGCTGTGGCTTAGAAAATGGAATCTCGGATGACACAGATCAAGAATAAAAAATAATAATGGCCGATTGCACTGTAGCGTTAAGCTTGGCTTATATTTAAGGCTAACTTAGATTGTGGCGTTTGAACGATAAATCAAATGGTGAAAGTCACTGTCTAAACGCTACTTAAATATACCCCTACTTTAACACTACGCACGGTGCAATCGGTCATAAAAGTTTAAAGCGTAACCTCACTAGATCTTTATTTTTTTCTTTTTTATTTGATAGATGGAATCAGACATTGCACTTAGGGCTTTATGTGTTTACTGCTCTCATTGGGGACCTAAATGCGGCACATGTGAACCCAAAGGCACGAATTGAGTACTGCATATTTGTTGATTATTCAACTTGTTTGTTCATATATACTTAATCGACGAGCCAGATGGAGGTTTACATGCACCCATCGCTAGGGTTTTTGATACATTTAGGTATTTTTTTTACTTGCTTTTCTTTAACTCGCAATGTAGTTTTTATTTTTCCAGAACGTTTGTCTTCAAATCTTGCGTCCTTCATTTAACACACTTCCTGACATAACCAATTGATGAAATTTTGCACAGTTACTAAGGTTGGATGACAATACAATATTCCACCGTTACTTTTGCAAATATCCCCACGAAGGGGGCGCGGTGGTGAAAATTTGAAAAATTTGCAAAAATATGATAATAATTTAATGTATGATAATAATTTAATAAAGTATGACTAAAAAGTAGAAAATAAAAAAAAATTAGAGACTTGCTTTTCTTAGTCGTACTAAAAAGTAAAAAATAATTTCTTTGCCAAAAAAAGCAAGACGTGCGTACTTTGTACAATCTGCGTACAATCATACAAAGTGCGCACGCCTTGCTTTTTTGGCTTTTTTTTTTTGGCAAAGAAATTATTTTTTACTATTTAGTGCGACTTAGAAAAGCAAGTTTAAAAAAAATTACTTTCTTATACCTAATATAAGGAAGTATAGTAATCGTGACGTAATGAATGAAAGAAAAAAGGTACAATTTCGGGGAAAATTTTTTAAAAAAATTATTGCATTTCTGGACGAATCTCAACGAATTATAATGAAAAAACATAAATTCGCGATAGCAACCACAGTTTTTGAGATAAAGCTTTCAAATTAGGTACACTTGTTCTATAAAGGCCAAATACAATGAAAAATTCGGTGATGAGCAAAATTGGCCAGCTGAAAGGGGGTCCACGGGACCCAAACTTTTTTGTATTTGACTTTACAAAAAAATATATTTTCCAAGTACTTAAATAAAGTTGATGTACACTGAAATATTTTACACATTTGGCCTCATAAAATGAGGTTAGGATAAATTTAATAGTTTAACGTTTAATAGGTCTAATTTAGTTAAAAAAATGTCAACAACAAAAAATTATTAAAATATATTACATGAATTATTATTGACAGTATCGATTAACGCTAATAATTAATTATTTAAAAATGTTAATGAAACATTTCAAGGTACGCTATTAAAATTTAATTGAGCTATGTGAATAATTAAATAAAATGATTTTTTTAGATTAGGATAATATATACTGGTATAAGAAAAATGACTGGCCCTACTACCAATACGGCGATTGTCTTTCCAAGAAAAAGACACTCCTATTTAGTCTTAATAAATCGACAATCAAAAAAGATATAATACATATACCTATAACAACAGTGCTCTCTTACACATCTTAATTCCCCGCACCCCGCTATCCACATATGTTTGAACGTGTAGTGCACAGAACAGAAAAAGAAAGAAAGGCAAACTAATAGTGGGGGATAGAAGCAGCTGTGACGTTTCTTATCTTATAGCGCCTCTACTTCGGTGGCAAGAACTAAATAAAATATATAGATTAAACATATATCTTCCTCTGATAATAAATTATTCATTTATAAGGGCCGGCTTTTCCATTTCCTGTACATTTATTTAATTAATAAATTCCGAAGAACAGTTACTAAAATATTATGAATTACTGTTTCCATGGAATTTATCTACTAAATAAATGTAATAAGAAATGGAAAACCAATCCCTAAAATGTAAATTGCAAAACAACTTAAGAAATGTGCCTTCGCCTTTTAATATATAATATCAAAATAAGAGTAGAAGGGAAAATAAATAGCATTTTAATTAATATTATTTATTGCCGAATCACATTATAACAATTACATCATAATTAATATTGTTACAGCTAGATGACAAATACTCAACAAATTGAATTAAAATATATTGTTACGTGTTTGCTATCCACACAAACACCTCTACTCGTAGATTCGTTGATTGAAAGTCCAGGTAACACTTACTCACTACTTTATTTACTAATTAACAATTAATAACCATAGATTAATTAATGTCTTAACTATAATCACAACTGAACACTTATAAGTCTCTTTCTTATTGCTTCTTCACTCGTTCACGTTCAACTTAAGATTAAAATCTCGGCCCACCGTGCGTCTTATTTATACATCCATTCTGCCCGTCTAGAGCACTCCAGAATATTCCCGGCCGTTCGTGTACAATTCCAGCCTAATCTAACCAGTCTGCACAGTCCAGTGGCGTAACACTGCCCCCTCCTTAAGCCTGAACGTCCCGATCAGGCAATTCATTATTCCCTGCATACTTGGCTAGTCTCTCTATGTGCACCACCTTCATCTTGGATTTTGGACTTTGCTGAATTCTATATACAACGTCGTTTAGTCTGGTGACCACAGTGTAAGGACCATCCCAGGGCGGGTGAAGCTTCGGGGACCTGCCTTTCTTTCGTTGTGGGTTATATAGCCAAACCAAATCTCCAGCCTGGAACCCTCCTGAATTCGCCTTAAGATCATAACGAGCCTTCATGCGATCACTTGCTATGGCAATTCGGTCTCGTACCAGCTCATGAATGTTCCTTAGCCGTTCACCAACTTCATCGGCGTAGTCATTTACGGAAAGTCGCTCCTCATCCGGTGTGCCAAACACCAAGTCACATGGCAGTCTAATCTCACGTCCAAACATCACGCGAGCCGGTGTCTGTTTTGTTGTTTCATGAATGGAGGCCCTGTATGCCATAAGGAAAAGAGGTAAGTGACGGTCCCAATCTCTCTGATGTTTCTCAACCACTTTGGATAGGTGCTCCTCCATGGTTTTATTATATCTCTCCACCATTCCGTCTGATTGTGGATGTAGGGCTGTTGTTCTTGTCTTATGAATTCCCAGTAGGCGACACATCTTCTGAAACACCCCTGATTCAAAGTTTCTTCCTTGATCCGAATGCAATTCTAGGGGCACGCCAAATCGACATACTAGATTATCTACCAGAGCTTGAGCGACAGTGGCTGCTTCTTGGTTGGGTATGGCATAAGCTTCAGGCCACTTACTGAAATAATCCATGGCAACTAAGATGTATTTGTTCCCATCATCTGTCACGGGGAATGGACCAGCTACGTCGATCGCAATTCGCTCAAAAGGAGCCCCTACGTTATATTGTTTCATTTGGCCCTTACTTCTTGTCCGTGGCCCCTTACTTGCCGCACAAACTTCACATTTGCGGCACCAAGCTTCCACATCTTGGCGGCTGTTCACCCAGTAGAATCGTTCGCGTACTTTAGTGAGAGTTTTGTTGATGCCAAAATGTCCGCCAGATGTTCCATTATGCACTTCCTGGAGTACTTTTGGTATGCGACACCTGGGAATTACCAATCTCAAAGTAATTTCCTTCCCGTCTGGACTTTCCCAAGCTCTTTTCAACAGTCCATTCTCTACTCTAAGGGAATCCCATTGTGCCCACAAAGCCTTCAGTCCCACTACCTTGTCTGAAATGTCCTTCCAGCCTGGTCGGGCTCCTCTTTCTTTCCATTCCAGAATAGGACCAGTTTCTTGATCTTTTAACTGCTCTTCTCTTAATGTCTCTCTTGTCCAGTCGTCAGGAACATCAATTTTAACGGTGTTCACAATTAGTATCTCTTGTTGTTTTTCTACCCGGTGGCAGTGCTTGCAGTCTTCCCGACAGGGTCTTCTGGAGAGAGCGTCTGCATTTTTATGGGATTTTCCAGGACGATGTTCGATTTTAAAATCGTACTGCTGCAGTTTTTCTATCCAGCGAGCTAGTTGGCCTTCCGAAGTCTTCAATTGCAATAACCACTTTAATGCAGCATGGTCGGTCCGAACCTTAAAGTGTTGTCCATATAGGTACTTGTGAAAATGGTCTATGGACTTGACAATGGCCAATAGTTCCTTCCGTGTCACACAATAGTTACGTTCTGGCTTCGACAACGTCTTGCTGAAGTACTCAATTACTTTTTCCTGTCCATTTTGAATTTGGGAAAGAACACATCCAAGTCCAGAATTACTGGCATCCGTGTCTAATACGTACAGACCTTTCCGTTCTGGGTATGATAGAACCGAACTCGAACACAGTGCTGATTTTAGTGTTCTGAACGATGTTTCACACTCTTGTGTCCATTGGTACTGAACCTTCTCTTCTGTAAGCCGGTGTAGTGGCTTCGCAATATCGGCAAATCGTTCCACAAATCGTCTGTAGTAAGTGCATAGGCCAAGGAAGCTTCGTACTTCGTGAACATTTGAAGGCCTCGGCCAATCTCGTACTGAGGATATCTTGTCTGGGTCTGTTCTTATCCCCTCCGAAGACACGACATGTCCTAGGAATTTTACCTCTTTCTGGAACATTAGGCACTTTTTGGGATTCAATTTCAGGTGTGCATTTTTAATTCTTCCAAACACTTCTTGAAGGTTCTTCAAATGCTCCTTAAAATCCCGTCCCATAACCATCACATCATCAAGATAAACTAGACATGTCTTCCAAGTTAGTCCTCGTAGTACCAGCTCCATCAGTCTTTCAAAAGTTGCTGGTGCATTGCACAGGCCGAAAGGCATCACAGTGAATTGATAAAGGCCACTTCCTGTCGAAAAAGCTGTCTTGTCTTTGTCATCTGGATGAAGTCCCACTTGCCAATATCCACTTCGAAGATCTAGAGTGGAAAACCACTGTGAACCTGCCAGCGTACTTAGTGTGTCATCAATTCGGGGTAACGGATAGCTGTCTTTTCTAGTGACGTCATTCAGCTTCCTGTAGTCGACACAGAATCTTAAAGTTCCATCTTTCTTAGCAACCAAAACTACTGGAGACGACCAAGGACTGGTTGATTCCTCAATAACTCCGTCTTTAAGCATCTTCTGTACCATTGCAGAAGCCTCTTCTTGTTTTGCTAATGGGAGCCTCCTAGGTGGTTGACGAATAGGAGCTGATTCACCAGTATTTATCCGATGTTGCACTATGTTGGTCTTTGTAAGAGCTTCTGTGTCCTTTGCAAATACTGTACTTTCTTTCTTCAAAAATTTTAAAGCTTCTCTATGTTCATTAGGAGTTAAATGGTCTAACTGGGCATTTAACATCTTTACAATTTCTTGGTCCATATCTGTAGACGAAGCTCCAATGATTTGTTCTTCACATCTCGCAATCCATGTGACTGGTTCGTAAGTGCCAATTGCTTCGCCTTCCTTGAACGTCACTGAGTGTGAATTTAGGTTAACCATTCTAATCGGTATCTGGTCTGTAGTCTGTGTTAACGTCCTTGCCAGAATTACATTGTCTGTCATTTTAATTGAGTCATCCTTCTCAACGAGGCCAAAGCGGTATCCCACAGAATTTTCCTCCAGGACTGCCTCAATTACCTTCTCTGTTCGTGCAGGAATTTTTACTGTCCTCGAAGTTAGTAGCCTAATATTATGGAATTTTTCATCTGCCGTTGACAAAATAATTTCTTCATTTCCAATCCTGAGAACTCGTTCTCCAACGTCAAGTACAAATCCATATTTTTCCATAACGTCTAATCCTAAAATGAAGTCATCTGTAATGTCAGCTACGATAACTTGGTGTTTAAAACATAAGCGGCCAATCTGCAGCTCCATGTCGACTTCCCCATGAACCGCCGCCCTATCTCCCGTAGCTGTCCGGATGACTAATCCATTCTGTCCTTTATTTACTTTGAAACCCATTATGAATCCTGCCCGTACTATTGATGACGTAGCTCCTGTGTCGATTGTGAACACACATTTCTTCTTATTTACATAACCCTCCAACAACAGACTACTTTGAACTCTCCGAAGTTGGGAAACTTTTATTTCTCGGGGGTCACAACATTTCTTGGCCAGCGCAGCCCCCAAATTGCCAGCCATCTTTAGTTTTCCTGAGGCTCCTCAACCACAGCAGCATTTACCCTTTCTGGGCTGCGTTGACGACAGTTCCTCTTGATATGGCCCACTTTGCCACACCTATAACAACGGATGCCTCCAGTCGGCCTCCCACTACTTTGTTGTTGGTCTTGTCTCTGCTGGGAGTTCGATTTTGTCAGTAGTTGGGTCAACATCTTGTGTAGATCAGATATCAGGTTTTGTGTTGTGTTGTCTGGCTTGTCTTCTTCCACACTCACAGCTCGTACTTTTTGATTTGATTGTGTGGTATCCTTATAGGCAGCCTCAATCTCCAGGGCATGTACTAAAGCCTCACTACTAAGCTTATGCCTGGCCAACTTAAGAATTCGCCTAACCTCCTGGTCCCTTACTCCATCAATAAATGTACTAACTGCTAACTGTTGTTGAAATTCCATTGGTGCATCAGGATAGGCTAGATGGGCTAATCTTTCTACCGCAGCTTCGAACTCCTGGAGGCTTTCTCCACCTCGTTGTCTGCGTGATTTGAGCTGAGCCTGATATACTTGGGCGAGATGTTGGTCGCCATATCTTAATTCTAACGCTGCCTCCAAAATGCTAAAGTTTTGTTGCTGTGCGGCAGGAATTGTTTGGAGCAGATCCAGTGCTTGGCCCCTTAGTGCTAATACCAATGCTGTTGCTTTTTCCTCATCGTTCCAGTTATTTGAACGTGCAGCTGCCTCAAATTGTCTCTTATAAGTTGACCATGAACTTTGACCGTCGAAGGAAGGTGGTTGTAACCTAGTACCAGACGACAGTACCAATTGGCCTCCCTTCTCTCTTAATTGTTGTTTCAACCGGGCTATCTCCCCTTCAACTTCACCGAATTTTCCTTTAACTTCAGTTATTTCTCCCTCAAACTTTCTTTTAACTTCTATGACTTGCCCTTCGACTTCACAGACTTTTCCTGCGACTTCAGTGACTTTTTCGATAACATCTCCTTTAAATTTTTCAGTGAGGGAGAAAATGGCTGCCTGCTGTTCATCTATGCTTCTTTTGAAGTCTTCTCTTTCCTCGAGTCGCCATTTTTCTTGATCTTCAAATATTTTTCTTAATTCTTCCTGCCGTTTTCTTTCTTGTTCGTCGTTTTCGGCTTGACGTCTTCTCTCTTGTTCCTCCTTTTCTTCCTGTCGTCTTATTTCCAGGCCTTCGATCATTTTTATCAAGTCTTCTTTTTCTTCTTGTCGTCTTCTCTCTTGTTCTTCTTTTTCTTCTTGTCGTCTTCTCTCTTGTTCTTCTTTTTCTTCTTGTCGTCTTCTCTCTTGTTCTTCTTTTTCTTCTTGTCGTCTTCTCTCTTGTTCTTCTTTTTCTTCCTGTCTTTTTCTTTCTTGATCGTTCATTCGTTCCAACAACGCTGCTAACAAGTCCTGTGTTTGTTTCTCAGCCATACTTCTTGTTATTGGCATTAACTCACGACACGTAAATCAGTTCAAAATAAAGTTTATTACACTATTAAGACCGTAAAATGTTGATATCACGTATATTTTAATAATGGAATGTTCCAGAAAAATCTCGAAACAGCACTAGAAAGTCTTATTTAGAGTCTATACCTCTTTTGTATTGACAAAATTCACTTATCTCCACTAATTGTCCAATGGAATGTTCGAGAATTTTCACGAAATATCACTAATAAGTCTTGTTTTGAGTCTATAACACGTTCCCGTCGACACAATTCACGTATCTCCTGTAGTTTCCAAATAGAATGTTCTAGAATTTTCCCGAAATTGCACTAGTAGTCCTTTTTCTCAGTCTACAACACGTTATTACTAGCGGCACTCACGTATTTGCAGCTATTTCTAAATCGAATGTTCTAGAAACTTCTCGAAAATCCACTTTATAGTCACTATTCAGTCCAGAAATAGTCCTCCAACACTGTCCAGTAGTTTAATTCTTCGTGTTACCACTAATTTCTGAGAAGAACACTGTAGAACCTTCTCGATTATTCCAGAAATTTCTCTTCCAATCCCACTTCTGACACCAAATTGTTACGTGTTTGCTATCCACACAAACACCTCTACTCGTAGATTCGTTGATTGAAAGTCCAGGTAACACTTACTCACTACTTTATTTACTAATTAACAATTAATAACCACAGATTAATTAATGTCTTAACTATAATCACAACTGAACACTTATAAGTCTCTTTCTTATTGCTTCTTCACTCGTTCACGTTCAACTTAAGATTAAAATCTCGGCCCACCGTGCGTCTTATTTATACATCCATTCTGCCCGTCTAGAGCACTCCAGAATATTCCCGGCCGTTCGTGTACAATTCCAGCCTAATCTAACCAGTCTGCACAGTCCAGTGGCGTAACAATATTAATAAACTTTAGTCAAATGAACTACCAAAAGACTATTACTTTATCTTAAAGCAAGTATCATAATATTAAATATGTAGATATTCTTTTGATATCACTCGATAAAATTAAAATTGTCGGTAGGTTATTTTAACGTAACTAAATAATTTATCAATAAAAACAGTAGCATCAGAAGTCAATAATGAATTTCATAATTCTATCAATGTCAAACAACATAAAATCAAAAATCATAAAATGAATAGAAAACATAACGAAATTAAATGATAAATAAACTTCTTATAAAGTGGTTCCTTGGGTATGATTGCTTGCGTATGATTTTACATGAAATAAAAACATATATCGATGCTTAAGAAACAATACCTCACATCTCCATCTTTGCCACAACTTGATTTATGATTTTAAATTGATATCCACTCCTATGTCCAACAGTCCCCAATAGCTTGTATCTCCAAAATTAATACTGATACTTAAAACTCTACTTAAATGAATACCTTGTATAAGAGCAAGTAATAAAATAACTCGTTAGTTTTTTCGTTTGCTGTAAAATTGCTACTGTAGTGCTACTATTGTTGTCGTTTAGGAGACAGTCATAAATTTTGTTGTTGAAGTTGAGTAAAGCACTCCACTAATTTTGAATTGAGGTTCTGTGGTTTGATTGGTGCGATACTCTTGGAAGCCTAGTATTTATAATTTTAAATAACATTTTAAACTTATTTCCATAGATACCCATTTCAATAATATTCCTAAATTATTACTTTTTTTAACTAATAAATCACGATTTTGTTTTAATTAGAGGTAATTTCTTATAGAAATTAAAAAAAATAATAATAAATAGGTAGAAAATTAATAAAATTTTAAATAAACTCAAAACCACTAAAAAGAAACAACGCAAGCATTTGGGAAATGATAAAAAAATTTGAATTTTTCAAAAATCGGTTATATTGCATTACCTTTATTTTATTAGTAAAATTTTAAACTTTAAAAACATACCTAATCTATATTTACAGAACAAAGATAAGAAGGAAAATTAATAATATTTATCACTACTATGATGTGATTTTGATTTTTAATCATTTGGTGTGGCTAATAATCATTAATATATAATCAGTATTTTGCGTTTAGAAGTTATACGAGTACAAAGCACTTGTCTGAGGTAAAATTAATTATTTTCAGAGTATTAAGTACTTTATGGATGTTTTTGAATGAATTATACAAAGTGACTTTTAAACGGAGCAAAATATCGAAAATCTTCAATAGACAAAAAAGCTTCCAAATTGATTAGCCATACCAAATGCACAGAAAATCAAAAATTACCAGTAACGTAGTACAAAAGAGATTGCGGGGTTTAATGATAGATGGACTCGAAAATTAAGAGACCCAGTATATCTGAATTATTAAAATAACTACTAAATATTGCTTATGAACTGTGCAATAAGTGTACTAAGTTTCATATCGATATATCAATTTGTCATCAGAGGTATAACTATAAAGGAACTAGACAAATAGTCTGAGACACATTTGTAATAATCCTTCAAATTAATTATCCCTCGTCGTTAACAAACATTTTAAATTTGTAACATGTTTTTATTTAACTCTGCTCATTTCTGTTTAAAACTGTATGTTGTGTATAATAAATTTAACAAATAAGTTTCATGCATATCGTATTCAAATGCACCAAGATCTATCTGATGACGATTTTCAAAATTGTAATTGGGCCAGAGATAAAATGCAAGTAATGTTTTATTCACTGATGAGGCAACTTTTCATAAAAATGGATTTGTTAATAGGCACAATTTCCATTGTTATGCTTTGGAAAATCCTAATTTTTTTAGGCAAATTGATAACCAGCACAGATGATCTATAAACGTTTGGGGAGGAATTGTTGGAGAACATGTAATAGGGCCACATTTCTTTGATGGTACATTGACTGGAGCTCTTTATCTTCATTTTCTGGAAAACTATCTGCCACAATTATTGGTGAATCTTCCTGAAAGAATTCGAAATAGGATGTGGTTTCAGCAAGAGGGTGCTCCACCACATTATTTAAATGCAGTTAGAGACCACTTAAATAATACCTACCCACTTCAATGGATTGAGAGAAATGGACGCATTAAATGGCCTACGAGATCCCCCGATCTTACAAAAATGGATTTCTTTTTATGGGGATACGTAAAGGAAATTGTTTAAAGACACACGCCAACAACAGTACAAAATATAAAGGAAAGGATATTAACTGCTTTTAGATCCATCACACCGGCAATTTTAGAAACAGTAGAAACCTCATTTCAAAAACGCTTAGAGAAGTGTCAATCAAAATGGGCAACATGTGGAGCATTTATTATAATTTTTTCTAATGAATTATTTGAAGAAACCTATATTTTATGTTTAATCGTGAATTTTGTACTTATTGCCCAATAAAACAAGAATGATTACAATTAGCCAGAGGAAAGTACTTACAAAACATGTTCACTTTCCATTTCTACATCACATCGTTGAAAAATATACAGAGCGTTCCATATGAAAAAAATTGAGAAAACTCAATTTAAAAAGTTCTTAATTGAAAAATAATTTTTGGCCACCCTGTACATTCTTAGGAAGTAAAAATAATCTCGTAACTAGTATTCACATAAGTTTTTCTTAAAACCCATAATTGTGACTGGTGATTTTTTTCAATATGCATCTGCAGATGGCATTATTTCACCAAAAAATTCATTACGTGCAAATGGTTGGGAGATAGTCAATAATAATGTAGGAATGAATTGAGTCTAGAAAGAGACTTCAAAAAATGTACTGATATAAATAGCATTCCATT
Source organism: Rhamnusium bicolor (assembly GCA_029963845.1). Lineage (NCBI taxonomy): Eukaryota > Metazoa > Arthropoda > Insecta > Coleoptera > Cerambycidae > Rhamnusium > Rhamnusium bicolor. The sequence continues at coordinate 1,114,525 of JANEYF010000366.1, read as the reverse complement.
TAAAAAAAAGGCATTTGCTCCTGTAATTTCGTCTTTGCTCGCCCTGTTTATTCGAAAATAATTTCCGGTTATAGACTTTCTTATCCAGTTTACTTGTATTTTTTTTTAATTTCTAGCCATCGTAGAACTCGAGATATCTAAGTCCGACGCACTATTACCCCACCCTGTAGATAAATTTGGAATTTTGAGGATGCTTCGATGAGCCAAACTGTCACAGTAAAAAAAAAAACTCGCCTTAAAACAATACCAAATTGGGGGAGCAGGAATGTCCCAGCTCCGTTTATTTTAAGTATAATTTATTTTTACTCACATATATGGTTGAAAATAAAATAGTGTAGAAACCTCGGTGATGGTGTTTTATTCCTGTCGCGAGATAAAGTTAATCTCTCGACAGTAATGAAACACTTTCCATCTCGGTATGTAATATACTATTGAATATTCATTGAATCAAATTGAAATTTTTATTTGAAATACATTTCCCATTTTACAGCTATTTTTCCCCGGAAAATTTTCACAACGTATTCGTAATCAGCGACACGAAAAACTCCCTAAGTAATATATTGTCGGCAAAAATCGGATTTAATATATGAAATCTCCAAATTGTATAAATTAAAAAAAAAATTGTTTCAAAATTAGGGTTCCAAAAATCCGATCACCGGAATGTTTCTGATTTCAAATAATGTAATGTAATAAATGTTTTAAAAAAAGTTTCATTGAAATTAGTTGTTCTTATGGATTCCGAAATTGTGACGATTTTTTGGCATCACTGACTCGACAATATGTATTTCAACATAAGATCCATAAGATCCAGACCAGAGTTCCTTAAAGGACTCTAGTCCAGACTAGTGTTTGAGATATAAACTTTTCTACATGCAAGGCTCAAATATAATAAAATGTTTTACATAGCTGTATAAAAATATATTTTTTTCTGAAATCGCTCAAGAATGTTCTACATTATCGGCGCAATTTCAATCAGATCCCAAAATACGTTATTTAGTCCGTTGCTCTTGGCAAATGATACATTTATTGAAATGTATTTCTTTTTCAGATGACTGTGTTGTTTAGATATTGTGACAACCCTGCCCCCCCTCGTCTATTTTGTATTTAATTTATTCCCCTTTTACTAAGTCTCACCTGTCGTGAAGCGACAGGTAATACTTAATTAATTAGTTGGCCTTTTTCGTGATCGTCTAGTTTTAGTGGTAGGACCACAAATTTGTTGTGTTATTGTAACCTACCAGGTACGTTTATAAAGTTTGGTATTACTTTGTTTCATTTATTAGATTTAATTTGTTCTGATTGGATTACATAATTTTTACTAATTAATATAAACACTAATCTGCATTGCACTGATATATGTTTTAAAGACTGGCTAGTATGAGTAAGATTTGGCTTTAGATTTATGATAACTGATTTACTTAGAATTCACTTGTATACCTGAAAGTAGAAATAAGTCAAGGAAACTCAAATAACGTTCTAACACATTTATTTCTGTCATAAACAACTGTCTATAAGAAATATTATAAAACATGACATGAACAAAACTTTGTTGCATGTGCGGAAACTTCCGCCAAATAGTTTAAATAACATATGTAAAACCTTACATATGGTTGCAACAGAAACTTCCCTTGTATGAGGTTCCAGAACGTCCTCTGCCAAAGATGATGGACAGGTGCAGACACCATGCTTTAATTTAATTCGCGGACTCGTTGTCACCGTACAACAGTACCATAAATACAACTAACGCTACCAATTAATGTTCGTTGGGACAACTGTCCATTTATTTGTGGGCTTGCCGAATGCACCCCGCCTTAAACCAAGGTGAAATGATCTACCCTGTAGAGTTTTGTGTAGGGGTTGGCAGGCGCTAACCGCATTTACAGCAGGCGTACGGTAGCTGTGGTCATAAAACATTTAACGATACTCACTGGATGCCGGCCACTGGGTCCCCTGTCGAGACACAAGACTCACTGGTCAAAACACACAGCGAGTTCAAAAGACTGCATGTGGTTGTATCGACACCTGACCATACTAATCTGCCAGCTGACCGCTCAAGATCCTCTCACATGAAGTGAAATTTGATAAAGTTACAGATATTGCAGATTCAACTGGACACTATTTATTTTGTACATTATCTTATTGTGACTTAACTTGAATTAGAAAAGTGAATGAAAGTTCCAACTACTATTACTGATCCTATCGGAATTAATATAGGCTGTACTAATTATTAATAAACATGTATTGAGCAGTGCATTAAACAGAAAAACCCTATCTGTAAATCATTCGGTACTACCGGTCAAATATTGTTCAAAATTGAATTAGTTTCATGAATTTTAGTGAGTTAGAGTACGTAGAAAATGGCAACGCAGTATAAAAATTATTTAAATGCCGTCCTTACCAATTCTCTGACACAACCCCCCGGGTTCCTGAGTAACCCCTGTGTTATTCGTCTCCATATTGGCGGCGGCGTCAGCGGTGCACACGCCCTATTTCTAAGGCAGTGTACAGGTCCTCGGTCATAGAGACCAGGCCACAGAGGTTTCTGCACCAACATGGGTGGACCGCTAATTAAGCGGGGCTCTCTGTATTGAAACGACGGTTATGATAACCGGAGCCGTGGTTACTCTTTGACTTCCAGGCTCCGGAGAGCCAGCGATAAAGACTAGGGCTGCTAAAGAGTTAACACAACGGTGACGGCGGCTATAAGCCGGGCGAGCGAACTATCTTTGACTTCCAGGCCCCGAAGAGCCAGCGATAAGCACTGGCGCCAAAGATGTGCTCGCGATCGGTGACGGCGGCTATAAGCCGGGAGAGCGGTCTATCTTTGACTTCCAGGCCCCGAAGAGCCAGCGATAAACACTAGGGTTGCCAAAGATGTGACCACGATTGTACGCCGCCTCGCGTATTTATATGATTTCCCGTGAGTGAGTTCGTTGTCCAAGCTTGCAAGTTTGACGGAGATAGCCAAACGCTAACTTGTGCTCTCCCAACGAAATATAACTCAAGATGCTTTAGGTAAAAAGTGATATAATGACTATGTTTATTAACCTCTGACCCTATTTTTAGTAAACCTTTTACAACCCTACGTGTTTACGTCGTTTGTTTATGTTATCGGTTCTCGGCTGGAGAATGCATTGAGATTTTGTAGTTTTGTCAATGTTTTAAAATATTAAATGAATACTGTGTGTTATTTTACTTAGCTGAATAATTTAGACTCTATAGTTTGAATGCATACGTTTTCTGCCAAAATTCTAAGAAAATGATTTAACCCTTTTACGTAATAGTTAATTTGGAATTTAATGATATAAATGCTTCAAAATAATTTAGTTTTATATAAAAAATTATAGGAAATTTATTCGCGATGAAGCAGCCCAGGGCTGGGGTGCTTCAATATATTCCATTTTAATTTTGATTCTAAATCGCTGTTAGAACTAGTATCGCTTATATCCATATCTATATAATTTTCTAAATTATATGTTTCGTGTAAAAATTAAAAAAAATATAATATAAGCCAACAAATTCACCTATAAAATGTAGATTTCCAATCTCAAATCACTGTTAACAATAGCCCTAAGCTGCTATTGGTGCTTTGTAACAACACTTATCGCCGAAAGTTTTTTTTTTATAATTTAACTGCTTTTCACTATATTCAATCAATAAGTCGCAAACAGAAACTATGGCTAAGTAAGTCGTTTCCAGTGGTTTTCAGTTTATTCCCTTTATTTCCTGATGCTGATCTAGTGCCGACAGGGGAACTCAACTTTACACGATATCGTAAAATTGATAACTAATAATTACCGAATCATCGTATTTAAAAATTAAATAAAAGTTAAAAGTTTTTTGAATATGGATTTGATAGTAATTTTAATATTTTTATATTTTTTGTTGAAAAAAAATCTTAATGAATTAAAATATTTATAATAAAAAAAAATTTTAATTATTATTCCATTAATCATTTTTTAATGTTTACGTCATATTATTATTTAACAAAAATATAGACGATATTTTGTAGAATAAAATAACGCAAAATTATTTTAAGGGTAATACATTTCACCCCATATAGACGTCCCAAAGGGTAAAAAATAATTTAAAATAGGCTTTAATTTTTTAACTTTTAAGTGCAAACAGGAATCGTTTCTAGAAAACTTTAAATCTGCCGTGGACTTTTCTATAGACCTTTTTGGAATCTTTTTAAAACTTGTATTTTACGAGAGAACTAAACTTAAAACAGCAATATCTTGGTGAAATAATTCAAAATCTAATTCAGTTTAGAAAATTTTTGCGTTTCCCTCGTATATCTCCGAAACGAAAGCTCAAATCAAAATGTTGTGCTCTCAAGAAAAGTTTAGCTTATCCTTTCTGAACAAAACGGCGTAGAATTTATGATTTTATGACTAATAATAAATAAGTTATACTACTAAATGCAATATGATGCAAACGCCGACAGACTAAATTCTGATATCATGCAAGCCCTCATAAAAAATATCGATAACTAACTAATGGAGTCATTGTAATTAAAAATAGAACAATGTTTGAAATCCTGAAATTCCACTCTACAAGGCTATTCTTAAGTACTTTTTGATAATATTAACAGTTAAGTAGTTAGAGGCGTGTTAAACAAAAAGTTTGCTTGATCAAGACGGCAAATTTCAGGAGAACGCTTTAAACGTTGACCTCCATTTAACTACATGCTATGCAAATTGTTCAGTTAATTATTACTTCCTCACCCCTCAAAGTGAGGAAGTTATGTATTCGTGAACAAAATTTTGAAAATTTTTATTGCATTTCTGGACGAATCTCGATGAATTATGACGATACACAAAATTTCAGACAGAAAAAATTTTCTGTCTGTGTGTCTGGTTCGCGATAGCAGCTACAGTTTTTGAGATGAAGCTTTCAAATTTGGTACACACATTCTAGAGGTCAAGGAAGAGATTGAGTTCGTTGATGAGCAAAATCGGTCCCAATTTTTGAAACGTCAAAAAAAGTGACTTTTTGAAACGTCAAAGTGACTTTTTTTGAAACGTCAAAAAATGTGACTTTTTTGAAACGTTAAAAAACGTGATTTTTTTGAAACGTCAAAAATTACTTTTATCATAAACGCCACCACACGTCGAGTTTTATTACGGTGAGGAAGTTCTGATCCAAAAGTGCAGCGGTTTTTTTTTATGTTTACGTCGACAAAATTTATATTAACAAAAATGTAGACGATATTATGTAGATTTAAATAACACAAAATTATTTTAAGGGTAATTTTTACATTTCACCCCCTACAGCCACCCCGTGTAAGACGACATTTTGACGACCAACGAATTTTGAACTCTCTTTGGTAAAAAATAATTTAAAATAGTTTTTAGCTTTTAATCTCAAAGTGCAAACAGAAATCACAATTTAATGACCGGTTATACATACAACTCTGGTGACGTCCCAAACACCTGGACATCATCATTACTGTCCATTTTAAATATTTTATAATATTTTTTTTTGCACTTACAAGTATTAAAGCGAAATAAGCACTGAATCTGACTTTTATCACAACAATAAATAAACAGTGATTGTCAAGGAAACGATTTCGTAAGCAATTAGACTGTAGTGAAAAAAATGTTATACATTAATAAAATTTATAATAATATTGATTGCGATTTCAGAAAAAATAGTATGTGTAGCTCGTAATAAAAGCACATTCCCGGACTCGACTTAACGCCCGGCCAATAATTTATATAGCCGCCAGGGAATGTATTGCTTTTACTACTAGATACACAATGTACTTTTTTTTTGTTAAGAACAATAGCACAGAATCAGTATTATATTTGTGACAATAGTATATCGAATAACGATGCTAGAGTAAAATGTTTTCCAAATTCTCAATCGAAAACGAGTACAACTTTTACTAGCTTTCTCTCAAGAACGAATGAACAAAACTGGATTGTATAAATAACTTAACTCTGATGACTTGATGATGAGTGATGTGATGAGTGATGACTGATGACTGATGGACTAACTGACAAATCAATTTATTAATTATCGTTTTTCATTAATACCAGACACTATTTTACAAATAATAATTTTGTAAGTGTATTAAAATTATTAAACGCAAATCATTATATAAATACTTATTATTACATTCAACTTCAACAATGTGTACTATTCTGATAACGTCTTAGTCGGAGACGAATTAAATTATCTATTTAAATAAGTAAAATGGGATTTTCTCTTTTTAAATTTGGCTGGCGTTCAGTTTTAGTAGTGACTTGTGGTGGAATATATTGCATCAGATGACTTTGACAAAGAATCTTAATTTTTCTCATAGAGTAGGAAGTTTTCAGGAATTAAATCCTAAGGAATTGTGGAGTAGGTGGGAAAAGGATAAAATTGAGGTAAATAAATTCATATTTAGTATGAAGGCTACGTAATATAAAAATATATAAAATTATATAATACAGCGGTAAGAATATTAACCATCTTTTGGAATTTTGTGCGTACAAGCGCGCGTGCTCTCGTTTGTGTGTGTATGCATGTGTAACTGTCACGACTGCATAAAATTGTCATTACTAGGCACCGCACAATTTCCGTGCGTCCGCTGCCGGCACACACGGTAAAAGACAGTAACAATCATTTATACGGAACAATTAAAATACCTCGAGTGTTTAACATTTCATAAAATCTCCTGTACTGTGTTTAACGCATTGGTATAGATTGCAAGACATGGGCCAGACAAGTTATACGAATTATATTGGATTACGTGGACTGTAAAAGCCTGGCAGCTGTACACAATATATACACTGTGTCCCGGGATAGATGTAACAAGAGGTGTAATAGACAATAAATTGTCGAATTTTGGAACGGCACTTGGTGATTCAGTCCTGCTTAATGTAAAACTAAGATATATCAAAAATGAATTATCGGTGTTATGCAAGGTGCTTTATAAGTCAATATATAAAAATCGTCATTAAATAACTAACTTTATTTTTCAAGATACGAACAAATGTCATTAAGATATTTGTTTAGAATGCAATTTGTGCCATCTTACTAAATTTCAGAAATATAAATTTACTTTGTTGAAACTATCCCGTTTTTCAATAAATTAGTACAAAGGGTGGACCATATTATAATCGGTAAATTTAAAGAATCGATAGCACACGCCAAAATAATATAGATTTGTCGTATAAACTTATAGTTAAAAATGCTTAGTTTTCCGTTGAGGTTTTGATTTATTTTCAGTTTTTCTTATATTTCTCCGGAAATAGTTGAGATATTTTTATGGAATTCCTATACTCTTGATAGCCTGCAACTTGCACTCCTTTACTGACAACACTTATTGGAACTAGTACAGTTTTTTTAATTATGGTTGTGGGTGCACAGCTAAACAAATAAATGAAGAAAAAATTTTCTTAATAGAACAATGATCAAAGGACTGCCCTCAGGAAACCGATTTTTGAAATTCTCACGGAAAAGTACATAAAAATCCGAAAATAACGTGATTTTGTATGATCCTAGAATTAAACAAAAAAAAATGGACATATTTTCAAAAAAAGTGCCTCCTGGGGAAAGTACATTGAACGTTTTTCAGTTTTTCAAAAAAAAGTAACCTTGTTAGTCATGGGACGTCGAGACCCGAACCTCTACCGACACCAAATTACAATGCTGATTCTAGCGGCGTCAACAATATATCTTATTTTTGACGAAGTTCACTAGAATGGATTTCTATTTCATTTATAAAAGTGTTTGTTAACTTGTAAAAATCATCATAAGAAAACGTTTTTATTTATTCGTTCTGAGAAGCTAAAGAGTCCACTTAATGAAAAGTCACATAATACATTATTGATCAAGTTTCCCCAGTTAGAATAGTCAATTTAAAATCAAACACCCTTCCATGGTATGATGAAGAGACCAGAAATAAAACAAGAGATGTTGCATATATAAATTATCAGAATTCCCAATCAGAAAGCAGTAAAAATTTACTTTGGAATGAATACAAAAGATGTCGAAATTACGTAGTTAATGGTTTAAAATATAAGAAGCAAAAATATTATCAAGACAAAATAGATATAAACCAAAATGACCCAAAAGCCATGTGGAAAATTCTTAAAGAGCTGGTATCACCCAACAATAATACAGGTTTTCCATCTGAAATTATATTTACTCTGAATAATAATATGATAACTTCTAAAACAGATTCAGAAACTGCAAACAATTTTAATATATTTTTTGTTGAAAGTATTAGTGATATCGCCAATTTAATTTTAACAAATGATATGTGGTCTTCAAATAGTTTACCTGTAGTTGAATCTTCTATTAGTACATTTAAAGTCCTTAATATAAATGATTTAAAAAGATTGATAACGAATCTAGATAATAAATGTAATTCGTCGAATGTACTTAACAGTAAAGTCTTAAAATATATTGTTGATGTGGTAGGTTTCAATCCTACCAATTAAATTTTATTAATATGTCATTAGAAAAAGGTGTTGTTCCGGAACAATTAAAATGTAGCTGTATTACACGAATTCCTAAAATTAAGAACACTAAGGAAGCAGTTAACTTTAGGCCTATCAATACTCTACCACCTTTATAAAAATTATTAGAAAAAGCAGTTTATAATGAATTGACTGACTACTTTGAAACAAATAATTTATTAATAAGCCACCAATCAGGTTTTCGTGTTAGGCATTCGTGTGAATTTGCACTTCAATTGACATCAACTAACTGGATTCAAACTATCGATCAAGGAAAATATGTTTTAGCAGTGTTCGTAGATTTAAAAAGAGCATTCGAAACTATTGACAGAAAAATATTGTTGGATAAATTAGCTTACTATGGTTTAAGAGGAAATGTTTTGAAGGGGTAAAAAAATTATATGACTGGCAGAAAACAGGTCACCAAAATTAATAATACACTATCTCCAAGCCTTAATATTGACCTTGGAGTTCCACAGGGAAGTATTTTAGGTCCCCTTTTATTTATTATTTATATAAATGATATCAATTACCACTTAACTGTGACTTTTTAAACTTGTATGCTGATGATACTTTATTAGCTGTGTGTGATGATAATCTTGATGTTGCTGTTAGTAAAATGAATAATGAGCTATCCAAAATACAATGTTATTTTAATGTTAATAAACTCAAATTAAATCCAATTAAAACAAAAGCTATGATAATAACAAACAGATTTAAATATGGTAACATTGACATTAATAATATTAACTTGTTTATTGAAAATGAAAAAAATTGAAGTAGTTGAACAAATTAAATACTTAGGTTTAACTATAGATAATGTTTTATCATTTAAAGGCCATTTTGAATATATAAAGAAAAAAATTTCAAATAAGTTATTTTACTTTTCCAGAATATCCATTAACTTTGATCTAAAAACTAGAAAACTATACAAATCAATAATTTTGCCACATTTTGATTTCTGTGCTACCGTTTTATATTTGCTTGACCAAACTAGTAAAAATGAATTACAAAAGCTCCAAAATCGAGCTATGAGGATAATCCTTAGATATAATAGATATACACCTATTCAAATTATGTTAAATACATTAGAGTGGATGCCTGTATCTGTCCGAATTAGCTATTTCACAATGATTTTTATATTTAAAATTGTAAAGGGTTTAATGCCATCATATCTTAATAAGTTTATTAAATTTAATTATGAAATCTATTATTATCACACTGGATCTCAAAACAACTTGCATATTAATAGAACTCAAAATTTTTTATCAACAAATAACATATTTTTTAAGGGAGTCCGTGACTTCAATAATTTACCAAATGACATTAAAACCAGTACGTCCCTAAATATTTTTAAAAGGAAACTAATTATACATCTAAAAAAATAATGCCTGATTTTATATTGCTCCTTAATTTAATTTTTATGATTATAAGAATGTGTTGTACTTTGTACTTTTATGTATCGACTTTTAATTTATTATGATTATTTATAATAAGACTATTGTATGGATATTGTGTTTTTTTATGTAATGATTGTGTTTTATATATTAGGATTTTCCTATTTTCAATAAATTTTCATTATTGGATAGCAAGCTAGACATGCTAATATACAGAGATGAACAAAGTAAACGACACTGTAAAATACCCACTTGTATATTAGTATAGTTACATAATTATATTTGGGCAGTACTATAAACAAACACAAGATAAAATTTGGAATTCATATTATATATTAGTATAGGTATATTATATGTACGTTATATGCATATTATATGTATGGCAAGTTTTTTGCTTTATACATAAATGCAATATTTTTTCAACAATTAAAAGGTGTAATATTTCATATATTTTTAATTCTAAGATTAATTTTTTATTTTTTTTTTTTTTTGATATTTTAGGCTCCTGCAAGGAGTTGGATCGAAGCAACTTTCCACAAAAGAGAATGCGCAAAGTTCATTCCCTATGTAAAGGATATCTCAAGGTAAGTCATTTGAAAACTGAAAATGCGTTCTATATTTATATAATAATAAATTTATAAATATAAGATGAAGCAATACATTAAAAGTCTATTTTCATTAGAACAGCATCAAGTAGCGCGTCGCAGCGCAGCGCAGTACAGCAAAACGCTGCTTACAGTTGTACGCATGTTCTTAAATAACACCTTGCTCACTTAAGCGTTGCAGCGCCGCGCAGCGCGTCGCTTCATACAGCAGCAACATTTTATATCTTTCGTAAAGGCTATTCCCATTAGAGCAACGAGTCGTAGCGCAGGTCAGCACAGCAAAATGCTGCTTACAATTGTATGCTTGTTATTAAATGACACCGTTCGCACTTAAGCGTTGCGGCGCTTCATACAGCAGCAACATTTTAATTCCTCCGTAAGCATTGGCTCGCAGCATTGCTGCTTGTCGGCCCGGCGCACTGCTCTGCTCGTTGACGAATACTGCTGGAGATCACTTCTTGTAGAATTTCCGTCACTTAGGCACTTCTTAATGTGACACAGTTGCGCAAAATCCGGATTTTCATTTAATAAGGCACTAAATTTTGACAGGACCATCCCCAGAGAAAAAACTTAAAAAGGGGAGCAATTCCAGGATCCACACCCAAAAAGTGGGTTCTATTACCCTTTTTCCTGCCTAAAATGACACTTGATATTTCAAGCTGTTTAGAAGTAATTGCCAAAAAAAGTGACATTCGTTAGCCCCTCTGGGAGGTGTGATGTTTCGCTAATGAAACACGAGATAGCCAGAAAAATAATACATTTATTTCTTCATGTTAATAAAAATACATATGTAATATAATAGTAAACAATACCAACTTAAATGCATATGAAACAATACATCACAGCAGTGGCGGCTGGTCAGGAGAGGCTGAGCCTCCTCTACAATTTTGGGAGTGTTGTGAACGAAGAAAATGAGTTTTCTGTGGTCCTGGCAACGGTTGAGAATCCCCATGTTAGTCAAAGAGATGTGACCTCATTGGTAGGAATAAGTAGACGGTCTGTGGGTCGAATCTTAAAAACAAATAAGTTGCATGCATATCATATTCAAATGTACCAGGAATTATCTGATGACGATTTTCAAAAGCGCCTACAATTTTGTAATTGGGCCAGAGGTAAAATGCAAGTTGATGTCAACTTCTTCAATAATGTTTTATTCACTGATGAGGCAACTTTTCATAAAAATAGATTTGTTAATAGGCACAATTTCCATTATTATGCTTCGGAAAATCCTCACTTTTTTATGCAAGTTGATAACCAACACAGATGGTCTATAAACGTTTGGGGAGGAATTATTGGAGAACATGTAATAGGGCCACATTTCTTTGATGGTACATTGACTGGAGCTATTTATCTTCATTTTTTTGGAAAACTATCTGCCACAATTATTGGTAAATCTCCCTGGAAGAATTCGAAATAGGATGTGGTTTCAGCAAGATGGTGCTCCATCACATTATTTAAATGCAGTTAGAGACCACTTAAATAATACCTACCCTCATCAATGGATTGGAAGAAATGGACTCACTAAATGGCCTGCTAGATCCCCAGATCTTACAAAAATGGATTTCTTTTTATGGCGATACGTGAAGGAAATTGTTTATAGAGACACACCAACAACAGTACAAAATATGAAGGAAAGAAAAATAACTGCCTTTAGATCACACATTTCAAAAGCGCATAGAGATGTGTATCAATCAAAATGGCCAACATTTGGAACATTTATTATAATTTTTTCTACTGAGTTATTTGAAGAAACCTCTTTTTTTTAAGTTTATTTTTGAATGTTGTAATTATTGCTCAATAAAACGAAAATGGTTGCAATTAGCCATAGGGAAGTACTTACAAAAAAATGTTCGTTTTTCATTTTTACATCACATTGTTGAAAAATATACAGGGTGTTCCATTGGAAAAAATTGAGAAAATTCAATTTAAAAAAGTTCTTAATTGAATACTGATTTTTGGCCACCCTGTACATTTTTAGGAAATGAAAATGATTCAAAAACATTAATTAGATGTCTCGTAACTGATATTCACATAAGTTTTTCTTAAAACCCATAATTGTGACTGTGGTGATTTTTTTAATATCCATCTGCAGATGGCATTATTTCAACAAAAAAATTCATTACATCAAAGTGGTTTGGAGATTGCCAATAATAATACAGGAATGAATAGAGCCTAGAAAGAGGCTTCAAAAAATGTACTGATATACATAGCATTCTATTTAAAAAAAGGCACTTGGTCCTGTAATTTCGCCTGGGCTCGCCCTGTATGTTCGAAAATAATTTCCAGTTATAGACTTTTTTATCTAGTTTACTTGCAATTTTTTAAAAAATTTCTAGCTATCGTAGAACTCGAGATATCGAGGTCTGACGCACTATTGCCCCACCCTGTATATTCAGTAAAATAATAAGTTAGATATTTAGGTGTAAAACTCAGCAACAGAACTATTGAGTTCAGTAATGATCTCAACACTTTATAAATATACAAAAACACAAATAAAAAATATTTTTTTGATAAAATTATCTTTTCTGTAAATTAATTTTGGACATTCTTATGAAATAGGTATAATACAAGAAATGTATTTTAATCCATTAAATACTTGTTTAAACTATTAAGTACTTGCATATATATATATTTAGCTTCCCCAATTCGTCAATAGAGGTAAGGAAGCAATTTGTAAAATTAAATTTCCGTTGAATATTTTTGAAATTTTTAAAATTTAGAATTAAGTTTCGAAATATTTAATTATGTAACTTTTTTGTTTCAGATGCTGCTGTGGGCGAACTTTGAAACACCATAAGTATATTGTTGACAATAATCCACCATTATCAGGCGAAATTTGGTATCCAAGTAGATGTACAATCGCCTATCCTACAGATGCCTACGGAATATTAGAATTTCAAGGAGGCCCGCATCCCTCAAAAGCTCAAGTATGTAGTTGCTTTGATAAAAATTAAACAGCTTCATTTAATAATTGAAACTATTAAATTTTGGCTGCTAAAGTGGCGTTCCTCTTTTTTAAAAAATATGTTACGCCGGATATTATCGCTTTTGGGTTAGTAATACAGCGACAAACGACAGCGGTCTAGGTTTTTTTTTTAATTTATTAGTTTGTTTATTTGCTTTTTCTTTAATCAATATTTAGTCATTTAAATTACTTTTTAAAATAATCTTTGTTTCATTTTGTAGATTTTTGTTGAAGAAAACTGTGATATCCTAATTTTCTTTTATTTATTTCAAATGTTTTTTTTGTTTGAACCTAAATTAAATTTGTTAGGTAATTTGGAGTATGAGGCATATTTCCATTTTTGTAGGTATTGTTTTAACCCCCAAACGTTCATCTGTTATGTTTTGCCTTTTTCCCAGGTGTAAATAAGCAGGGCACATAAGGTTTATTACATCCTGAAAGGTATAATAGTATTACCTCCCCCCCCAAGCTAGAGTAAAACCCTACACGACTGTTTCAAGAGCCGTAGTGTATTGTCAACAATCCGCCGACTGTAGAGTATGTTACTACAACAACTGCGAGACCTTCTGCACTTTCAAGAGTCGCAAGAAGTGTACTCGGCAATTAGTATGGAAGAAGCCCAACAAGCTCTTGTTGGCACTAAGAACTTGCTGCCCCAGGTAGAGATGGCATAAACAACTGGTAGTGGAAGAAATTTCCTTCAATTCACCGCCTTTTGGCAAATGTTTTCAACTCATGATTGTACGAGGGGCAGCAGATTCTGGACTGGCCTGTATAGAAATATACTGTGCTCGTCCCTTAATAAAGGGATCATTGTTCCGATCCGAGGAATTAATTATAGGTCGATCACTGCCTCAACTGCTGCTACAAGATACTTACATGTAGGCATCTTGTCTGTTGATCCGATTTTCCAGCAGATAACTGGTTGTAACGGCGCTAAGAAATGGTAGGTTGTAAGGACATCTGCTGATAGATCGCCCTATTACGTATTCTGTATAATATAAGCGAATTCTATCAGTGGTCTGGATCGATCATTGTAAGGTATTTGACACAACATGAAATATTGTTACACTTACTCCAATTCCTTGCGATACCAGCACCACTTCTGAGATGCATAGAATAGCTGCTATCGCTCTGGAGGATTTGTTTCACCATAATATCAAGTGCATAACGAGCCATGACAGAGCAGTAGTTCTCGGAGAGGAGTTATCAAACGTGACTCTGTCTGTATTTTACAGCTGCCGTTATATATTAATATTCGCCGAAACTGCGGGTATGAATGCGGACCAGATTCTCTAAAGATGCGCAGTTTGCAAACAAAAGAATCATAATATGTGGAGAGATGTATACATATTTGGGTGTACAACAACGTCACATCCAAGATGTTTGTGACATCTATGCTTGCCATTCCGGTAGTGAAATGGATAGTGGATGAAGTACGTAAATTAGACAGGGATACCCGTAAGATGATGCATATTCACAGAAGCATTCATCCTAGATCATCCGTTTCTCGTTTGTGTCTGCCACGTCAATAGGGGGTTGAGGCAAGTGTAAGTCATTTTTTTCAAATGGATCATTGTGTGGTAATTAATTTTTTTTCTTTTACCTGCAGTTTAATACCCAACAGTTGTTCACAAATATCTATTAAAAAAATGTTTTTCTTCAATGATTTAATAAAAACTAAAGAATGAATATATCGCAAAAAAATATAATAAATGTTCAAAATTACCTGTTGACACATTTCTGCTACCCCTACCAGTTTACCATATTATTCAGTTGCACTGGATTGATTTCCGCAATAGTATTTCTTCTTACACGACTTTCTAAATCTTGACGAGTTGTCGGGGGCGATTTAAAAACTTTCTTTTCGCATGACCCCATAGAAAGAAATCCAGGGGTGTCAAATCTTGTGAATTAGCAATTAAATGTTTCACAACTTATCTGACATTGTGAGCAGGTGCGCCATCCTGTTCGAAATACAATTGATTTTCAACGACTAACGGTAAGTCGTTCACAGATTCAATTTGGTTTCTAAGGAAATTCAAATATCGCTCTCCAGTTAACTGACCATCAAAATTAATAGAATACTAATTTTTTACCAACAGTTACCATCCAGACATTGAATCCAAAATGTTCTTGAAAATGTCCTTCTTTTACAAGCCAAGGATATGCATATACATACCATTATTAGTGAAACGGGATCATCGGAATAAAATATATAATTTAAAGGGAAATTCCCGATCCTCTCTCCATTTTCCAAGGCACTGGTTGCAACATTTCAGTATTCTATCGCTATCATTAATACGCTTTTATTAGCTTCACTTGTGTGTTTGTTTGTAACCGACTCTTTAGACTCGATTTTGACCCACTTTAAACGGACAGATTTAATTGAAACTTTGTACACTTACGAAGAACCGGTAACAATACAATAATTTGATAAGTTTATATCATTATCCTGATCAGGATCGCCAGAATTAAATAATTTCCTTTCCTCACGTATCCTCTGCGTGAGAGCAAGTGGCTTATTACTGTTAGTACATTGCGTGATTCTCAGTTCGTTCGATGGCCGAGCGGGCTAAGGCACAAGTCTTAGTCGACGCGAAACGACGGACTCCTCGGGCGTGAGTTCAAATCTCGTCTATGGCTATGGCAGAAGTATCTGTTGGATCGTAATATGTTATAATATCAGCATCAATAAGCAATATAAATATAGTTTAAAAAAAACTAAAAAACACGCTTTTAAAGCACATCAAACTAAAAAGTGAAAAATAATTATTAATATAAACTGAAAACAATAATGAACGAAAAATACTAGTATTATTGTGAAAAAAACGTGGGGCGCTTTGTGCCATATTTTTCGTATATCGAGCAACCCACGCTTTTTTTGACAATAATACTAGTATGTTTCGTTCATTATTGTTTTCAGTTTATATTAATAATTATTTTTCACTTTTTAGTTTGATGTGCTTTAAAAGCGTGTTTTTTAGTTTTTTCAAACTATATTTATTGTTATACAGATGTCGATGCAGTTGGTACTTATATTGCCGGGTTCACATCAAACCAATAAAACGGAAAAAACAGCAACTTTATGTAGCGAGTGGTTAAAACGCGTTTAACGATAAAAATCCAAAAACCTTATTATGAATTACCGAAGGCAGCTACAAAAATGACGTTCAGAATGGTTGTTGATAATTTAATTCTGCAAGAAATTGATGAAGTAAGTACTAATAAAAAAAATAGTGACAATATCAAAGACCTTTTTTTGTAGAGAGCCTACTAATGAATTGTTCTATATTTAATTGAAATATAGGTACATTTTCGTTCCGTATAACTTTGTACTGCCATGACACAAATGTGGACAATGAATACAAATACGTAAATTTTTAGATTTTAACGGATTTAAATTTTTACGCCCATAGATCTTACCAAAAAAATATAGGACATTATTTTAATTTGGGACTTCGTTGTAAACTCACGTTAATAAACCATTAAATTTTTATTTTTAAAATTGTGAAAAGTAATGTTAGCTAAAAGTAATTTTCTTCTTCTTTTATGTCAAACGTAAACTCGAAAGTTGGTTTAATTGTAGCTATTTACTGTAAAATGTACCTAACTTTATTGGATCTTCTAGCGATGGTCGTTATTTTTTTAACTATTGGATTCATTTTAGCCACCACGCGTACATAATAGGTTTTTGTGTCAGTCGTTAAGACTAACGCAAAAAGTTTAAACTTAACCACATCTCTTATATAAACGCTGTGTATTCATAAGACGGCCGAGTATATGACTAGTACAAAACATTATTGGCCCCCTATTCATATACTGCCTTCTTTTGTAAACTTGGCTGTATTTTCTAATACATTACATTTCAATACCCAGAGCGTGTAAAAATATCGAGGTTTCTTTTTGTGAATGGAGTACAAGATTATAACGAGGGGTTTTGCCCTCTCTATTTTAATTAACTTTACAGTAGTTCTTTAATGAAACACCAAGATAAAAAAATACATATATTTATAATTTATCATACAAAAAAAAGGCTCATTCAAGGCGTGGTAACAAGTAATAAACCCTTCAACAACTTAAAAATAAAACCACCGAAATCATATAGTTCACTTAAAAAGTTTTTTATAAAGGGCGCCACCCGCCTTTCTTTTTCGTTTTTAATATTTATTCCAGTCTAAAAAAAGTTACAACGCACTAATGCCGTTGAAAGGGGGAAAGAACGGTTTTTCTTCACTACAGTGTCTCACAGCTCAGTAGCAAGTTAAAAAAAAGTCTAGTGGGCTTTTTCCCACTCTAGTTCGGTTGACAGGCACATCAGCCCATTGATACAAATTGAATTTCAAATTTCCAGCTCGCACTCAGTACGGAAGCTGGTGATTTATGAATTAATAGGTACCTATTTTAACAATAATTTGAAGGAATCCTACCTTCTCACATAGCTTTCCTATGTCACATACTTCGTAACTCTTTTACCATAACAGCTCAACCAGACAAAATCTTGAACACCATGCCAGCAACGTACACCACTGACTCAAACGTAAAGGTAAAGGTACAGTACATCAAAGCACACCCGCTCGGTGCCGAGGCCTCCGAGCTTATCTAGTCTCGTCGCCAACAGTGTGGCCAGATTTTATAAAACAGTGGCGCAACCTTATAAACAATAAAGCGCCCAAAAGCGCAACTATGCAAATCGCATGGCGCCAAAATTGAAATTGATTGTTTTGAACTAAAATCATTAATTTAGGTTAAACGGTAAATAAAACGATTAAATTGAAGTAACTTGGTACCTAACGTTTATTAAAAAATATACATTAAACTACACACAATTGCATAAATCTCTTATTTTATCTACATCATTAACCTCATCCGTATCAGTTCCAGTTTCTTCAGATTGGTACATATTGGTATTAAATCTGGCGTTGGTTGAAAAGTTTTACAACAAATAGAATTTACATGAAAATGCGTTCTTATAAGCATTATTGAGTTTAAGAGATTTAACATCATTTTATTATGTAACTTTGATTTAACTATATTCAATATAGAAAAACTCCTCTCAACTGCCGCATTTGAGGATGGTAAACTTAGCAGAGTGAATGCAAATAAAGAAATATCTTTGAACAGTAATTCGCCGGCAGCATCCTTTAATTTTATAACTTTGCCAAAACTGTACTGTATCTTCTGGTATATTTCCTTCAAAAACTTGCTCCCACTGAATACTTAACAATTGTCTATAATGGGTTTCTATATCGCTCAACTTTTCTTTGGGTATAAAATCCAATGGCAATTCGGCAAATTTAGGTCTTATAGGATTTAAAATTATTTTGGGGCTATTCTTTACTCGGGAAAAACATTTAAATGAGATGGCATTCGATTAATTAATTCTTGTATAAGAATTGTTAAAAATTCCTTGCACTTTTTTCCGTATGTCTATGACTTTTTCAAGTGACAAATGGGATGCATTTAGTTCAATTTCGAATTCATATCCAAAATCGCAATCATTTAATGCCAAATAATTTTGGTCAAACAACATGGAATTTTTTAAATTATTAAGATTATTATTGAGATGGTTCAACAATGGTGGTTTCATAATTTGTCTTGCGCATGTCCATATCACTGTGTTAATGTTATTAAATGCCTGAAAGACGTGTTATTATTATTATTCGTTATTTTATTTGTTTATAGTTAGTTAAGTTAGGTTAGAATCAAATTTGTTAGAATCATAGCATAGATAAAATGAGTTGGAATGGACAATAACCGACATACATGAAGTTAGTTAGGCCTTGGCAGCTTGCTGGTTGTCGGCACAGAATACGGGAACACAGAACATTAAATTAGTTTTACCTAGGCTACGGTTCGGATCTTATCCGGATCAAGTGTTAATACAATTAAGCGCAACTTGTTTTCTCAAAAAATCGCCCAAATTGCGGGGTGCGCTTTTTACGAAAAAAATAGGAGCAAATTTTTTTTAAAAGTAGCCCAATTTGCGATAAAGCGCCCAATCTGGTCACACTGGTCGCCAAAGCAATAAAAGATAACGTACGCACACAACGTAACAGACCATAAACACACATCCTCTCTCGGCCGTGGCTCGGCAGAGTCTCGCAACCTAACCGTCTTAGTAAAACGTTCCCCCCTTGTCCTCACACCGCAGGTTCGCGCTGGTGCACTAAAGGTCCAGTGGTCGCCTATATTATCAAAGATTTACAATTTAGTTAGGTCGGTTCTAGAATTTTTAAGGTTGACCTCAAACCAAATTAAGCAATTAGCATTAATAAAACGCAAGTTAATTATATCTAAAAATGAACCGTTACAAGATTCAGCATTAGCGTATTGTTTTTATACAGGGTGTCCCATCCAAAAGTAGGCACCTTCTTGAATAACTTTGGAGATAAAATTTTTTTGAAAAATTGGTGAAACACGTCGACCTTGTTTCCAAGGGGGACATATTTTAATGTAATACTTGTATACCTATCATCATCCCTCTACCCTACACGGCCACCCCCTCAAAAAATTCAAATGGCAAAGGGGGTCGAGTGATACATCTTTTGAAAGGTCTTTCAATTCTCTACATAACTGTGTATTTTTTTTTAAACATCGATTCGTTCCTGAGAAATAATTGTTTCATTATTTTAGGTTCGGGAAATAAAAATAAAAGAAGCAGTTTAAATTATCGTATGTATTGTTCAAAATGACCCCCACCGACTTCCATACAGTAGTATAATCTGTCTTGAAATTCAGTGCGAACATTTCTGAACACATCTGGAGTCGATAAACAGCATTTTCGAACAATTCTTTCACGTAACTCTTCCAGAGATGCGGGTTTTGTTGCAAATATCTTCGATTTCAAATGTCCCCACAGAAATAAATCTAAGGAAGTTAAATCGGGTGACCTAGCGGGCCACTCCACAGGACCTCTTCTTCCAATCCATCACGTATCGCTCAGGAAACCGATTATCCACAAATTGACGGACTGCTATCGCAAAATGTGGGGTGCCCTATCCTGTTGAAAAAACAGTTCGCCCTCTAAAAGATTATCGTCTTCTTCGAGGATTTGGGTAATCATTAGGTCGATATTATTTTCTAACAGATCGAGGTACCTTTCGCCATTAATTCCAATACCCAGTGCCGTGTATTTTAGATTTTTTTAAACGATTTCGATTGTGTGTAATCATCAAAAATAAAATTATTTTCCTTAAGAACGAATCGATAAAAGGTTAAAAAAAATACACAGTTATGTAGGGAATTGAAAGACCTTTCAAAAGATGTATCACTCGACCCCCCTTGCCATTTGAATACTTTGAGGGGATGGCCGTGTAGGGTAGAGAGATGATGATATGTATACAAGTATTACATTAAAATATGTCCCCCTTGGAAACAAGGTCGACGTGTTTCACCAATTTTTCAAAAAATTTTTTATCCAAAGTTATTCAGGGTGCCTACTTTTGGTTGGGACACCCTGTATAGGTTGAAAGGTTCTATGATATTTAAAATATTTCGAAAATATTTGGCAGTTCTAATTTTATGCTCAAAAATGTGAAATTTGCACCTTATTATTTTTTCAGAGTTTTTGCATGGATTGCGCCACTGAAACATCTTGAACAATTTTTGTAATTATGAGCTGTTTCAATTTAAGTTGGGCTTTAAAAATTTCACTCTTATGCAAATCAGTCTTCGTTTTCAGTAAAATTTTATCCACTGAGGATATCTGCTGAACTTCTGGGGCTATCAAAGTTACAAAAACGTAGAAAAACTCCATCTTGACGTATAAAAGAGAACCTATTAATATTTTTCAAAATTGTAAAGGTAGTCGAAGTCGAATGAGTTCATCAAAACGCTTATAATGCAATTCAGTGTGTATTGCTGTTTCAAATTTTTGAATTATTTCAATTTTACCTATTAAGAAATTATTTTTTCTTTAAACTCCGGCATTTTGTATAATATCCAGTTTTCGAAAAAAAATTAAATTTTCAAAACGAAATTATATCCTAAAGAACCAGTTTTATCGAACAGTTGTCAGATTTTTCAATTATTCAAGAGACAAAAAATCTTAAAATTTGTAGGCTTGAAATTTTTCGTTTTTGAACATAAAATTGAAATCGCTTAAAATTTTCGAAATAATTTTTCGAAATTAAAACCTTTAAAGACGTCTTCCATGACATATCACTCAATATTGTGCGGTAACAAAAAATATTGGGTCAACATTTTGAGATGCCCCTGTACAATGTTTTAATGAAATAGTTTTGCCGATACGTATGAAATCTGGCTCAATTGAGGTAGTCCATCGGTTTTTACCGCAACTCGCCATCTGTAATTTATCATGAAAAATAAGGGTGGGGGTTGGTGATCATGTTCTCTGAATTACTTTGTATACATATATACATTTTAGCTCATTTTATTTATGTACTTATATATTACTGTCATGTTGTTATGAGTTTATTTAGTTATGTATCGGTGGATACTATGATAATACTCTATAAATGTTTTCTGTTTGTAATCTATGACTGGCAAGAAATGTTAAATGTTATTTTAATGTAATGTGGTCAATAAAGATCTATCTATAATATCTATCGTGTGTTCCTAATTCGAACCCACCATTGGGATGTCTGAAACCATAAGAACTACAAGGTGGCTTAAATGGGCTAAGTTTTAGCAAATTTTATGCTGATTCCGAATCTTTTCAGAAATTACAATTAAATGGGACCATTTTTGAAATTTTCTGAAAAAAACACAAAAATGTGTTTTCTTAACAATAGTTTTTCTTAAATTAGTCCCAAATTTTCCTCAGCATGTGATACATCATTCGAAAGCTCTTTTTGAGAGCAATCAGAACAATCCAAAAGGGCTACAAAAAAAAAAACAAGTTCTGGGACATACAGAATATATATTTATTTATTTATTTTTCAGTACATCAGAGTGGCACATGATACCAAGCCTGATTATCTTATGCAATTATTAAATCGAGAATGGAATTTAGAATTACCCAAACTTCTTATATCAATTCAGGGTGGAAAAGCAAACTTTGAATTACAACCAAAATTAAAGAAAGTTCTCAGAAAAGGTCTATTGAAAGCTGCTCGATCCACAGGAGCATGGATATTTACAGGAGGAACAAATACAGGTATTCAATATTTTGTATAAAAACCAAGATAACAGAGTGTTTTGATAAAATTTTAATCATGTCTTCGTTACGTTGAAGTACCTATTCTGTAAAAATTTCAAATAAAGTATTTAACTAATAATAGGTGTAGCGGTTTTTATTCAAGTCAGTAGATACAGTATTTTTTCATATTTCTCAAAAACGCAGCAAATGTTTTAAGGGCTTAAGTAAATTTTACTGATTTTTAATCTAATTTAGGTACGTAAAACTTAATATGATGGATATTCGTATATCTAGATAATAAAACTCAATTGGTGTAAAACATGTATTAAATCTAATTAAATTATAATAATTTTGTATTTAATTTCCAGGTGTTACGAAACATGTTGGAGATGCATTATTACTAGAAAGATCTCAAAGAACTGGAAGAGTTAATACACTTGGAATAGCCCCATGGGGAATAGTAGAGAACAATCAGGATTTGATTGGACATAACACAGAGGTGCCATATCACTCCATATCATCACCAAGGTAATTAAAATTAGATATTCCATTAATTTACTGTTAACTAGGTGTTTGAGTGAGAATAGCACATTCCAATATATCAAAAGCACTTACTGTCCAATCGGAGTTAGTACCAGTAGTGTAATCTTTTAAAAACTCAGTTTGTAAAGCGACCAAAACTAACCTACTAGCACCATTACTTTGTTGAATCCATTTCAAAGCTAAGACTCTCATCCCAACTCTGCAGTTTTTTTGTGCGCCATCTGTATTTAAACATACTGTCATTGGAACTAAAATTTTAATATCCTCAGGTTTTATCCTTATTATTTTTCTCTGTGTTTTTGTTAATTTTGTGGTCATATCATCTGTCAGCTTTATCTTAGCTGATGTTGTCAAGAGGCCCTGAAGTTGCTCTGGCTTATTGTCATGAATAATTTCAGTAATTCTGCAGACGGCTTTACTAGTTCCATAGATAAAAGCTCCCTCAGTAAAATCTGGATCCCAGGCTTTTTGTAAAAATTTAAGCTGGAACTTTGTTTTCAGCCATCGCACAACGTGAGGAATGTAAATAAGTTCCGGTGTTTTAGGCATTCTAGTGTAATTTCTCCTCAGTATATCATCATATATTATTATATGGTGATTTTTTATTCTAGTTTCAAGTAACAAACTCTTGGTGTTTGTTATTTGCTTTAGAACATTATTCCTTAAAGCGTTAGTAGATGAGAAATTCTTAACATTATAAAAATTGTTTATTCGTGAGATTTTACTTTTACATATATTTATAAAAATTCTTGAGATCATTACTTACGATTTACATTATTTTTGGTTTATAGTTGTTCATTTTGATTATAAAAATACTGAAATTTAGAATACGATGAATTTTTTTTATTGACATATAAATGACATTTTTTTAAAACGTCATTTGAAAAAAAATCCATGTAATTATAATAGGCGTGTTCGATGTGTCTGCTACAGCCGACTTTAAAACAAGCCGCGAAGCAAGAAATGGCAACATCGCAAAGTGGTTCGGTCGTAGGTTGACCGAAATTTCGTTCTAGATAAGCGCAGCAATAAAGAAGGTGCGCGGTAACCTTCAACTGCAAACCTGTGGCGGTTGGTTGATTTAGGTTATGCATTATCTCGGTATTGGAGCATGGAACCCAAACAATATTTTAAAGCAGGACTACCAGTACTGAATGAAGAAGTTTTGTAGGAAAAAAATTGAAAAATTTGAAAAAGTTACAAAAATGCGCTGCCGACCCAGGTTACTTCTAGACCATTAGTAAAATATTTGCAAACAATTTTTTTTTTTTTTTAGTAATCAGAAGAAAAATTTATTTTCCCTTTTTTTTGGTTTTCGAAAATTTTGATTTTTTTGTAAAATTATGACATTTTGAAATTTTCACAATGAAGAACATAAATTTAAAAATGTCATAACTTTACAAAAAATCAAAATGATTGATTACGAAAAAAAAATAGTTTGCAAATATTTTACTAATGGTTTAGAAGTAATCTGGGTCGGCAGCGCATTTTCGTAACTTTCTTTTCTCAATCTTTTTTCAATTTTTTTTCTGCTAAACTTCTTCATTCAGTACTGATAGTCGTGCCTTAAAATATTGTTTGAATTCCATTCTCCAATGTTGAGATATGGTATAGCCTAAATTCACCAGCCGCCTCTACTCCAAACGCGGTAAAAACAGTAGCAGATATCAAAAAATTTCATACAAAGTTGTAGGAAATCAAATTTTTGTCCAATTCGTTGTCGTTAGTAATATATTCCAGAATGGCATACATATGAAAAAAAATAATTGTAACATTATTTGTGGGGATTGATAAACCCCCATGATGTAAATAGTCGAAATATTGATTACCAACAAAGCTTCCTTTACTTTCGACAATATGTGAAAGACATATCACAAGTAAGTTGTTTCGATATCACATGGGATGAATATCCAGAAATTTATTGGTTTGGATCATTCATTTCTTTTCTGCTCTCCTATTGAAACACTTGTAGTGTAAACGATATCCCACCAATGCCTAATTACCTCGTAAAAAGTCGGCACATCATTATAACTGAATCTCTCATAGTTGCAATGGTTGAATGGTAAAAAATGTCATCTACCAAATATACTTCAATCGTTAAAATTCAGCTTTTTGCTCGTTACAAATATTTAATCTTTATTAGGAATCGGATATTTTTAATTTTTCAGAAAAAAAAATTAACTAAAACCTAGTAACTTTCAATAACATCTGCTTTTTCAAAATTGGTTACTAAAAGTTCATGTTGCTCTATTTTATTTTACCTTCTACATTCAGAATTTGTTCAAACAACACATTTTGTTGAGAATAACTAATGGCATTTTCTTTCAACTTTGGTGTGCAAAGTTTGTTTCCTAATGACTCATTTGGTAAAATACCTATAATAAATTTAATAATCCCACCTTCAGCAAAATGTAAACAACACAACAAAATGTTTTGATGAGGTCCAGTCTTTCCTTGGAATAGCTCTGAGCCATGTTCTCGTCAATACTTCATCTCTAGGAAATTAAACCGTAGTCTGCATTCCGTTGGTTTTCGCTTCTAAGTAATAATTTGAGCCTGGGACGCAGCACTTTCTAGGCATATTGCAAACTTAATTTAACCCGAAAAACCGAGTTAAAAACAATACAGAAAACAGACACCTTCACACTATACACGCACTGGTAATTATTATAAAACAATAAAAATTGATATTAATGCACATAAACAACACTACAAAATTATTAACATATAAAAATAATGTAATATTATATGAAATCGCCCGGCAAACTACCAAAATAACGTCGTTTCTTAACACTTCAACGCATACTACTAGCAGACAACGCAGACTAGCTAGCCTTAAACAGTGTTGCCACTTTTCCCTATTTCTCGGCTTGTATTAAAGTTGGCTGTGTGTCTGCACGCGACTAGTCTTCAATAATGAGTTATATTTTTTTGAAGTGAGTTGGCTTAGCAGTAAGGGTTACTTAATTTTTGATTTTGTCAAAATAGGCTAATAATATTAATAATATAAGCTGCTCAAATTTAATCCTCCGATTTTCTGGACTTAAATGGGTTAAGCGAGAATTTTTCTCATGCTTTCCTTCAATAAATACAATTAAGATTCTTGTTTGGAAGTAGTGCTGCAAAATTATTATTAAAGACTGATTTCCCAAACCTTCTCCTTTTCATGTTAAATGGTATTTAAATCAGGACCGGAACGTTATTTATTTTCAGAGAACCGGACCTGACCTTTATTTTTTTCTGGGTCGGTACCGTAACCGAACCCTTATTAATCATATTTTACATTAGCCTGACTCATGACAGGCCGTCCGGAACCTCTAAAAATAATTTCTGTTTTTAGAATCTTTTTGGTTTCATTCCCAAACGCCGCGGTCGTGCGTATCTATACTGTATTGTACCAATACTTTGTTGTTTGGATCTTTGCGCGTACATCACAATTACAAGCTATATGAAGTAAATAAATTGAAGGTTAACTTTACTTTTGAGCAGTGGCGTGTTCTGGAGAACGTTGTTTTTTATGTATTACAATAGAGTATACCCTCGGCCGCCACTGAGTATACTTGTCAATGATCAAAAGTAATTTTCAAGTTATGTGATTCATACCGCTACTAATATAATGTCAAAAATATAATTGCAACAATATTACGACGCCGCTGAATCAAGTGACAAACAAGCTGGTCAATAAAGCTTAGACATGGGTTCATAATCCGTGTCTTTGTTCCACCAATTATTAACTTATCTATCAGATGTCTTATGCTTTTATTCATATTCGGCCGCCAACCGCTCGCCAGAGGGAGATTGCGCACTGGCGAGAGACCGTGCTGATATGTCTGAAGAGTTGCTTCTCAAATGTCCGTACCATTCATGTGATTCAGCGAGCGTTCGTCTATGAAATGAAAATCAGGAATTTCTGTGGAATTATCGTTGGCGAGCGGCTGGCGGCCGCCTATGAACACCAGCGTTAGCCGGCCTAGACACACGTATTTCTATATTTGCTTATCCTATAAATGGATTGCTGCGGACGTAGGTCGTAACTAATTTGATACACATGCAAAGATCCAAACAACAAAGTTTAGTGTACCTACTCCCGTCCGCTGGCGTTGTGTTGCAACTGTTGTGCTAGTGTTTATCAGCGTTACCTTGTGCTTACCAGTTAGTAAAATGTAAGCACAGGGATAATTTGCAGTTACTTATTAGTTGTTTTGTCACATACACTACAGTATTTACGGGGGTTACTGAGGTATATAAAAAAAATGGTAATATTATTTTAACACTTGCCTTAAAAAAATGACAAAAAGTCATAAAGATGTCGTCACGATTGCTTCAGCTGATCTTTTCAATGATTACTAATCCTAGAGTGGCCAAAATCAAACATACTCATTAGCGCCTTCGCAAGACAAACATGTGAAATTAAAAAGTTTACAATTACACTGCTTCCCAAAAAAGAATCATCTTGCATTAATTTTTGACAACACTCCCATCAGTTGTGCATTTTGCACCAAACGCATTATTTACTATTTCTCCACGAAATTTTTTGGAACCAGTTCCTCGCCAATCCTTTAGTTAGGATGTCTGTCAGCTGGTCGTCTGAAGCCACGTATGAAACCTCGATGTCACCGTCCCTGAATTTCTCCGTTATGAAAAGATATCGTACGTCAGTGGCAGTGGCGGCTCCTGATTATTTTATTTGGGGGCTCTATTTCTTAAAAAATATTAACAACATAATAAAGACTTACCTTCACTCCCTCGGTAATTTCATCTCTAAGTAGAACTACGATTTTTGATAACAAAAAAAAAGTTGTATGAACATATGTACAAAAAAAGTTCACAATATAATAATCACTTAAAAATGCGAGTAAAAATGTTATTGCTTATACACAAAATCAAGTCTTCTGTCTTTCTTGGAAATAAAAGTTCTATGATTTTTTTCGTCAAAATAGCTTATGTTATGGATAAAGTTTTTATTACATCATTGCTAGGGCATTAAGGCGTTTTTCATTCATAGTGTTTCTCAAAAAATGTCTTTATTCTTTTAAGAGTTGAAAAACATCTTTCTGAGTGGCAGTAGACATCGGAGTTGTCACAATAATTTTTAGTAACTTGATCGTTTCGCTGAACGTTTCATTTAAGCCATATTCAGACAGCCGAGAAAGTATGTTTAGGCCACCTACAATATTTTGAAAATCCATTCTTGAATAAATAACTTCCAATTCAGTCCTTAATTTGTCTTGTAACATTGGATAAGATTCAATAACTGATTTGAAAGTCGACGTTGGATATTTCTTTGAATAATTAAGAAAATTACATTCACTAAAGATGCGGCTTCTAAAAGACCTTTGTCTGACAATCTTTCTTTCATCTGAAATATTATTGTATCACACACTTAGCAATTACGGAATTTCTATTTTCAGAATTAATTTTTCTTCGTTTATTCTCATTCTCAATATTAGTAATTTCTTTTTCTATCTCATCAGTTGAATTTTTAATAGATGATATAATTTTTTCAACTCTTCAACTTTTTTTTTAAGTTCAATACTGTCTGTATTTCTGGCTTGAAATTGATTGAATAATATGTGTACATTTGGAAAGATTTTGTAAAATATTTTCTTTAAAATGTAGCTATTTTTAGTCACCTGCTCATTGTGTTTTTTAATATTATGTCTATAAACTGAATCTAACTGAACTGCAATATTTACTGAGCCTAACAAAGCCAAATCCGTACTGCACTTTATATGATATGCAGAAATTTCGTGCATTTTTATTTTCTGATTTAAATGTTTTTAGATCTTTAAATCCTGTTATCGACCATATCTTGTCCATTCCGACGAAATGGGAATAAAATAGAACATATGGAAAACAAAACAGAGCATTTACCTTATCGCATCCACAAATCCATTGACATTTTTTGTAAATTTACTTAGAAAAATGCCTCGTGAAAGTACGTGTCTCTACCTCGTCTGCTTGGTTAAGAGTCAATTCTGGTGTTGGTCGTCTGAGCTTCTTGATTTTTACTTTTTCTGCTAACTGCAGAATTTTAAAATTCCCTTTCAGAATATTATTTATACACTATTCTCAGTAATTTTGGCATCAACCAACTTAAAATAACACAAAAACACTCAAAATAATGAAACCACAAATAAATATCGAGAGCGAAACCGGCGAAACGATATAAGCACTACTACACTACACAAGCATAAAAGCGCACTGCGGCTCTGATTACTTGAGCCTTCTGTTGCGTTGTAAAACCGTTCTCCGCGATCGACAATTTCCGCACTCGGTTCGTCTCTTCATATATTTCCTTATACAAGGAATGGCTCATATGAGCTGAGCCTGCCCCATACTCTCTGGTTAGAGTTATAAGTTGACGGTCAATACATGCGACTTTATTGTACACATAGCCGTTGTTAACGGGTAATAACTATGTTAAAAAAGATATTAAATATAAAAAAAAACTGAAGAAAAATATATTATACATTTAATTACTGTTGCATTTTCCAAATAGTAACTTGGTAGGCTCGAGCCCCTAAGCCTCAATGGAGCAGCCACCTCTGGTCAATGTGCTTTGTTCTTTTATGGAATTGCGGATTACTAACCAGCCTAATAGAATCATGGTTATCTAGTCGCATTTTGGTATGTTTATCAATTTGAACCTTGATACCTGACAGAAGCAACCGGAGCCAAACTGTCTCTTTTATAGCATCATTTGCTGCAATATACTCTACCGTTGTTGTTGAGAGAACGATTAATTTCTGCTGTTGGCTCATTTAGATAGCAGCACCATTATCAATTTTATCTATGTGTGTCTGGGTCCCCAGCATAATCAAAATCCGAGTATAATATCCAATGAGTTCGTTACTTATTCCATCATAAACAATATACCTTGTGAAGTAGTCCCTCTTAAGTAATGAAATAGAAGTTTTACCGCTGACCAGTCAGTGTATAGGTTTTGGATTTGATAAATATCCGCTCACTATACCAACTGCGTACATCATATCTGGGCGGCTCAAACAGCTGCAAATATTAACGAATCTACTGCTTGACGATATGGAATAGTGTCTATATTTAACTGATTATCCGTGTTTAAAGTTTCATCCGCGCTTAAGATAATTATCTACTTTGATAGGTATTGCAATAGGTTTTGCACTGGTCATATTAAATGTGTGTAACACGTGATTTAAATAGTTCTTTTGAGAAATAAATATTTTCTTTTATCCCGATCGCGCTTAATTTCGAGTCCAATAAAATATGCTCCATCACCAACAGTTATTTCAAATTGTGTCTTTAATTCACTTAAAACTTGTACAATCTCTTTAAAGTTTGACATTATTGACCCATCATCTACATACAAAGCAAGCAATAGTTGATAACAGTTTTTTTATAAATTTGTAGAATTCAAAAACCTGTATTTAATTTAAAAACCGGTTTTAGATACTAGAATTAATATGTGAAAATTAATTAAAAACGTTAACATTTTGCCTCGGGCACAAGCATATTATAGTAAAATTTTACTGTAAAACTTATCTTCATGAGTCAGGTGAATGTTTGATATGAAAATCCACAAACTCACTCTATTTTGCTTATAGAGCGCGGTCGGATGTATTAGTTCCCAGTTTTATGCAGACATATCAATATTGTAAACACCTACTGAAATATTCCCGAACAACAGAAAAACAGAAATCTATGCAACGTGATAATGTAAATAATTCGATTTAATTTTAAAATGTTAATGCGAAAACTAGTTTTATTGCAAATGTATGACAAACAACAAATAAGTTATATTTTTACACACTGGGGATGAGGTATGGACATCCGTTTAATATCCGATATTCGATCAGTGAAGTTAAGCAGCACTGAACGAGTCCGGCAATTGGATGGATGAACGATAGCTCATCTAACAGTCGATAGGCTGTTAACAGACAATCCCGGGAAGGCCGCTAGCCTGATGCAGGCGGAGAGGCGAGCCCGGGTGGAGGGTCGAAGAGACCCTCCACCCGGAAGCAGCCAATTTTTTTAATATGGTCCAAAAATATATTTATTTATTTATTCTACTTTTCTATTGGCAATATTTTTAAAACATGTCCAAGGATTAACATTAAAACCTTTGAGTGACACTCGATGGGAAAGTAGGATAGAAGCTTTAACGCCCTTAAGATTTCAACTTTGTGAAATATACGACGATTTGCTAAGCATTTATGAAAACCAAGACATCGATATCAATAAGAGATGAAGCTTCGAGTTTGCTAAGTTGCATTAAACAATTTAAATTTTTATGTTCAATAGTCATATGGTCTAAAATTTTAAACTGTATTAATCCCATAAGCAAGCTTATGCAAACAAAAGATTTTGATTTGAAAAAACGCACTTGATCTTCTAGAGAACTGCAAAAATTTCTTTAAAAATTTTCGATCAGGTAAGTCTTTCAATGAAATTATTGTTGACGCAAAAGAATTCGCTGATGAAATTAACATTGAGGCCAATTTTGAATCAACAACGCCGCGACACCGCGTAAGAGGAAAAAAGGCCAACTTTTCATATGAGGCAAGGGATTAACCAATCGAAGATCTCAAAGAAAAATATAAAATAGAATTGTTCTTCTATACTATTGATCAAGCATAAAATGCACTAGATAGTCGATTTGAACAACTGAATCACCATAGTGATATATAATATATATGATTTGAATATATAATATATATGATATATAATATATATGATTTGAAAACCATGTCTAAAGAGACACTGATAATGATTTGCAAAGATTTGGAAAATATTTTGTCCAATGGTGAATCAGCTGACATTAACGCTCTAGAATTAGTAGAGGAAATTTCTGCAGTTTGTGCACTTTTGAGCAAAAAAGAAAGTCCAAGTGATGTTCTTAAAATAATAACAATGCTAACTTTTGCTCCAAATTTTAGTATTGCCTTAAGAATACTACTGACTATTCCAATATCAGTAGCAAGTGGAGAAAGAAGTTTTTCCAAATTAAAATTAATCAAAACGCTCAACTACTACGAAAAAAACGACTAAACGGCTTGGTCATTTTAGCAATTGAACATGAAATTGCTGATCAAACTTAAAAGAGATAATAAAAAAATTTGCAGAATTAAAAGTGAGAAAAAAATTCTTCTGCTTATAACTCGAACAAACAATGTATTACTGTGGTTCTATGTATCTACCGTTTGTTTTCTATTTAGGTTTTAGGTATAAGTGAGAAAAAAATCTAAATCGTAATAGCGGTAAAATTGCACCCTGTAAGTTTAAGTAAATATTTTTAAAATATAACAACTAGGTATCTATAGGTACTGCAACTCTATTTTATTTTAATTTATACTGTTTTGTACCAAATGTTAAGTTTTAATACTTGTTTCTTTTTAAATATACATTTTTTATTGCAAATTAAAACCATCTTTTATTAAGAAAAAATAACTTTAAAAGGGGCGGCAATTTGTTTTTTGTCCGGGGCGGCGCGCGGTGTAAACGTCAGAGCGGTCCTTGCGTATGACAAAAAACATAAAGTATATTTTATTTTGTTCTATTTTTGTAGTTCCATAAATATTAAATAAACTAAAATAATTTGATACAGGTATAAATATTTTTTTTACTGTTTTGGAATATTGAAATTCGAAAACAGGTTTTTTCAAAAGTCGGTTTTGTATAAACCCTATATAGCTTTCGATTTCACCTTTTGTATCACATTTTATTTTAAACAATCACATGGCACATATAGCTCTTTTATTAGCAGGTAACGTAGTAAGTGTCCATGTGTCGGTTTTATAAAGTGCTGAAAGTTCCTCACTTATTGCAGCTTGCAATCTTGCCATTTATTTGCAAGTAGATTTGTTAATGTATCCTTATACACATTCCTCAAACTCAACCATATTTGATTGATAATTTCGAGTAACTTGCACCTGTCTCTTAGTTGACGATCGCTGTTATCATCACTAGACATCGAAGAATCTTCGGCTCTCACCGATTTTTGGCTTGGTAGGTTATTAAACCGAGTTCAGTTAATTGACTTTATACCCTTGTCTCTTCTAGCTTTCATTTTCATTTAAAATAACATTTCTTGACACTGTGGATCATACAATTTATAATTTGGCCAATCCTTATCATATCCAACAAACATTTTCTTCCTGTGTATGAAATTGTTCAGGTACAAATTTATATGCCACAAAGCAAGTCTAGCTTTGTTATTAGTCCATAAATTATACACCGTGGTACGTGGAATTAGGTGTCTGTTTTGTCGGTGTTCTATTCAAAATGTATACAGTTTGGTTTGGACTGCTTCAGATCACAACTCCTCTGGTATTTACCTTCCTAGCAGCCATCATTGACCTACTAGCTTCTGCTATTGTACGGTTGTCACATCCATTGCATTGCATCCATGGCGTGTATACGGTGCTGTTATTTCATGTTCAGTCCCGTGCTTCGTGCTTTGTCAGAAAAGTTTTTATTAATACATTCCAAGCAATTATCACATTTTATTAAGGGATTGACCACTTATTTTTGCATATTCGCAAGCTCGATGAATTTACTGAAAATTTCTGATTTTTGTCGAATTAGAAGCACGACTCAAAATTGAAGAAACAAAGCGTCCCACACTGACGGTATACGCATCGGTCCATTCATATCCATGTGAATTAATTTACCAGGACCATATTTCTGCCTGCATTGGACACTGACTGGCTGTCGATGTATCTTACGAAATTAACAAGCTTCACAAAATAACAATGCATTAGGTGGAGCGTGGGATCATAAACTTAACATTTGCTAAATTATCCTCGACTAAGAGCTGCATTGCTTATAAATTAAGATGACCCAAACGTTTTTGCCATTGCAATAAATCACTCTTGACTGTATTAGCTTGTGCTCGAGGCACATACCTAAATAACATTTTATACGTATTACTGTCAATCAAGAGCAAACAGTTCCCCATTTTTAATAAAGCGCATTTCCTTAATGTAACTCTCTTGTTTAAATGCGCGTTTAAAGAAACCGATACATTTGCCATTCACGTTTCGGTGAATTTCAATTATCCCGCGACCTTCAACTTTGGTTGTTTATTTGTCAGCCAGTAGCATAGTAGACATGCAATTTTCAAAATCCGCATACCACAAATGACCATTTAATATATGATTCGTTGCTCCACTATCAGCCAGCCACGTGTCAGATGCTGAAATCACTTTACAACACTTCGGCACAAGAATAACTTATTCTTGTGACTTCGCACTCGGGCTTAACTGCCATAGCTGAAGCAGTTGATTGTTCACTGTTATAATATTTTGTTTAGCTTTCATTTTTAGACGGCAATCACGAGCATAATACCCCATCTTTTGGCAGGCAACAAGAACAAGTTACTTTTTTCTTTGATTTGTGAGTATATTTATGTTCCGAATCGTTGTCGCTTGACTTCTTTTTTGTGGACTCTTATTGCACTTGTTGATGCTTCATTCACATCCATTTACCACGATTCCTCGCAAATAAATTCTTTTGAGCCCGTATCTCGGATGACATTTCTAGAGAGGAATTCTGAATTACACGATATTAGTGATGCGATATACAGTGATTTTTCCATGTCATCGTTACTGTTAGTAAACTATTTTATTATCAGTTGTAAATCATAAAAAAAACTGTTCTCAATACTTTTGTAAAATTACAGTAGTTAACAATATCGGCCACTAACTATTATTGCTACACAAGCTCAAACATTGTTAAATACAACAGATTAATTTTATAAACCATAATGAAAATCCATGCAAATGAGATATTTAGCATTTTGTATTGAAAATGAGTGATGAATAGATTTCGGAAATTAGGTATTGATGACGTCAAAACCAGGATTGACTGTAGGTCACGTGTTAGCGCGTAAATATGTTCATGCATTTATGACACAATATACCTTACCTTATAATTTTTTTAGCGAATTCCGTAATATCCAAAGTTGATAAAGTCAGTTCATTATAAACACTCGAAGAGGACTGGAGATATTCTATCTATAAATAAAAATTTAGGAACCAGAAGGGCATTAGGTACGGGGTTGAAACTTCCACCGCTGAGTAGCCCTTAACAAGGAACCAATCAAATGTTAATACAGCAGAGGCGTAACTAACAATTAAAGTGCCTGTGGCCAGCCAACATAAATCTATCCGATCTTTTAAAGAATTTTTTTCAGAACTTTTTTATTTTTCGTCCAAAGGAACATGATAGTAGGATGCCAAAGTCGAAGGTGGGTGTGAGGTGGTGTTTTTCATGGGGTGGCAAATGACCTTTTAAATGGCAAAGACGTAGACTTTTCTACACAAGACAAATATGTGGAGTCTCTGACAAAGTTTACATATTTTAAGTATATGTCAATTACATCTGTTTTTTTATTGACAGGCGCCGGATATTAATTCCAGAACATTTGCAGCAAATATTAATAATATACTTTTGCTCTTGTGATCGCTAGTTAAAAATACATGTGTGTGTTAGTGTTACATTCATCAATAGATTAAAATGTCTACAGAATTTAGATATCTCCAGCAGTTCACGAATTATAAGGAAAACAAACTAAATTTTTTTCGATACCTCTCGTCGATTTGACAATCTTCTGATTTCACTCACTTTTTCGCGGTGCCTTATGTTTTTAGACATTTGTATGGGTAACCTTTGTGAGAAAAACCAAGTCAATATCTCATTGAGCCTAAGATGTGTTGAGGAATCCGTGAAAACACATTTTACCCCTTTTCAGCCCCTTAGGAATCGTAGCAATATCGACAGTGATGCGCCTATCACTACGTATAATCTCCAGTTGAATCAGCAATAAACCACAAAAAGAGATAAGAATTTTTATAATTTCGTGCTATCCTCCCATGCCTGACCTGACTTGAATCAATGTCATCCAAGATAGGGGCTCTATTTATGAGCTTTCTGAGCGTTTGTTGCTCCTTGGCAGATAAATTCCAGACATTGAGCAACCTGCTATATACAGCGTGTCTCACTTAAGACTGTAACACCCCTATAATTTTTTTTAGCTTTTGTCCAAGTTAAACCAAATTGGACTCAGAAGATAGAAGTCATTAAGTCTACTTATGACCACAAAATCATTTACACTCTTTAAATGAAAAGCCACCTACGATACAAGATTGAATGAAAAAAATGCAAAAAACATAGGCATTTTTTTCAAAAAAAAAATCATCGTGGAGTTGTGCTCGCATGTCTTGGACATCCCACATACTTTATTTATCCAACTTGGTTTCATCGGGCTTTAGTTCACCACTTACGATTTTCATAAATCCCTGAACCTTGAGCAATAATTGTAGTTTCTTTTTCTAAACGACATAATTTGAATGTGGCTGAAGACAGAATCAGAAAAGGGAAACGATTTTTACAGTAGACCAGTTGAGTAATGCTCTTGAAGTGAAAATCCTAATAATAGGTGTTTCAATAAGAGCGCAAGATTTGAATTGCGCGCTAGTTTGGCTGTCATG
The DNA here is from genome assembly GCA_029963845.1 of Rhamnusium bicolor. Classification (NCBI taxonomy): domain Eukaryota; kingdom Metazoa; phylum Arthropoda; class Insecta; order Coleoptera; family Cerambycidae; genus Rhamnusium; species Rhamnusium bicolor. The sequence continues at coordinate 1,077,987 of JANEYF010000366.1, read as the reverse complement.
ATGTCACAAGTTTATGACATGCCAGGTCGATAAGAAACAGATGGGAGTTAGTAAAATGGAGCATTGCACGATAGAACAACGCGTCCTGATTGTTAAACATTATTATCAAAATTGTGAAAGTTTGATTGCCACGATTCGTAAAATGCGTTCAATTTTAGGTCGAAATAATGTTCCTCATTCATCTACTATGAAAAGAATAATTGAAAAAATCGAAAGTACTGGTTAGATTAGTGATGTGAAACATACGACACGAGCTCATAGAGGTCGTTCAGAACAAAACATCACGGCAGTTGCGGGAGCGTGGCCGAGAGTCCAGAGACGTCGATTCGTCATCGTGCACAAGAATTGGCAGCCACTCTTCAGCGTATTCTCACTAAAGATTTGCATCTCCATGCCTACAAAGTTTAATTGACTCAACAACTTCTGCCAACAGACCACGCACAGCGAAGAGAGTTCACCAATTGGATTCTTGAACGAAAGAAGTGAATGCCGATTTTGCGGACAAAATAATTTTCAGTGATAAGGCCCATTTTCACCTCGATGGTTTCATTAATAGGCAAAACTGCCGCATTTGGGGCTCAGGAAATCCACGAACGATTCATGAGAAAGCAATGCATCCAAAATGTGTCACTGTTTGGTGTGCATTGTGGTCTGGAGGAATCATTGGGCCGTTTTTCTTCGAAGACGAAGCAAGTAATGCAGTAACAGTGAATGGCGAACGTTATCGTGCTATGATAACCCAGTTTTTTGTGCCTCAATTGGAAGATATTGTTCTCGACGACATGTGGTTTCTGCAGGACGGTGCCACTTGCCATAACGCCCGTGAAACATTGACGGTCTTGCACGAGTCTTTTCCTGGTCGTGTTATCTCTCGGTTTGGTGACCAGAATTGGCCGCCACGTTTTTGCGATTTAACACCTTTGGACTTTTGGCTGTGGGGTTATCTGAAGTCACAGGTTTATGCCAACAAACCCGCGACCACCGAAGCATTGAAGGCCGAAATTAGACGTTATATCAACGAAATACCGCCACATGTATGCGTTATTCAATATTTCGCCAAAAGAGTACACATCAAAGCCGTGGCGGCCATTTACCAGACGTGTTGTTCCATACATAACTCCCAAATATCTACATTACAACTCAATAAATATTTCACTATTTTGCTGCAGAAAACCATATTTTATTGAACCCTGAAATATTGCGCTCTTACTGAAACACCCTTTACTTTTTGTAATACGTTCACATTTGATAAGATGATAGAAAATATAAATTCCAAGATACCTATTTCAGATTTGACGAAAATATGAATTTAAGGGGGTAAAACACCCCGAAAACTAATTAAAAATTATATAACTTTTCCCGTACAATTTGTAACACCTTCACATTTGACAAGATAATAGTAAATAAATATTCCAATACACCCCTATTTCAAATTTGCTTAATATATGAATTTAAGGGAGTAAAACACCCCAAATACTATTTAACACTTTATAACTTTTGTCATACAACTTGTAACACCTTCAGATTTGGCAAGATGTAGTACATATACAGGGTGTCCAACCAAAAGTAGGCACCCTGAATAATTTTGGAGATACAATTTTTTTGAAAAATTGGTGAAACACGTCGACCTTGTTTCCAAGGGGGACATATTTTAATGTAATACTTGTATACCTATCATCGTCTCTCTACCCTACACGGCCACCCCCTCAAAAAATTCAAATGGCAAGGGGGGGTCGAGTGATACATCTTTTGAAAGGTCTTTCAATTTCCTACATAACGGGTGGCCGTGTAGGGTAGAGGGATGATGATAGGTATACAAGTATTACATTAAAATATGTCCCCCTTGGAAACAAGGTCGACGTGTTTCACCAATTTTTCAAAAAAATTTTTATCCAAAGTTATTCAGGGTGCCTACTTTTGGTTGGGACACCCTGTATATTCCAACATACCCTATTTCAGATTTAACAAAAATTAAAATTTAAGAGTGCGAAACACCCCGAAATATTTAAAAAGGTATAAATTTTGTCGTACAATCTGTAACACCGTCCCATTTGACAAGACGATAGAAAATAAATATTCCAAGATACGTCTTTTCAGATTTTACCAAAATATGAATTTAAGGGGGTGAAACATCCCAGCCCCAGAGACTATATAATAGTAAATAAATATTCCAATACACCCGATTTCGGATTTGCCTAAAATATGAATTTAAGGGGGTGAAACGGCCCAGAAACTATATAAAACTAATATTACCATTGTCATATAACTTGTAATACCTTCAGATTAGACAGGATGGTAGAAAATAAATATTCCAAAATATTCTATTTCAGATTTGACGAAAATTAGAATTTACGGGGGTGAAACACCCTGAAAATCATTTAAAAATTTATAACTTTTGTCGTAAAATCTGTAACATTCCCATTTGACAAGATGATAGACAATAAATATTCCAAGATACCCTATTTCAGATTTGACTAAAATATGAATTCAGGGGGTGCAACACCCCAGAAACTATTTAAAACTAATATAACTTTTGTCATACAAATTGTAACAGCTTCAGATAAGACAAGATGATAAAAAATACATATTCCAACATGCCCTATTTCAGATTTGACGGAAATCAGATGAAACACACCAGACTACTTAAAATTAATATATCTTTTGGCATACAACTTGTAACACCTTCAGATTAGACAAGATGATAAAAAATAAGTATTCCAACATGCCCTACCTCAGATTTGATGAAAATTAGAATTTAAGGGGTGAGACACCCCCATAAACTACTTAAATTAATATAACTTTTGTCATACAACTTGGAACACCTTCAGATTAGACAAGATGATAAAAAAATTAATATTCTAATATGCCCTATTTCAGATTTGATGGAAATCAGAATTTTAGGGGATGAAACACCCCAGATACCACTTAAAATTAATATAACATTTGTCATACAACTTGTAACACTTTCCCATTAGACAAGATTATAAAAAATAAATATTCCAACATGCCCTATCTCAGATTTGACGGAAATTAGAATTTAAGGGGGTAAAGCACTCTAGAAACTACTTAAATTAATGTAACTTTTTTCATACGACTTGTAACACTTTCAGATTAGACAAGATAATAAAAAATAAATATTCTCATACGCCATATTTCAAATTTGACGGAAATTAGAATTTAAGGGGATGAAAACCCTGAAAACCATTTAAAAAGTTATAACTTTTGTTGTACAATCTGTAACACTTTCCAGTTTGACAAGATGATAGAAAATAAATATTCCAAGACAATTCTTTTCAGATTTGACTAAAATGTGAATTTAAAGGGGTGAAATACCCCAAAAAATATTTAAAACTAATATAACTTTTGTCATATAACTTGTAACACCTTCAGATTAGACAGAATGCTAGAAAATAAATATTCCTACATACCATATTTCAGATTTAAGAAAAAATTAGAATTTAAGGGGTGAAAGACCCTGAGAATCATTTAAAGATTTATAACTTTTGACGTACATCTGTAACACTTTCCCATTTGACAAGAGATGATAGAAAATAAATATTCCAACATACATCTCTTCAAATTTGACTTAAATATGAATTTAAGGGTATGAAAAACCCCAGAAACTATTGAAAACTAATATAACTTCTGTCATACAACTTATAACACCTTCAGATTAGGCAAGATGGTAGAAAATAAATATTCCAACATGCCCTGTTTCAAATTTGACTGGATATGTATAAAAAAAATATGTAGTTTTAGATACTGTTGATAAAAGTGGCAAAAACCTACTGCCAAGACAGGAATTTTTACCCTACAATTTTTATGCGCTTCCGGTTTCCCCAGAAATTACCTCAACTTTCTTATTTTAAATGGAACACCCTGTATATTTTTATATTTTTGGAATCTATGGTGAGTTCTGAATATAACAGTATACATTTTCACTGAATTTTTATTTATTTCTTTTTTTAACGAAAATTGAAATTTTTTGATTTTTCATTAGTGTCGTGATTTATAAAAAAATATTTCTGATGGGGTTTAATCTATCTTACTATTGCAAAAATTGAATTACTGTTTTATGATCAATACTTTTATATAGAAGCTTTCAAAGTGAGAAAATCAGTTTTTCTAAAAAATTCATACTTGTCAAATCTCAAAATGGTGGCTTATCACGATATTTAGAAAATACATCTTTTTACGATTACAGTGATTCCCACTTAGTAGTTCCATAAAAATTCACAGTAGAAAAATCAAATTTCTTTTAAATAAATAGATGTATTATAATGTAATTCACAAAACCCGATACACAAAATAGTATGCTGTGAAAACAATTATCTCAAATAAAATGATTTGTTTAAAATACTTGTCATGACTAGTACACTTAAATTACTCTTATTGTAATGCTAGTATAGCCACTATTTACTTGATAATTATTTTAAACAAACAACTTTATTTGAGATAATTGTTTTCACAGCACACTCATTGTTGACAGGAGGAGATACATATACAAATAAAAGCAAAAGTATAAAATGAATAATGAAATACATACTGCTTGATACAATGTATTATACAGAATAAATGAAGTCTGCCATCGATTGGCGTAATAATTTGTCACAACCATAATATTCGTTCTGCATTCATGTCTGTTAAATTTAAGGGATTTGATCTGTACATTGTTTGTACAAGGAAAATGAACGTTCCATATCTACCGAGATTAATGGCGCAAATTATAAATAGTTCGCATGGGCAAGCTGTAGTGATGGGAATAATCGAGATACGATACGAAAATCGAATTTGTCGATTATTTAAATATCTCGAGATAATCGATTATGACAAAAAATTAGTAGTTCTATACTCGATTCATTTCATATAAACACATAAAAAATTGTTTACTTGGGTTCGCAATGAGACCCTTTGTCGACTTTCAGTTGTGCATAATCCTTCAGTCGTGCATAATTCTCTCCGATAGGTGCGCGGTGCATTATAAATACACAAAATGTATTTATATACTACCGCGCGCCTATGGTAGAGAACTATTCACGACTGAAGGTCGTTGTGCTTACATGAAATGAATGGAGTATAATATTAGTAGTTAAGAAAATTATTTGTACACAATAGGCCCCATGTACAAAATATAATTTTGGCATTTTTTGGAATCTTAATACAAATATCTGATGTGGCCAGCACAAAAAAAAATTGATTTTTTACTAAGTTGCACCGTTTTGAAATTTGCACAGTGAAAAATGAATCTAAAATAAAATTTCAAAACGGTGTAACTTTATAGAAAACCAATATTATGCATTAGTGCAAACCCATTTAACATATGGAATTATTGCATGGGGGGATGTAGCGACTTGTTATCTAAGAAAACTAGAGGTTATTCAGAAATGGCTAATAAGAATAATGTATAATAAGTGTTACACCTACTCAAATAATGATCTCTATAGTGAATCCAAAATATCTGATATCAGACAATTATTTTTCCAACAGATAATATTATACCAATGTAAATCTATAGCGAATGACCAACAAGTAAACCACAATTATGACACCAGATATAAAAAGAATCGATTATAGTACCAAGAATATATAAAACTATTGGGCAACATTGTTATACTTACCTTGGACCTAAAATATATAATGCCATACCCAAAAATTTAAAAGATTAAAACTCTATCAAACTCTTTAAAATTAAATTAAAAAAATGGATTTTTGATAAACCGAGATCTTTAGTACATGAGATAATTGATTTAAAAAATGCACCTGAACATGTCCAACATGAGATTTTATTTAAGTTTAGTTACATATTATTATTAAATATTATTTTGTTAGTTTTTCTTTTTAAGATACTTACCGTCATTAAATTATTTTCAATAATAATTAATAAGTAAACTTACAATTAGTGTTTTACCCACAAGCAGGTTTTCCTTTTTTATCACTTATTTTAATTGTCAATTGTAACATTTTATTTATATGTAGATATCTGAGATAAATAAAATTTTATAAAAACATGCATATTATTTTGCATCTTCCTGGAAAATTTTCTAACTTGAAAACGTGTGGAGTAATACAATAGTTATTGTTGCATTATAAATGTTAATTTATATGACATATGATCGTTAAAAGATTTGTGCTTTACAATTACATCAACTCTTAATTTTCAGATAATTCTTTTAATTTGTCGCACATAAATCTAACAGTTTCCTTTGTAATATTGGCTCATACACATTTAGTGCTATTTCAAACAGTTTTGTACCTTTGAATTTTGATACTTTTAGGTCTAAAAATGCAGCTTTAAACAATCGGCACGCATATTTTCTTCTAGTGGATAATGGAACTGTGGGAAAATATGGTGCAGAAATTATACTTAGACGTAGGTTAGAAAAATACATATCAAAACAAAGATTATATCCATGTAAGTATACCAAAAATATCTTCTCTATTAGCTATGTATGTCCGGAAGTGGGTTGAAACCTTTGATATGAAGATTACATTGATGTAGTTTTCCACAAAACACCATATACTGCACTATACTGTATTAAAACTAACCTTATGCTAACAATATATCCTATTTATACCTAAACTATTGTCACCGTTCGGTGAACCGTGACCCACAAACCAATATAGTGGGGTATTTGGGATTAACCCATTGTTACCATTCATACTATTTTCACACTTTGTGATTTCCAAGCTCTCAAATGCATCCAGCTGTTTAGTATTTGTTACATTCCTAATTAATCTTAAATTGCTAATATCTATATTATGAAAATAATAGCTTGTTTAATATAAATCAGTATGGTTTTCATAATGCACGCTTAACCACCATGGCTAAATCTATAAACATTGGTTTTGAGACAGGATGTTAGACATGGGCTTAGTTTTGTGATCTAAGCAAGGCTTTTGACTATGTCTCCCCTAATATACAATATATTTACACAAAACCTTAGTTTTGATAAATTTTCTGTTGCTGCAAGTTTGAACTTAATACAGTCATATTTAACAGACTGCATGCATCTTTTTGAAATTGGTATAGTCGTTTCCAAATGATGACAATAGAATTTTCAGTACCACGGGGGTCGGTACTGGGACCAGTATTGTTCCTTATCTATATCATGGATTTGGTGTATATTGACCAGCAATTTTATTCTCTTCGCTGATGATATAACTGTTGTAAACTGAAACGAAAATCTCAATAAACTTCAGCTATGATTAGAGGAAACACACTCGAGGGTTGCTGCTTGATTTGTTGCAAATCGACTAAGTTTAAATGCTATTAAACCATGTTTTTCACTTTATGTAACTCACACAGCGCCGGTCCTAGCCTTTGATCAGGGTAGAGCGAGATTGTCTTTCGGCGCCCTTTGGTCGACGCCTTCACTTCACGTTAATTCTATTCGGTTTTATGTTAAATAAATAATAATTCCAAAATTTTCAAATATCAACTCTTATTGCAAATATCAACCCTTATTGAATTTAAATTAAATTAAGTAGCTCTAATTAGTCTATTTCTGCTTTTTGGCGCCCCTTGCCATCTGGCGCATAAAGCGACCGCTCCTCTCGCTCTACTCCAGGGCCGGCACTGAACTCGTATATAAATAATAATCCAGTGGCAGTAAAATTTCTCAAGGTACAGATTGACCCAAAGCTTTCATGGAACTTACATATCGATAACCTGTGTAATAAATTAACTTCTTGTATTTATGCAATTAGAAATATGTCCTTAAGGGGCCTAGTCGGGAAAAAGCTTCGGATAGCTGTGTCACTCTCTAGAAAGTTTTTATACATGCGCCGCTGAATAATTTTGCTCTTGACTATACCTTCACTGGACGTTTTATTCACCGACTTCATTGAGGTGTGATTCCCGATAGAGGTAACACTTCCTTGCTTCATTTGTAGTGACAAAGATATTTATTTAGAAAATTCATTTTAACCAAATAGTACGGAATAAAAGTTTGAAACTTGCTGAGCATAATTATGAAGATTCATTCTAGAAGACATGTATGAATTTTACCTCGAATTTTACCGATTGATATCATAATTCAGGAGCTAATCACGTTCGAATTTCACTTATATTTACAGTATAAATTTTCCCCACATAAAGTGAAAATTAATTAAAATAGGTATACATGTACCCTCTAATACACTTTCAACTACTGATCCTCCAAATTTGGTGTAATTTAACCAAACCGTATGGAAGAAATAAATTTTGAAAAATTACCTTACAAACACTGGTTCGATGAGCCCTCTTAATAGTATTCAGACAAATACACCTAATAACTTAAAATGCACTTCATCCAGTCAAAAATATCATATGCTATTCATGCTTGGGAACATATACCAAACATGAAACGTTTTTTTGGATTACAAAGGAAGGCAGTACGAATAAATAAGCTAGAGAGCAGATCGTAGACAAAACTGTATGGAACTCCAAAATTCTCACTGTACCATCACTATATATTTTACAGTGCCTCATGTAACGTACATGAGGTACTGTAAAATATAACTAAAATAATTCACTCCTATGATACAAAGACATAAGACATATATCTTTATAGGCTTTCACAGAATCTATAAAACTAGATGAGAAATATTATTTTTTGGTCCTAAGTTATTTAACATGCTACCACCTCCTGTGAAAATGTTACATTCAACAAGTTTAAAAAATGTAACAAAAAAATATCTCATTTCAAAAGATTTCTATTCTATGGAAGATTTCTATAATAAGATTTTACGGATTGGCAAATTTAGTACCTTAGCATTTTAAATGTTTTACACTTATTGTAACTACCACTGACTTGTGTAAACTCTAGTTTTTAGCACCAATAAATTTATTCATTCATTCAAGCTATGTATATCATAACCCAAATTTCATGTCATCGCTGAATTAGGGACAGGGGAAGTGCAATCAGATGTTGATTCAGATAGTTTTAGTTTTTGTTCTGTTTACAATTCTTTTGGTTTTTAATTCATTAATTCGTTTTTCGTTTCGTTTCTGATTTCATTTTTCACGCGGTTAAAAATCATTGTTTTAAATAAAATTAATATTAAAATTCAAAAATATCGTATACAGTATGATTCACAAAACTCACACACTTGATTAAAAAAGCGGCACTAAATATACCTTCATATAAGGCACTGTAAAAAATTCATAGATATATAATCTGGATACATCGTTTTAAAGCCAAAAGAGTTAGCAAAACAATGATGCAAGGAGTTATAAATCTATCAAGAATTAAAAATAATATACCTGTTCAAACTTGGATGTCTAACTTCAAATTGTGAACAGTGTAAAATGTTGGGCCCCCAGAGGCCACTGATGAAAGTAGCTGTAGTTTATATTTTTTATTTTAGTTACTCAGAGTCCCATACCAATAGTATGTTTAGTAATAGAAGGGGGTACAAACACAATTAGAGCCGTACTAGAATATGTGACTGATGAACCCCCTGTTCCAGTTGTAATTTGTGATGGCTCAGGTAGGGCAGCTGATCTCATTGCATTCATGTGCAAGTAAGTCTTTTAAAATGATTTTTCGCATATTCATTAAGAAAAATCTCACTTAAATTTCAGATATGAATGCTCTGTACTTAAAACTATGAAAGAATATATCATTGCAACAATTCAAAGGGCATTTGAAGTTGCTGCCGAATTAGCTGATGGACTTTTTACAGAACTGATGCAATGTGTAGAAAACAAACATTTGGTAAGTTGAGCATAGATATAATTAATTATTCATTCATTTTGTATACAGGGTGTCGAACTATAATTCAGTCCCTTTGTCCTAGGACTTAATAATTTTTGTACACAAATATTCGCCTAATGAAGTAGAATAGTAGCTACAGACCTTAAGAGGCAACTTATTTGCTGATAAATACAAAATACTAAAGGAAATAAATGTTGGTAATTTTTTATAATAGGTACGATATTTATTAAAATATTTTGACTTGAGGGGCTTGTGTCCCCTAAACTGTAAATTTTTCCGAACTCCCACTTTGTTGTGGGGTAGGGATCTTTAACATGCTCAAATCATCGATACACGGAATTCTACAGTTTTAAGTCCCTTTTGAAAAATGGTAATGCAAGCAGGTGAGTAGTAGGTGTGTGGGTAGGCATGGGTGGTCACGCACATGCGCGTGCATTCATACAGGGAGTTTTTAAATGTAGCATAAAGGTCGATTTATACACAACCGTGTCGTGACCGAGTCGTGGCCCTGCCATGCTGGACTAAAAATTTAAGCAATGATTTGTATATGAAACAATTTATATATCACCAGAGCCTCGGATGGGACACGACAGTGCAAGGTCCCAAATTACTTCTCCACAATATTTCTGGTGTAAGCACAGATGTACCACGGCCCGTCCGGACTGTATAAACAGAGTAGATTGCCATAAAAGACATCTTGATATCAACACACACTGGTATACAATGCATCATTGGCCATTTTCCTGGACAAGACACTTTCACAACCCGATCACTTATGAATTAAAAGATAAAAACGCTCAGTAACTACACTGACACGATCAGGTTACTGCACGGCTGGGTATAAATCGTCAATTTAAAAGTAAAAATAAGACTATAGAACCATAATACCTTAGTCTAAAGTTGCACGCCTGAGAAGTTACAGCCTCTTGAATATTTAGGAGTAATTAGCAAACATATATTTTATGCTGTGAATACTGTATGCATATTGTACAGAACATTATTTTCACTTTATATATCACTGACCGCAACAAATGTTGACAGGCACTTAGTTATTATTCTTCAAAATGACTGACAGTTGAAATCTTTAAAGATATTAAAGACCATTAACAAAAGACTAAGAAGTCGAGTTAGGAAAAATCCAAAATTATCTTTGAACCATTTATATATTTTTTAGTAATTTGGAAAATATGAGGTGGTGGCCATATTAAGTTCGACAAGTAACTTTCACAGTGGCGTAACTAGAAATTTTTGATTCTTACGTAAAAATCTTTCATGGGCCCCCCTTCATAATTTTTTTTGTAATATTAAACATACCAACTGAAATTATTATTAAAATAATTAAGTAGTTATTAAGTACTTTAGCTTTATGTTTATTTTTTAATATTGGGCATAAAATTTATTAGTTTTGGCAAGAAAGCAATATGTACATTTATTTTACCTACATAGGCATATTGGTAAATAAAATATAAAAACATAATAACAACAAAATATAAGTAATGCTATTTAATAAACAAAACAAAATAATAATAAAAATTAGAAAACAGTAAGCATCTTAATATTTAAAAATGTCTTTTTTTGAGCTATCAAATTGGTAAAAGTGTTTATAATATATTTTGGTAGCTTCTTTATGTTCATTTACTAGCATTGATTGACCAATAGAATTTATTTTATAGTCTTATTATTTTTAATTTGCCAAATAATCGTTCTACACTAGCAAATGTCACGGGAAGTGTGAAGAATAGTATCAGAACAACATATGTCTCTGAAAATTCGCTTTCTAAAATACCATATTTAGAACGCAGTAATTTTGAAAATTGTCGCACTGTCATATCTGATTTTAATTCAAAATAAAACAAAGCACGCCGGCATTCAAAAATTCGGTTATACTATAGAGGGTCCTCATAATATATCTATATCCCCAGGGGTCCCAAGAAGTCAGCATTATATGATTTCATAATAAAATACGTTTTAGGATGGGTGTAATGCCTAAGTCTAGTCTAATAAACCTCTTTTTACTGATGTCAATGACGGCCCCCTATTATCGCGAACCCTCACACATTGCGTACTCAGGCTTACCGGTAGTTACGCACCTGAACATTCGTACAACACTAGATAAAATATACTGAATTCGTATTTCAGACTTGTAAAAAAATATATATTAGTTTTGCGACTTTTGCGTGTGATTTCTTCTAATAAATCTGCATAGTATTTAAAATGAAACAATTGTTTTTAATTTTGGTTATCATGAATAGAAAAAGTTTAAGAGTGACTTAACATTTATGTTGGCCATCTGATAAAAATACCACTTTGGTGATCGTTCGTAAATTTTAAGAATTTTCATTATCACAAAATGTTGGTATGATTAAATTTAAAAATATTTTCATACCGAGCTCGGTAGCGCAGTGGTCCAGAGTGTTAAGTGACAAATGTAGTTAGTTTACTGCCTATCGACTCCCGGGTTCAAAACCCGGTTTCGATTTGACAAAGTTGAAGGAATTGGTTGTGTGTGTCCGCGTTTTTTTTCAACTCTGTAACCCTCGTCCGTGCAGCTGCGGCTTGGGTTTGGGGGTTGTCTAATTTATGTGGTGTGTTTAATGTTTTTTATGTTTTATTATTTCAGATAACTATTTATAGAATAGCTGATAAATATGACCAAAAACCTCAGGAATTAGATCAAACAATTTTAACAGCTTTGTTTAAATCCCAGCATCTGTCACCAACAGAGCAACTTAGTCTGGCTTTAACATGGAATCGTGCTGATATAGCAAGATCAGAAATATTTGTTTATGGTCAAGAATGGCCCCCTGGATCATTGGAGGATGCCATGATTAAAGCATTAGAACATGATAGGTGTGACTTTGTAAAACTATTGCTAGAAAATGGCGTGAGTATGAGAAAATTTTTGACAATACCAAGACTTGAGAATTTGTATAATTCTAAACAAGGGCCTAGTAATACTTTGCTTTATATTTTAAGAGATATAAGACCACATATACCACCAGGTTATGTTTATACTTTACATGATATTGGATTAGTGATTAACAAATTAATGGGTGGAGCTTATAGGTACGTATTTTAATTATATAGTTGATGCAAAACAACTTCACCAAATATTATACTCCTTAGGGCTTTTTATACAAAAAAGAAAATTTCGACCGATTTATGCAAAAATTATGAACAAAGGCCAGAGTATGACGAATGCCTCAGCAAGACAATATGGTACCATGAGTTTATTAGCTGGCGCTCTTCCAGGAAATGCCAACCCCTGCGTGTTTGATTATCCTTTTAATGAGTTATTGGTAAATGAAAAATCTGTATAAGAGATAAAAATATATATCTATGAAGCTGGCAAGCACATCGGAAGCACTAATGTTTAGAGTTTAATTAATACTAAGGCCTGATTTTATTCTCCATTAATAATGGAGAATAAGAAGCAATCAGTACAAGAAAAAGGAACTAAGCCTATAATGTGCAGTTTCGATTAAAATGGATTTTAGTGGATTTTAACTGTTTATGTTCACTGCAAATTGGACACTCAATGATAATTTTTATACTATTGAATTTAATAATAATAACAATAATAATAATAATGATAAATGATAATGATAATGATAATGATGATAATGATAATAATAATAATAATAATAATAGACACCAGATATGGACTTTTCACATGGGAAAGTGAACAAATGTGGTCTTAACGACTGCAATATTCAAAATTTTGCAAAATATGTACTTGGTGGCTTTTCCTTGAATGCCCAGTATTTATTCTCCAATTTAATGCTCGATTTCCTAAAAAACTTATTACTTACTAGTTACATTAGAGAAAGAGAAGGATAACTTTTTCTGTAATGTCAATTTCTATTTGAAAATTCGTTGGTGAGTTTTAGTGCTTCTTTTTTTATTATGTAATTTTGTGATGTAATAAAATCGTTATTTCTATTTTCATAGAATCAGAGCCGTTGGAAGTGTTTCCTAAATTACAAGATGTAGATTTCTCTACCAGAATTAAAATATAACAATTTTAAAAGTTTCATTTGGCCAGTATAGTTTTAGGAAAATATTAACAACTTGTATAAAAAAATTTCATGCAACTTACGGTAAAGATAGGTATCGTGAAAAAAGTGTATAGTGTTCTCATTATTATTTTTTTTATTGCAGATGTGGGCAGTTTTGATGAAGCGGCACAAAATGGCTCTGCTAATGTGGCAGTATGGCGAAGAAGCATTAGCTAAAGCCCTTGTGGCATGTAAATTGTATAAGGCAATGGCACATGAAGCAGCAGAAGATGATATGGAAACAGAAGTTCATGAAGAACTTCGAGGTTATGGGAAGGAATTTGAAAATATCGGTATTTATAAAATTTTAAGAATATTTTATTCTCCATAGGTTACTATAATATTTACTAGCAGAATTTCTGCAGTTAGCATTTTGAATTAAGCAGTGAACTACTTACATCAACGCAAAATTTTTAAATGTTCTTTTAGCTTTGGATGTATTGGATTACTGTTACCGACAAGACGATGATCAAACGCAACAACTTTTAACTTGTGAACTACAAAATTGGTCCGGACAAACGTGTCTGAGCCTTGCTGTTGCTGCAAATCATAGAGCATTATTAGCACATCCTTGTTCACAAATAATCCTTGCAGATTTATGGATGGGAGGCTTACGCACGAGAAAGAACACAAATATTAAGGTCTGCTGTCAAATTCATGTTTGTGTCAAAAGATTTAAATTTTTTTCTTGTAGGTTATAATGGGACTTGTTTTTATGCCATATATTTTTAAATTGGAATTTAAATCTAAAGAGGAACTTCAACTTATGCCTCAAACAACTGAAGAACATATGGAATTAGAAAATGAAGATGATGATAAATCTGATTCAGAAAAAAATATTGATGGAGAAGTAAGTGCATGTTTTTTCCTTTATATTTAATATTAATTCTAATAAATAAATAAACTAATTCACTTTCTTGTAACTCAAAATGGCTAAAAATATTACACTGAATTTCATTCAAAAATAAGCATATTAATAACAAATAGAATTTATACTAAATGTATCAAGATTGGATCCCCCCTTGGATCGTCAAATTAAAAATCCTATTGAAGATGGTTATGACATTACATTAAAAATGTAATTAATCACATAGATCTTGGTTTGAAAATATAAATACTTTTAATACTGCTTCGATTCATAGATCGGTCATGTTTACTTTATTTAAGTTTAAGTTACCATAATAAATGTTCTCAAAATGATAGTATTTTTTCTATTATACACTATTTCTGGCATTTTTTTACTAGGTATTTTTCAATATTTTGTGTCAGCTTCCCCCCTTGGGGAGCTCCTGGATCAAATCAATATAGCGTTACGAGGTTTATGGAGGATGGCCCCTTTATATATTTTTAATCACAACGAATATGATCACTGTGCACAGTTTCAAAGTCTAAATAGAGAATTATTTGTAACCACCGACAATAAGCATGTCAAAAAAATAATTTTCTCAAGAAATAAATTGGTACACTATCGACAAGAACTTGAAAAAGTAGATTTTGATCTGATAATGAATATAAATGATGCAGTGTTGCGTATAACCAATTTAATAACATAGCAAAACATGTTATGGATTCAGTATTTGTTAAAAAAAAGATTCAATTCAAAAACACAGTCAAAAACTTGGACTACAAATGACATAAAAACATCTTGTAAACAATAGCGCTTTCTTTGGAATAAGAAGAATAAGGGTCAGATATCTGCTGAACAATATAACACCTATTGTAAAATTATTAAAAATGTGATAAAAAAGGTAAAAATATGGCAAATACCGAGTATACAATGAGAGCAGAAAATAAAACAAAAGCCACTTGGTCACTTGTTAAAGATATAACTGAACTTCACAAAAAAAATGACAGATCAACAATTTTAGACAACTTTTCAAACAAATATAAATATCAAGCCCATTTTTTGAATAATTTAAATGAATACTTTATACAAGCTTGTCCAGATGTAAATACAAAAGATAGTTATAATAGCAATATTAAACCATGTGACGAATCTATTTTTATGAATCCTACCCTGAAGAAATTATTGAGTGTATCAGAACGCTTAAAAATAAAAAATTCTGCAGGAGATGATGAAATACCAATATGCTTGCTGAAAAAGGTAGCCGATCTATATCACATCCTTTAACTCGTGTCTTTATCCAGTTTTTTGCTCAGGAGTTTTTCCAGATCGACTTAAAACTGCGTATATAAAAGCATTACTTAAAACAGGCGAAAAAAGATAATGAAAACAAATTATAGACTGATCTCGTTGTTACCTCATATCAGTAAAATCTTTGAAAAACTCATATACAACAGAACTACAACATTTTTAGAAAAATATTCGTAACTCTTAGATCAACAAAATTGTTATAGAAAAGGGAAATCAACTATTAGAGGAATATATCAAGCTATGGTAAAAATTTTAAACTCACTAAATAATGATAAAACTACATTTTCAATGTGCATTGACTTATCAAAGGCATTTAATAGTGTAAATCATAGTAAATTGTGTGAAAAGCTAGAGAAGTATGGCATCAGGGGGACATCTTTAAACCTTATTAAATCGTATCTCTCAAATCGTGTTCAATTTGTAGTAGAGATATAAAAATGGAAATTTACTAAAATTGAAACCAGTATCTATGAAAAATGGTGTACCTCAGGGATCAATATTAGGCCCTTTACTTTATATCTTATACACAAATGAAATTTCTAATATAACTGATAAATATTTAGTTCTATATGCTGATGATATTAAGTGATATTTTGTGAGAGAGTACCAAAGGATTATTAGTAACCAGTCAGTAATACATTAGATATATTTGAAGACTATTTTTCATCCAATGATTTTCAGTTAAATATTAAGAAAACACAAACATTACTTTTTTCAAATAGAATAAATGAAAACATTTCAATAAAACAAAGATGAAAACTTAATTTCTATCAAAAACGTAAAATTCCTTGATATGCATATAGATAGACGGTTAGATATAGATTACTTAGCAAAAAACATTGACAGTTACTGTTATGCATTAAGGGGCCTAGTCGGGAAAAAGCTTCGGATAGCTGAGTCACTCTCTAGAAAGTGTTTAAACATGCGCCGCTGAATAATTTTGCTCTTGACTATACCTTCACTGGACGTTTTATTCACCGACTTCATTGAGGTGCGATTCCCGATAGAGGTAACACTTCCTTGCTCCATTTGTAGTGACAAAGATACTTATTTAGAAAATTCTTTTTAACCAAATAGTACGGAATAAAAGTTTGAAACTTGCTGAGCATAATTATGAAGATTCATTCTAGACGACATGTATGAATTTTACCTCGAATTTTACCGATTGATATCATAATTCAGGAGCTAATCACGTCCAAATTTCATCTTAATGGTAATTTCAGAAAATGTAAGTACTGATGAAGCACTTTCAGCATATCATGCATATATAAACTCCAGAATAAGGTATGGAATTATTTTTTGGGGAAATTCTGTTGACTTGCAAAGAATATGTGCACTACAAAAAAATGCTTACGTCGTATACATAACATGAAACAAACTGAAAGCTGTAGAGAAATTTTTTTTCAAAAATAAAGTTTTAACATTAACTAGGCTATACATTTATCAATCTGTAATATTTGTAACTGTGCCACGTTCTTCCTGTATTTCCAATGGTCTCAGTCATTTAAGCATATATTTAGAGGAGGAAGAATTATTTAGTTAGAGCATGAGATTTTCCCAGGGTCTTTAATAGAGTGGCATTTAGAGATAAACTAAAATAAATGCATACGCAAAAAAAATAACTAATAAATAAATAACATTAACAATAGTTGGTTGAACTTACCTACCTATTAGTAGAGATACCAGTCAAGGCCAACAGCTAACAGTGATACCGGGCTGGTTGCAAAGTTAATAAAGAAAATTTGAGCGCCACCTGATTTGATCCTGATTAGGTATCGTTGGCTACTATCAATAATTATCACTCAAAATCACGAAAGGCAAGAGGTTACAAGAGTAGAGTAGGTAATTTAAAAAAATAGTGTGTACACAAGTAAATATACATATATTAAAAATACCATTAAATAATAACTATTACCCTCAAAATTAATTATTTCAAAATTACAATATTGTACCAAAAATAAAGTTAGGTTAGGTTAGGTTATTGTGAGTGGGTCCTTGTGGACTCTCCACTGCGGCCATTAGCAGGCCTATTGTGGCTCACTCCTAATTATATTTCACCCAATAAGTTCAGTCTCTTAATGAAACTGATAACTTTATTGGGTGAGAATGTGTCCAGATCCTCTGGCAGAAGTTGTCCTTTGCCAAATATTGAAAATCGGATCCTCTTCACAGCGGGACAGGTGCATAAGACGTGGTCTGCCTTCTCATCATCCTCCAAGCATAGACGGCACTCGGCGTTTTCCGCTAGGCCGAGGTTATGCAGATGATAGTCTAGTGGGCAGTGCCCGGTATATAGGCCTGTTAGAGTTTTCAAGTTTACCCTGTTTAACTCTAAAAGTTTCTTAGTTGTTGATTTCAAAGGGTATTTTATAAACGCCTTCGAATGAACTAACCCTGGTAACTCTTCCCAATACTGCAGAGTTTTCCTTTCAGTTCAGGTTGGGATAGCCATCTTAGCAGTACTTGAAATAAAATAAAGTACTCGCATTAACAAAAAAAGAAAAAAAAACAGAAACCACTAGAATACTAATAGGTATTAAGAAGGTCTTAGAAATTCATACATTCAAAAGTTACCAAGTATATAGCTATATTCTAGTTCACAGCCTTTTACCTTATCAATGTAAATTTAATTAATTATTATTAAATAATTTCACATTTAATTATTTATCAAAGAATAATTTAGTATTTAATAACTGATGCAATAATATCATAAAGTATATATAGTTATGTATATATGTACAGACATAGGTGTGCGTCTGTGTAAGCAAATTAATAAATCATTGAAAATAATGTCCAGGTTAGAATTGCCTGGCAAAACTAATATGTATAAATTATGCACAACCCTGGATATATAGATACCCGTATACTCATGTGTATGCCGGTATAAATAAGTTAATGTGCCAACTTCTGTAAAAAAAATATGAATTTTAAATTTTCAACAAATGAACACTACTGTGAAAAAAAAAAGAGATTTAAAATGGTAGTACAGCTGATATCAATTATTTACACAATGATTATTAACAATTTATCGTAAAGTATGTTTAATATAAATGATTTTAAATTTAAGTACCAATGACTAACCCGGTTATAAACTGTTAGACCAAATTTGATGGTCTTTACATATTTATCAGCACGCACAGTTGTCTTCTATTATTTCCTCTAGGTGTAAGGAAAATGTTCAAGCCAAAGAAAATTCTTATAGTAAGTACATACCAGGGCAACTGCGACTTCTAAAATACCTAGAGAAGAACAGAGCACAACAACGTCCTTAAAAAAAAAACACACCAGCCACGAGGTCAATCGGGTGTATTCAACCAAGGAATATTCTTAAATATATGTATCCAGAATGTTCCAAGATGGTTAGCAATTTCTAGCGACATACAACAACAGCTGTTTTAGATAAACCCCGCCAAGGAAAACCCTAAAATGAATAGCACGAACTAATAAATACTCCTTGTTTAAGAGTTAACAATAATCGTTATTTAGATAAATATAAATTTAGCATACCTCTATGGAGGGCTTCAGAAGATGCACTTGAGCACCACAATAACTTTAAAGAAACGTTGTTCTAAATCCTCTTGCAGAGACAAGATTTTCATAACATAACTATACTAAATAATTATTAAACGGTAATATGAAAATCACAAAAAGTCTTTGAAAATGGATATATCCCTAAACTATGGATTACAGAAATTACTTTCCACTTTCGCACGATGAACAACATTTAACCCAAGTAAAAGAAAAATTGCCGTAAAAAAAATTAAGTTTTTACTAACCTAGAAATACCAAATAAACTGACGAATAGTGATGCGAAGAATCGAATTAAATAATTCGAATAATTCGATTATAAGATTAATCGAGTTATTTCGATTAATTATTTTAAAAATATCTCGAGATTATTTAGTAGTATTAAAATAGTAGTGCTCAGCGGTCAGCTGGAGAATCGAGTGAAGAGAGAGATATATCAAATAAAAATATACTAGTATCAAAAGGAGATGTAATACAAGAAAATTGCTCGTACTAGAAAACTTTTAGAATTAATCGAATTAGTAAACGTACTGAAGACTGAATGTAGTAGTTCTAGGAGTAGGTAAATTCGCAGATGAAGGCGCAATATGACATATGAGGCATTCGCTGATTTCGATGCAGTGCAACAGAAATAGGCGGTGTGTTCTGAGCAAGTGAAATCGGCGTCATAAACTTCTGAAAATGTAACTAAATTCTTTTAAAATTTACAGTTTGTGTAAATATTATAATTGATGACAGTAAGACAGTGAAAGATGATATGACAGACCACGTCTCCACAGAGTGCTGCCGTGAAGTGTTTATGTCAGGTATGTGGTTCATGTTTATAAAAATTATAAGTGAAACAATAATTCAGTTACCCTAAAAACTTACATCTCTAATTGTACTTTCTTAAAATGCCAATAAACTATTAACTATTTTATTCCGATTTATTTCATTCTGCGGTCGTGAATATAATAATTTGATTAAATATCTCAAATTTTCATCCTGACATCATCGATAGCTAATTCGATTAAATATATCGAATTATTAATTCTATTATGAAATACTCAATATTACTAATATCTCGATTATAAAAATATCCCGATTATTCCCATCACTACTGACGAACATTAGCCAACTCTTGGGAAGGAAAAGGGTATTAATTCTTAAAGCAGTGAAATTGAACAAATGAAGTTATTTAAACCATAGTGTTATAAAATGTCCTTCTGGGGAACTTTATTGCATTCGATAATGTTACTTAATAAATAAGATATTAAAATTATTAGCATCGACTGAATCAAATACAAAGACGTCGCCAAAAGCAGTTCTACTGAAGCCCTATACCCCCTTTATCCCGCTTCTACAGCTCCATAATAATCAGAGCCCAGTTGGTGGCGGGTATCTAGTGGCGATTAGATAAAATAAATCGGTACATCTATTCTAACATTTTCTAGCAGAACACTTCTTTTGTACTACATCCCAATTTAATTATCCACACGTCAATTTGGTGAAGAATTTTATATTGTATGGTAACTTGGTTGTAGAGTGACGGCAGGGGAATGTAAGCGATAGTATGACTGTTAAGAGTGTCCTGCAATATAATAGCCTAGGACTATCACATGTATATCTAGCCAGCCGCGATCGTGTCCAAATTTTTAATCGTAATATTTTGATTTTGGTGTGTTGTACTGGATCATTCACATGAAAAATTATTCGGATTAAATTTTAAGAGATCGTGTGTAAGATGAAGCATAAAGCACTAATTATGTAAATGTGTTGCTTGTTGTAAACTTAAATTAAATTTGTTTAAACAATTAAAAAATATTGATATTTTTGCATCAACAATTTATTTTCTTATTTAGTAAAATTCCAACAGAAAATGTCATGACTTTTTGTTGTATTCAATAATTTATATATTAAATTTTTGAGTTGTAAATACATAGGTACGTACTTGAATTTGTCTATATTCAACCTTTCACAAGTATATTAAAAGATTTTTTTATGAAATACAAGTTTTTACATTTATAAATATATAACCTCTGCAAAACCAATTGACGATTTTTTTCTTTTAACTCTTCTTTTTGAATTGATTACAAATACAACATACTTTTTCGTACTCACGCGCATAATATGATTTCTACCAAGTCGCAGCGGTCAATACGGCAATCGAAGAAATACATTTTGTTGTTAAATAACATAGTCAAGGGCATCCTGACTGGAGAGTAGCGAGTGCGCGTTGTAGATAATTCAGAAACAAGGGTTAAAAGTAAAAAATTGTCAAATTGTTTCAGCAGAGGTTATTATTAGATAATTCAAAGAAGATGTAAAGAAATCGATTTTAGAAATTCCATTGTTTACTTATACAGGGGGCAATAGTGCGTCGGACTTCAAAATCTCAAGTTCTACGATAGCTAAAAATTTTTAAAAAAATTCAAACAAACTAGATAAAAGAGTCTGTAACCGGAAATTATTTTTGAATATACATTGCGAGCCAAGACGAAATTACAGGATCAAGTGCTTTTTTTTTTAAATGGAATGTTTCAACAAAAAAAATCCATTACATCTAAGTGGTTGGGAGATAGTCAATAATAATATAGGAATGAATAGAGCCTAGAAAGAGGGTCCAAAAAATGTACTGATATACATAACATTCCATTGTATAACTCAGAATTATGAAAACACAAAATTCAAGCACATAATAATTACAGGCTCACATAGCAATCCTCAACAAGCAATGTGGAAACTCATAAACAACAGTAAACACGTTTCTCACCAAGTTACTGATAAGATTACATCAAATGACTTTAACAAATACTATGCTAATGTAGCTGAAAATATAGTGAAAGAATTACCACTTAGTAATAATATCTACACCGATTTTCTGGAAAACTTCATAACACCCAATATTTTCAACTTTACTATAGTTTCCACAGAGTCCGTACTCATGACTATAAACAACTTAAAAAATAAAAAATGTAAAGATGTGTACGACATGAACACAAAAATAATAAAGGCAATCAAACACTCCATATTGTTACCCCTAACAGTATTAATAAATATAAGCATTAGCAATAACATATTCCCCGCTTGCTTAAAAATATCAAAAGTTGTTCCCATCTACAAAAAAAAAATGACATAGATGATCCCACTAATCATAGGCCTATCTCAGTTATTCCATCTTTAGCGAAAATCTATGAGTTAATTTTAAAAGCTCAATTAAGGGGCCTAGTCGGGAAAAAGCTTCGGATAGCTGTGTCACTCTCTAGAAAGTTTTTATACATGCGCCGCTGAATAATTTTGCTCTTGACTATACCTTCACTGGACGTTTTATTCACCGACTTCATTGAGGTGCGATTCCCGATAGAGGTAACACTTCCTTGCTCCATTTGTAGTGACAAAGATACTTATTTAGAAAATTCTTTTTAACCAAATAGTACGGAATAAAAGTTTGAAACTTGCTGAACATAATTATGAAGATTCATTCTAAACGACATGTATGAATTTTACCTCGAATTTTACCGATTGATATCATAATTCAGGAGCTAATCACGTCCAAATTTCACTTATATTTACAGTATAAATTTTCCCTACATAAAGTGAAAATTAATTAAAATAGATATACATGTACCCTCTAGTACACTTTCAACTACTGATCCTCCAAATTTGGTGTAATTTGACCAAACCGTATGGAAGAAATAAATTTTGAAAAATTACCTTACAAACACTGGTTCGATTAGCCCTCTTAACTAATTATTTTGAGAGTCAAAACTTATTTAATCCAAATCAATTCGGATTTAGAAACAATTTATCAACCACATTAGCAATAGACAAATTAACAACTATAATTAACTCAGGCTTTGAACAGAAAAAATTCACTTGCTCTAAGTTCTTAGATCTCACTAAGGCATTTGATTGTGTATCACATCAAATCCTCATAAACAAATTGTATTTTTATGGTTTCACAACAGACAGTGTCATGCTAATCGAATCGTATCTCAGTGACAGACAACAATATGTTATTTACAATTATATCAAATCAAGTCCACTTAGAGTGAATACTGGTGTCCCACAAGGGTCAGTCTTGGGGCCAGTTCTCTTTCTAATTTATATAAACGATTTGACTCTATCCATAGATAGTTCAACTTATGCCATCTTATTCGCTGATGATACAAATCTCACTGAATGCAATACCAACTTACAGGCGTTATTGGAAGGAATGGAAATAACAAAATCTAAGTTGCAAAATTGGTTTCTTTCGAACCAATTGAATCTTAATACTTCAAAGACTGAGACAATGGATTTTGGCCTTAGAAATATGAACCAAATAGAAAATCCAGATTCAGTTAAGTTTCTTGATGTTTATATAGACTACAAACTATCTTGGGAAAATCACACTGACTACGTTTGCAATAAAATTTCAAAAAATATATACCTGCTTCGTAGTTTGGCTCATCGGGTATCAACAGAAACACTAGTCACGGCCTATCACAGCCTCATTCACTCTGTGATATCTTATGCTATCCTTGTATGGGGACATGCTAGCTCAACGTCTAGAGTGTTTTCCATGCAAAGGCGAGCAATAAGAGTAATTGCAGGGCTAAAATTCAGAGACGACTGTAAATCCAATTTTATAGAATTTAAAATTTTAACTGTCCCGTGTATGTATATTCTACAATGTTTAATATATATAAAAAATAATTTAAGCACATACACAACTCGTGACAAAATTCATTCATACCAAACGCGACACCGAAATAACTTGGCTACTAACTACTTAAGATTAGCAAAAACTAGAGATGGCACTGCATACTGGGGCCTCAAGTTCTATAATGCTCTACCTCCAGAGATTAAACTTCTTACGGAGACATCCTTTAAATTCAGAATTAAACAGTTTCTTGTACACAACGCTTTTTACACCATAGAGGAATTTTTATACAGTTACATAACTACAATATAATACCTAATATGAAACTGAAGATGAAAATGTTTCATGTTTTCTTTTAATTTCATGTATTCCTTTTAATTTTAACTTAATACTGTGTTAAAAAATTATTTTATCTTATACCTATAATTTATTTATTTTTTACTATAATATAGCAATTATTTTACCAAATTGATATAACAATTTCAGTGTACGTTCTTTTAACTATTTATATTTAAAATTATATGTATCATTTCTACAAATTCTTGACTTGTGTAAATACTTGTGTATAATCAACACCAATAAATATCAATTCAATTCAATCAATTCAATTCATTAAAAAAAGGCATTTGATCCTGTAATTTTGTCTTGGCTTGTGCTGTATATTCGAAAATAATTTCCAGTTATAGACTTTTTTATCTAGTTTACCTGAATTTTTTTTTTGATTTCTAGCTATCGTAGATTTCGAGATATCGAAGTTCGATGCACTATTGCCCCACCCTTTTGACGGATTGAAAATATGTATGCAAATTCACGTATTTTCAAACTTTTACAAATTTAACTTATTTGATTCAAACAATTACCTGACTACGTTTCTGGCTGGCACTTTCATAATCAGTACTTCATCCACGATCTCAAAAAAAATTGAATCTAAATACTTAGATAGATGTTCATGCGCCAGTACGCCCTGTTCTAATTATATTGTATAGTTGGTGATTTTATCTTGATAACATTTCGATCTGATACAACTTTTTTATTTTTTAAAGTTATTAATATGAATGAAAAACAAAATTACAGGATCCGTTACAAGTTTTTTTGTCATCAGAAAAACAAAAAACTGTCAATAGAAAAATATATGTATTTTTTTTAAATGGAACACCCCCTATATTTATTTAATTGGTTGGTTAGCATATTTCATTCTGATTTCAGTGATATAGCACTTTATACTTTGATCTAGTAGTTTTCGATTTATTCCCAAAAATGTAAAATATTTATTGTATGATATAGTGTGTCGTGGAAACAAAATGGTAAGTACTAATTTTTTGACATATAAACAAACAATAATTAAGCACATCAGTGTGGCGCAGAGTTTATTGTGCTTTTTGTAGTTATATCATTCAAAATGATATCATTTTCACAATGGTATTCTGTCAGTTTAGTGTTCAAGAAATAAGGAGTGTCATGCCTCAAATATACTTCTTGAACACTAAACTGACTGAAATACTATTGTGAAAATAATAATCAACTTAAGTGAAATAACTAGAAAAAAGTATGTATGTAGAATAGTACAGTAGACCTATTCAAATTGGGCTATGTGCACCATACAGGGTGATCGCTAGAGCCTTGCAAACTTTCATGTTTCAGGACCGGGTGTTGGCAACTTTTTAAATAAAGCTTTATTTTATGTATATAAAATCATATTATAAAAAACTTTTGTTATAAAATTATTCTCTACCGCTAATATTTAGAGCACTTTACTCGTTAAGCAGAATCCAAGTATTTTGATTTTCCTCGTACACTACGACTCACATGATAATTTTATTTCACATTTCTATTGTTTTGGAGGATGCGTCAACTTTAAACAACAGTGAAATTTGCTGAAAAATCAATAATAAAGTTTTCCATATGTTGCAAACTTTCTGGACCACACTGTATAACATTTAAGTATGTGCAGAAACTTTCATTTTTCTTTCCTTTAAAACAGTTACTGCATTATTTTTAGGTAATCTGAATAATTTTTATTTTATTAAAAGTTGTAACATTCTAATCTGTGTTGCACAGTTATTTACATTTTTCCATTTAGAACATAAACCTGATGCTAGTAGTAAACTACTGCAGCCGACGAGTGCAGTGAGGGCATGGAGGCGCATGTCGAGAAATCCAAATATTTTATCAGTAATTCTTCAGCCTGCCCACAGTATTGCACTTAAAAAAGGTTTTGCATAAGAGAAGCATAAGCATATCCAAATATATGACGTGAAGTAGAAACTTCGATGGGATACTGATTAGTGATTATGCCACCTAGCAGAGAAGCTGGGCTTTATAAGACGGTTACTTTAAAGAAAACTAAGACATTAAACTATTCAGTGTTTACTGTTACAGTATTAGTTCTAAACGGTTAACAATAGATACTTTTTGTGTCGCCGTCCCGTGTTCACCGGTGATAAATTGGCTTCAGCAAAGAACAAGGGATTTATTCCTCTTAATAGATATAAACTTAATGTTATTAGCTTAATAAATGTATAAAAATCTAGCGCGCGCCTATGGTATGTCAGTAACAGTGGTAAAACAGTTATATCTCTAAATATAAGAAACTACCTTTCAATACAACACACTTATATTAGAGGACATCTAAAGTTGACAAAATTAATATACATTAGTTTTATTTAATTTTTTTAAATGAAGAATTTTAGTTAATTTATTTTAATGAAGAATTTTAGTAAAATACGTTTTGATGATATTGAACTGTAACAACTGAAAACTCTTTAAAAATTGTGATAGAAAACATGACTACACAACCAGAAACAAAAATGATGGTATATCTGAAAAATGTAACTATACATACATATATACAAAAAAAGACTGAATTCAGTATCATAAGAATATAGAACAGTTTTCCCCTTACTCTAAGAAACCTTAACTCAAGTTTACTTGAAGAAACTATCCTCTCAATAAACCATACTATAATATATAAGATTTCTTTTGTGATAAAGATAAAGATGTATTATGTAGAATAAAATAGTGTAAATTGTCTAAAAGCGTGTCTCTTTTTTTGTTTTTATTTATTGTTTTTACTTCTGTATATTTAAGAGGGCTAATCGAAGCAGTGTT
This sequence comes from Rhamnusium bicolor, assembly GCA_029963845.1. Classification (NCBI taxonomy): domain Eukaryota; kingdom Metazoa; phylum Arthropoda; class Insecta; order Coleoptera; family Cerambycidae; genus Rhamnusium; species Rhamnusium bicolor. Next base: position 1,050,816 of record JANEYF010000366.1, on the reverse strand, counting down.
TGTAAGGTGATTTTTCAAAATTTATTTCTTCCATACGGTTTGGTCAAATTACACCAAATTTGGAGGATCAGTAGTTGAAAGTGTACTAGAAGGTACATGTATATCTATTTTAATTAATTTTCACTTTATGTAGGGAAAATTTATACTGTAATATAAGCGAAATTTGAATGTGATTAGCTCCTGAATTATGATATCAATCGGTAAAATCAAGGTAAAATTCATACATGTCTTCTAGAATGAATCTTCATAATTATGCTCAGCAAGTTGCAAACTTTTATTCCGTACTATTTGGTTAAAATGAATTTTCTAAATAAGTATCTTTGTCACTACAAATGGAGCAAGGAAGTGTTACCTCCATCGGGAATCGCACCTCAATGAAGTCGGTGAATAAAACGTCCAGTGAAGGTATAGTCAAGAGCAAAATTATTCAGCGGCGCATGTATAAAAACTTTCTAGAGAGTGACACAGATATCCGAAGCTTTTTCCCGACTAGGCCCCTTAAGTTATATTTCTAATGCTTGTTATATTTGAATTATGTAGTATCAATATTGAAATGTTTTGTATTAGATGACAAGTTCCATACCCTTAAAGGGTATTTATAATATTGGGAACGAATAAAGATATCTATCTATCTATGTTAAAAAATAACGAAGTTCACAATTGTCATATCCACATGAACTTCGGATGCCCTTTTCTAGACTAAGTGTGGGCAAAAATTCCCACAATCCCCTACGAACTACCTGCCAAACTCATTTTCTCTAAAATCGGAGTTGGAATAATTCTGACCTCGGGGGACGATGTAGATATGATAGGTATATTGTAAAATAATAATTGTTTTATAATTGCATTCATCATTCATTTTGTACTATTATTTATCATAATACAAAGAACAATGTCTATACAACATTGATTCATTTATGTACCCTCTATCTACAATATATAACAACAGAATCATGTCTTTATAATATCTTGGGAATATCCATAATAGTATGTTAGTTTATGTATATCCTAGCATGCCATTTATGACATGTTATATACATTACTATACATATATATTATTTATGTTGCTTCTGGTTACATTTTTATGTGTTTATTTATTACAGTGTGTACAACAAAATTTTTATTAATATTTGTTTCTGTTTAGGCTCTTCTAACTGAGAATTTTATTATGCGAGATACAATTGTGCAAGCAAATGGAAAAGTTTTACCAGAAAATGATGAGAATAAATACCATGTTTTCTTTACTGATATTTATACAGATAAAATTCCTAAAAACCGAGAATTAAAAATGAAGAAAAAGTTGTACGAATTTTATACTGCTCCGATTACAAAGTTTTGGGCAAATTCTGTGAGTAATTAAATCATAAACGAAGTTGATACTGTTATTAACTTAGTTTTTTTCAGGTTGCATATATAACATTTTTTAATAATACTCAGTTATACTGTTTTGGTTAAAATGAATATGATGCCTTCTTGGCAAGAATGGATGGCAATAGCATTTGTATGCTCATTAGGTTGTGAAAAATTACGTGAATTGTTTTCTTCAGAACCTGCAGGCCTAGCACAAAAATTATCTGTATGGTCATGGAATATGTGGAATCCATGTGATATGGCTGCTGTACTGATCTTCCTTGTGGGCATGTCACTCAGATTTAGAGAAGATACTTTTAAAATAGGCCGAGTTATATATTGTATAGATTGTATTTATTGGTATCTTCGGATTTTGAATATTTTAAGTGTAAATAAATATTTAGGTAAGTGTATTTAATTAAAAATTTGTATATATAGATTTGATTGTTTAATTGATTTTTTTAGGACCACTGGTGACCATGATGGGTAAAATGGTCAAAAATATGATATACTTTGTAGTTCTCTTGTTAATTGTACTTATGAGTTTTGGTGTGTCAAGACAGGCTATTTTATTTCCCAATCAGGAAGCCAGTTGGACTATAGCTAGAGATGTAAGTTCTTGTTGTACAGTCCTTGGTCATTTTATTAACACATACTTTGAGCAAATATGTTCATTAGGGTAGAACAAAAAATTCCGACATAGTGATAAGTGGTTAGTGTTACTACCCATCAGACATCACTGACCGATAGAGACCTGCAAAGCAGATTTACAGGAAACAACTATCTTGGTACCTGCATTGTAGGTCTCTAACTAAGGTATAGTTTAAAGAAAATTTCTTTTTGATTTCTGCAGTATATAATAAAAAATCATTCATTATCGTTCATATTATTATTTAATAAAATATTGCATTTTGAATTCAAAATAACACAAATTATATTTTTTAAAACATCTATGAAAACGAATAAAAACATTTAAATAATATACATATTTATTTCAGATATTAAAGTAATTCCATATATTGATTAATTCGGGAATGCACAAAATATAATTTTGGCATTTTTTGAAATCTCTACATAACACAAAAAACAGTGTGTAAAGGATTTTTTTATTTTTTCTTTTCAAAAGTTATTCAACATTAAAATATGATTGCTGTTACGCGCGCCGGGCGAGTCGATGCGGTGACGTTACAGAATCGAGTGCTAGTGCAGAAAGTAGGTAAAGCACGTTGTTAAACGTAAGCAAGTCGTGTTATTTGTGATTTGTGTTGTGAAATTTTAAGTGAAGTAATTATAATAATCAATTCTTCTAAATTATCATATTACTGGTACATCGCACCGATATGTGAAAATACCTCAATAAAAATGCCAGAAAAAACTTTTATCTAAGTTCCCAAGAAACGGAAAATGTAGAAAAGAGTAGTTAAAGATGGGATCCAAAGGAGTTTTCGAAAACAGATTGCGTTTTGTATGGGTGGATCTTGTTGATGTGAGTAATTAAAAAAATATATGCAAAGGCAATAAAAAAAAATGTGTAAAGTATATGGTAGGGTAACAACAGGGATCCTGGGTTTCAAACGATTTCTTTCTCATTTTTTTTTTATGTTATTTTGGGGCACTAACGACGATATTTTCCAAAGTGGAGAGCCTACTGGGTGCTACTGAAAATCATCAGACACAGTTGTCAATTATATCCCACTTGGGTGACGCATTTTTATTAAATGTTATTATTTAAATAGATTTTAATCACACTCGCAGTTCTTACTTGAAAATGATAAAGGGACATCCAAAAATGTTTTTTCTAAAAGTACATACATACAGTGTGTATATAAAATTCTTATCTAACAAAGGTATTTTTTTATAAAACAAAAACATTTAAGTATACCGGGTGTAACAGGATCATTTTACACTCCCCCTTTCTCCTTTAGTTTTGAAGATAATTGATTGAAATTTAGGATATCCTATATACATAATAAGCGGCACTTTTTTTACATACAAGTGATTTTTTTCTTTCGATTTTTTGAATGGAACACCCTGTATATTATTGCATTTTGAATTCTGCATTCAACGATACCACATAAGTGACATTTCAAACGTCAATATTTTTTATAATATAATTTTTAGTTTTCACTTTAAGTGTGCCATGACGGTTCCGATTGATTCTAAATGACCCGTGTAATGCTACAAAAATCGAAATCCTGTCAAAAATACTAAATTACGTGATTTATGAGCAAATAAAGTTCATCAAAATGGTTTTTGGAGAAAAACTCAATTTTTTTCAAATGGAACCATATTGGTACCGTGGTATCATTTATTAGTACTATTAATAAGGAATTTATTCATATGTCATATTAAAATGTGCGATAAATACAAACAAAATTACAGCTAGAAGAAAATAGGAAAATACAATTTTGTTCTAATTACCTTGTTATACATAAGGTGGCTTTGGAATACAAAAAATGAACACAAACCATTACAACAGTTGTTCAAAATGCTGTCCATTAACGTCAATGCACATCTGAACTCGCATAGCTGTTTCTCGAAGAACGTTCGATAATTGCTGGGCCGTTATGCTATTAATTGCGCGTCTTACTCGTAGCTCTAGGTCTTCACGGGTTGTAACAGCGGTTACGTAGACAATATTTTTTGAATGACCCCAAACAAAGAAATCAAGGGGTGTTAAATCAGGTGATCTTGGAGTCCACCTCACAGGACCATTCGTCCAAATCACGTTTGCTCCGAATCTCCGTTGAGGGTAATCAATTACTATCCTTGAATTATGGGGCGGGAGCGCCAGTCTTGTTGAAATACATTCCTTGTCGTAAATGGAATACCTTTCCATTTACGACAGGGAATGTATTTCCAACAAGATGGCGCTCCTCCCCATAATTTAAGGATAGATTCAGCTAAACTGTCCTCAATTTCATTTTGCAAAAATCGCAAGTATCTGGCACCAGTCAGGGGTCCTGCAAATATTATTGGAACAATGATTCTACTACCGATTATTCCAAGCCAAACATTGAAACCGAACCGCACTTAAAAGTTACCCTCCCGTAATAAATTATGATTTTCTTGGGACCAATATTTTATATTTTGTCAGTTAAATAATCCCAAATTTGTAAATCTAGACTCGACCGAAAATAAAATCATTCCTAAAAAATCATTGTTTGGCTGCACGTTATACTGCAAAATTCAATTGCAATATTCCATCCTACGTTCGTAATCATTTTCGTACAAGTGCTGCTGCAATTAGTATTTGAAAAGTTTATAGTGGTATTCAGTACAAAATTCGGCTTACTGTTTGATGACTGATTTCCAATTCAAACCCAATTTGCCTTAAAGAAAAAGTCTTATCAACTTCTACTCGAGCCAAAACATTAATTTCCGTTCTTTCGTCAAGAATAAAATTTTCTTCGGGATCAATGTTGGGCTCACTTTGAAATTGATTTTCAAGATGATTAAAATAATTTCTCGCTGGACATTGTCTATCAGGATATCGTTCGGCATAAAGATGTCTAGCCGCAACGGCATTTTTTCTACATTCCCCATAAATAATTAACATGTACACTTTTTCATCTCTTGTATAAATTTGCGTCATTTTGAACACAATTAACAAGAATTTTAAACAATTTTTAATGCAATAAAACAATAAAAACACCAGTAAACCAACAAATGTTTGACAAGCTAAATATTTCATTGTTTTCAAAGCCACCTTAATTAGTTACTTCTTAACATTTAATGAGGGCTAACGTTTTCAGGCCCACAAGTTGGCAACACTGGTTGTGTAAGGTCGTGTCAAAAGTTATTGTTAGGCGCGGGAAAAGTTTATAGTGTTTTATTATAATTATTTCGTACACCAGTAAATAAAAAACCTTGTTAATTGTGCCTCAATGTTGTGCAGTTCCATTTCGTTCGGAAACAAAAGGCGGACATATGCTTCTGAGAGACAAAACTCGCCTAAAACAGTGGTTGATAGAGATAACTTTCCTCCTTCGAAACATTCATGTGTTTGTAAGAAACATTTAAATCCTGACGATTATACGTTACCAAAGGAGTCTGCTACAGAAAATTATGAGTAATATTCATGTACATTCGTTGTTTTCATCATACTCATTCTTGATATAACCTAACTTTAATGACATAAGACACCTCTGATAAGTACAATAATTTCCCTACTGAGCAAGTAAATTACTACTTTCCCCTTCTGCCATCATTGTGTTAAATGTATTTCAACTAATTTTTATAAAAATTACTAAAAACTAGCGTTAAAAAGCCATAGTAAACATTAACATTCAGTGACATTGACCTTTCCGTATACTAGCACCTCTCGTGGTGAATTCAAGCGCGTTAACCCTCATTAGAACAAAATTGTATTTTCTTATTTTCTTTTAGCTGTAATTTTGTTTGTAATTATCGTACATTTTAATACGACATATGAATAAATTCCTTATTAATAGTACTAATAAATGGTACCATGGTACCAATATGGTTACATTTGAAAAAATTTTTTTTTTCACTAAAAACCATTATGATGAACTTTATTTGCTCATAAATCACGTAATTTAGTGTTTTAGACGGGATTTCGATTTTTTCTAGTATTACACGGGTCATTTAGAATAAATCGGAACCGTCATGGCACACTTAAATGGAAAACTAAAAATTATATTATAAAAAATATTGACGTTTGAAATGTCACTTATTTGGTATCATTGGATTCAGAAAATTATGCAGAATTCAAAACTGCAATAATATACAGGGTGTTCCGGCGTAGCCGGAAGAGAAAAAAAAAATCACGTGTGTCAAAAAGTGCCGCTTATTATGTATATAGGATATCCCAAATTTCAATCAATTATCTTCAAAACTAAAGGGTGTACCATAACCCTGTTACACCTGGTATAGATTTGTGGGTTTTGATTCTATCTATAAACAAAAATTTAGGAACCAGAATGCCATTAAAATTCTTTTAATAAATTTCCAGTTTTTTGTTTGGGAGTGTTTACAATACAATATAATGTTATGTCGGCATAAATATCACAGACTAGAATCTACAAAATAATTTTATGAAACAACCACTCATAATTAATGCATGAACTAGGTAGCGTACCGTTCACCATCCTAAGATATTGTGGTCCGTGACATCGCGCCAATAGGACAGCTTTCTTACAGCATCTAATATTCCCGGAAATTCAATTAGTAATTTAAACATTTTCCAGGTAAAAATTATTAAAACAGATTTCATAATTGTTAATGTTTAAGGGGGCTAATCGAACCAGTGTTTGTAAGGTAATTTTTCAAAATTTATTTCTTCCATACGGTTTGGTCAAATTACACCAAATTTGGTGGATCAGTAGTTGAAAGTGTACTAGAGTGTACATGTATATCTGTTTTAATTAATTTTCACTTTATGTAGGGAAAATTTATACTGTAAATATAAGTGAAATTTGAACGTGATTAGCTCGTGAATTATGATATCAATCGGTAAAATTCGAGGTAAAATTCATACATGTCTTCTAGAATGAATCTTCATAATTATGCTCAGCAAGTTTCAAACTTTTATTCCGTACTATTTGGTTAAAATAAATTTTCTAAATACGTATCTTTGTCACTACAAATGGAGCAAGGAAGTATTACCTCTATCGGGAATCGCACCTCAATGAAGTCGGTGAATAAAACGTCCAGTGAAGGTATAATCAAGAGCAAAATTATTTAGCGGCGCATGTATAAAAACTTTCTAGAGAGTGACACAGCTATCCGAAGCTTTTTCCCGACTAGGCCCCTTAATAAGATTATATTAGAATATATGAATTAATTTTAAAAATCCGGCAAGTGCAGGGGGCCTATTCAATTTACTTTCAAATCGTTATGGATTTACCATTTCACTTTCTTCTTCACAACATTATTTGATGTGTTGGAATAATTTTGTGTCGCATATGTTCCTACAATATTTTCAAAAATAAAAAATAAAATTTCACTGCCTAAAAACAACCATGTAGTACGACATTTACTTCTTGTTACACGTTTTTTTATATGATTAGAAAAAAATTAATAAAACGTCAATGGAAACATTAAAAAAAAAATGATATTGAAATTGGTGACATAACGAGTTAAAGTGATACTACTTTTTCTCCGATTCATACCAAAACTGCATATTAGCCTGATTAGCTCTCTATATGTCATAACTATTTTTATTTCGAAACAGAATTTATTTATATGAACAATAATAACAACAGCATTCTATTTATAAATTACCATAGCCATACGTATATCGATCGCTTTCTTAAAGCTGAAAATAATTTGACTTATTTTGAATTTCATGTAAAATTTTCTGAATTTTGTAATCTTAACTTGTCTTGCACATAATAAAATGGAAACTTATTATTTTCACCAATGAAGACAAAATTTGAAAAATACACATTATGGCTTTACGAAACTTGTTTAATTGCCGCAGAACTCGGCTCATCGCCTCGTTCTGACATTTAAACTCGTCTCGTTAAAGATGCCATACTCAAACTTGTATCGTAAATAACTATAATTCACTTATAAATTTTAGGTATTTTTGGAGCCATATTTCATGTTATATGGTGAGGTATATGCTGATAAAATAGATCCACCTTGCGGTGAGATAGACCAAGAGGAATGTACAACTGGTAGATGGGTTTCTCCTGTGATTATGTCCATTTATTTGTTAGTTGCAAACATCTTACTTATAAACTTATTAATAGCTGTGTTCAATAACATATTTAATGAAGTTAATGCTATTGCCCATCAAGTTTGGATGTTTCAAAGATTCACTGTTGTAATGGAATATGAACAAAAACCAATATTACCACCACCATTTATAATGTTTTGTCATATTTTTTTTGTTAATCAAGTACTTACGACGAAAAATGGGGGGGTATCGAGGAAAGTTACGATAATGGCTTAAAATTATTTTTAGACCGAGATGAAATGGAGCAGTTGTACGATTTTGAAGAAGATTGTGTTGAGGGTTACTTTGGTGAACAAGAAAATAAATTACAGCAGTCAACAGAAGAAAGAATAAAAGTTACTACTGAAAGAATTGAACATCTTACTCAGGTAAATTGCAAATAAGTTACATTTTTTACTTCTTATGTAGGCTTCATTTATACAATGTGACAGAAAATACAACATCATTAAAATATTTTAATAATTTTTGCTAAACACCATCAGTAATGAAATGCATAGAACAGTGCAGCTGCTCTAGAAGACTCGCTTAACTACACAAAATGTGCTTAGGGTAGTTGAAAAGTACACGTGAGCTATTGGTATGGAATTCAGTTTAAGCAAATGTGCAGTCATCCACCTCAAGAAGATGATGCGGGGTATTATCTGAGGGAGCGTAGTTTGCAGATAGCAGGATCGTACGACATATGAATAACAGAGAGATCTATACATGCCTAGGTGTACAACATCACATCCAAGATGTAAAACAGAATAAAGGATTCTCTTTATGGCAGATACAGGCATCTGTTCCGAAAGAATTGATCTTTCCAACATTAAAAGAAGACAAAATCTCTGGACTAAAATGCTTGCCGTTCTGAGTCTGTTCTACTCTTTTGGAGTGAAATGGTCAGTGGTACCCAATTAGACAGATACCAGCAAGATGATGTGTAAGTAGTCACAGAAACATTAATTCTAGATTGTCTGTTCCTTGTGTCTATCTCCCATGTTAATGGGGGCCCGTGGAATCTCGAGCCAGTGTATGCATGGCAGAATAGTACTGAGTATGGAATGTAACATCTTCAGGAGTTCCTATCCACTATTTCGATTTGTAATAATGATTATAATAAATTTATTGATCGTAAAAATTTTCTATTACATTTTATAGACAGGTCAGTAAAACTTGAAACTGCAGGAGTGGGCATAGAAGCTTGCCGAGTGGTTGATAGACCAAATACAGAAACCGTCATCTTGAGGTTCTGGTTCACCATCACTTAACATAAGTTGTAAACTTGTGGTAGAACAAAGGGCAGTGGATTCCGGCTGGAAGGATGTACCATACTTATCTCCAAAAAGGGATCTTTCCAACCTGAGGAAATACAGACCGGACACTTGTCTCACCTTCTGCTACAGCACTGAGGACTGTTGATCTGATTCCCAGCAAATACATGAACAGCATGTTGTTAAGAAAGGCATGGCAGGTTGTAAGGGCAGCCTGTTGACAGACCTCCTTATTAAACAAGATTCAGCGCAATACAAGTGGAAGCTATTAATGGCCTGGATCAATTACTGTTAAGCATTTAACACATCTCATGAGTTATTATTATATTCTTGCTCGAATGTTTTGCGGTTACGCAGTCCAGATGGTCATTCTAATAATTGATGTACTGAGAGAAATGAAACCTACGCTTCTCACAGAATTGAAGACCATGCCAAAGATCAACTAAGTGGTTGACTAGTCAAGTGTGTAGGATTTTCAACTTTAAGTCATCTAGATTATCGGGTCTGTTTCATACTTTATTTTGTTTTTGTATACCAGACTCTCTAAATGACCCAACTAATAAAAATCCAGAGGGGCCATATCCAGAGATTGGAGTGACCATTGAATAACGCCCCTTTCCCTAATTCATTGTTGTGGAAGTCCTTGATTCAAATGTTCCCGAACATTACATACATAATGTGATGATGCTCCATCTTGATGGTTGCAGTCAAAATCTGTCATTGGGAAGTTGATCAAATTATATTATAACTTAACTAATAGTGTTTATGCATGGGATAAAAGGAAACATAAAACACAAACTAATTTTTCAAAGGACCGTTTACACATATACAAGCATCCTTACCTTAGGGTTGTTGATGGAGGGTCTCTGAACCAGGATAACGGTGACGGCTAGGCCTAGCTAATTCACACACACACAAAAATTGAAAAGAGAGTTCTTATTAAGCACAGTTGATGTTTCAACAGAAGATAAACACATCTATACATATGTAGAAAAATATGTTCTGCCCATTTGAACACAACTTACAAGCTTCACTTCTAATCTGGTTCTGTCAACCATCAATTCCCGCCCAAAAGTCGGTGTCGGCGTAATTCCCACCAGTCAGGAGACTATATGTACCAACTTAATGCCAAATAAATAATAACAAAAAAAGCGCATAATTACAAAAAATTTAAACCGTGAAGGCAGAACAAATACTTATAATTAAAAATGGAATTTGACTAAGTAATTTTCGTTTTGTAAATTAATTTGTAGGTTTAAGACATCCATTACAGGGCGTTTCCGAGGTTGAATATTTTATTTTATTATTATTTTATTTTCTAATAATTTCCACAATTAGTTTGTCATTTATGTATGTTATATGCATATTGCCATATTATTTCTTTTCTATGCTTATTTTGTCACATGATTTATTCTACTTTACTATATAAACTTTAGTGGTAATATTTAACACTTTTGTTACAATTTTTTTTCCAGAAAGTTGAAGATATTCATACAAAAGAAAATATGCAAACAACCGTGTTACAAAATTTGGAAGTTCGCTGTCGAAAATTTACAGAACAGCTTCAGGATGTTACAAATGAGTTAGAGGCACTTCGCCTGTTAGTTCAAAATCAGTCTGTTGAGATGGTTGTTCCTTCTGCAGCTGTAAGCAAAGGTTTGTTGGAAAGGTCAACTAGTGAGCAAACTGAAGCACTATCTGAAATTGAATCTGGAACTGGTCAGTTGGTATTACAACCAAATAGGAAAAAAAAACTATAATTAGATCACTTACTGAAGTGAGGCCAGATGCATATATTTTTGATAATGGACAACATATTGAGTATCGATATGAAGAGAGCAATAAAGAATATGATAACATATCAGTGAATGGTAAGTTAAATCTGTCACTGATTGATAAAATAAGCTGAATTTTGGAGAACAAAGAACATGTTAGCAATATTTTGCGATCTGTCTAAAGCGTTTGACTGTGTGGACCATAATATATTTTTAGCAAAATTAGAGTATTACACAATTAGAGGTATATGACACAGCTGGCTTAAGCCTTATTTGACAGATCGCTAAATCATTGTAGAACTCGTGGATTACACAAATGACATTTATAAAAAGGTATAGCCTGAATCTAAACCTCTGAGATGTGGTGTGCCTCAGGGATTAATTTCGGGACCATTTGACCCCTGCTCTACCCCTTTTTCGGTTGTGCTAGTGATTAAAAGCACACCACATAATTTAAGTCACCATGATAATGACAGCAATTTTAATTGAATGCCACGGCCCATTTTTTTCCATAGTAGTCTTATTTTGACAACTCTGGCGGATTAGTAACTGGATTAAGACGCCAACAGTGATATACACCATCAAACAACACTGAATAGGATTTGAGCAATCTGTTGACTGTAGATGTCCCGAGGAAGGAAATTTACAAAATGACACTAGCAATTCCACACCTCGAGGTTCTGCCAAAGACACTTTTAGAAGACAGAGGAAGTGTGCCCAGCAATCACTATGGTGGAAGTCCAACAACTCTTGTTAGCAATAAGAACTTTGCTGCCCCAGGTTCAGATGGCATAAACTCCTGATGATGGAAGAAATTTCCTTCCATTCACCACCGCCTGGTGCGAGTTTTCAACTCATAATTGAACGAAGGGCAGCAGATTATGGACTGGTTTTTCCATAACGGGGATCTTTCCATCCTGAGAAATTATGGGCCAATCATTTGCCTCAACCCCTGCTACAAGATTCAGTGGCGGATTTAAGGAGCGTACTCCCCCCCCCCTTAGGGTTTTAACCTTTTCTTGTAGTATGAGAGCTAGGAACATCGCCAAAACGAGAATTTCAGATAGGCTAGTTTTTTTATATCCCCTCTCTTTCACTATCTCGGTAGGCATGCGGACTGTCTGGCTGGTGGGAGAAGTTGCGTTTACCTAATACAGGTAAAAATATTAATTTCATAAATTTTGACGGGAAATTTTTAATGCAGGAATCTCGCGAATTGGAACTTTCGGGCTCGGTTTCTGTGTGCAGATCGAAGTATTAAGGTTGGGAAGGAGCTTCGCGCGCCCGCACCGACCGGGATCTAATTTGACGTTTCAAATTTGGAGAAATTGGGGGGGATTTAAAGCTTTTTTCGCGCTATCTTCTGAGGGCGCGCGTTTGCGAAGTCGGAAAATATAAGTAATTCTTCCGTGCGTAGCGATATTTTCGTTCCTTATTTTTCCGCAACGAAAAAAGATATGAATTTTTTAAGATGCGTTAAAAAAATTCCTTCACGTCGGTGGCTTACGTGTAATGAAAATTTATATACAGGTATGTGTAATTTATTCGGATACACAGATGAATGTGCAACAAAGAGCATATTAAAGGAAAGCTGTCTTAACCTCGCCCACAAGACAAATGTAGGGCATGCATGTGTGTGAATTAGAGGGCGTAACAATATTTAGAAGAGATGTACACAACAACCTGCTACAAGTTACTGGATAGTTAATTACCTTTCCTTTCTATTATAGCTTTGCCTACTTAGGCTAGGGAGTGACATGCGATATAGGCGGGGTCTCACCCTACTTCTTACTCATATCTTAACAGTCCTATGTACCCAAAAAATTTACACATACCAGTATATTTTGTGTGAAAAAAAAATATGACGGTCATATTGTGTTGAATTGTCTATGATTTTTAGTGTAAACGTCAAAAATGCCGCTTTTCATTCGCTCCTGCCTCCCTTAATCTATCAGATCCTGATCGGTGCGGGCGCGCAAAGCTCCTTCCCAACCTTAATACTTTGATCTGTACACAGAAACCGATCCCAAAAGTTCCATTTCGCGAGATTCCTGCGTTCAAAATTTCCCGTACAAATTTTAGAAATTAATATTTTTACCAATATTAGTGTTATGTGCACAGGTAAACGCAACCTCTCCTGCCAGCCAAGCAGTTCGCATGCCTACCGAGATAGTGAAAGAGAGGGGATATCAAAAAAAAACCTACCTGAAATTCTCTGTCGAAAACGTTGCCGTATCAGTCCCGAAAATAGTTACTTTCAGTACTAGTACCGAAAATGACATATCATCTAAAAGTCAAAATTTATATTTCAATTAGTGCTGGGCATGATCGAATTATTTCAATAATTGAATAACGGCTATTCGAATACCTTTAATAATTGAATGATCATTCGATTTATAGTTGGGGCTCGAGAAGTGGAGAAACCGACATCGATGGCTTGGCTCGGCGAAATTCGGAAACTCTAGTCGTAATTATTCATGATCATAAATAATCTATTTGGCTGGCAGTTGGCTATTATTTCTATACAATTCTCAGTTATAAATTATAAATTTTAACGTAAATCAATATGTTTCTGTACTCAACTCCTAATGGCATGATCAACACAATGAAAACGCCGCTGATGGTAAACAACTAAAATCAACAATCTTAACATGAGTTCAAGTGCACTAGTACTCGCATTGTATCTCATCGCACGAATCACATATTTGAAATTTGAAAGATGAGCTGCTGAAATAAATGACGATTATTCAATTGGCAGTCGACGGCACCACTAAATCATTCGAATTCCCACGACAAGGGTATTCGAGATATCATGAGATATTTCATTAATCGAATGACCGATTATTTTTCATTCGAATTATCCCAGCACTAATTTCAATAGTATTCACATTAATCACATCCATACTAAGACGCTGAATAATCGTGTTGCTATGGTAACATAAAATAAAGATGTTTACAACTGTCAGATAAATAATAATATTAATATTGATAAATTAAGTCAAATTATATCAGTTTTTAGTTTCATTAAAAAGATGATTGCAGAAAAAATTGTGTACATAACACGACTCGGAAGTTACTTATTAGTTATTTGCTTACTCGTCCAGTAAAATACCACTTTCGATACTTGTTATGTAAATAACTGTTTTTGACTTTTCTCTTGGATGAATAAATTTGAGTGATTTAACTGTAAACGCACAATGTAATGATTACTTAGTGGTTTTAAACTTAAAGTAGCATAATTAGATTGACCAAAATCTTCTAAATTCACCTTGGGTTACTACTATTATATGGGTGATATAGTAGTAGTCTAAATACACCACTGTTGTGCAACTAAGATCCCGTTTACAAAATAAAAAAATCCTTTTCAGTTTGTCAGTAATTAGCTTGGGGAGTTTTATGCCAAATATCCTGAATACCATGTGTAAAATATTCTTTGTGGGCTTCAGGATTCTGCTATGAAGAGCCCTTTTTAAAAGATCATATTTTATTTTGGAATGGTACTCAGTGTTCTTGTTCAGTACAAGTTGCCATTATTTCTATTTTCTATTCTGCTTGAGGTAATGTTTACCTGTTTATTTCTTGCAATGAAAATGCATTCAAAGAAAGTATATCAAATCTACGTTCCCGACAATAACACATTTATGTTACTGTAGATGATAAACAAATAAAATAACTACATAATATCAACAAGTATAAACCTTCTTACCTTTTACATGTCACGTACCGAGGACCAGGGTTGGGGAAAAACTGTTTAAAAAAAAACTGTTTTTTTTGTTTTAAAACGTTTTTTTTTTTTTTAAACACTATTTTATGGACTTCTGGGATTTCTGCGGTATCCCAGATGGCTCGGACTAGTTAAACTGAATTAAAATTACCTCCAAGACAAGTTTAAATCTGTATTACAATAATAGAATGGACATTTCGAGAATTATGAATGAAACAGCTTGAAATATTCTATAACATCAATGTTGATCCCTCATTGATGACTCCCAAAGTCTTCATATTTATGAGTGAAAGAGCCATGATGGGAGTTGCCAATCACAATTAATTCTGCCGCGTTTTAGCCTAGATTTAACAGGAACTTCAGAAGGTAGAAGCATGTTTTCAAATGGCTATGACAAATGTACATTATACAGCTTATTTATCAGATCCTCATGCACTGGTCAGAAACTGGCTGATGAGGAGGTTGATAAAGCAATTCATATATTTCAGATTTTTGCTCAAATGTAATGCCGGAGGTTTTGTCATTTCGTGCCATAGCATCGTCTTTCAAACAATATTTGTTTGCAAAAAAATACAGTAGAAAATAATATGTTCTTTAACATGGTGCAATGTTAGAAGTTGTTTGTTTCGCCTGAGTTATTGTTTTCTTTCTTGTTTTCTTAACTGCCTCTCAAGTCACCGAAGTAACTCCCAGAAAATTCTAGGATTTTGTGTTGAGTAAAGAGAGACGAGGCTCTACAGTTTATTGTGGAGTCTAAACCACATCTAGGGCAATGACATTTACCTTGCCCATCTTAATCCGAAACAAATTACTAATAAAATTTCTAGCTTGCCACAGGATAGATTCGAATCATCGACATTCGGTACCGAGTAAATAGCTATAGGCGCGATCGGTCTAGTACATTCCAAATTAAGGAACAGGTTAGGTGGGGACAAAGCTGCAAAGCTTGTGGCAGTTTTTCAACATTTGAACAAAAATGCTGATTCTTGTTAAATCATTAATTATATTTTGTATTTATCACAATGAAGAATTTTCTAATCGTCGAATACTGTCCAATATCACAGCATAACTTTATGAATTACATGTATCGCTTCTTCTACCTCAGGATTGTTGAAACGTTTTTGAGCCTAGAAGAAGAATTAAAGTCTTTACTCTTTGAAAATACTGATGATAATATCTAACTGCTGCTAACAATTTTCCCCAATATGTTAAAATAAGTTGCGGCGGAAGTGCAATGTCAGGAACAAACTCAATGGAAACTTTCAACACGCTTAGATGCTTTCACAAATATTTGTTTTGTATTTGCAATTAATGTATCAGGCGTTTTTGTAACTAGTTCTTGTACAGTTTCTACATTGACAGTTTGTAATCTTTTACTAGCAAATAAATATGGTAACATAGGCCCACCGAGGTCTAAAATGCTTGCTAAAACATTTGTTGAATCCTTCATCCCATCTGCTGTTTCCATATATTTTGTTATACACTTTTAATTATGTTTGTTATTAAGCTGTTCATTAGGATCAGTTTGTGACTCAATGTTGTCTTTTTGCTAAATCTGTTTGATACGTATGTACAAAACCATTAAAAAAACAAAAAACGAAGTTGCAATGGACTGTACGACGATAATAAATGATATTGCAATAAGATGCAAAAGTACCCAAAAAAAAAAAAAAAAAACTAACTTATCAAATTCTCTCTTGTCTTCAGCTCCCTTAGTGGCGCCACTGGAATATGCAGAGGGAGGGTGTTTCGGGCACTTAACTAAATTAGAATGTACTAGAAATGCAGTGGATATAAACGATAATTTTTAACACTTTGCAATTTTAACAAGACAATTGAAGCGATAATGTTTTTGCTATTCCACCATAGACAACCTATCTTTTTTCTTTCCGTTTAGATTTGCGTAATTGCAGCTATTAAATTTTGGGCTACATATAATTGCGAGAAGCATATTTAAAAATTGAATATAGCAGACCGAACAGATTAATAATAATTGCTAACAAATAATCATATTTTATTATTGTATTATTATTTAAACTAAAACTAAATTATATTATAAACAAGATTAAATTTAAACACTATAATTTTAAACATTTTAAATGACTCTTCCAGTGGGAAATATGTGTTAGCACAAATTTTACACCAAATCGATATACCGTCAAATTTTAATTCACAAAATTTGTCTATATGCTTACAAATATAAGTTGCAACAGGTAAAGGTCTTTGTAAACCTGGCATCGTTATATTTAATACAAACACGCGATGCGTACTTCACCAGGTCGACCGTTTAACTATTCAACTGATCAATGTCTAAAATATACGACAAAATATACGAAACAAAGTGAAGTTCTCTATGCTTATAACTACGACCACAAGTGTACATCTCTAGTTATAAATAACCATAATCTATTTTCGATTTTTAGTACATTTGCATCTTGATTCTTTTTTTATTTTAGTATGGTGAAATTTGCATTACGGATTGTTTGCTGGAAATAAGTATCATAAATATTTGTTACAATATCTATTAGTTATACTAGGTTGAATGCTATCATTCACCCTTACTTTAGCTTCACATAAGTTATTTTTTGTAATTGTTGTTATTAGCATAGGACTTTTTCATTTATATTTTAATTTATGAAGTTTTTATAGAAAACACAGTTTTATAGTCTTATAAAATTTGCAAACTTAAGTTAACTTGTTAATGAAGTAAGAATTATTTATAAGTATGCTTTCCACTTGATTACTACTATTATTTTTTTGTCTTTAATTTCAAGGCTAAAGTTTGATTCAATATAAAAAATTTTTTCAGGAATCCAGTCTTCCTCAAACAACAGTAAAACAGCTTTACCCAAGAGACGATTTACCCATAGTCTATCAGAACCAGAAACCTCTCATCCTCCAATGGCAACTGTTTCCTCTAATACAGATTTTTTTGGAGAAGAACTTGATATTTACAGAACCTAAAATTAAAGTCATACTACCCACTAGTACAGCACATAACCGAGCTGGCTTACTTATGCATATGCATACAGAATATACCAGTATTACTGACGAACTGGAATCTGTATATGAATTATTGGGTCCACCAAGATCACCCAGGTTATTGTCACCACCTCGACCAGAATTATCTCCCCCAAGTAAGTTTATGAATATAAAAATCTCCCATATGAAGATAG
Source organism: Rhamnusium bicolor (assembly GCA_029963845.1). Taxonomy (NCBI): domain Eukaryota; kingdom Metazoa; phylum Arthropoda; class Insecta; order Coleoptera; family Cerambycidae; genus Rhamnusium; species Rhamnusium bicolor. Next base: position 1,032,832 of record JANEYF010000366.1, on the reverse strand, counting down.
GTAATATATAAATAGTTTATTTAACGCACATTATATTTAAATATCTACAGCTACGTCTATTTTAAATAACTGAAGAGTGCTGATATACATGTCTGCTTTTGGTGATGGAGCAAGCTTATTATTAAAACAGGCTAGCTCAAAGAGTATTACAGTGATATATATTATTTTAATACCATTGAGCTATCCTATTTCAATAATAAGCTTAGTCCCCCATTGCCTTAAATAACATATGGATACCAGCACCCTCAGGTCATTCAGTAAATGTAGTTGTACATTTGTAGTAAGTCAGTAGGAGACAAATATTATCTTATGGTAGTATAAATTAAAAGTATAGTATTATATGTAAATGTTAGATTACGGTTTACGATAACACTTTTAAAAAAATATTTATTTACTTAAATAGACTCGAAGTTGAGTCTTAATGAAAATACAAAGTTAGTTTTTGTTTTAATATGACATGATAAGAAGTGAGTATGATAACTGAGTTTACAAAGGTTGTTGATTTAATTTATAGGCTTAGAAGGCAGTACACCTCCTGAGCATAAACAGTGGTTCACAAGTTTAAAACAAAGGAAATGTAAAATAAGCAGTTTATAATTAATAAAGGAGAATTCGTTATCTACAATGTAGGCATAATATGATATTATGAAATGAAGTCAAAGTATTCTATAAGTTAATACACAGTGGTGTAGATTTTATATAACATAAATATAAATAATAATATAAAAGTGTTTCCATTTTAAATAAGGACTTGTGCAGCATCATGTGATCCACTGTGATTCTAGAGTTGTTAATGTGTTGTTTTTCTGACGATATCTTTGTGTTTACAAGTTTTTTTATCCATGACGTGTAACAGCGTTCTTTGGTGCATGTATGTAAATTGATGAAATTAATAGGTGATATCAACTATTAGCCTGCAATAAAAACTGTAAAAAAAACAATTTTGTTGAGTTCCTAGTGTTGTCATCTATTCTTATACAGCTGTACTACATTAAACAGGTCTATAAAGATTACGGATTATCAATATTCAAAGTGTGCCTCAATACAGTACACTACTGAGTAACAATCCAGATACAGATTTCTGTAAAATAATTACAATTATTTTTATTCTCAATTATCGTCAAAGGAAATATTAGTAATGTAAATCTTCTCTCTCATTAAGAATATAAGTATAGAAATAAAAAAACAGTACGTCGAAATTAAAAAGCAAATCCAAACGCAACAAAATGATTCCGAAAATTAAATTATATCTATATACGTTTTGACACTGAATCTGCTGAACAGTGGCGGCTGGTGAAATTAAGGTTATGTTATATCTTAGTATTGCAATACTTCAAGGCACAACTATCAAGACTAAATGAAGAAGTTTTGCAAAAAAAAATTCAATTGAAATTTATGAAAAAAAATACAAAGATTTTGCCTCCCCAACTAATTTTTTTAGACAATTTTTAAAATATTTAAAAACATTTTTTTTCCAAAATCAGGTGGAAAATATATACAGTTTTCTAATTTCATAAAAAATATTGCTTTTTTATTAATTTTGAAATTTTATTTTAGAATCATTTTCCACTGCAAATTTCAAAAAGGTGTAATTTTTTAAAAATTCAACATTTTTTAATGAAATTTAAAATCTGTTGATATATTTTCCACCTGATTCAGAAAAAAAAATGTTTTGTAAATATTTAACAAATTGTCTAAAAAATAACCTGGCAAGGCACACAATTTCTGCAACTTTTTTTTGCAAATTTCAATCTCAATTTTTTTCTGCAAAATTTCTACATTTTGTTTTGATAGTTATGCCTTGAAGTATCGTTATGAGACTAAAATAGCGGTGGGTGGTGAAATTTAGGTTATATAATATCTTAGTATTGAAGCATAAGAACCAAACGATACTTTAAGGCATAACTATTAAAAATAAATGAAGAAGTTATGCAGAAAAAAAGTTGGAAAAAATTGTGTGCCTCACCAATAATGATGCTACCAGATGAAATAATTCTCGATCTCGTCTCGTCTCGTCTCGAATATCGAGATTAAGATAAATATTATTCAATCTGAAATAATTCGAGACGAGATCAAGATGAAATTAACGTAATTCTCGATTTTTTCCGATATTCTCGATCTCGAAAATTTATGTAGTATTTTTTAGTCAAAGCAGAACGGTTATAGTACATTATTTTCATAAAATGATACATTATCTATGTATATAGGACAATGTTAAAACAAAAAACAGATGAGTTTTGACTTCAACTTATTTGAAGTGTTTTTTTAATAAATTCATATGACTGCCGAGAGTTAAAGCACAAGAATACCATACCAGTATTACCATCAAGTCTGTTGCGGTGTTTGTGAATAATATATCCAGCTTTTGAAAACAGTCGTTTAGCTGGTACACTAGTTGCCTGTATAGCCAAAAAGTCTAGCCGCTCTAACAGGGTTTAGATACAAAACTTGGGTTATTGTCTACCAGACTAATACCACACATTCACTGTCTCATGGTGTTGCTGTATAATCATTAATTTCCTTTTTCTAGTATTTGCGACAGTAGACTTTTTAAATAGAGCAATTGTATTAAGGGCACCATCTTCATCCGAATCATCTTGCCCAGAACCAGAGGAGGCTTATTTTTCACTTGATGATGGTGAATTAACTTTGTAATAGAAGTTTTTGTAAATTTCTTCGAATTTCTTAACTGCTACTCTTTGTAATTCACGGCTCCAGGGAGTTAGTGCAAAGTTTCCATTTTGTGACACAGGTCTTAAACTAAAACTACACAGTAATTCCAATTAGTTTTCCTATAATGTTTCAGTAATTTATCTCTCGCAGCTTGGAATGACAACAATACGTTTTCGTCGACTAAGTCCGATCATCATTATCTAGTGTTGTTGCTAGGGATTCGATTTTATCTAATAAGATATTAAACCCAATGACCACAAATGGAAATGTAACATGTTCTGTTGTTTGTCATCAACAACTTGGGGTTTCTTTTCATTAACACTATTGTAGGACTCAATTAATACAACACACTATTAATGCTAACATAAGACATTGTTCCCTCACAACTTACACTCTTAACCTCCCAATTAATCATTCTCTGACATATAACGTTTCTATTGTCAACCCAACTACAGGACAGGGCCGTACTGAGAATATTAACTAATATTACATAACACTTGTGTCCACATAATACAACAGATATGATTAATTTTCACTCATTTCCATTTAGTTGTGGCCTTTTTAGACGTAGACTGTTTCTACATAAAGCATTTAAAGCTTTTCTCATTTTCAAAGCTGTATTCAATATATCAAACGTAGAATTCAATCTTGTAGAACAATCTATTTTAGGCCATAAAAATTTTACGGTCATAGCTTCGCAACAACTATTTAACTTATTCTGCCACTGTTCTGATCGTTTTACTCTAGTAAACAATTTTCTTAATTTCATGACAGGATTGACAGCAGATGCTAGTTCTCTTCATCTTTTAGATCTTCGTGTTCAACATCCTCTTTCATCACCCTTTTCGGATTCATCCTTTTCTAAGTCAGAATTGAGGTTGGGGTTCAATAAATTCATAATTTCTTGACTCCCAAATTGACAATATGCGCAAAGCAACGAAAATAATTATCCACACCGAAAACAATATTATTGTCATCTAACATTTTAGATAGTTCGAGCGTGAACGTTCTGTTTGAAGCTGCATTATCCAAAGTAAAGGCCCATAAAGTAAACTGCGTTTTAACGCGCTTCATGACGCGGTGCAATAATTTAACTGACATTGCATCTATTCTCACAGAAAACATTGTTGGACCGGCAAGTAAGCGGCATCAGGGCGCCGACATAACACTGACAATGTTTTCTCTAAGAATAAATGCAATAAAGAACAAAATTCTGGCGGAGGGTGAATACAGGCAGCTGAATGTTTAAATAATGATTCATAATGAATAATTGCCGACACTTTCACAGTGCTGTTACAGAAATAATTCTCTAAGTACAAACTTCAGAAAATGAAGATACAAGAGCGGTGAACGTATGTTCAAAACTACACCAAATTAACAATTTTAAGGGCCATTAAATACAGTGTTATAAACTAATAGCTGATTTTGTCACTGAAACATTTTTACTGTTGACCAGTGTAATTTATCTCTAATAGTTACAAACCAAGAAGATAAAATATTATGAAATACAGGTTTTTATTAACTCTACTAGAAGATGAATATGTCAAGCTTTAAAAAGAAATGTGCATTTCGTCACGAGTTGACTTGCGCAGTAGCTACTAGATCTAATGTTTTTACATTAGTAATTGGACAGGTCAGTATAATTAAAAATTTTGCTAATTTTAAAGCACTGAATTTGCATATCATATGGATATTGAATGTCTAAAGATATCCGAATAAAAATTAGAATTAGATTCTTTATTGATTGAATAGGTAATTCCTAATATACATACGATAAACGGTAGTTGTGAATATAATATTTTATAATACATAATAAAAATAAAAAAAAAAAATAAGACAAAGTATAACTAGGTAACATTGTTAAACAAAAAATGTATACTATATGTAAATTATTTCTAATAAAGATATATGAACTTATCAAAATAACTATATCTCTTAAATAAAACTGACCTAAGTTCTATATAATATAATGTATAACAATCTACTAAATCACCTTGACCTAATGTACTCACTAATTTTAGATTTAAATTCCTGAAGAGGAATAAATACAAAATCAAGTACAAAATTAAAACACTGACATAGTTTTCCAAAACACCATATACTGCACTCGTCACAGTCAGAGTTTTAATCATCTCCAGATAATGCCAACTTGGTTGGTGAAACGCGTGTCGAGTGCAGTATATGGTGTTTTGGTGTGTTCGTGGAAAACTATGTCAGTGTTATCTTCACATCAAAGGTTCCAACCCACTTCAGGACTACAAAATGAAACTAAAAAAAAACTGATATAAAACACAAGTAAATGACGCACACTACAGAGAAAAACAAATATGGCGAATATCGAATTTCGCCAAATTTGTCTACTTTGGCTCTGAAATACTTTGTTACTACGCATCCTACCATATCTCACCATGAGTTTAATGCGCTCTAAGGTTTCTATATATAAAATACTTTTATTATGGAACTACTACTTCTCATAAGTAGAATTGGCAAATCGGTCCACAAGTCATGGGCGGTGCCAGATAGAGGCGATAGTGCCCAAATACATAAGCGAGACTTGTTTACTATTTTAGCAAAGACCAACATTTGATTTTAGTTTATTGTTATGCCACGTGGTGTGTACAACGTAATTTATTCCTCTCCGTTGTATTGTTGATAATTTTATTTGTTATATTTTATTCATATTAATTTAATAATAAAGTATGTCAGACCTGCCCAAGGGTAAAAACGGTCATACGCTGACAAAGTGAATAAATTTACCAGTGAATTCCCAATTCCAATTCCAATTTAATCAGCTTTATTTCCTATTTTATATACATTTCTAATTAAAGCTACTTTTTATTTTATTTATTTCATATATAAAAACAAACAAACAATATAACATGAGAGACAAAGTTGACAAAAAAATGGTATCCAGCAGGACGACAATATCGTCTAGGTACGGCTGGGCCCTCCTGGTTGCCGGTGTTGTGGCAGCTCATGTCATTTTTCACCTTTTATCATACTGCATAGAGGAATTTTCCTGCACATAAACAAACAATGCATTATACTTCATAAAACATAAAAAAAATTTAATAATTAAAAAAGTCAATTTACAGAGAACATGTGGGTGATTGTATGTACACAGGAAAATTCCAAAAAACCTGCTTGAAATAATAATTTTTTTATTTTGAAAATAAAAATGACTTTACGTCCGCGGTGGGGTTTGGGGTAGGGAAGGCATGTTTGCACATTGTAAGGCATGAATTCCTGGATTTATTCTACAATGGTGCTATAATAATTTGTAAGGTGTGTGAGACAGACCTGATGTGCTGTGACAAACGTGATTGTAAACGTCACGTAAATTCTGTGCAACATAAGACAAAAAAAATGGCGTGCCTTCAACAACACAGTTCATGTCAATTTACTCTTAATGCTGATTGCCTGTGATGTTCCGCTGCACATACTCGATAAACATTCATTTCAGGAGTTCTGGAATAAATACAATCCCCAGGTGACGTTACCAAGTCACACAACGTTGCGTAACTGTGTACCAGCTGTAAGTGAAGACATTGTAAATAAAATCAAGTGTGTACTGAAAAATACAAGGCTGTGGTTATGTGTTGACGAGAAGACAGATTGTAACAAAATTCTATTTTAAATATTATAGTACGTGTACTGGACTCTCTTAAACCGACATTTTCACTGTTACTAGCTAGCAAAAGATTAACTGAGTGTACTGGCCAAACAATTACGCGGGTCGTGCTGGAAACGTTAGAAAAATTTGTCCTCTCAAAAAATCAAGTGTTGATGTTTGTGATCGATGGTGCCGCGAAAATGCGTTTGATAGGCCGTTCTCTTCACGGTTGTAGGTCGGTACATGTTACATGTAAAGTGCATGCTTTACACCTTGTGACAAAAAATATTCGACAAGGTTTTCCAGAGATAGATGCATTAATAGCAAGTACAAAAAATATGTTTCTTAAATCTCCTAAACGTCTTCGCACACTTATAGCATACATGATGCTGCAAAGTTTTTACAGATCTTTTCCAGTTTGTGATAATCAAGCTAGTTAAGAGGGTAAGTTGTGCATACATTGTTATAAATTGTAACAGATTATTGCTTCTATTACTAGTTAATTTCTTTTATTACACTTATTATGATGCATACACCTATGTCCTGCTGCGCATTTTTGTCAACTCTACTTATAAGTCTTTCTCTACTGTGATATAGGTCTCTCTGGCATCCAAATGTAGGATGCTTCCATTTGCAAGCTTTGCATCCTCAGGGAATTCCCTCATCGTCCTCTCTTGAGATTGACAATTGCACAGTTGTTCAACTTGAATTCTATACCAATAGCCTGCATTCACTCGCCTCGCCCACCCCACCCTCTCTGTATAGAGCCCCTGTTGAAGATATTTTTTTCGTAGTATTCAAAATAAACTAAATTACGCGTTTATATATGGTTTCAAATCACTTAGACCACAAATAAAAATGGGTTTGTAAACATTTTCAAAATGTTTCAAATATTTTTTAAAATATTTTCAATGCAAAATAAGGGCAAGGTTTAGTTCAGCGAAAATCACTGACGAAATACGCAATAGACGATTTGCGCGTCTGGACTGGCTCGATAAGTGATTTGTAATTATTTTTTGTAGTGTGTGGAGTATTTCTATTATTTTACTATTTTAAATACTGTTCTTTGTTTTTCTTGAATATTATGGATAGAAAAAACAAATATGGTGCGGAATATCGCAAGAAACGAAAAGAGAAAATGAATAGTTACATCTGCATTTCATAAAAATTTAACAGATTTTTTTATTTTTTAGTTGGTACCATAGAATGGGTATATATGGAACGATTTTTTTTTTTTTCGGAAACTTGAATATTTCTTTAAACAGATTTCTTTTTGTAAAATATTAGGTATGGAATCGGTGAGACTTGTATAACGTTATTATTTCCATGTAGGTCCTAATTTTTTTTTTCGGACAATGGTTGCTTTAAAAAATATATTTTTTGGGGTGTTCTATATTACCTATACTTTGGGGTTTTTTTAAAATAGTGGCAGTTTTAGCGTAAAACTTGCGAAAAATTATTAATATTCCATATAAGGCTATTAGAGAGTTAATGGACCAGTCTAAAATGAAAAAAAAATGTATTATATAAATTAGTCTCTAAGCCTTTCAAAAGTAAATAATTAAATTAATATGCATGATTCTAATATTCTACTTTTATATAGTGTCCAATTTATGTTAAAAAATAAAACAAAACCCTTTTTTTATGTTTATTAAAAATTAAAAAATTTACAATCCACATTTTCTATTTTGGGTTTAATTATTGCCACAAATCAGGGCTTGTTGGAAAAATATAACGCATAACTCTTAAATATTTTTTAATAATATTTTTGACTTATTCTAATCTGTCAGGTAGGTAGGTATACCGGGTGAGTCACGAATTGCGCTCGCCCCGATATCTCCTAAAATATTTGGAATAGAAAATTGAAATTTCGAGGGCTTATTATACGACTAAAATGCAATCTTTTCAATAAAAAATCAAGTTTGGTGCACATCCGGTTTGACCGGAAATGCCCACAACTTTCGATTTTTAAATGAAACACCCTATATATTTTTACATTTTTGGAATCTAGAGGAAATTTTGAATACAATACATCCATTTTGGTCACTTTTCGATAAACATTAAAAATTTTACTAAAAAAATCTATTTCTGAATCCAGTGCTGTAGTGCCCAAAATATATTTTAGTTTGTGTGCTACGTTACTATAAAAATAAAAAGAGCAATATGATTGCATTACTTAATTGTCTAGAGGCGTTTAAAATTTTTAAATGTGATTTTTACCCACTAACTCGGTTTTTTAAATGGGGAAGTTAATCGTCCACCAACATTTTTAAATACCCCATTTTCATACGAATCTAATGATACCAAAATTTTGAAAATCCGCTCAGAAATATTTGAGATTTCAGCCAAAATACAATGCAACCAAGCTTTTAGAAACATGCGGCTAATAGATTAGTGGGCTTTGGAAACTAAAATGACACATTTCTGTTTAAAATCTGGTAACCTAATAACATTGGAAAAATCATAGCAGCCATTGAATGTAATAAAACAATATCAGCTGCCAGACAGACTCGTGTAGTTATATGCAATCTTGAGCTATCAAACATTTAATAATTGTGAGCGCAAAGAACGTTACAAGTAAGTTTAGCATAGGTATGTGGAGGTAAACACAATTACATCCACAAGGAAATTAGCAACAGAATGCGACATCAGTACGGTTTTCAGAGTTTTATTTAAATGAACATAAATATGGGGCCTATAAATATATAAAAATCAATTCCGTTTGAACAATTAAACTTAAACTAGGTAACAGTAGGTATCCATATTAAAATAATTAATATAATTAAACCATAAATTGACATTATAGATATTGTTCAAAATGTCCACCATTTTTTTCTATACACAATTCGGCTATGCGTACAGTTGCTTGAATGGCTCTACGCAATTCAGCCGGCGTTATTTCATTAAGAGCCCGTACAACTTTATTATGCAGCTCTTCACGGGTATTTGAAGAAGTTTTATAAACCTTATTTTTGAGAGTGTCCCATACATAATAGTCGAGGGGTGTTAAGTCAGGTGACCTAGGAGGCCACCTGATATGACCTTGATTTGCGATAAGGCGTTCACCATACAAGTTGTTTAAATATTCCATCACTCTTCTGGAATTATGTGAGGGAGCACCATCTTGTTGGAAAAACAGATTTTGTAAATAGGCAAGAGGAAGTAAGTCAAGAAATTCTGCTGTCTGGTTTTGTAAAAAGATTAAATATCGTTCGCCAGTAAGTGTTCCATCAAAAAATATGGGTCGAATTATTCGATCTCCAAGTACTCCAGTTAAACCCAAATCTTTCCTGAATATTCCCCCGCCCTACCAACCTCGGATTTTCTTGAGCCCAGTACCTAGTATTGATTCTATTAAACATACCTTGGTTCGTAAATCTATTTTCATCTGAATATAAAATATGAAAAGGAAAACCAGGGTTTTGTTGTACTGCATTTAAGAACCAGTTGCAATATACTAGCCTCCTGTCTTTATCATCTCCATAAAGATGTTGGTGTATTTGGTATTTATAAGACCGAAACTTATGTTTCTTTAAAATTCTGCAAACCGAAGACTGACTAATGTCGCATTCCGTTGACAATTCCCTTGTTGATGTTGTTGGGTGTACCATCACAAATCCTAATACATCAATTTCTTTGTCCTCACTTACAATAAAGGTTTGATGGTCATCTTGTTGATCGGGTTCGTTTCTTAATTTTTGTTCCACTCTGGCAAACAAGTGTCTGCTTGGAGGACGTCTGTTGGACAGTCCTGCAGCTGCAGTTGCATTTTTGTGACACTCCATATATCAGTAACATATCGACCTTTTCACTTCTACTAAAATTATTCATTTTCTTTAATTTTTACTCAAAGAGATTTCCGCAACGCTTTATTTTTTATCTGTCTGACAGCTGATATTGTTTTATTACATTCAATGGCTACTATGATTTTTCCATTCTATTAGCCGCATGTTTCTAAAAGCTTGGTTGCATTGTATTTTGGCTGAAATCTCAAATATTTCTGAGCGGATTTTCAAAATTTTGGTATCATTAGATTCGTATGAAAATGGGGTATTTAAAAATGTTGGTGGACGATTAACTTCCCATTTAAAAAAACCGAGTTAGTGGGTAAAAATCACATTTAAAAATTTTAAACGCCTCTAGACAATTAAGTAATGCAATCATATTGCTCTTTTTATTTTTATAGTAACGTAGCACACAAACTAAAATATATTTTGGGCACCACAGCACTCTGGATTCAGAAATAGATTTTTTTAATAAAATTTTTAATGTTTATCAAAAAGTGACCAAAATAGATGTATTGTATTCAAAATTTCCTCTAGATTCCAAAAATGTAAAAATATATAGGGTGTTTCATTTAAAAATCGAAAGTTGTGGGCATTTCCGGTCAAACCGGATGTGCACCAAACTTGATTTTTTATTGAAAAGATGGCATTTTAGTCGTATAATAAGCCCTCGAAATTTCAATTTTCTATTCCAAATATTTTAGGAGATATCGGGGCGAGCGCAATTCGTGACTCACCCGGTATAGGTAAAGGAAAGTCACCACCTACCAAGATGCTCTTTTCTGGCACTGGTGCATGCTAGAAAGGGAGCATCTCACAAGATGGTGACTTTAAGCTGATAAGTATGCATCTTAAAACCTAAAAAATAAGAGTTTTTAACTCTTTTTTTATAACAAAAAATATAAACATTTTAAATTCTAATGAAAATGAGTATGACATAACTTCAAAATATATTCTTTGGAAATTTAAATCTTCCAAATTTTAATTGGCTTGGTCGAGGCAATGTAAAAGAAATTTGGCTCATTCAGGCTTTAACAATGTCGTTAACTGAGGGAAAAATAAAGACATTTTCCTTATGTGGCATGCTCGAAATTATTCTGAAAATGTAGTTTTTTTTTACTAATTTTGCGTCTTTACCAAAAACTGTTGAGTATATTCTAATAAAATTTTGATGGTTACATTGATGAGGTTTTATACTAATATTAATTTCATGGGAGCATATTTTTAATTCAAATAAAAAAATTATAGAGCATACTTCTACCAATATAGAATTTTTATTTTTTTTCACTATATTCATGATTTCTTTTTTTTAAATAATCCACATACAAAATCACCACTTATATGTCACCTGTCCTCTGTTTTGATTTGACAACCTGCCTTTATTTTTAAAAATCTGTTCATCAATCGTGGCCGGTTCAACAGACACCAATTTCAAAAATTGTTCAAATATTTCATATTTGTGTTTCATGTAATACACCCATTCTACAGTAATGTTTTTATACCGTCCCTGTAATCAATATATACATAATATGCAAAAAAATTGTAAAAAATAATTTGTGGAAATAAATGATGCATAAGTTATACGTTTGTCACAAAATTGTAAATACAGTTACTAAGATAAGAATAATCATATAAAAAAATATAGGTTTCAGGAAACGCTATCCTTCTGAAATGTCCAATCCAGAAGTAGCAATCAATTTTGAAAAGGAACATTTACGTAGTGCTGAAGAATGCGATTATATGGTGATGGAAAACCTTATACAACGACGTTACAAAGAAGAACATGAACATCAAGAATGTGATAATCCAACTCTCCTTAATGTAGTTGCTGAAAAATGTGAATGTCGACTTAATTCATGGCCTCGTAATATCCTTCGTAGATCAAGTGCTATTGAAGATGATATATCATTTATACATGGTCCATTATTAGGTAAAGTCCATTCACTTTCAGTAATCCTAATTAAAGGTAGATTTTTGCATTGTTAAGTTCCCTTTTAAACACAAACTGCTGGTAGCGTTGGTCCTGCTTTTTTGACATGCCGTTAATGACATTACTTAATCTAAAAAAATTATTGACAACTTAACAACGCGAGAATCTAGTTTTTCACTTTCTGTAATACTAACAAGGTAGATTTTTGCGTTGTTGCACCAAAAATTTTCTTTTAATTACAAACTGCTGTCAATGCCTATTTTTTATTCGTTAATGGCAGTGATTCATAATACATAGACGAGAATTTGGATGTCAGGTTGTAAATAACAAGGGCAAACTGTTGCCATAAAGCACCGATCCCTAACTAAGCCTGAGAGCTTCTGATCTCCCAGCGCTGAACTACTTAGCATTTAGTTATTCCCATCTTTTAACACTCACTAGACGCTGCTCACACAAGCGGGTCGTTCTCTTGCGATTGCAGTTTCTAATTTTTCAAATCTCGTTGCTACACATCTTTAGCCACTCTAGTGTTCTCCTATACATTCTGCCATTCACACCAAACGTCCTGCACAACTTTTATCAGTTCGCCAGCCCCATTTAAATTATTTTATTATACTTTCCAAATTTTCTCGTTTTAAACGAGTGTCGTCCGACATTATTCAACAACTCCATTTCTTCTCTCGCCAATCATCTAAACATCATGAATGCTCCTTATCACCGGCATCATCTCCAGCTGGTAGAAGCCAATCATCATTTGGTGTTTTTTCGATGGCACATATTTCATCACAGTAGATTTACTAATGATGATTGGATTTATGTATGACAGTCTACCATCCCACACTATACGTAACAACACAAAATATCAGTCTTTTTGAAGACACGGACTTCCTGGCCATTTTTTACATTCACTCACACATTACAAAAATAGAAAATATCAAATAAGTAAAAAGTGTCTTTTTACTTGCCGTACACACAACAGATTACTAGCTAGTGTTTTTGAACTAAACAAATAACAAACTGCATAGAACAAGGATGTAAATAAAATAGAGGACCAATAAGCAGGTAGTCCGCAAACGATATTCACCCTTCGACATTACTTACATACATAATATAATTCTCGGCCGCTTATCGGTGCCTAGGGGCAGTTTTACGGGGGATCCTGAGGGGTCCATGCCCCCCCTCAACTTATTGAGGTGCATTGATAAAGTAAATAAGTAAATCGCATTAGCAACAGGAAATTGTCAGTAACTAAGATGTACAGACAAGACGATTTTATGTATAGTGTGCGGAAAGTTTATGGACATAGGCCCTTGTGATTCCAAACTAAAATTTTAAATAATTTTTTCACGGCTTCTCTGCTGGACTATATGTTTACTTGAATCATATATTAAATATATATAGATAGTTACTCCTTATATAAATATTTACCACTCAAAAATTTAGAAGCAAAAATTTTCATATTGTTGTGAGCAGTGCCTATATAGGATTCTGTTGGATTCGAAACTATAAATACGTTAATATGGTTAATATGTGTTATGACACAAACAGGTGCTTGCACCTAGGTGTCGCTTTACAAATTGTATAATTGATACTAATAAATATATTATTATTATACTGTACTGTAAGTAAATATTCAATAAATAAATAAAAAAAATAAAAATAAATGGACCATTTGTACGCATTTACTATTTCAAAATTAACAATATCCTAAACAGGCGTTGCTGGTATTGATATAAAAATTTTGGGTTCAGATTCTAGAGCGGTAAATATTTACATAAAAAGTAATTAACTATGTATATTTAATCTATGTTTGAATGAATACACAGGTTACGCGGAGAGAAGTAATTTGTTGCCTATCTTTATATTTTATTCATTACAGAAGAGAGAAAGAATACATGTTCTCTTTCAAATCACAAATGACTTGGAAACTTTTATGTTGCAGCAGCTGTACATTTATGCATATTATGACGTCATTTTGAAATTTGTATCACTGTTATCTGCAAAAGATATGGTCCTTATTCTTTAATGGCAATAGGGGTAGTTTTTGGTATTTTCTGAAAGGGATTTTTTCTTATTACAAATGTATCGTAAGTCTGGGGTTGCATAAGAAAAATGTTGAAAAAATAATTTCCACATCTACTTCTTGAGCCTCTCCATTTTTTGGAGTCTAGAACTGCCCCAGTGATGGTGCCAATATAATTGTCAGCGATTGATGACCATTCATCGGTGCCGGTTTTACATGCAAAAGCTAATTATATAATTTAATTAACGTGTAAGTACACTCAAAAATAACAATTAAAATGCCAACACAAGGAAGAGAAAAACTTGCCATAATCCATAAGAAAGAAACCGAAATGAAACGCTAATCGTATGACTATCCTCTGCAAATTGGAAAATTCATGAGTGTTATTCCATCTCTTTCTATAGATATCGGCACTTGCTCTCTCTCTCTCCTCTAGACTTCATCCATTGTTAAATGTTAATGACAATGACCAATGGTTGTGTAAAGCGATATTTTATATTGCTCTACAAAACAATAGTTGAAAATATTGTGGAATTATTTTTGTAGAGGTATATAGTTAGTTACCTTTCATTATTGCATACCTTCCTGTATTGCAAATATTAAAATAGAAATAAATCCAAAACATAGGCTCCTATCGAAATTTAGTAAGAGCGCCTTTTTTTATGCAGTTTTTAACACCGATGCCTTTTTCTATTTTAAATGTTTAAAAATAAATAAGAAAAAAATTATAGCGATAATAACCCCCCTGTAATTACCCCGGCAAATCATGATATTTAGAAAAATTTGACAAAATATGTAACATTATGATCCAAATTTAATTTTTGCAGCTTAAGATGTTTCGAATTTATTGGCAAATAACTATATTGTATTTACCCCCTTTAAGGGGTTATAGCTCCCGTATGAACTGATTTAAGGCATATGTTTATATACAAAACAACTTATTTTTTCTCCTTGAAGGTACTTAATAATGGAACACCCTGTATATCCAAATCATTCCTCCTTTCATCTGCCTTGTGCTCCACTGTCCGGTTTTTTTTCTGAGAGATAACCTATTCACATTACCACTGAACATGATTAAACTAGTTACCTTTTTTTATTTTTCTTTAGGTTCTAGTAGTTCATCTACCGACCATCAAGGTTCCACAGAATCTAGTGATATTATGTCTGCTATTAATCAACAAACTCTGCCTCAACGACCATCTATTGTCATTGACTCCTCTCAGTTACCGATTCAAAGACAAGTTCCTACAAAGGCTGAATCTAAGGGTAGTCTTCATATGCAGCCAGAAACGATATGTTAGATTAGCAGAAGCAACATAATATGTTTTTGTTAATAAATATAGATATTTCAGGTCTACACCTGTGATATCAATAAAACAAAAACACAATGGCTTCATAAATGTGAATTCATAATTTAGGATAAAAATTATATACGTAATTTATTTAACACCTTCTTGATATTAAAATAAATTCAAATACAAAAATTTCAAAGATAATCATATTGTTTGATTACCTAAGAAACATTTTTTTATTTTTTTGATCCAAGTGCTTATAAAATTTCATTTCTATTTTCTATTTGTTCTTTTTTGATGATGTAGCAATATATATATATATATATATATATATATATATATATATATATATATATATATATATATATATATATATATATATATATATATATATATATATATATATATATATATATATATATATATATATATATATATATATATATTTATGTTAGCGGATTCCCCCTTAGGCACCCCCCATAATGGCCGAGTTCGTGACGCGTAAGCCACAGGACAGCCGAGTTGGTCCTAAGTGGAGCATGCGTGGAAGCAGTACGAGTACGACGACGCACTCGTGTACTATAAAATATCGTTGTTGTGTAATAAAGGGGAAAATAAATAATAATTTTATAAATCAGTGGTGTTTAACCCTTATTTTATTAAGGTCAGAAGCGGGATGCTATCCAATGTGCCCGAGAAAAAGAAAAACAGTTTTATAGTGACGAACTTTAGTTAATATGGAGAAAGACGCTTTTGATATGGAAAATATCGGACGCGATAGTGACAGTAGTGAACACGAGCAGGAGCCGAAAGTTCCGTTACCAAGACGTGCAAAACGGCAGTGGCAGGACACTTTAATAGCCTTAGTAGCTACCCAACAACAACAATTGGCAGAATTAACACGCAATACAAAGATGGCCGCTGAGACAACGCCCGTGTTGAACACGTGGGTGAACCTATCGCGCAGGCCTCAACGTCACCATCTACGTATTTCCGCTTAGCAGAATTTGACCCTGATACCAGCACGTACTTCAAGACATTGTCTAGTTAAGCTCCTAAACGATTAAAAGTGCAGTGGCTCGAAATGTTACTATTCTTAATGGCGATGCAGTAAGTGCAGTTAGCATTGTTATCTCACCAATTTAATATGGCACCCGAGCTAACGCCTCGTTGTTGGAGATTCACCGTAGCAGATAATGTGACTGCGCAAGCGTCAACATCAGCAGCTACATCATTCCAGTTGGCAGACTTTAATCCGGATACCAAGCTACGTGATAGAGGAATGGTTTGACGTAGCCACAAAACTCAAGGATGAATGTCGTGTAGGCGATGTGCTGATGATAGCGAAAGCTGAGAAGCATTGAAAGGCAGAGCCAATCTTTGTTATTGTGACATCACAGGCTTCACGATTAACCGATGTTTAGGGTCGCCAATACACCCAAACATAAGCGCCAAAGGTTCATAACAAACAATAAAAATGAATTTGCATTCATTATAAAAAGATGGGAAACATGGAGAAAAATTGTTGGTATAAGCAATGTTTATAATTTATAGACACTGGTATAACCGTGGTAAAACGAAAACAATATAAAGTAATGAGTTTCACATATTTTATTGACAATGGTGTTGACATATCAATTCTGAGTGAATCAGCTGTTGTTCGGCTCAATGCAGTAATCAAGAAAGAAATGTGGATTATGTCAGAGTTTGGAACGAAAATAGTTTACTGTATCGGTATCGTGCAAAGTGTTTTACCGACTGCAACAATGGATATTTTATTTACAATCATACTCGATGATGCAGTTCCTGGAAACTTAGGTGCAATTATTGGCTGAGATGTTATTTGCCGACGTCATGTACGAGTGGAAAAAGGCACTAACGGTTTGGAACTTCACCATGACCTACTCAACATACGTAAAGTGCTAACATGGACAACCTTCAATAGTTTAACAAATATAAACATGTCAGGATCAGACGAGCCGACGATATTGAAATTAAAGGAACCACTCATACTCATAAATTATAGTGAAAACAACATTAACATTAAGTTTGAGACAAATCCAAGATTACCAGCAACTCAGCAGTTTTTGGCAGACGCAGGGACGACTGGGGTGACCCTGACGAGGCCGTTGTCAAGCACAAATACAGACAGCATTTATTTATCATCGAAAATAGCGAGCTAAGCAATTTGATGTCTCGTTACACAGCGAATTATTTTCAGGTGGACATTTAGTTGCTATAGAGGGTCCAAAGTTAGCGAGTGGAGGAAAATTAAATCAGAAATATAATGGACCATACACTATTCTAAAATCCTTCCAAACGAGCGCTGTCTCGTGTGTAAGAAAGGTAGGCGTAGCACGGTGGCAGCACACGAACAGCTGTGTTTTGGCCCACAAATGCAAAATAAACAAATCAGAGGTTATCGTAAGTACTGTAATAATAAGCTTGATACTAATTATCATTGAATGCCTGTATACCAATGATCGATCTGACTCGTACTATGGGTATGAAAGTGTCTCTAATTAAATCTTTGCATTTTAATTTGTCCGATAATCAGTTTGTTATTAGAGCTTGTAATTGGTGACATAGATGACGTTCAGGTAAAAAACTGCTGCTTTTAAAAGGAATGTAAGTTTTATTGCAGATTTATTGGTTTTGCTGAATAGCTTTGAAATATTCAAACCTGAATGTAGCAACAATTATAAACGGGTTTATTCATTTGAAGGAGGAAAGATACGAAACTATGTTTTGCCTGTCTTAAACCAGGGCATATAAGTCGAAATTGTGAAGAACAAAATTTGGAATTTGAAAATTTAAGACATGATAAATTTTAAATTTGAAAATCACTTGTGGTTTTTGCAACAAAATCTGCCATGATTTAAAGAAAAAAATAACGGGATGAGCAATAAATGTTCACGAAAGTTGTTATTTTTCTCTAGAACTGAACAATGATCTTGTACTAATTTTAGAATTCTGAATAGTTAATTGTTTGATAGACACTGGTACCGAGTGTAGTTTACTTTCCAGAAAAATTGAAAAAAAATGTAAATTGTATTATCGTGGCAATCCCACAATTAAATGAAAGACTAGCAGTGATCCTGCACAAAAATTAGATTAAATTTAATATGTCATTGTGGCAATGGCCCACAAATACTTAATCAAAAAGCAACAATATTTGGTAAGATAGTTTATAAATAAGCAAGCAGTCAGTAAATTTGAACATAAAGATTAAACAATATTTGCCCTGACCTAAGTCAACATATTAAAGACAGTCAGAATAATTTAATTTTAGACCAGCTGACGTGTCAACTTTGGTTAAAGGTTGAATCTATAAATGACCTCATTAGAATGTCGAGATGCCGTCCTTGGCCACTTCGATGATTTATCACGTTTGTAAACATTTCGAGGAGTGTTTATAAAAGTGTCAATTTAGAATTGCTCAAATAATTTTGTTTATTAATAAATTATTATCATTAAAATAAGAGATCGGTAGACTGAATGACATGGTAATCCCATGGTGTTTACTTGATGTTAAATTTTTCAAAGACGTGACAGGTTCACGGTAATAAAGACGTGGTAACTCCACGGTAACCTATGCAAAGACGTGACAGGTTCACGGTAATACACCTTAAAGACGTGGAAATTCCACGGACCTACCAAAGACGTGGTTGATCCACGGTAAATAAAGATTTTGTGGCTACCACAAAAGTAAAGCCCTTAAACGTCCATTTGTTTATAATAATTCTGTTATCCCACAATTAAATGGAAAAGCAAAAACAGGTTGAAGAACATATTGTGGCAATCCACAATATGCAAAAGAAAGATGTGGCAGAACCACATGGTATCACAACAAAAACGTATTATTAAGCCTTGTCTGAAAATGTCTGTTTTCAATTTTGTTACAGGTTTCTCTGCGTGGAAGAAGAAAGGATAGTGGCAACCCCACTATGCCTAAAAGAGGTGGCAGCACCACCTGTTATAAACAGTAACGCATAAGCGTGTATAAAGACCCAGAAAAGGGGGAGAAAAGAGGTGGCAACACCACCTGTTATAAACAGAAAGAATAGTGGCAGCACCACTATGTCTAGAAGGTGGCAGTACCACCTGTTGTAAAAAAAAAAGAGAAAAAGAAGGATAGTGGCAGCACCACTATGCCTAGAAGGTGGCAGAACCACCTGTTACAAAGAGAGTAGTGAAAAAAAAAAAAAAAAGAAAGATAAATAACTGTTTGTCGAAATAAGAATTCTGTCTGGTTTCTGTTTTCTTGTTTCAGATGATACTGTATTTACGGTGCGAGGACGCGCCGATTGCAGGAAGGCCGTGTTAGCGGATTCCCCTTGGGCACCCCCATAATGGCCGAGTTCGTGACGCGTAAGCCACAGGACAGCCGAGTTGGTCCTAAGTGGAGCATGCGTGGAAGCAGTACGAGTACGACGACGCACTCGTGTACTATAAAATATCGTTGTTGTGTAATAAAGGGGAAAATAAATAATAATTTTATAAATCAGTGGTGTTTAACCCTTATTTTATTAAGATATATATATATATATATATATATATATATATATATATATATATATATATATATATATATATATATATATATATATATATATATATATATATATATATATATATATATAGTTAAATTCGTTTTCCGGGCATACTCCCGTGTGGGTGATAGTGGCCCCGAGAGGGACCGTGGTTGTCTGAACGTCTGAACATTTCAGTTCGAGTTACCAGAAGCCGCAGTGAGCAGTTATCTGTTAGAACCTGAAGATGGCAGATGAGATTCTGCCGAAACGTCGTTCAGACAACCACGGTCCCTCTCGGGGCCTATCACCTACGCGGGAGTATGCCCGGAAAACGAATTTAACATTCACCACCCGCGAAAACCTGAAAAACAACATAATATATATATATATATATATATATATATATATATATATATATATATATATATATATATATATATATATATATATATATATATATATATATATATATAATAAACTCTGAAATATGGGAATTGTCTGACAATAAGCAAAAAATGGATGATATAACAAATAAACACCATAATAGGGAAATAATGGACAAAATAATCAACTTCGAGACAGATAAAGATCAGAATGATATAGACTGTCAGGTATTTATTCCAGTAAGACATAGAAAATCTTTTAGAAAATGTCCAACGGCATTTAGGAAAAATACCCTGAGCATAAATTATTTAGAGGATTTTGAAACTGGGAAAAAAGTTTGGCTATATCTTTATAGAATCAAAATACATGTAACAGAAGATGATTACATAATACCTAAAAAAAAAATGCCAAATTACAGTTAAAGAATTGCAAACATCTGAAACGCAAAACAAATGCTTCATGCTCAGTGCAGACTAGTATATGACCTTTATTAACCAACCACCTGGCCAAAAAGTGTTGCATTTCATCGATTTGACTTTAAAAAATATCATTCTTACCAAAAACGTTTACCTGAGAGAAATCAAGATTTTTAAAAACAAATCACAGCATATCTTCCATCACGTGGAAATATCCATTCAAGAAAGGAAGATCCAAATGTTCTAATGCGAAATAAGAAAAAAGCTATTCAGGATTCATGTGTCATGCATTTAAACACCCAGGGTATTATTGCAAGTAAGGTATTACAATTAGAGATTCTTCTGAACACGGTGTAGCTAGACATTGCTTTTTTCTCAGAACATTGCCTCAGAAATAAAACATCTGAACTTAAATGGTTATACATTGGTTAATACATCCTGTCGTAAAGAATATAATCACAGAGGAGTTTGTATTTTCGCAAAAAACTACTTGGACATTAAGAGAAATTTTGCCTGCTCAAATGACATTAGTCACAGATGATAATTCTGAAAATCTGCCCCACTCATCCATAGAATGCTTTGTAGCGGATCAGTCGATTTTAGTATTCCATGGTAAATGTTCTCAAATATTGTTAGCTACTGCAAAGCTTACTCTACTATCTACGTCAGGTGTTAAAGTTCAAGCCCGCGCACTTTTAGATTCTGTGTCTCAGACAACATTTGTCGTTCTAGAATTATTTAAACAACTTAATGATGAAGGTTATAGAAGGATAATAAAATACAGGGTATTTCAAACAGTGCTACCCAAATAGAATGGTGGATGTAAAAATCTTGTCGCAAGTTAACAAATCATTTAGCATTAGTGCTCACTGCGCAGTATTGAATAAAATCACTTGCCCCTTGCCACACTCTGTGGTTGATATTGAAAGGTTAGAAATTCTCTCGGATTTGAAATTAGCGGACCAATCATAACTTTGACTTACCATCAAAAATTGATATGCCGATAGACAGATATACTTTTGATTTGATAGCTTCTGGAGTAGTACGCTTGGAATCAGATCTACTTGCGTTGCAAAACAAATACCTAGGTTGGATTATCGCTGGTCTTGTATCCAGCAAAGTTTCTTTTTCACATGTTAGTATTAATCTACGTTCTCAAGCGCAACCTTTAGAATAATTAATGCCAAAATTTAGGCAGATCGAAGAAATTACATTAAAAGAATTTTTTTCACCTGAAGAAAAGCTTTGTGAACAAAAATGTATCGATTTGGTTAAATGCCTTGAAAACGGTGCATTTCAAGTAGATTTGCCATTATGCGATGAAAGCAATTAAAAAAAACTTGGTGAATCATGTAATTCTGTAGCTCGCAAATTTTCAAAGGTTAGAGAACAAATTTTCAGGGGATCAAATTTTATTTTGTCAGTACAAACAATTTATAGATGAATATATAGATTTAGTCCATGTAAGTTAAGCCACAATAGGCCTGCTGATGGCCGCAGTGGAGGGTCTACTGAGACCCACTCACAACAAACCTAACCATGTAAGTTATGTAAATTTAGATGAAAATCGTTTGATCAATGAGGCAAGATACTTTCTACCTCATCATTGCATCATACAAGAAAATAGTTCAAGCACTAATCTTCAAGTAGTGTTTGACACGTCATCGAAAACCTCATCTGGTGTTTCACTCAATGACACTATGTTCAAAGGATATACTGTCCAATTGGAATTATTTGATATTCTCTGTGGTTTTCGAACTTTTAAATACGTGGTGACTGCTGATATTCAAAAAATGTACAGGCAGATAAGAATAAACCCCAAACAATGCTTCCTACAAAATATTTTGTGGCGAGACACTCCAGGTGATCCATTAAAATGTTTATAGCTAAACATAGTAACATATGGAACGAATTCGGCCCCTTTTATAGCTACTAGATGTTTAGTTTATTTAGTATAAGAGTCAAGTATCAGAACCCCTTAGCCTCAAATGCTATTTTGACACAATGTTATGTTGATGATATTTTAGCTGGTGCAAATAATATTGAGGAGGGTATTAACTCAGAAGTGAACTCACTAAAATGTAAGAATCCGCAAATTTTCCCGTACTTAAATGGCGCTCTAATGAGATCTCTCTTTTTGAAACACGTTCAAGACAGTAAAATGGAATGTGATGTTGATATCAATAATGCAAATTTGTCCAATAAAGTGTTAGGAATGTCATGAAACCCTCATTCAGATAAATTTAAATTGTATGTCCCCTCTTTTCCAATCAATAATAATGCTTGCACAAAAAGACAAGTCCTCGTAAGTATAGCTCAAATGTTCGATCCTTTTGGGTTGATAGAACCAATAGTTGTAGCAAAATTTTGATGCAGAAAATTTGGTGTAGTAAAATTAATTGGAATGACAAATTGCCCCCTGAATTGCAAAATATTTGGGACAAATTTTCACAGAATATAGTAAATTTATCAACGTTTTCCATTGACAAATGTATTTGCTCTACTACGCCAATTCATAAAATAGAAATTTATGGGTTTTCTGATGCCGCTCAATCAGTTTATGGCGCTTTCTTGTATTTAAGGGTTTTGTATGCAAATCATACCGTGTCATGTAATTTACTCTGTTCAAAGTCATGAATAGCCCCTCTTAAAACCATTGCACTGCTCCACCTTGAGTTGTGTGGGGATCTTTTGTTGGAAAGGTGATTCCACAAGGAATAGTCTATACTCTCTCAAAAAATAGACAAGGCTATACTCTGGACTGATTCCCAAACTGTTTTAGGTCGATTAAATTTTTATCCTAGGTGGATGATGTTTGTTGCCAACAGAGCGTCAGAAATCCAGGAACTCGCAACAAAGGCCATTTGGAGACACATAAAATCTTCACTAAATCCTTCTGATTTTTGTTCACGAGGCATGGATGCAATGGATATACATTCTTGTGAACTATGTAAACATGGTTCACAAATATTGTTTGATTTTGATTTCAGTATCGATAATAAAGTTATTGACGTGCCTCAAGATATAATTCTAGAACAGCCTAAGGTAGTTTTACCGACACAAGTTAATCCCAATATAACCGATTTCATTTCAAATTTTTCTATTTTTTTTACGTTTACGAAGATCATTCGCATATTGTTTGTGCTTTATTGCAAATATAAAACCTGGTTCAACAAGAACCTTTGGAATTCTGTTAGTTGATGAATTAAATCGATCTTTATTTGCTTTAGTAAAACTAATCCAAATGGAACATCTTTCTTATGAGTTCTCCCGACTAATATCAGGAAAATTACCTATTAGTTTATTAAATCCATTTTTATTGAGAACAATACATTATGTGTAGGAGGTCATCTTAGTAATGCAGACATAAATTATGACCAAAAATAAAAAGAAGTAAAAGAAATAAAAAAGTAATCTGTCAATGTGTCATTTGTCATCGATTTCGGCATGAAAATGCCAAACAAAATATTTTGATTGATATATCAATCATATAAATATAAGTTTAGGGGTATCCAGACAAAAAATAAAAATAATTTTTATAATGAAAGCAACAAAAAACTAGCTAATAACTAAATAGCAATGCTCTGAGTCCTTTATTAACACATTTAAATCAACTTCTAAGTTTTATGTATAACAAACCTAAATATGTGTTACATATATATACTGGACAATACACAAAGTAAAATATATATTTATACAGTTTTCGTCGATTTCCTGTAGAGCGCAGCACCTTCTAGTGAAATTATTTCTGATTATAAGGCTTTTTTCAGAAAGTTTTAACAGGAGGCTTATTAACATTTTTACATATTATAACCTTTACAGTCATGTTTAAAGAGTTATTTTAGGCATGAGCATATGATTATGGCAAATAGATTCTTAATAGATACAAAATGGATATGATTGTGCAAGAATTATGAAAAACATAAGTACAAGTTCTTTCGACATGAACTGTCAATCTAAACCAAACGCTACCTTTGAAGATATAATATATGATCATCACATCTTGGCTAAGAGGTTGGATAAATCAGACTACATCCTCTTATTTTGTGATACAGGAAATGCCATTAAAGGTAAGGCAATTAATACAACATACATAAATGATGTTATGAATATTTCACAAAATACAAACCTCATGATCATCGGTGCTCCATAAGTAAAGGGGTGACTTTTTTCTCAATAATATTATATACGAAGAAAACTTAAAAGGGTACAACTTGCCAGCCAAATATGAAAATGTACTTTACATGGATGTCAATCAAATGTTAAAAAAACATCACTTTAAAAGTAGAGGGCAACTTTCATATAATGGAAAATCTACGCTACTAACACAAATTGCTGAACACATCACCAAAGTTAAATACCTCTCTTATAGTAATCTAATCGAGATCACACCCTTAAATCTAGCAAACTCCGCCACCTCATCACATCGGGTGGAAAATAGCTCAAAAGTAAATTTCCTTGAAGAAGAAATAGAAAGCAGTACAAATATGATGCCCGTTGTTAATATCTCTCTAAATTCAACATTGTCTGCCAAGCAGATCTCTAGCAACGAAGTAATAGCATCAGCAATGAAGGCAATTTTTTATATTTATTTATTTATTTATTTATTTATTTGCATACACTGCTCAACAGGTAAACCCATTTCTAGAGCAGGAAAATACACAAAACAAAAAATACAATACAATATAAGTATATAGAAAAGATATTTAAAAAGAAAAAAGAACATTGTATAAGAATAACAATAAAACATTGTATAAAAATAACAATAAAATAATTTCAGACAGTTTAAGACGGAAAAAGAATAAAGAGAAACAAAGACTTAGTTATTATAGCATTTTTTTAATAAAATTAAGGGTGCAATGAAAAATATCAAACTGCCCACAGTTGTTATTGTAATTGTTGCACATAGTAAATAGAGGAGAGAATCTAAGAATATTCGAGTGCGAAAATGAGACGTAAAAAGTTTGTGTTCTCCGAAAATTCACACTAGGCACATGAAAATTTAATTTCCCTAATAATTCTTGGCAGTCAATTTGATTGTGTAAGATTTTATATAGATATACTTGAGAAAAATATTCGCGTCTATTTTCAAGAGATGTCATGGAAAACTTAGTCAACAACTCTTGTTGGGGAACACCGATAGACGGGTATGCTCCCTCAGACTTAAGCCATAATAGCTTTAAGAATCGTCTTTGCACTTTCTCCAAAGAGTCTACGTGATTTCTGTAGTGAGGGTTCCAAACAAGAGACGCATATTCAAGTTTAGACCTAACAAAAGCAAAGTATAAAGTTTTAAGTGTACTGATATTCGAGAAATCTCTGCTAGTTCTAATAAGGAACCCAAGAGTCTTAAGAGATTGAGTCACTAAATTATTTATGTGAGGTATAAATGAAAGTTCACCATCGAATATTACGCCAAGGTCAGCAAGAGTAGAAGGTCGTTGAAGGACTGCGCTGTCAATACTGTAATTAAACATAACAGCCTCGGATTTACTTGTGTAGGTCATAACATTACACTTAGACACATTCAGATTTAAGTTGTTTTCAACACACCAATTAAATAAGTTTGAAAGGCTGTTTTGCAGAAAAACGCAGTCCTCCAAACAAGAAATTACTTTAAAAATTTTGACATCATCGGCGTAAAGTAGACAGGACACATCAATAACATTCACAATATCGTTAATAAATATGTTGAACAACAGGGGACCGAGAATTGACCCCTGTGGGACTCTGGATGTAGCAATATATTCGACAGACTGGAAACCATTATACGCAACATATTGCCTTCT
The DNA here is from genome assembly GCA_029963845.1 of Rhamnusium bicolor. Lineage (NCBI taxonomy): Eukaryota > Metazoa > Arthropoda > Insecta > Coleoptera > Cerambycidae > Rhamnusium > Rhamnusium bicolor. Next base: position 1,006,392 of record JANEYF010000366.1, on the reverse strand, counting down.
ATCCGAAAGATAAGCATGACAAAATAATAACAGAGATGGCGAAAAACCAAAAACAGACATTTTGTTTAGCAGTATGGAGTGATCCAGTCGGTCGAATGCTTTCGAGAGATCTGTATATATTACGTCAAGTTGCCTGCGTTGATCAATAGCTTCAGAAATAGACTGGGTTATGCATAACAGATTAGAGGTGGTAGAACCTCCTTTCATAAAACCATGTTGGTACACCGATATTTGGTTGCTAACGCTATAGTAAATGTTATCATGGAGTAAAATTTCAAGGGCCTTTGAAAAATTACATATGATTGATATTGGTCTAAAGTTGCTAATATCATGTTTATCACCCTTCTTAAAAACCGGACACACTTTTGAACATTTCCAGATTTCAGGGAGGCAACAGTTTGTGACACATAGATTAAATAAAAACGTAAGCGGGCGTGCAAAAATACTAGCACAGTCTTTTACTAAAAATGCAGGAACACCATCAGGCCCGGTTGTTAACTTAGGTTTTAGTTTTTTCAGAGTGTTAAGTACCTCATTTTCATCAAAGCACCTGATATTAATTGTGGAACTGTTGATTGTCTGATTGTGCGTAAAATCTAAGTTGGTAGAAGGTACTGAAAAAATCTGCAAAAGCATTAAGTATCTCTTTAGGATTGTCGAGATGCTTATCATTATAAGACATCTGAGTAGAGATGTTGGTACATTTGTTTTTGTTTTTAACGAATGACCAAAATTTACCAGGCTCCCTTGCAATATTTTTTTTCGGCTTTCTTGACATAGTTAGCGTAAGCAACTTCAATATCAGTTTTTATTGTATGTCTAAGTTGTTTGAAATTATTCTGCGCAACACAGTCATCTGTTCGCTTAAACTTACGCCAATATCCTGTTTTAAGCTTAATATTTTTTATTATATTGCCATTAAACCAAGGCGGATACAGTCTCTTTTGCGGTGCATTAAATTTAGGGACACACATATCAAAGATATTATACAGTCGATCATAAAACGCCTTGCAAGCAGGCAAGATATCATCGTAAGATTCAACGAAAGACCAGTCTTCATTCAACAATAAATTATACAGCACCTGAAAATTTGCTTTCCGAAAGTTATAGCTATTGTTTGCGTTAGTCGGAAAGTTGGTTTTAATGTTAGAGTAATAGTTAGAATCCAGTAAAATGCTTAGAGCAGGGTTGTAATTGTCCTCACGCGTTAAAATATCATCAGATTTTTCCACAATACATTTGCTATTACATATAATTAAATCAAGAAGTTTATCATTTAGGTTATACACAAAGTTCTGTTGCTGAAGATTTAATACGTTCAAAAAATTATTTAGAGCTAATATCTTACCGTCAATCTGAGAATCTACTAAATAAGATGCATATTTCGGAATATTAAAATCCCCTAAAAGTAACACATTATTATTTTGAACATATGGAAGAAATGAAATAAAGTCGAATAATTTTTCATACTCGTCTGCATTTATACCTGGAGGAATATAAATAACAAATATGTAAAGTGCGCAGTAATGAAAATTAATCTTCACACCTAATATATCAATAAGGGGGAGATATTTGTGCCTCAACTAAATTTAAAGTTAAGACAGAGGAGTTGAAACTGCCATCAACCGCTAGCAGTACCCCACCACCTCTTGCAAAACCTGTAGCCGTAAAATTTCGATCAGCACGCATAATACGAAATTTATTGTTAGATATTTCATTATCAAGTACAGAAGAGTCAAGCCAAGTTTCCGTAAGAGCCACAATATCAAAATGCGAACAAGCAAAGGAGTTATAGATATCAGATAATACATTTTTAATACTGCGAGTGTTCTGATAATAAATAGACAATTGCTTTGCACTTCGATTACTATCCGAGTCTGAGATACTTGATGCTGCGGAGTGGTTAACTGGCGCAGAGGTAGTGGGAGAAGAAATATCGAATAATTGCTATTGACCGTGACTAGATGATAAGATATCATTTCTAATTCTCTCACAAGCACGTTTGTATACTGTGCATAATTTAGTATCCCAAGCCGCGTGATCTACTCTAACTTTGATACTTTGCTTTTCATTGAGTTTAACGCAGTTAGAACAAGTTAAAGACATTGACTTACAGTTTTTAACATCATGACTTTGTCCGCACCTCGGACACGAAATAGGATTATTACATGTTTTAGAAGAATGATGAAATTCGCTACAGTTATAACACCGATATACCTCAAATGCATCAAATACAGCACAACTGTCATAGTTTACAAATAAATTACCCACTCTAGAAACTCTTTCATAAGTGTTTTTATCAAGTTGGAGAACTGCCTGAAATATGTCTTTGTTTTTCTTAGTTGAAAATAATTTAATTAGTTTACACAGAATCTGTTGAAATAAGGCCACTATTACATTTAACAATACATTTAAGCAATTCATCATCTTGATACTTTTCAGTAATTCCTACAATTCGAACTCTAGGATATACGCCATGAATTTCTTTGATTACATAAGAATCAGAGAGATTTTCCTCGACCATCTTTTTGAATTTCTCATTCTCGTCCTTATTAACACAGCTAACTAATATGCCACCGTTTTTACCATTTACTACTTTAGACAGCTGGATATTAGAGTCAACAGGATTAATTTTCTGACGCAAATCGAACCTAGTTTGAGAATACTCTTGACCTTGATTTTTAGGTTGAATAATAACTGCAGGATTAGTTTTATTTTTCAGAATCTCAGAGTATTTAGGTTTGACTTCAGGACTTTTAGGTTCATCACACTTACAAAATTTATTTTCAGTGAGTTTTAAAATATCTGATTTCAAACATTCAACTGTGGTATTTAGAGTAGAAATAGCATTCAGAACTTTTTCTTCTATCAATTTATTTATTTCAGCCTCAGGTACCAGGACACAGCAGTTAATGCACTCCTCACAATTCCATGAGAGCCCTTTGATTTTCTTAAGCAAATCTGAGAATTCCAGCGATTTACTAATACACACTGAATGAAATTGTTTTTTGCACTTACTGCAAAAAACACAGGAATCTCTCCTGCTTTTCGTATTTGTACATATACCGCAAATTATAGTCATGTTGGAAATACTTTAAGATTCTTCATAACAGTTAATAATCACCATATAATGTAAGATTTTACCTCTAAAAGATTGTCGATTACAACACAGTTCAACACAGTATAATAAAAATTCAACTCCGAGACTATCACAACTAAGCCTAAAATAAACAATTTTCATTGGAAATTAATTCACCTAAACGTCCAGTGTATTTTGAATAAAATAAATCAAGTTGACCTATTAGCGGAAGAAAAAAACCTCACTTTTTTTGTTTTACCAAACATTGGCAAAATAATACCAGTGTTCAGTATGTTAACATCCAAGGATATAAAATGGTCGCAAATTTCTCTAGACAAAATAGCATCCATGAAGGTGTAGCAATATTTATCACATTCAAATAAACACTTTAAAAATATCATTTTATGTGGGTATCTAAATATAAATAACCTTGATAAAAAATAATTTTCAAACAAAATGTTTAAATGATCTAACATCTCTCAATTTAATATCACTAGTAGAGCAGCCAAAGAGAATTATAACAACCGTGTCCAGAATGAGTTCAACATCAATAGATTGTCATAACAAATATTACTGAGCAAATAATAATCAAATTAATATACCCAGGATTCTCTGATCACCTGGCGCAATGCTTTTGTTGGTCCAGACCATTCTACTCGGAAAATATAAATAAACGATATATACACCATAGAATGATAAATGAAAATATAATTTCAGAATTTCGTATGCAATTTAACAAATCATTTTCTTTATTATACAACATTCAAGGAAGTAACGACATAAATGCAATCTACGGATTGTTTTGGAATCATTTTCACTGGTGTTTTGAGATGTTGCATCCAAAAAAGAAAGCTCTGATTAAATAAAATATTGAGCAAAACAATAAATGTAAATTTAAATATACAAAAGAACTTGCGAGTCAAAAAAATTAAAAGAGTTAAATTGGTTAAGAAAAAAAAATTCATCAAGAATATAAAACAATGACAAAGAAATTCCGAGATAAAACAGAGTCCGAAAAAAAACAATATTATACAAATTTAATAGACATTTCAGAAAATAAGTTCAAAAAGATGTGGACATTAGTTAATGAAAAACTAAATAGGCAAACAAAATTTTTAATTGCATTAATATTATGTCAGACGATACAATTATTATGGATACAAAAACCGGTACAGTTATTTGGTAAACATTTCGTGAGCTCGGTAGATAATATGATAAAAAAATAAGTTCTCTAATATAAAATACCCATGTACAATGTGTGATATAAATAACAGGTCACTGGCTTTCGTACTACTTTCTGAAATGAAATAATACAAATAATTCACAGCTTAAATAACAAGAAATCAGTATGAATTGATGAAGTCCACGTAAGGTTAATTAAGGAATATAGTTTTAAACTGTCTAGTTATATAATCATTATAATAAACAAATAGGTAATGACAGGTCCTTTTTCAGATCAATTAAAATCTTCAAAAGTCACACCAGTACCCAAAAAAGATGATCCTCATTTAACAAGTACATACCAAAGACGTCTTAGAGACGTCTGCCTAGGACATACAAGATGTCTTAAAAACGTCCATTTTCCGACGTAAGACGTACAGAAGACGTCTTCAGGACGTACATTGTTACAAATCAGTATGTCTTTGGGACGTCTTATTCTTATTCAGTTTAGATCCAAACAAAACCTTAATAGGACATTGTTTTAGGATGTTCTCATGGTGATTAAAAATTGGTCTATTAGCAATGAAATCAGTGGCGACTGGTGAAATTTAGGCTGTCATATCTGAGTATTGGAGCATGGGACCCAAACTTTGAGGAATAACTATCAAGACTAAATGAAGAAGTTTTGCAGAAGAAAAATTATGTGCATACCAGGTTATTTTTTAAACAATTTGTAAAATATTTTTTTAGAATCAGGTGGAAATTATATCAATAGATTTCAAATTTCAATAGAAAATATTGCTTTTTAATAGTTACACTGTTTTGAAATTTTATTTTAGAGTAATTTTACACTGCAAATTTCAAATGTCTGCAACTTTGTAAAAAAATCTATATTTTTTTATGAAATTTTAAATCTATCGATACATTTTCCACCTGATTCTGAAAATAAAAATGTTTTGCAAATATTATACAAATTGTTTAGAAAATAACCCCGTAGGCACGGAACGGAACCCTGTTGAAATTTATGCGATGTAATTTTTATTTCACGCAAAGAGTGATCAATTTGGATGTAAAATGTATTATTTTCCAAAACCAGAATGAAAAGAACTGGGGGCCTAATTTGGACATACTAAAAATGTACATTTTTTTTACTTCCTAAAGATGTATCACATTGGACGTCTTAAAGACATACATATTAGGTTCTACGACGTAAAGACCAAATAAGGATCAAAATTGGACGTCTTTGGGATGTTGTGTGCTATGTGGGTTACTATATCACGCCCTTTTTCTAAAATATTATCCCTTCTTAATATTAACAATTTATTAGCCAGTAATCAACATGGATTCAGAAAAGGTTTTTTGACAGAAACAACCACAGTCTAACTGATCCAACTAATAAAAGAAAAGATAGATAATAAGGAATATGTAATAGGTATATTCTTCGATTTATCGCGAGCGTTTGATACGTTAGACTCTACATACTTAGCATGAAACTAAATGTGTTAGGTGTATGTAGTCTCATTAATAATTGGCTAATACCTTACATGACCAACAGGAAGCTAGTAGTAAAAATTGAGAAAGAAATGTCAAGTATCTATGATGTTGAACTTGGAACACCACAGGGAGGGATCATGGGACTACTTCTGTTTCTGCTGTACATAAATGATTTACCAGATTATATCTCAGAAGGAAAAGTCTTCATGTATGCAGATGATACTACAGTGGTGGTGTCAGATTCTAACCAAAGCAATTGGCACAGTTAAAATGGTGCTGCAACAATTTTCAAGCTGGTGCGAAAGAAATCACCTTATTCTAAATTCGAAAAAAACAGTTGTTGAATTTCTGATAAACTTCAGATCCCCAGGTAACCATACTTTTCAACTCCAAATCAGATCATAATTGTTGACAGTAACGCTAAATTTATGGGATCATATTTAGATTTACCCTGGGATACCCAAATTGAACATGTCTGTGGGAAATAAAACAAGGCTTATTTCGCGATATTTTCATTATGACCGTGCTTAAATAAAGAATGTCTAAAATACGTGTAGTATGCACTCGTGTATTCGGCTATAAGTTGTAATATAATTAGATGGGGGCAAACTGTATTTGTTTTACAAAAAAAAAAAATAATAATAATCCGTCTAATGTTTGGTCTAAATTACCTTGAATTTTGTAAGACTACGTTTAAAAAAAGAAGAAATACTAACTTTTACTTCCAACATACCTGTTTAAAATCCTAACATATTTATAACAACAAATACAAATTCCAACAAGGGATGGATGTGCATGAATACAACACCAGAAATAAAAATAATTTCTACATATCAAATTTTAGTACAGAGGCATACAAAAAAATCACCTTATTACGCAGGTTGCTATTACTATAATCTGCTTTCCACTGAAATAAAAGATTTGCGGGCAGCAAAACAATTCAGAAACGAAATCAAACAAATTCTAATGGACAACTGTTTCTATGAAATAAAAGAATTCGAGGTATTTGTAAAAACCTTAAAGTGAGGTTCTCTTAAAATATAAATGTGTGTATATGTGTATATATGAGTATGTATGTGTATATTTATATGTATGTGTATTCTATAGAGCTAGGTTTACTCACTTATCTGTACGTCTCTTCAGTGAAATACGTTATATGTTATAATTAGATTTTTTTTCTATTTTATTTCTACATTAAACAGTGTTAATATACTTAAGTGTATTGATCCCTGTATATATTTGTTTACTGTTTATTAGACTAAAAGCTGAGTACAATATTTTATATGATAATTTTTTTTAATATTATATAGAGATTTAGTATTAGATGACTTACCTTATCCATTATAACATGTCATTAAGAAGTTAACAAATGAATTGAATATTAAACATTAAAGTTGATGAATCTTTTCATTTTTTTTATGTCCAAGTAACCATCTGTTCTACATCTAGTTTAAATTTTGTATGCTCACGCTCTCAAATAGCATTTTATCAAAGAACATTCTAAATCTGGAAGTTCTATTGTAATTGATATGACACATGATTTTTTAAAAACACCAATGTTTTAAGTACCCGCCAAATTGCTCTTAAAGAAATATTTAGGTATTTAGAAAAACTTCCATACTTTTAACATTCGATATAAAAAAATTCCCTAACTTTTTATACATATAATAAATGATATGTTCTTTTTTCTGGTAAATGAATAAACTTTTCAATAATTTATTGTCAGTGTTTTTTTTTGCGCTAAAACACTGAATTCTACTATTTAATCCATGTTTGTATAGTATGAAATGATGAGGTAGTTGTTTTAGTAGATTTTACAATAATTTGCTTTTTCAAGTGTTGGTTAATTAATGTTACCTAACATTTGTATATTATAGTCCAATCATCTAATATAAGCACTAAAAAAATTTTAACATAGGTGTGTGGTATTATATAAATACATTTTGTGTATAAACACTTTTTTATCTGCTTATATGAATTAATGGATATAGCATGATCAGATCAGAAAAGAATATATTGTCATGACATACTTTTATTATAAAATAAAAACGTGTTGATAGTGACTACTTGTACCCCATTTGAGAATGGTATTCAGTATTTCAGTATTCACTTTATTCATCTATAAGATCATGTTACATGATATTAGATATGTCAAATAATATATAATATACAGAAAACTGCAAATTTGCATAATATAAATAAATATATGAGATATGTAAGTGCTAAAAATATATAAGGTATGAAACTAAGAATAAGAATAAATAATAAAAAACAACAACGTATCATATATATACACATATACATGTATACAGGGTGATCTACCACGAGTGTGCCAAACTTCAGAGGCTGGTAATTTATCAAAAAATAAATGGACTTTCATTAATAAACATATGTCCTAAAACGCATAATAAGAGAGCTACAACCCCTTAAACGGGGTTGATGAATACCAATTTTTCGATTATTATAAGTCCAATATGGTGGTGATTAAAAAAATGAAATTTTCATACATTACGGCCCCGATGTAGGCGCATAAAATTACAAATTTCCTAATTAACAGCTTGCCTTATTGAGGTAGTTTTGAGGGGTGAGGGGTAGTTTTTACCCCAAACTTTTTTTGACGTCACTTCCGAAGCAAAACTTTTAAATAACATTATTTCCCATGCCATGACTCAGAAAAAAGTATTTTTTCAAAATTTCTGTCACACCAGCCGTTTTTGAATAATTTGCGTTGAACGGCAATAAGGTTTTTCATATGAAATATGCAAAACTTAATTCGATCAATCTTCAAATCTAGTGGCTTGAAGTCACCTATGTTTAAAAATAATTTATATTTCTGATTTGTAGTATTATGTCATTTACATTGCTTAAGTGTCATTTCTGATTCTAAATTATTTAAAAATAAAGAATAATAACAATGAATCAGTTTACTACCTATGAATATGCAGACATTGTTTTTATTTACTGTTCAAAATGACCTCCTTGAGCACGAATACACGCCTGACAACGACGAATAATTGAATTATTAATTTCAGCCATGTCACCATTGTTTGTGATATAAGCTAAACTATTATTGATCCTTTCCGTCAAGTGCTGAATATTATTTATTTCCTCAAAATAAACTAACTGCTTCATATGCCCCCAAAAATAAAAATCCAAAGGATTGAGATCGGGAGAGCGAGGAGGCCATAAAACAGGACCACGGTTACCAATCCAGTTATTTCCAAAATTCCGATTCAACCATTCAGTCACATGTCTTTCATTATGAGGAGGCGCTCCATCATGTTGAAACCATACTTTCTGTATAATGTTTAGTGGCAAATCGTCTAGATGTTCCGTTAGAGAAGTTTCAAGAAAATTTAAATAATATTGTGCATTCATCCTATTATTTAAAAAATGCATACCTGCTAGTCGATTATTCAGTATACCTGCCCAAACATTAATGCTGAATCGACGTTGAAATCTTGCCTGCCTTTTAGCGTGTGGATTTTTCAAGGACCACAAATGCTTATTATGATGGTTATTAATACCATCCCTGGTGAAGGTGGCCTCGTCAGTCCATATAATATTTCTAATAAAATTTGGATCATCAGCAAATTTATTCAAAATCCAGCGGCAAAACTGGAGTCTTCTTTCAGCATCTCCTGATTCTAAAGCTTGAACACGCTGATAATGATAAGGATGAAAATCGTCAGTGTGAAGAGTTCTCCATACGAAATTTTGCGATAGACCTAATTGCACCGAGATCCGTCGAGTGCTGGTTCCTGGGTTATCCCTTACCATATTAAATACATCCTCTTTCCCATCAATGTTTACCTCTCGAGGGGCCCCTCTACGATTGTGAGATGAAGATCCAGTTTCCCGAAATCGTTGAAATGTGCGACTAAATACTGCTCGTGATGGAATTATTCTATTCGGAAATCGCCGGTGATACTCATTTCTAGCCAATCTGGTGTTTTCATCACAAAAACCGTAAATAAAAACAATGTCTGCATATTCATAGGTAGTAAACTGATTCATTGCTATTATTCTTTATTTTTAAATAATTTAGAATCAGAAATGACACTTAAGCAATGTAAATGACATAATACTACAAATCAGAAATATAAATTATTTTTAAACATAGGTGACTTCAAGCCACTAGATTTGAAGATTGATCGAATTAAGTTTTGCATATTTCATATGAAAAACCTTATTGCCGTTCAACGCAAATTATTCAAAAACGGCTGGTGTGACAGAAATTTTGAAAAATACTTTTTTCTGAGTCATGGCATGGGAAATAATGTTATTTAAAAGTTTTGCTTCGGAAGTGACGTCAAAAAAAAGTTTGGGATAAAAAACTACCCCTCACCCCTCAAAACTACCTCAATAAGGCAAGCTGTTAATTAGGAAATTTGTAATTTTATGCGCCTACATCGGGGCGGTAATGTATGAAAATTTCATTTTTTTAATCACCACCATATTGGACTTATAATCGAAAAATTGGTATTCATCAACCCCGTTTAAGGGGTTGTAGCTCTCTTATTATGCGTTTTAGGACATATGTTTATTAATGGAAGTCCATTTATTTTTTGATAAATTACCAGCCTCTGAAGTTTGGCACACTCGTGGTAGATCACCCTGTATACACACACACATACATTACATATACACATATACATACAATACATACACACATACATGACATACAAATACGAGGAAACTAACCATCAAGTTTATTTAAAAATTCATCTACACTATAATAACCCCTTAGTAATAATAATTTTTTTAACTTCCATTTTAAATTTATTCATTTTAAGACATTTTATTTTGTCAGGTAAGCTATTATATAGTGCAATGCAATTATAATATGGCGAGTGTTTAAAATTAAATGTTTTGTAATGTGGTATCATTAACAATTCATTGTTTCTTGTGTGATAGGTGTGTCAATCTGATACTGTACAGAAATCTTTAAAATTGTATTTGACAAAAATTAAGCACTTATATATATATATATATATATATATATATATATATATATATATATATATATATATATATATATATATATATATATATAAATCGCGTAATATGCGGAACTTAGCTTGTTACACACTTTGTTTATTTATAAGTTCCACAGTAACTTTGAGTCTACTTGTGTACCCAAGAATGTGGCATTGTCTTTTAATGGTATTTCTTCAAGTAAACACGGTCTTCTGAGATTAAAATTAATGAAAACAGTTTTGTTGGTATTAAGTATTAGTCTGTTTCTAAAACACCAGTCATTCGAGATAGAACATTAGCAACCCTCAAACACAGTTCCACAGGGGAGTCAGCTGAAACTGATACCGATGTATCATCTGCATAGATGACAGTGAATCCTTCCTGTATATGGTCAGGCAGATCATTAATATATAACAGAACTAGCAATGGCCCCTATATGGAACCTTGAAGTACTCCCAAGGAAACATCTTTTGTTTCGGAGTTAACACCATTATAATTTACTAAGATTTTCCTGGATTCCATATAGGACTTGAGGACATTTAAAATATTTCCTCTAATACCTAAAGCTTGTAATTTATTTATCAGAATTGTTGAATCTACCGAATCAAAAACCTTTGATAGGTCAAATAATATTGACATTACATATTTGCCTCACTATAAACAAAATTAAAGAGACTGGTCGAAGCAGATTCTATTGATCTTCCTGTTCGAAATCCGTGTTGTGAAGTACAAAGTAAATTGTTTATGTTGATAAAAGCCACTAAGCGATTATATATAACCTTTTCAAATCCCTTTGATAGTGAAATTAGTAAAGATATTTGCCTGTAGTTTTCGATATCACTCTTACATCCCTTCTTAAAAACTGACACTACTTTAGAAGTTTTGAATATTTCTGGAAAAACTCCATTTTGGATTGCTTCATTCAACAGATAGATTAAAGGGTTGATTAAACCTAAAATAATATTTTCTAGTAATGGTGCTGATATGCCATCCAGTCCGAATGATTTTTTATTCTTTAATCCATAGATTGCGTTTAACAGTTCATTTCTTGATATCTCATAGAAATACATAGAATTTATATTATATTTGGAGTTCGTGAATGGAAGTGATGTAATATTTTCAAAAAGATTGGATATATTAACATTGGCAATATTTGCAAAATGCGAACAGAAATAGTTGCTTATTTTAGAACTGTCCATAACCATTTCCCCATTTACGTTAAGTATTAAATGAGGAATCTGTCCTATTTAGTTTTTTGTTAACAATGTTCCAAGTTTCCTTAGATTTATTTTCAGTTTTTTATTTTAGTGGAATAATTTACCTTAGCGGCTTTAATATTTTTTTTATGCATCGTTTCGTTTATTTTGTATGTTTCGAGCATCTCAGAATTATTTGAGTTTTTGGCTTTAAAAAATAAAGCTCTTAGGAAACTGGACTCTTCTCTTAGTTCCATAGTTAACCAGTTTTTATTGTACTGAAATTTTAAATCTTTAATTTTTACATGTTTAAAGGGACAGGCGACATCGAAACATCAGGTTACATTCTCCATAAACAAATTAAATGATATATTTATATCCGACTGGTAAACGAAACTCCAATAGACTTTAGACGATTGTTAAATTCTGTTATGTTTTCATTACTTAAGATTCTCTTATACTCACATTTAGCTTCGCTGAATTTGAAAGTTGACTTTAATGTATCTACCTCAAACGAAAGAATGTGAGCAAGGTGATTAGCTAATAGAGCATCATATAACTCAGCACTGCAGTTTTCAAGGGCTATGTTTGTTAAGACATAGTCAATCGCAGTAGAACTAACGCTGCCATTTTTATTTTTAAATATCCTGGTAGGTTCATTTGTAGTCACATTTAAATAAAAGGAATTAATTATATCTTTTAGTAATTTTAGAGAGGCTGAATTTTCAAAAAGGTTAATATTTATATGGAAGTTTGCATATTGTAAATAAGTACAATCTTTTGACTACAGTGATCGTAATGCATAGCAACAGGTACGTAATTTTTTACACAGGTCATCAATGTAGATTTGCCATTTTAGAGTACAGTCAAACAAGCGACCCTCTAATATTACACATTGTGTTCATCTCGCTTGTTCAACTGATCTTTGTTAGTATTTGGCCACATTTGGAATTATATACACGGTGTAGGGAACTGTTCACCAATGAAGGCGAGCAGCCAAATAGCATGCAATGCGTGAATTACATTACCAACCTACCGAAAAATGATTTTTTTATAAAAGACAGTGATGTTCAGCAGTTATACATATGACAGGTCTTGCATAAGCTAATTTCACATTTTTAAAGATTTTGACCATGTGATATAAAATAATTTTATTTTCAAGGTAGTCAAAATTTTTAATAAAGGATGACTTATTTTTGAAAAAAAAAGCAATTTTTCTTGTTGACTCCATCTGTGGGTACACAATATATAAATTATATTTTAATATAAATTAAAATATTTTCAATACGATCTTAAAAAATAAACACTAGTTATATAAAAATATCTTTTATTTAATTAAAAAACTCTCACATCTTTGTTGACAATGATACACAAAATATAATAATCCAAATATATTTCCAATAAAAAAATTGACAAATACACAAGTATAACAATAAGCGTTCAGTCAAACCTATAAATTTAAAAAACAATCATTATTAATCATCCCTCGGATGTAAAGGAATAACAAATTTAGGACCAAAAGGAGATTTATATTTAATGCCAACCTCATTAAAAATATCAACAGGGAAACCCAAATTACATAAATATAATTTTCCATTGTTGGAAGAATGGGGCAATGGTAAAACCGGTAACAATGAGAACTTTGGCGTGATACCTGGTGTTCCAACCGTTGGAGGATCTAGCGCCAATACCGGAGCCTTGTTTTTGTTTATCCAATCTGACAGTAGGGGATAATGACTAGGATTTTCAGTATCCTCACATAGTGCAACTATTATTAAGTCACCTACATTAGGAAGGTCAGATACATTATTTAGAACTCTATTTTTTGTTAACATATATAAAGAGAGTTCCTTCTCTATTGCTGGTGCATCCATAGCTACAGTGAAAAGAACTGTTCTAACTCCATGACTAGCTAATTGCCTGGCAGTGTTTACACCTACCGCTCCTTGTCTACGATAAAAAAAAAATAAGTATGTTAATATGATGTACCTACCTAGTAAAAAAATTTTAGCAAATAAATCAATAATTGTTAAATAAATTGCCTAGGAATACAAGCATGAAGTGATATTTCTTTTTAATTCCTAAATTAAGAGAAAATTTAAAAATTTATGTGAAAGTAAGTTAATTTCAATAGTGAAATATGTTTATTTTAGATGTCACATGCTGTCAGAAGCCGCCAAGTTTATTTTTATTTAAATAGATACGATATTTTTCACAGGTAAAGAAAGTTTATAAATTACCTTTAGAATACAAATATGCTATTTCATAACATGTAATAATGGAGGGGCCGAGGACTCTTGAGCCTGGAGTGTACGTATGGCAGAGTAGTACTGAGTATGGCATGTAACATACTCAGGAGCTCAGATCCCCTCTTGCGGTTCGTAAAACATCACGAAACTGTAGGAGTGGGAGCAGGATTGTTCAAGGCAGCAAAAAGAGCCGCAGATGAACTCGGTCTCGCATTTGACATCAGGCGAGGAGGCCGGCGAGGTGCTGATGTTGAGTCAGTCACCGAACTTCAGCCAAATCGTCTGAAAGCTCGATTCAGAGCTGCCGAACAGGAAAATCTGTTTCGGCAGCACGTCGATAAACCCCAGCATGGTGTCTTCTATAAGAACATAGAAACATTGGGTTTATCGACCAGGCTGACCTTCGCATTTCTAAGGTCAGCAGGGCTTAAGTCGGAGACTGAGGGATTCATTGTGGCCTGCCAAGATGGTGTTATCAACACCTTGGTCTACCGTAGCCGCGTGTGGCGTGTAGAGGTTCCTGATATCAATTGCAGGACCTGCCATCAGGCGCCGGAATCGCTCATGCACTTACTTTCTGCATGCCCCATATATGCGATTTCAGCCTACATCCACCGGCATAACGCGGCGTTACGAGTGCTATACTACCATCTAAGGCACTCGTACGGGGTAGACCAGACACCAGTGCTGCCTTACGTCCCCCGAGATATTGAGTCCGTTGTCGAGAACGAGAAATGCCGGATTTACTGGAACTACTCGTTCACGACTGTCAGGCTAATCCAAGCCAACAAGCCTGACATAGTCCTCCTCGACCATCAACTCAAGGTGATGAATGTCATCGAGTTCTCGGCACCTGCGGAGAAAAACATCACCTTGAAGGAGGAGGAGAAACGGACCAAATATCGCGATCTCCGGTACGAGCTCCAAGTGCTGTACCCAGGCTACTCGGTAAACATGGTCGTCCTTATAATCGGTATACTCGGAGGGATAAAGCCTACGCTGCTCTCGGAACTGAAGATCATGCCGGCCTGCCAAAAATCAGCCGAGTGGCTGGCAGGCCAAATGCAGAAGGCGGTCATTCTGGGTTCTCTCCGTCTGCTTAGGGCACACGATTCTGGTATCTACAGTCACTGACCCTGCGGGACGTGGGGAGTGGCTGTGGTTGCTGCGCCGGCGCGACTCCCCGTGAGGCGTCGGAGGCCACGGGAGGACTGACCGGCATCGGGAAACCGAAAAAAAATAATAATAATAATAATAATAAAAAGTTCTTTATTGATCGCATTAGTACGGGTGAGTCAGTTTTTTGTAGCAAGACTTTGATAGTTGATAGAAGACTTTTTTTTAGAAGAAACGTTCCCATAAACATGGGTCATAAAACACTTCATTTGTGAGATACAAGGTGATGAAATACAGTTTTTCTCTTAATATTTCTTTAATAAAAAAAATACCTGTTTAAAATAAAATCATGATATTGTAACAAAAGAGTAAATACTTGAGTGCAAATAGTTTAGACATTAAAATCGTTCGTTTAATACTTTCCGGTGCGTAGATAGAGGGACACCTAGACTTTGTTGTTTTGATGTTTGCAGTAATTATTCATGATAAATCAAAAAGAAAAATTCTCATAAAATAATAATAAAGGAATTTTATGAGAATTTTTCTTTTTGATTTATCATGAAATACTTTATGGTTGAGAGATGGTGGTTCTTTAATTTCCTTTAAGCCGGGTTCAGAGAACTAAAACGTGTCGCGCGACACATCCCCTCCAACAGTCGCTTTACTTTGTTCTTGAAATTGGAAACATTTAAGAACACAGCGACACAGCAAGTAAGAGTGAGGAGAATATACAATGCTTGATCTGTATTAGCTAATGGGCTGTCATTAGCAACACATTTCTCTTCTCTGAACCTGGCTTTAATGTGATCAGCACATAAATTACTATATTATTATTAATCGCATAAGTCAGTTTTTTGTTTGTATCTTATTTGACATTATATTAAAAGCTGTATGAATCACATAACATAAAAATTAACTTTGAGCATTGAAAAGTACTCAGTGGCGGCTGGTGAAATTTAGGGTATACCCTAATCTCAGTGTTGGAATATATAAAAAATGTTTTTAAGTATAAAAACTTATCGCGAATTGAATTTTTTTGGCTTCATTTTTCACTACTGAAAATTTCAATTTCAATAAAATTTTACACGACTAAAATGAAAATGAACAAAATATTGTTGATACTAATGAAGGAAACATAATAAACATATAATTATAACAAAATGTAACTGAATCTTTTAATATTTTGCAAACTTGTTCTGTATGTGTAAATATTAAAATGTTAAGGTATTTTGTAAAATATATTTTCTCAAATTAATATATCTTGGGAACATATAGAAGTCTGTCGTAACTACACATACCTTGAGAATCACAAAAGTGGATAATAAATTGTATCATATTGTTTTATAATTTAAACAATTGTATATATTTTGTAGCCCCAACAAATGCTTAGTTATTTGTGGATTAATTCTATTTTACTTGTCATCTTAGTCTTAATTTCTTTTGTATTAGTTTTCTTATTTTTCATGATCCACGTGAGAGAATTTTTGTTTGTATGCTTTATTACTTGTAAATAATTAAAGATAATAAAGACTATTTCCAAATCTACGTTGTGCATTAGAATTATTTCGTGTAGATGTTCAACATTAAATAATCAGGTAAGTCTAACCCTATTTTATTTTTATGTGGATTAATTATGCCGTGATTTTAGAAAAGTATATTCTACATTACATCTATGCAGGTACATTGATATAGTGAACAATAACAAAAGGTGGCGCCTAACAAAAAAACGAACACTCATTAAAGTAAGTGAGCAATTTTTTAGTTTAAGTAACAATTGAGGGCTGCTTTGATTTTGTTAAATATTAAGAATATTTTGTTACATTTTCTAGTCTTCACTAGCTTCCCCGGCTCTGGGAAAAGAAGTCTCATTTTGTTGTAGTTTTTTGAATAAATGTAACTTTCAACTAAACTTCGTTTTGTTAATATCTTGTCTAAATTATCTAAAATAGCGAGAAGTCGTTATAGCATGATTTGAAAGAATTTATTAAAATGAACACCCAGGTAACTTATTGTTTTAATTTTTTATATTATAAATGATACTCTATAACCTAACCCACTCTTTGTTTTGTTTCATATAGTATTTAAAAGACTGAAGGAAAAGGAACAGCGTAGTCTTATGAAAAACACATGCAGTACCTCACGCATACAAATACCAGCCAGCTGACATAAGGTAAATGTGCATGTGAACACTGTTAACACAGATATACCTCACTTGTTTATTTATTATTATTATTATTTCATGTTTTGCAGGAAATGAACCTACACAACCAACATTATGGTTAAAGCTGGCTGCCAACTACTGCCACGGTTTCAAATTAGAAATAAACAAGAGAACACTGTTCAAAATCCTATGACATGTGAACTACTCTATTTAAGTCGCGGCACCAAAGCGTGATATTTACTGTGCTATGCAACTTATCCATCCTTGTCATGGTACTGCAGGCCGTCCAATTGTTATGTTTATATTTTGACCATTACAACAAATTAAACTATATTATTTTTAACATTTTTCCACACCACAATAAGATTATACAGCGAAATCAATTTCAAATTACAGTGATTTTTCTTGTTACATATCAATTTTCTTACTGCCGCGCCGGTCGTAATGGCGGGAATTAGTATGGCATATTAATATTAATATATGAACGCTTCAACTTTCATTCTGTTTTATTGTAGCAGATGTTTCCTGGAGCAGGTATAGACCGTCACTCGTCTTCATTTGTTTCCTTTGTAATGGTAGAAAATGACGTCCCTTTCTCCCCTCTAGAGAGAGCGGTACGACAGCATAACGCGCGCCCGCGGTTATTTTTTAACACACACAGGTCAGTGACCAGTTTTGTTAACCCTACCGATTTTCAATGAATTCTACCGATCCAGGCACAAATCCTACCGGAAAGCAGACAGAAACTAGAAATGTAACAAATGATCTATTTGAAAAATACTTCACATCAATTTGAATCTGCTTTACAGTTTACAGTGACCTGTATCCGCAACTATTCATACATATGTAATTGTATCTGAGTCGCCCTCTGTCGAAAAGGAAAAAAAATATATAATTGCGAAACTGGAACATCTGTGGAATAGGCCTAGTGTGGATACCACAAAAAATGCGCCATTTACTCTCTCATTGTGGTGTGGAAATGAGTTAGACTTACAAAAAAATGTATTTACAAAAAATTTAAGAAATTTTGTCTTCCCTAACTTTGTCCTTGACATTTTTGTTGGATCAACCGTTGAGGAGTTATTTAAAAAGAAACAATTTTATGCACCCTTCATTCAAGATGGCGATTTCGCGCCCCCAGGTCGAAAATTTTGATTTTTCATCAGGGTCTCGACCTAAACAACATATATCAAAATCGTTTCTACCTCACCTTTTGTAGGGCAAAAATCTCTACTGACTGGATTATAAGTAAAAAGCCTTAAATAAAAAGTTTGTGGGCACTTCATGTTTAAAATGTTTTGGCTATTGGAAATCATTAAATGATCCCTAAGAATCCAATTTGACTTGGTCGTACAAAAATCGAATGGTGCCGGCTCGAAAGGGGTAGAGAGGAAAATATAAAAAAAGCAAACAAATATTTTTATACATTTTTATCTGTATAAAATGTTACATAGGATCTCTCAATTTTATATCATTATCGTTATCATAAATGTGTTTAAAAAATTAATTTATCAAAGAAAATCTATGGCTTTATGAACGTATTGAATGTTTGACAGTTTTACTCAAAGTCTATTACATGAAATATATTTTTTTATTTAACTCATGATATCTCAGAAACTTTCAAATTAATCACAAAAATACCCACAAATACTTCGCAATTTTAGTGGTTTTCCAACAGTATCGTTTTTTTCGATTAAATTAGCGGTTATAGAGAAATTCACAAAAAACCAACAGCATGTTCTAATGCGACGTGGGTACGTTGATCTACTGTTAGTACCGGCGTTCCATGATTATTTGTTTTACTCTCTCTCTAATGCATTTCAGGTATATAGTATTGTTTCGCTCTATTTACGAATAATTACGAATTATTTAATATGTGTAATATAATATCAGTGAGGATTGTTCTTTTCAATTTCAAAGTTTCCTTATTTAGTGTTAACTGGTACAGTGCTTCTTAATTAAATTGTATAAGCCATGTGTTTTAAAAAGTATATATTTATTCATCTACTATATTATAATTTACTTTTATTATACAGTACGAACTAACCTACGACTAACGCTATGCGCAGTTTACAGCTGTCCGTCTGAATACGAAGTCCGACGAAAGTTAACGATTGCGTTAGGGCACTTGGGGGAGGAGCATATGAGCACAGATTTAATTACGAATCAGATATCCCACTTGCCAGATAATTGTGTACATGATTTTATTTTTTGTTGATTTTGTGTGCATAAGCTTTATACCGATAACGCGCATATAACCTTTACATGGATAAGTAAACAGACAGACTGGCACATTTGAATATAACGAACAGTGATGCATTAAGCCCAATAAATATTTATGTGAGAACATTTTTACAATAATTTTAATAATTATAAAATTTCAAAGCAAAACCTTATATAGTTTTACCGATTTTAATAATTGTGCATAATTTATTTGCCCAGTATAAAGATTTATTTCCAATGATTTTGTTGCAAACGTATTCTAACAAATTGAGAAAATCAGAGGCAAATTTATTTATTTTTACTCATGAAGTAATAGCAACTTAAGCTTAATTTAATGTTAATCGTGCCCTCAAACTATATATTTTATTACCATTCTATTTACAGTTACTTTTGAGCAACTGTTTAAAGGGTTTGCACAAATTGTGTAAAATAAAAATTATGATTTTATAAACATTTGCTAACAAATTTGTGAAATTCTGGGTCCAAACTTATTTTAGTTATTTTTGCTGAACAATGATAGTAATCTAAGCTTAATTTTATCAATACCATCCCTGCAAAATTTAATGATATTATTACTAAGTAACAGCTTCTTTGAATTAAGTATACATATTCTGTAAAATGAATTACAGTACAATACCCGCTTCAAGGGAGAGGTGTAATAGCACATTACTCGCGAAGATGAGGAATAAAATGAAATGAGCATGGCAAATCTCGTGCATTGAAATTGTATGTGATTATACTAACAGCGCGCATCCAAATAAAAAATGAAATATTTACCACATACTTCAAAGCGTACCGACACAAATGGGATATCTGATTCGTATTAAATCTGTGACACGAAACAAAGTCACAAAGTAGATTTCGATCTGTGATTTCGAATTTTGATTTCAGTATCGCTAAAGCTGAGGTGAAGTGTTGCTCGTTTATCTTAAGAAATCTTTGCATACTAACATACTTACTAATATTATCTGAATGTTTCACAATTTCAGTGTTCCTTCCGAGATGCCACAGATAGTAAAACATTAAAATTATGAAAAATATAAAATCAACACACAATCAAAAATAGATTGCTTTTTCGAAACAAGAAGTAATTCTAAAAACAAAATTAATATTCTCATAAATAATAAAGAAAAATAATACCAATAATTCAAATTGGATGCTCTAAAAGACCTCCTTCTTGAGTAAGGCAATATCCTAACGTTCCTAACCTAGTAAAAGCCCTTTCTGACATTCGAGCTACGATCGCCCGTGGTCTGAGGATCGCCCTATGCATCGTGCTGGTAATAGACGGGCGATTGTAAACTGCGCTAGTCGTGTATCTAGTGGGTTGGCTCGACCTGTATAAAATATTATAGATACATAATGAACTGTAATATGAATAATGCTACAATCTAATTTTTTTATCATTTATTTAACGTCTGCCTATTTCCGCTACCAAGGCTAATGACCGACACAAGACGAGCTATCCACAACCAGGAAATGTTTCCGAACCTGCTCTCTGTCGAATAGTAGTGATCTTTCTTTAACATCTTATAGACAAGTGACTGTCTGCTTTATATCCTCTCCAGAGGATGGTATATCCACTATACAATACTCGCCAAAGATTGCATAGCTTCTGCGATTTAAGCTGATATACAAGGCCGTGTTTTATTGGTCTGAATACCCATACTAGCGTCGGTACCCGTTGCTGTACTTTTCCTACCGATTTCGACACAATGTAAAGTAAATACAACTTTGAACTAAATATTAAAGATAATCCAAGTCAAAACATCAATTTTAAAAATTCATTGTGTGTTAATCATCTGCAGCTGGTTGCTTAGTTCGCAGTACAAATAAATCGAAAAAGAAACTTTCAGAATGTGTGAAAATAAGGGTTTCATTGGAAAAACAAAGAATGTCAATTATAAATACAAGTACCTATCAATAAAAGTGATCAAGAAAATTTTATATTATGGCATAAAAACTGCTACAAAACCTTTTCCAGTCGACACAATAATATAAATGCAATAAGTACTTGAAAAATTCATTTTGTACACCAGCTCAGACGTCTCGCGTTACAAGACTAAACACTATGAGGAATTATGGCTAGTTCCAAAAATATTAATAAGTTGTCTTCTACAAAAAGTAGACTAAAACGGCATTGTCAAGAGTCCATTATCAAATTAATATATCGTTACATAGTTGAAATCCGCTACTTGATTTACTAAATATTTTGAAAACAGTTGGCAAGTTGCTGAAAATAAAATATTATCAGTTCTTCAAACAGATACTGCAGTTACAGTACCCAAAGGTATGATAATTCTGGTAATTTACATGTTAACTAATAAATTATTGGTATTTTATTGTGTTGGCAGTCACTCAGTTACAGTCAACATGTCCGGTCAGTGACCGGTTAACCAGTCTGGTCTCGATTAAATTGACAGGACAAATAGCAACATGTCCCAGATGGTCACAGACACGGTCAACTTGTCCAAGTTGTCCAAATTTTAAATGTCCTGCCATTTATCTAGAAATTTTAATCATGACACTTGACAATTGATATATAAATGTCAATCACCTGGTTTCAGCCAAAGAAATTGAAAGAAATCCTCAGTAATAAGAGAGACCAGTCGACTTTTCAATTTTCTTTTTGTTTAAAAAGTTGGCAAAAATCACTCCTTTCAGATTTTTTTTGAAATCAAAAAAAAAAAAACATCTGGTGGTAGAAAATATGCACGATTACATTCTGTGAAATGAAGTATCAAAGCCATGCTACCTACTTGCCTAACAAAACAAACATGGTAAAAAATTGCCAAAAAGACCCCAAAAATGTGAGGCAATTATTCATTCCCAAAGAGAATGCAACTCCAAAAAGTGTTACGTTGGATAAATTCATAACAAAACCAATGCACAATGAGAACATCTGTGATGAAGAAATATTTAGTTGAGCTGTCTAGTGGATGGGTATGAAAAAATAAAATGTCAAAAAACTTAATTTACATAATTTCCTTCGACATAAGCCCCAATTATACAAAATTACACATTTCTTATGAAAAATCGCCTATCTATGCGGGTTATCATTTATATAATTTGCTACCAGAATGTCAAAAAAAATTACTTCCTCACAAATTCAAGGAGAAGCTAAAAAATCATCTAGCTGTTCACACATTCTATATCATTGGGGAGTTTGTTACAAACATTCAAATTGATGTTGATTTATTCGAACATAATTTTAAGGTAATTTTTTATTAGTGTTATTTTATTTATTGTAAAACTAATGATAATTTTGTAATACTGTTTTTATATTTTTGTATTGTTTTATAATCACTATAGTTTTATCTTTATAGATTATTATATTTCATAGATATGTAAGTTTTTAGACATAGAAATGACTTATCTCATCTACATACACTGTAGTCACAAAGATCAATAAAGAATTTGAATTTGAAATAAAAAAGGAGTGTTAAAAATTATCGTTGTTTAGAGAAAATTGCATTTAAACTTATATACACTCATGTATTTTGAAAATATTGGTCATTATTTTTGTACACTTTTAAATATACTATTACAATGGTCGCAGCAGAGTGGATACTATCTTTAGAAACCCTCTACATTTAAAGACATAACATCTGTACAAATTATGAATTATATGATCAACCATAAAGTGACCTATCCTTCTATTCAGCTGAGTTTATATTTAAATGTAAGTAAAATCTGTGTATAATTTAGTTTACTTGAAAATGTCCTAATAGGATGAAATTAGTTGTAAAATAACAAATAAAGTGAAAATTAGACAAGTAATAAAAAGTGTTTATAATTTTTTTAAATCAAAATGGATTTTCACAAAGTAACTTCATCTTCAATCAACTTTTTGATATCCACATATTTGCCGCTGATTGTATACATGTTGGTGTGTGCTCGCGTGGTTTGTGCGTGTAAATAAAATCTACTTACTTATGTGGTCCACATAAAACTGTAACAGTTGGCCATTGATGTGTGTTCTGTGGATTTAATCTATGACCTCCTCCCAATAATTGTAATGATATTTCAGCAGCTGCTCTTCCTATGAGCTCTATTCTTTTTTCCCAAGTAAGGCCTACTCTATCTGCAGTTTCCCATAATTTTTTACGTAAGGATCTTGATATACTTGGAATAATCAAACCATCATCTGTCACATACTCGCAGAAATCCTGCTTTGGAACTATTATTTGACGATATGTTGTTGGTAAAGTTGCTATAACATTTTCATCATGTCTAAAAGTAAATAACACATATAAGAAATTGTTTGCATGATTGTGTAATGACTTTTAATAATTACATAATATGTTACTATGTAAGAGATTTTTGAAAATTGATGAAAAATTATAGAAAATGAACATAAACCTCTTTAAAGCTAAAATTCAATTACATAAAAAATGTCCTGCGACTTTTTTACTTTTGAGTGATATATCAACAAGATTCAATCAACATTTCCTTTATATTATTTTTCCTTTCAGGTTTCGCTTCGTTTAATTTAAAGTTACATTTAACCCTTTCGCTGCAGCATACTATACATGGCAACGTCCAGTGCGGGTCACTTTATGGGCACACAGCAGTTGCGTCCCACACAACTAAATAGCTTTTTGACATTTGTGATTTTAAGATTGGCTACTAGAATTCAATAGAAACTTTAAGCTTGTTTTAGTTTTCACCAGAACTAGTTCTGAACTGTAGTGCGCATGCGTAGTAATGAAAAACAAACTTTTTTTTAATATTAAACATTTATACACTCACTTCTAGAAATGTTCGCTGCCAAAAAGTTGAGTATTTTGACACTTTCTGTTTAATCAAATTATTTATTTTCCGAGTTGATTTTGTTAAGTTTTCGTCTAAAAGTGTGAAGTGCAATTTAAATAAAAGTTTTTTTTCAAGTGTAATCTATTACTTTTTGATTATCAAATTATGACATTTGAGTTTAAATTGAAGCCAGCCTTTATTAATTGAAATCGAGCCACAAAATTACCTTGCAACAACTATTTTATACCAGTTTTTATAAAAAAAACAGTTGGTCTTAGGGTGTTTAATAAGGGGGGTCTTTTTTTTGTGCAGTTTTGATCCGGGAACCATATTCCGGTACCAATGCCGTGAAATAGCTCTTATTGATAACTAAATCACGTATCAAATCTCATCGCTGTAACACAAAGGGTTCCTGAAATCTTAAATATAAACCTACTCTGGGGCACTACCTTGAAAGGACAAAGCATCTTTAGGAAACATTTTTGGACACATATCTATAGGAACTTTTTTAAATATTTTTGCAAGTACTATCATCACTTAAAAAAGGTAATAACAGACATTTCTGGACACCGTGTATTTTCCACCTGATTCTGAAACAATATGTAAATATTTTACAATTTGTTTAAAAAATAACCTAGGGAGACACACAACTTTTTTTCGCAAATTTCAATTACAATTTTTTCTCTGGAAAACTTTTTCATTTAGTTTTGATAGTTACACCCTAAAAGTTCCCATACTCCAATACTAGGATATGACAACCTAAATTTCACCAGCCGCCACTGATCAGAAATCAGATGTCTCTTCTATTTTTTTATAAAGATATTCAGGTGGTTTTTAAATTACAATATGTACTACAACATAAATTAACTCAAATTAGTAAACCTGAAAACTCTAACAGGCCTATATACCGGGCACTGCCGACTAAACTATCATCTGCATAAACTCGGCCTAGCGGAAAACGCCAAGTGCCGTCTATGCCTGGAGGATGATGAGAAGGCAGACCACATCTTATGCACCTGTCCCGCTGTGGAGAGGATCCGATTCTCAATATTTGGCAAAGGGCAACTGCTGCCAGAGGATCTGGACACATTTTCACCCAATAAAGTTATCAGTTTCATTAAGAACTAAACTTATTGGGTGAAATATAATTAGGCGTGAGCCACAATAGGCCTGCTGATGGCCGCAGTGGAGGGTCTACTGAGACCCACTCACAACAAACCTAACCTAACCTAACCTAACGCCAAATATCGAGTTCTTGACAAACAACACTGATATTTTCTGATAATAGGTCAGAATTTACCCCAAAAACTGTAATGGTGGTATCATCAGCAAACATCGTAACACTACCCCTACTGATGAAATCTTGCGCATAAATAAGAGTGGACCCAACACTGACACTTGGTGTCCAGCGTGACATCTTTTGACTGTGAAATGTGGTTTTCCAGTTTCACCTTGATCTTTCTATTAGTCATGTATGATTCAATCCAGTTTAGTAGGTTACCACGTATACCTATGGTATATAACTTTTGTACCAACAATTTTACATCTACAGTGTCGAATGCTCGAGACAGATCGAACATTAGCGATACTACGTATTTCCCCTGATCAAATTCGGAGTACACAAAATTTAGTAAACGATAAGGGGCTGATTCTATCGATTTATTTGTCCTAAATCCATGTTGAGCAGGTGATAAAATTTGTATCTAAAAAAAGATGAGACTGAGTAGTGAATAATTCTCTCCATGAATTTTGAGAAGATACTCAACAATGGTATCTGACAGCAATTATCTATATTAGTTGGATCTTTTTTTTTATGTAATGGTAAGACACTGGCAGTTTTGAGAATTTCAGGAAAAATACCTTGTTCAATGGATTTATTGATTAGAAAAGTCAAAGGGGTAATTATAATATTTATAATTAATCTTAACAATTTGAGTGTAAAGCCATCTACACCTGAGGAGTTAGTATTTTTTATACAATTTAGTACTTTCATTATATCATCTTCTTCAATATAGTTTATAACAAAAGTGCTTTGATTATTAGCAGAAACTGTACATGGTAGGGATAAGTTTTTCCCAAAATGTTCTGTTAGTTTAACATTTAACATTGTGCTAAAGTATGTGGTAAATTTGTCTGCTATAATTTCAACATTTGATTCAATCATATCATTTTCTTTTAGTTCTATTCTATTTGTATTACTTTTCCTTCCAAGCTTTTTATTTACTATATTCCAGGTTGCTTTTGTTTTATTACAAGAAGAATTAATTTGATTTTTTGTAGAATTTAGATTGTTAATTTAATTTTATGTTTGTAATCTTTTTTTCTTTTAAATATAACTGGTTAATTTCATCATTATTCGTATTTACCGAGAGCCAATATAAATTTTGTAATCTACCCCTATAAGTGTTTAATTCTTCAGTGTACCATATTTTAGTTTTTTTTTTGTGATGTAGAGTTTTACATTCTTTTCAACAAGAGGACAACTCATATTTAATGCATCGGCTAATAGTGATAAAAACGCAGAGAACGTGCCATCAGTGTTATGCATATCATAAAGAAATGACCAGTCAATTAAGTTTACATTTTGTATGAAGTTATTTAGACACATTGCGTTAAGATTTCTTAAAAATGTTTTGTTTGAATTAGTGACCAATGCAGATTGAGAAAATAGGTTAATGATATGTAGTGTTGTAAAATTTCCGAAATTTAAAAACTCGAGGAAATTTTACGAAACATTTCCGAAAATTTCGGAAAAAAATTGAAATTTATTGGAAACTGAAAATATCATAAAATTCGTAGGTTCCGGAAAATTTCCAAAATTTCGGAAATTCGGAATTGGCGCCACTTTTTTAAAGTATAAAACTGTTAATCTAACCTAAAATTATTGTCATATGTAGTGTTGTAAAATTTCCGAAATTTAAAAACTCGAGGAAATTTTACGAAACATTTCCGAAAATTTCGGAAAAAATTGAAATTTATTGGAAACTGAAAATATCATAAAATTCGTAGGTTCCGGAAAATTTCCAAAATTTCGGAAATTCGGAATTGGCGCCACTTTTTAAAGTATAAAACTGTTAATCTAACCTAAAATTATTGTCATACTCAAACAACTATACCTCCATTTGTGAATTTTTTCCTAGCTCAAAAAATAAAATTAGGAAATCCAGTGTCATGTATTAATAAAAATTATATCAGTTTAACTAAAAATGTTTATATTAATTTCTGTGATAGAAAATACCCATGAAAATTACTGTAAAAAATTACCTCCTTTCTGTTAAAAAATATTTATTTTGTGTATTAGCATAAACGTTTACTTTAAATGAGGGCACTGGTATCCATTTATATTATTTGTGGCGATGAGGGACTATAAGCTTGTTATTTAAACAGGATAGCTTAGTGGTATTAAAATAATATCCTATTTCTTTGAGTTAACTAGTTTGAATAATAAGCTTGCTCCGTCACCGAAAGCAGACATTGATATCAGCGCCCCCGGTCATTTAAAGAAGACATAGCTGTATTTATAAAATTACATTTGCCATCATCAAGAGAATTAAATAAGAAAAAGAACTGGGGAAAACCAAAATCAACAATAATTATGCAAAACTCGCAGCAGTCACAGCAATAATAAAAAAAATACGATTTGATACACGAAATATATGGAAATTACATAAGGGTAATTTATTTATTTAGAAACTACTTAAGAGGGCTAATCGAACCAGTGTTTGTAAGGTAATTTTTCAAAATTTATTTCTTCCATACGATTTGGTCAAATTACACCAAATTTGGAGGATCAGTAGTTGAAAGTGTACTAGAGGGTACATGTATATCTATTTTAATTAATTTTCACTTTATGTAGGGAAAACTTATACTGTAAATATAAGTGAAATTTGGACATGATTAGCTCCTGAATTATGATATCAATCGGTAAAATTCGAGGTAAAATTCATACATGTCGTCTAGAATGAATCTTCATAATTATGCTCAGCAAGTTTCAAACTTTTATTCCGTACTATTTGGTTAAAAAGAATTTTCTAAATAAGTATCTTTGTCACTACAAATGGAGCAAGGAAGTGTTACCTCTATCGGGAATCGCACCTCAATGAAGTCGGTGAATAAAACGTCCAGTGAAGGTATAGTCAAGAGCAAAATTATTCAGCGGCGCATGTATAAAAACTTTCTAGAGAGTGACACAGCTATCCGAAGCTTTTTCCGACTAGGCCCCTTAACATTATCAAAACACAATTTTTCTTTAATTGTAGGAACTAAGTTATAAAGATCAGAACTATTTTTTTCACGAGAATTGTATGAAATTTTCATGAAATGTTATGAAATCCCCACGAAATTTATGAAATTTTCAGAAATTTTGGAAAATTAAGAAATTTTAGGAAACTCAAAATTTCGGAAATGTTTCAATGTTTCCTACTGAAATTTTGCCCATGAAACGTTTCGAAATTTCCATTTCGTTTCGTTTCATTTCCATGAAACGTTTCCTTACTCACAACACTAAATTGATATGTGCAAGATGATCGGCTAAACATGGATTTACAACAATGCATCAATATGAATCTGTATGCATATTCGTTACAACATAATCAATTGTTGAGGAGCTAGTATGACCATTAATATTTCTGAAAACACGTGTAGGCACATACATAATAATTACTAATTGGAAAGGATTAAAAACATCGCACAACCATTTTTTATTAATAGATTCCTTGCCAAAGTCTATATTTAGATTACCACAGACTATTACAAAGGGCCACTTTTCAAATGAAAAATGTAATGCCCCAGTTAGATTATTAATGAATACTTTCATATTTCCATTAGGAGGTCGATATATATAAATAAGTGTTATTTTGTTAATATTAATACTACATAATTCAATATAGCACTCAACCGAGAAGTTATTTATTTGAGTAACTGCCTTGAATGTTTTAAATGTACTTTTAGTTTAATTACCGATCCATCATGTGACTGATTATGTCTAGAGAAATGTGAAGCTATCTTAAAGTCTGGTAAACTAATAAAGTCAATATTTGTATCACTTATCCAATGTTCCGTTAAACACAAAATGTCAATATACTCTAATTGAGTAAATAGTTCAATTACGTTAAGTTTATTTAACATACTTTGAATATTAACATGTGAAATATTTAGATCACACTTAGTCGCACAACTTATATTTCTAGTATTACCTGAAAGAGCCTTGGGTATAAAAAATCCTGATATGTACAAGAGACAGGCATATCATTTGAAAGGATGGTAGTATTCAGTACCACATTCAAGATTATATTAAATGATTCGCCTACTGTTACCTCCGCTCCTCCCACTAGTGCAATAGACTGTATGTTCTGTATTGTTTACTGGAGATGTAGCATTTTCACTCACATTAGCACTATCACAGGTGACATTTGTAGAGTAAATATTTGTTAATGGCACCAGAGTTAATGTTTTAGATGCAGCATTGTTTTTATTTACTATATATTTTGTTAGTGTTGTTGTAATTACTTGTTTATTTATTTTATTATTTCTATGATTTATTTCAAAATTATTATTAAAATTATTAAATTATTAAATCTTTATTAATAGCTTATAGCTAAATTTGACATTTAAATTTACACATACTTATCTCAAAATAATATATACATAAATAATTAAACATATAAACAAACATGTAGACCAATATTTACATTAAACTATAAAATACAAAAGAGTAAAAGAAAAAAACAAAAAATAATTGTCTATATATCAATATGCTCAATAGAATAATTTCTACATTTCTTTTTAAAGGATAAAAGGGATTCACTATTTTTTACATCTTCTGGTAACTCATTATATTCAATTAGACCTTTGTGAAATAAATTATTTTGGCTAAACAATGTATTAACAGTGTTAACATAAAAATTTTCTCTCGATCTTGTTTCGTAATTATGGATGTCTTGAACGAAAGTTAAATCTTCAAGTAGATGGTGTGGCCATAACCCATGTTTTATTTTATATATAACGATCATCGTGTTAGTAAAAATAGTTTGTCTGACACTTAATAGTTCCGTCCGTTCCAACATGTATTTAATACTTGTATATCTATCGCAATTTAAAATTTTTTTTTTGTATATCATGTATCTGTGTGTTATTCAATAGATATAAAATGGTAGCACAAAAGTTCAAGTGTGGTAAAACAATTGTTTTATATATTAATAGTTTAGTCCATGTACTGACATGCCTTAATCTACCTATTAAGTTTACTTTTTTGGCAATTTTGCTGGTGATATATGAAGCATGACTAGAGAATGATAAATTATCATCAATGAGGATACCTAAATATTTACATTCTACAACTTGTATCGATTTATCATTTATATATATTCCCATATGACTGTTTGTATCAATCATGTTATATTTACTTTTAATTAACATAAATTTTGCTTTTTCTGTATTGACATACATGCTATTTAGTTTTAACCATGTTTGTAGAGTCTTAAGTTCATCATTCAAAGTGTTTATAATTTCATCTATATTATCACCTATGAAATATAACAAGGTATCATTTGCAAAAAGTTGGATATTGCACTTTTGTACACATTGCACTATGTCATTTATATATAATATAAACAAATTAGGTCCCAATACTGTCCCTTGTGGCACTCCGAATATATTCTGTTTTGATGTAGATATATTGTTATATTTTGTCACTTGAGTTCGATTTGATAAGTATTCACTGAACCACTTAATTATCGTAGATCCTAAACCATAGTTTTTCAATTTTAGCAGTAGTAAATTTCTATTTATAGTCTCAAATGCTCTACAAAAGTCCAAAAATACAACACCTATAACCTTTTTCTCATTTAAAGCATTTTTCCATTTGGCTAACACAGTTTGTAGTGCACTCTCACATGAATTTTGTTTTCTGAATCCTGCTTGATACTTAGTTAATAATTGGTTATCTTCAATGTATTTTATAATTTGATCATTCACTATAATTTCCATTAGTTTTTCGTATGTTGGTACCATATTTATAGGTCTATGTTCTTCGCATTTAATAGTATTTATTTTCTTCTCCAGTGGTATAATTGTCGATGTCTTCCACGTTCTGGGAAAACATCCATTTTCTAAACTAATATTTATCAGCTGTAGAAATCTTTCTCCTATTACTTCAAATGCAGATTGTAAAATATTTGTTGTTATGCTGTCCACACTGCTGTTCTTCTTTTTCATTTCTTTAACTATTTTTCTTAATTCACAAAATTCTAATTGTTTAAAATTATCTAATTTAACATCACATTTAATCATATTGTTTAAAATCTCGTCCATTTGGTTTTGGTTCGCATTAGTTACCAGTTCTTCTAAACTTTTCAAAAAATATATATTAAATTTATTTGCTATAGCTTCTTCATTCTTTTCCAGTTCATTATTAAATGTAATGCCTTCCTTTTTGTTATCTTTTTTATTACTTTTAACTAGTTGTTTTAGAGTCTTCCACATTTCCACTGGGTT
The DNA here is from genome assembly GCA_029963845.1 of Rhamnusium bicolor. Lineage (NCBI taxonomy): Eukaryota > Metazoa > Arthropoda > Insecta > Coleoptera > Cerambycidae > Rhamnusium > Rhamnusium bicolor. The sequence goes on along the minus strand of JANEYF010000366.1, from coordinate 974,484 downwards.
GTCTTTGACTTCATCGATTTTTTCCTGATAGAATACCTCTTTCTGGCGTCTTATTAGTTGTACCACTGAATTTTTTTTTAATTTTGTAATTCTGCCAATCAATGTATTGTTGTGTAATGACCACTCTTCTGTACATTTTGTCTCTTTCTGCTAATTCTTGATCTATTGTTGGTGTCCACCACATCTTATTGGCCCAACTGCTTTTGACGATTTTTTGTTCTATTGGTGCATGTTTATCTAATACTGTAATTAGTGACTTAGTAAGATGTTCCGCTAAATAATTAGTATTTGTACAATCTGATAACCATTCAGTTTCCATCAAATCTAATTGAAAGTTTAATTCGTTGAATTGTTTGAAATTTCTGTATTTTTTTTGTAAAAGATTCCTGTTTATTGTTATTCTTTAGATATATTGTTAAAATACAATGGCCTGTTACTTTAGGTGTCAGATGAATTTGAAATGGTATTTCTTTCTCATTGGTAATCATCAAGTCAATAATTGTTGCTAACTCTTTTGTTATTCTAGTGAATTTATCTATTTTTTGATATGAACCATTATTTCTAATTATATTATTTAGTCTATTGGAGTAATATGTATTTTTTGCTATGTTGATGTTAAAGTCTCCTACTAAAATAAGAATATCAGTTTTTGTCGAATATTCCTCAAGTATTTCTTCTAATCTTCCTAAAAAATTTGCATCACTAGAACTCGGTGAATGATATACGTTGAGAACATTATATTTACAATTTTTTATATTTAGTTCGATTCCGGATAACCACATATTCGTATAAATACTGAACATTTACCTCTGTCACTTTATTTAATCCTATCAAGAATTCTTTGAGCTTATAGTTAAACTTAAAAATACGTTTATTGGTATTCTGGTTATTTGTATAGGGTACCGATGAGAATACAATGTTAATATCACATTTTCTTAGTTTATTACATATGAATTTGAAGGATGGGAAAGATTTTTGTTCATAGTAATTTTTTCCAGCTAATATAACAATACAGTCTCCTTTTGACAGGTTTACTACTTCTTTATCAATATTCTGAATAACTACCAACACCGGTGCATTTGGTTTGATTATTGATTGCACATCAACGGCGGTCGTGGGTCAAGAGATAGGGAGGTCAATTAGAAAAGTTTACTGTATTACCTACCTTTTAAAGTGATTTAAATTCTAAGTCGATCCTCCTGTCTTTTTGAGATGCAAAGTGGTCAATTACTTTTTCATTAGTCTTTTATCTTCTTTATTAATGCCCTTTCTATGATAAGCATAGCCAAAGAAGATAACCTTTCCTGACCCATCGTATTTCTTAAAAATGTCTTTATTCTTTTTAAGGTGGAAAAACAACGTTCACTTTCGACGGTAGTCATAGGGAGAGTACACAAGATTTTTAACAGTTTGACACTTTCAGAAAAAGTATTGCACAAATTATTGTTAATAAAAAGCTGTAATAAAGCAACTGCACTTTCACTATTGGAAAAATCTTCTCGGCTATATAATACTTCTAATTCAGTTTTAAGTTTCAAATGATTTATGACAGGATACTCCGTTTTAACTAATTTAAACATATCTTGTGGAAAGCTTTTTTTTATAATCTTTAAATCGATCTGCGTGAAATAACTGAGACACTACTAAATGATTACTGAAGCCAAACCTGTTTTTGATCTTAGATGTAATTATATCACAAACTTCTAATGAAATTCTCCTTTTTGATTCTTCCGTTTTACATGTCTGGGCAGACTGCATGGATGTCTCCTCCAAATAGTTATTCAAAATTTTATTTCTGATGTCTTCAATTTTACTATTAAAAACGCCAATACACTTATTTACTGTTATGACATCGATATTACACTTTTGTAATTGATTGAACAATATATCACAATGAGGCATAAATGAAAAAAATTTAATCAGTAAAGAAAATGTTCCTTTTGTACGTAGTTTTTTAAACCAATAGCTTGGTTTAGAGTGTTGTTTTCTGATTCATTAACAATGATTTTTTCTAAACAATCTAATAATTCTGTTCGATAGGTATAAACAGTTTCTATACACTTTGTATTAAAATTCCATCGTATTGGAGCCGCTTTAGGTAATCTCACCTTAACAACATTATCTAACACGGCTGTTCTTTTTGGCGATTTTCCAAATAATGAAGAAAAGCTATGTAAATTAGCAAAAAAAATTTTTATGCTTTTATCCTGACTTGATGCTTTTTGTAAAATTAAATTTAGTTGATGAGCGTAACAATGAATAAAATTTGCTGAAGGATAACTATTTTTAATTAAAAATACCTATAAACTTCTTTTTTCTTATCAAGAGATGTTTGCTTTGTCGTCATATTAAGTTTTGGACGGCCACCACCTTTGAATTTCACTCGGTCTTCATAACCCAACTTATGTCCATCTTTCAGTTTTAATATATTTTGTATAACACTCATATTTAATAGTAAACACCAAAAACACTGTTTTACTTAATTTCACAAGTAGAGATTTACTAATAAAATGTTCACAAATAAAAACATTAAAAACAACGCGACAGAATTTACCGACCAACACGTACGTAGTCAGCATTAAGACTGCTGACTGGCAAGTGGCGACTGCTCAACTAAACTTCGTGCGTTACCGTGTCAGGGTCGTCAGGGACATTGTCCCCGCCAGTGTTTTCTGTCTCTTTTGCTTTCTGACGATTCGCGCATAAGTCTATTTCACTTTAATTCGTTGTAAATTCGGCCCGTAGCTAGCTTTGAAGACACGTTGTGGATTGACCCAAGATTTTTAAATTCTATAAATGAATAATGTAATGATCTAGATATTTGAATAGTATTGTGCATAGAATGAACTAGAAACTTTAATATATTTTTTAAGAATATTAAAAATATATAATATATTATATATTTTTAAACTTCAGAAAATGAATATCTCTAATTTTTAATTTGTATGTGGGAGGTCATTGACCAAATGACCCTATAGAAGAACCGCCAGGGCTGCACATCATAGTTACTTAAATTATTACATAATAGAAGGTTCATTCGTTTGCCAGATTTATCTGCTAGGTGTAGAATTTAGTTTCTTCTATGTTGCACTTTCTCTTTTTTTCTCATATTGTTAAGATTGTTTACAATATTCATATGCATTTTGTGTTGAATATCAATATTCGTCAAATTATTAGTTTCCGTCACCGTATTTCTATAATTTGTTTTCTCTACACCAATGGATGTTATTATTTCATTTGTAGATGTGGATACGTTTTTATTTAGTTTTATCAAACTAGTCTGAATTACAATGGTTTTTAATGTTTTATGAGTAAGTGAAAGGTTTTTTCTTAAGATTCCTTAATTTTATTGTTACACCACTGGACTGTGTAGACTGGTTAGATGAGACTGGAATTGTACGCAAACGGCCGGGAATATTCTGGAATGCCCTAGACCGTGTGAACACATGTATAAATAAGACACACGGTGGGCCGAGCCTTAGTCTGAAGTCGAATGTGAACGAATAAAGAAGAAATAAGAGACTTATGTGTTTAATTGCGATTATAGTTAAGACAGTAATTAATCTATTGTTGTTAATTGTTAATTAGTAAATAAAGTAGTGAGTAAGTGTTACCTGGACTTTCAATCAACGAATCTATGAGTAGAGGTGTTTGTATGGATAGCAAACATGTGACAATTTGGTGTCGGAAGTGGATTGGAAGAGAAATTTCTGGAATATTCGAAAAGGTTCTACAGTGTTCTTCTCAGAAATTAGTGTTAACACGGAGAATTAAGCTACTGGACAGTATTTGGAGGACTATTTCTGCACTGAGTAGTGATTTTAAAGTGGATTTTCGAGAAGTTTCTAGAACATTCGATTTAGATTTAGATTTAACTGTAAATACACGAATGCCGCTGATTATAACGTGTCGTGGATTGAGAAAAAGGGCTATTAGTGCAATTTTGGGAAAATTCTAGAATATTCTATTTGGAAACTACAGGAGATACGTGAATGGTGTGGACGGAAACGTGTTATAGACTTAAAAACAAGACTATATGAGAGTTTTCGTGAAAATTCATTCGATTTGGAAATCACAGAAGATACATGAACTGTGTTAACGGGAATGTGTTATAGACTTAAAACAAGATTTATTAAAGATATTTCGTGAAAGTTCTCGAACATTCTATTGCACAATTAGTGGAGATAAGTGAATTTTGTCAACACAAAAATAACTTTAAATAAGACTATCTAGTGCTGTTTCGAGATTTTTCTGGAATATTCCTTTATTATTTTTATTTATTAAATAGACATGATAGATACATTTTATGGACATTACAGCATAGTCAACTTTATTTTGAACTGATTTACGTGTCATGAGTTAAAGCCAATAACATGAAGTATGGCGGAGAAACAAACACAGGACTTGCTAGCAGCGTTGTTAGAACGGATGAACGATCAAGAAAGAAAGCGACAGGAAGACAAAGAAAAACAAGAGAGAAGACGACAGAAAGAAAAAGAAGAACAAGAGAAAACACCAGGAAGAAAAAGAAGACTTGATAACAATGATGGAAGGCCTGGAAATAAGACGACAGGAAGAAAAAGAAGAATAAGAAAGAAAACATCAGGAAGAATTAAGAAAAATGTTTGAAGATCAAGAAAAGTGGAGAGTCGAGGAAAGAGAAGATTTCAAAAGAAGCCTAGATGAACAGCAGGCAGCTATTTTCTCCCTCACTGAAAATTTTAAAGGAGATGTTATCAAAAAAGTCACTGAAGTAGCAGTTAAAGTCTGTGAAGTCGAAAGACAAGTTAGTGAAGTTAAAGAAGAAGTAAGTGAATTTAGAGGAAAGTTTGAAGGAGAAATAACTGACGTTAAGGTAGAAGTAGCCCGACTCAAGCAACAATTAAGAGAGAAGGGTGGCCAGTTAGTACTGTCTTCTAGTGCTAGGATACAATCACCTTCCTTCGATGGTCAAAGTTCATGGTCAACTTATAAGGGACAATTTGAGGCAGCTGCACGTTCAAATAACTGGAACGCTGTGGAAAAAGCAACAGCATTGGCATTAGCACTAAGGGGCCAAGCATTAGACCTGCTCCAAACAATTCCTGCCACACAGCAACAAAACTTTAGCATTTTGGAGGCAGCGTTAGAACTAAGATATGGTGACCAACATCTCGCCCAAGTATTTCAGGCTCAGCTCAAATCATGCAGACAACGAGGTGGAGAAAGCCTCCAGGAGTTTGAGGCTGCAGTAGAAAGATTAGCCCATCTAGCCTATTCTGATGCACCAATGGAATTTCAACAACAGTTAGCAGTTGGTAGATTTATTGATGGAGTAAGGGACCAGGAAGTTAGGCGAATTCTTAAGTCGGTCAGGCATAAGCTTAGTAGTGAGGCTTTAGTACATGCACTGGAGATTGAGGCTGCCTATAAGGATACCACACAAACAAATCAGAGAGTACGAGCTGTGAATGTGGAGAAACACAAGCCAGACAACACAACACAAAACCTGATATCTAATCTACACAAGATGATGACCCAACTACTGACAAAATCGAACTCCCAGCAGACACAAGACCAACAACAAAGTAGTGGGAGGCAGAATGGAGGAGGCATGCGCTGTTAAAAGTGTGGCAGAGTGGGCCATATTCAGAGTAACTGTCATCAGCGCATCCCTGAGAGAGTCGCAGTAATGGAGAAGCCGCAGGAAAACTGGCGAGCTGGTACTTCGCGGAATATAGCAGATGGCCTTTCCAAAAGATCGTGTCAGAAAGACTGCAAGCTTTGCCACCGTAAGGAAAAACAGCAAAATGTACAAATAATGAAGACCATTAAGATTGATGTTCCAGATTATTGGACAAAAGAGTCGTTAAGGGAAGCGCAATTAAACGATAAGGAAACTGGTCCTATTCTGAAATGGAAGATGAGGAACCCGGTCCGATTGGAAGGACATTTCAAATAAATCAGTGGGGCTGAAGGCTTTATGGGCACAATCGGACTCCCTTATATTAGAGGATGGACTGCTGAAGAGAGCGTGGGAAAGTCCAGATGGGAGGAAAGTTACTTTGAAATTGTTAATCCCCAGGTGTTATGTAGAAAATGTACTTTAGCAAGTGCATAATGGAATGTCTGGCGGACATTTTAGCATCAACAAAACCCTGACTAAAGAGAACGTTTCTACTGGGTAAACAGTTGTCAAGATGTGGAGGCTTGGTCCGCCAATGTGAAGTTTACGTGACAAGAATGGGGCCACAAATAAGAAATAAGCAATGTAACGCCAGGGCTCCTTTAGAGCGAATTGTAACAACAAGTGACCGTATGAAGGCTCGTTATGATTTTAAGGCTAATTCAGGAGGGTAACAGGTGGGAGATTTGGTTTGACTATATAACCCACAACAATAGAAAGGCAAGTACCCGAAGCTTCACCCCCCTGGGAAGGTCCTTACACTGTCGTCACCAGATTAAACGACGTTGTATACCAAATTCAGTAAAGTCCAAAATCAAAGATGAAGGTGGTGCATATGTATAGAGAGACTAGCCAAGTATGCAGGGAACAATGAATTGCCTGATCGGGACGTTCAGGCTTATGGAGGGGGCAGTGTTACGCCACTGGACTGCGTAGACTGGTTTGATGAGACTGAAATTGTACGCAAACGGCCGAGAATATTCTGGAATGTCCTAGATCGTGTGAACGGATGTATAAATAAGACACACGGTGGGCCGAGCCTCAATCTGAAGTCGAACGTGAACGAATAAAGAAGAAATAAGAAAGAGACTTATGTGTTTAATTGTGATTATAGTTAAGACAGTAATTAATCTAATGTTGTTAATTGTTAATTAGTAAATAAAGTAGTAAGTGTTACTTGGACTTTCAATCAACGAATCTATGAGCAGAGGTGTTTGTGTGGATAGCAAACACATGACACTATATTTAAATCCTCAATAATTTTTTCTTGACTGAATGCTCACAAAGATGTAAATATTTTGAATTCCCCATTTTGTATTTGTACGAATATTTGTATATTAATATGTCCACAAAAACAGTTATTATGAAAAAATAACAAACTTAATGATTTTGAGGAAAAATGTAAATCAATCACCATAAAACCTAAACCAATATCATTTTGGTTTCTGTCAGTCTGAGACTCTGAACTTTGCCTCTTTAAGTTAACTAACTATTACTTTTAGAGTAATGGTATTCGCTATTTATTTTAATGGTTGCTTGTTACTTAATAAAGACAATATTGTCATTATTATTTACTTACATTATTAAATTCATGACTTACAGGCAACATATATTTTTAACAAACAAAATTACATGAAAATCGATATGAAATTTCACTAAAAATTTTTCTTTTTAAAAATAAAATCATCAATCAGCCAATACGAATGTTCTTCATTTTATATAGTGCTTTTAACAAATCTTACCTGTACTTCGTAGGTTTTTTATCAGCATGTCGAATAACATCTGGCTTTTGGGCATTAAGTTCATCCCAGATGGCCTGCTTATTAAATAAGGCCAAGTTTTTTTCAAAATCAAAATCTTTGCTAATTTTATGATCCAATGGTGAGCCAAAACACTCTTCATCTTTCCAACTTTTTCCCCATTTTCCTTTACTTTTTTCTTTTTTATTTGGGGTATTATTTTTGCATGAACTTGAAGTAGGTTCATTTATGTTACATTTTACCTCAGTATCAATAGGTTTTAATTTACTGGCATAAGATGTATTTGAACTGGTACATTTATTAATATTTGAATTAGAAGATTCAGATGTGCTTAAGGTTCTTCCTGCTCGTTTTGCAATTGGCTTTGCTATAGTAACTGTGCTGTGTTCATCAGAATTATCCAACTGTTTATCAATTAATTTTAAACCGATTATACTGTCAGCTCTAAAAATGCATTATTAATTTTGTTTTCATGTATATATTGATATATTATACCTACCCTATTTCAACTTCATTTTCTGAACAAGGAAAACCATTACAAAAAGCCTTTGTCAAGGTAATACAAGTGTTGGTCGCAGAGAGTATTTCACCTTGAAAGGTGCCAATATCATCTGCACATTTAATTGAAACCATATACCCTATCCAATGTGCCATTTTTTAAAAAGTATTTACAACAGTTTAAAATGAACGTGGAGTATATTTATGTTAAAAATTCTAAACGCCAGTGTAACTTTACCTTAAATTTACTATTATTGTAAATTTATTACTGAATCTAACAACCTGTAAATTATTATTATTACTTTCGCCAGTGAATTCAACTGTAAAAAGGATTCCAAAATATAATTTATGTTCCTTTTTGATATTACATGGGAACGGAGCATAAATTATCTTCGACCATAACCTCCTATCGAACAGTGTTGCCAACATCAGTCTTTTTCTGTTCTGTGAACATCAGCATCTGGATAATCCCCAAAAGAATATTGAAAAATCCTTAGAATTGCTTAAATTCAAACGAAAATTTTATATTGCATTTTTACCTAAATGCTGTTGAAAAAATAAATAAATATTTTTTCATATAAAATATACAAAAAAAAAAAACAAAAAACATTCTAGGAGTTACAAAGTCCGGTATCTGCATCTTTACTTATTTTGTTCTTTGCGTTCTTTCTTACTGAGATCTCAGCTAATCTAAGTTGTTTTACGGTTACACTGCATAAATAAAAACATTATTTCATTTGATGTAGCCCTCATAACCGTAAAACTACTTAGATGAACTGAGATCTTAGTTAGAAAGAACGCACCTTTTATACAAATATTAATGCAGCAACAAAATCTAATCACACTTACATCTTTTGAGGTTAATCGTTAATTTGTTATTGTAAAAGAGATACTATTTATTAATTTGAATTTGTTAAACTTATTTGTCAAGCAAACATTTTTAGTATTTTACACGTGTATACATTATTTGCAATGTTCTATTATTGTGCCGCTTTAAAATTGTAATGTAATGAGGGCTATCGCCGAGATCCGGGACCTCATAGCGGGAATTAGAGTCGCTGTAGGTCTGTTCTCAGGTGGCCAATTTTTACTCTAAACAAGACATTTTTACCAGAGTTTAGTTCGCTAGTGGACAATAACGGCATCGGAAAGTCATCATATTTTACTCAGAATTAAACATTTTAACTCTTGCACCAGACGAGGAGTAAATATTAGAAGGAAAGCTGTTCGCTAGTTGACATTTCCAGCAAGATCAAAATTGAACCAATTGCTTGATGACGTCATACTTAGAGTACATATCACAACTTATAGTAACACCGGCGAACATATCTTATACGGACTCCTACATTTGACATATGGGTAACGTGTAAATTTTGTATCTATTCTATAATCATTAGATAATAATTAATTTATATTATCTAATGATTAGAGAATAGATACAAAATGTATTAACTGGTCAAAGAAAAATGTTATCCTGTTTCGAGGTCCGTAAAGGGATCTTGATCCAGTTTCTCATCTTTTACATGGTGGTATTTGGGGAGGGAGATACGAAAAATAGACGCCGACAGGTTGTCTGATTCATACATTTGTAATGAATATTACTACTTCATTCTTTGTGAACTGAACGAGTAGTATTTGAAATCCTATTACATTTCAGTCTATTAGCAGGTTTTCCAAATACCAATTCACTAACTAGAAAAATCCCGTTACTCGCATCCATAAGACAAAATAACTACTTAGAAATACATCTGCAATTTTATAGATGGAGCTTCACTTTTGGAAAATTAAAGCTGGGTCTGATCGCCATCCAGTGGCGTTTTTAGGCAACCATAACGTTCCCTTAAGAGCAAATGACGCAACCACAGAAAAAGACACAATTGTCGAAGAAGCCTTTACCAAAGACTTAAGTCTATGGCCCTACAGTGCTGCCAAAGAGTAGGAAAATAGTGAACCAACCACGACGATTCCACAAACTAGTTTTGCCCAGCTAACTGCATTTAGCTGACAATGGCCGAACTAGAAGGCACAGAGGACCGTCTAGAAGGTTTGTTGCACCATAGATTTAAAAACATAAAACAAAGTGTTTATCGTGTCGTTATTTTTATTTTATAATTCAAAATATAACTTATCCTTACATTTAGTGCTCATTTATTACATTTATTTTATTTTAATTTTAACACAGCAAAAATATGATTTGTTTACTCAAAACTAATTTTTGAAAGAATCTGAAATACGCACTGTTAAAAATAATGTAATTGTCTTAAAATTTGTAGGTTATGTAGTAAATGTAGCAATTTATAAAAAAAAATCACCCGCGGTAACGTGATGAGCAGCCGAAAATCTATATATACTCCATTCATTCATATAAGTACATACAAAATTGCATTAAAAATACACAAAATGTATTTATATTATACCGCGCGCCTATGCCAGAATTTTGTATGTGCCTATATCACAGCTGTGTTTATATTATGTGAATGGACTATAATAAATTGTAACATATATTACGACTCCATCTTGATCTTATTTCTAGAATTATAACTTTTGTAGTGGTACACTGAATTTGTTCCTTTTATCTAAAACAATACGAGTTTATGATGGCGTTTTCCACTGCCTTCACTTTGCACTCGCTATATCTATTTCTCTTTCTATCAACATAAGTTAAAATAGAATAGAAATAAATCGACTGCAAAAAAAGTGTAAAGGTTGGAAAACGCTATTGGAATCACATATACCTCGCGTTATGTCATATGTGCTTAGAATTCGACCGCTCAAATTTCCGCGAGTTAAAACTACAAAATCGTTGATTAGTGAACACCCTATTATCTTGTTGACAAATGCGAAGTGAAGTTCCCAAATCAAAATGTAGGAACTGACAAAGGCTGGAAAATTTAAATAATGCATAAATTGTATAATATCCAGTTGGTGTGTCGTGTGATTCAATGAAAGTATGAAATAGATAGTAAATTGTCAATTCTGTTATGGCTACCTGTGGTTCAGATGAAAGTAGCATAATTCCAAAAGATTTTCAGCTGTCTTCGTCCTCGGACAACAGTGGTAGTCGTTCAAGTCCTAATAAGCAGAAATGCCCCTTATGCCGAAAATTTAGAAGATCTTTTTATTGCAAAGACTGCATTCACACTGGATTATTTTGCAGTTCAAATATAAAAACACCAGAGAGGTATGGGCTATTATTTTTTAAATTTTGTAAGTTTAAAGTGTTATTTCAGATACATTGACAAACAAAAAGGATTTTTTGAACTAAAGGAATTAAGAAAAAGGCTTGAAAAAAATTGTGTTAAAGTCTTGGAGGTTAAACTAAAATCAGAAGTCTTGGTAAGACAGTTTTTCAATTATTTTTTTATAATCTATTGTATTCTACTTTAAATATGTTTATGGAGAATACTCTAGATAACTGGATAGACTAGAAGTTCGGTAATTCTTTACAACAGCCACTTCTATATTTTTCGGGTTTTTTTTGTACACACGCGTAAAGTGTCTCTATAGAAGACATTTGCTGCAAAAGAAATGTTGCGCAAATATATTTCGTATTTTCGCATTGTTTTGGGGCAAGGGAAATAAGTGACAATAGTTAATTGTACCGGCGCTGCCAACCCATAAGGAGTCATATAAAGCAGATATAGAATGTATATGTGTAAGTTAAACGCGCCCTATGAGGGTTATCGTAAATTCCACCAAACGCATTGAAAAATTTTATTATTTTTTTTGTGGCATTTCCCATCATAAGCGCAACATATAATTATGTGGGATGTATTCCTAACATGACGGAGCATCGTACTGTGTATTTGTTTTTTTCGTCAGGCAGAAGTGGCTGTTGTAAAGAATGACCAGAAGTTCTACTAATAGTTCTATCTGTATGACAGTCACTTAAGGACGTGTTTGCACCCTTTGGTGATTTGTGTTTAAAAACCAAACTAATTGTGTATTATACTAGTAAGGCAGCAATCATACGTAGCAACTGTGTTAAGATTTTCTGTCCAATACCGTACTATGCTATTCCCAATTTATTTCAGCAAAGAAACAAATCGTAGTTTATTGCATTATAATTTAACAAATATTGTGTGGCATGTATTATATTGGTAATTTTATTATACCTATACAATATATATTGAGGTATTCCAGAAGAATGTCAAGGTAATGTACATTACAGAACATCCTATTTTCATAATTTTTTTTTCATTACATGTTCATTATTACCTGTTAAACACATTTGTGTTACAAATCAAAAACCCTATTGGGTGTAGAACATGTCAGTAGGTTGATACAAAAATGATTTCAAATCAAAGCAATAAAATACAAAAAAAAATTACACATACCTACAATTTTCTTATGCTGTGCAAAACAATACACAAACTTTTATCAGTTTGGGACATAATTAACTGAATATTTTCTAATTAAAAATTCAATTTTTCTTTTAATGTAGGTATAATTATTGTGATATAAAAAATATATGTAAAAATAAAATAAAACATTTATGAGTGTCTCTGAAATAAGTGCATACAGAAGTAATTTAAATAAAATAATTTCAACAAAACACAAGGTCAATATGATAAGTAGTCGCTTAACAACTGTTTTGCATGTGGACGCAAACTATATTCACCTTTAACTACTTATATAAATATAATTATCGGCGGTCGATGACCACCCATTGATCATGTTTACATGCAAAAAAGTGCATTAATCTTTTTGCATGTGTTTACACATATGTAAGTACACTGTTAAAAATTACAATTTATTTTATTACTAGTAAATCGCGAATGCACTATGTTTCAACTCGGACCTTCCTTTTGATAGCGACAAATGCAAATAAAAATTTGCCAGTACTAATTATTTGTAGCACCTTTCTCTGCATTACATTATACTTTATTTTTTTGATGGAACACGTTAGTACAAAAATTTTGCAATAAACAAAAAATATGGTATATGAAGGTTCTCTAATGAAGTTTTTTCCTTAAAAAAATTGTTACCATTAAAAAATTTTGTTTAAAGAATCATAAAAGGTAGTTTATTTTATTCTTTCGAAGAAGATAGAGTGGAAGACATTTTTGTGATGGTATTAGTACCTTCACATAAGTAGAACTAATGTTTTTTTATATAGAGTGAATCAAAGAAATTCTTTTATTTTACAGAATTCTAAAATAAGAAAATCAAAAGATCGGAATAAAATTCTCAAGTTGGTTCTAGAAGAGAAAACACAGTGGAAAGCTTTTATTAATGCTAAGCTGATAAAGTTGAAAGATGAGAATGAAGATCGCAAAAGGAAATTGCCTCAGTACTATAATAAAGTAGAAGAATTGGAAAATATTGTTGCAGGAAGAATAGAGCAATTTGGGCGGGCTTATGAAATTTCTAAGAAAAAAACAAGATGAAATAAGAAAATTAGCAAAGATGCGAATTCAGCAACTGTTCAAATTTATATTCCCTATCGGTAAAGTTAAGCCCACAAAGTAAGTAATAATTTTAATTAATTTGAACATTAGATTCTTTATCAATATAGTGAAGCATTATGCTGACTCAGGATTTGAGAGATATATAGATGATTTTTAAATCTAATACTTGAGTACAACGATGAGTTATAGTCTTAATAAGCCACTGAAAAAATGTGGTCATCTAAAAGGTTTATAAAATGTTGAAATAATGAAATAACTTAATGAATTGATAGTATTTATTAACTTTGGGGAATAAAAATTAAATAAAATTTGTATTAACATATACAGGGTGTTCCTAAATTTCATGGACTATAATCACGCAATTCTATATCGAAAAATACGATGATTTTTGTAATGCCAATCTTCCAAAATATGTACCCATACAGAAATACCACCCTCCAAAGTTGAGGGTTAACAACATTAAATCTTCGATTTCTGGAGAGCCCTGAATATTTTCTAATGTAACTTAATAAGGGTATATTCCATATACATTTCAACAACCCTGTGAAATATGAAAGAAATTGTCGCAAGGGAGTCATTATCAAAATATCACTTGGCGACAAATTATAAATTGACACTTTTTGTTCTCTTATTTTTATCTTGAAGGTAATGGTTTTCCAGCATAATGCATGATATCATACGCTACATGCGTATTAGAAAAAAATAAGTAAAATCTGCCATATATTAACTGTGGTCGTCGTTAAAGTGTCTGCACACCTCACATGGAAGAGGAAATTATGAAAGATAAATATTAAACATGTTACAAATTGAAAATTTAAAAAAATGTGGTGTATCGAACACTGAAGGAACAGTTAGTACATCTATACTGTGTAAAACAGTTACAACAGCTTCTGGCTCCTTGTAGAGAAGTTTGCTACTGGCTCATACAAAGGTTTATGGAACATCCAGCTTTTCTATACAAAATTTTGATGACAAATAATGCCTGCTTTACAAAAGTCAGTGTACTCAATCTCCACAACTCACATGTTTAGACGGATGAGAACCCACATGCCATTCAGGAAGGTAGATTCCAACATGAAATTCCCAGCAATGTGTGGGCAGAAATCGTGGATAATTATTTGATTGGTCCCTACATACAAATCATCTATATGTATTTATATTTTGAAAATACTTTGCCAATTCTTTTAAGACCTCCTTCCTGAGAATATTCGATAATGTATCTGGTTTATGCAGGACAGTGCTCCACCGTGTGCCACACTGAATGTGAAATATTTTCTAAATGAAAAATCTCATTACACATTTTTGTATATTAGGTATAAGAAAGTAAAAATATTTATGTTTTGCATCCAACAAATTTTTGTTATATTCTTTGGTCAAATTGTAAAAAAAAATAGTCTATGGCTTTTTATTGTAAAGGCAATAGTTTTTGTTATATATTTTTGAAAGTTTGAAAATACGTGTATTTGCCTATTTTCAACCTTTCAAAAGTATACTAAAAAACGTAATTTTCTATGAAATGCCTACAATTTTTACTTTCTTATACTTAGGTATAAGAAAGTAAAAATTATATAAGGAAGTATAGTAATCGTGATTTTTTTTAACCTCGAGATTTTGATTGATATATACATTTTGAACCCTCCCGAATCCATTCCGACTATTCCGAATGATGTTTGTCGGTGCTTGTGTGTGGATGTGTGTGTGTGTATGTGTGTACCTGCGATAACTCAAAAAATACTAATGGGATATTTCCCAAATTTGGCAGTTAAGATTTTCAACAACATTTTAGGTGACACATTAAATTTGGTGAATGTGGTACCACCAGAAGAGACCTAATGAATGAAAGAAGAGGTACAATTTTGGGAAAAAAATTAAAAATTTTTATTGCATTTCTGGGTGAATCTCGACGAATTATAATGAAAAACCAAAACTTTATGGAATAAAATCTTTCGGCATGTCTGTAGTATTGCGGTAGCACCACAGTTTTTGAGATAAAACTTTCAAATTTGGTACATAATATGTTCTAAATGCCAAAGACAATGATAAATTCGGTGATAAGCAAAATTGGCCAGTCCACGGGACCCAAAGTTTTTTGTATTTGTCTTTACAAAAAAAAATATTCTTGATGGATTGATGTCTACAATATCAAACCAATAAAATATATTTTTCAAGTACTTAAATAAAGCTGATGTAAACTGAAATATTTTACAAATTTGGCCTCATATCAAATCAAATCAATCAAATCATATCAATAAAATGGGGTTAGGATAAATTTAACAACTTGAAATGTCAATGTCAATAAGAAGAAATTATTAAAATATATGACATGAATTATTTAAAAATTTTAATGAAACATTTCAAGGTACACTATTAAAATTTAATTGAGGTAAGTGAAGAATTAAATAGAATGACCTTTTTAGATCAGGATGATATATAGTGGTACATATAAGAAAGTTATGTGCAGGCCACATCAGATATTTTACATCTTCAAATGTAGAATTGTTACATAATGTTGATTAAAATTAATTCAAAAACGAATAAATAAATTAGTAATTTTTTTTACTAATTTATTTTATACTAATAAGATAGTAATTCTGTTTATTAAAGAAATAAATAAAACGTGAAACAATAAATCATTTGTTAAAATTTTTTAAGTAATCAACAGCACCGTTAGTTCATATATTTTTTTTATGTTTACATCACATCCACATAAAGGTATACACTTCGATCTACACATTATGTGATTACAATTACCATTAAGAAACAAGGATTAAATGGGAAAAGATGTCACTTGCTGGGAATGATCCATTGATCTAGTGTTCCTAAGTCTAGCACATTAGTTGCTGGGCTTTTTTTTTCGAAAATGCTTGAGTAGTGCGCCCTATTATTTGGACAAATAGTTATTTATATTGAGGACTCGTGAGGTTTCGTTCAAATCTGAGACTTGAACGTCTGTAAGCCAAAGACATAATGCAAATGGATACTTAATTTTAACTAAGTTTGCATCCTAAGGAAGTAATTAAGGGGCAAATATTTCTTTAATTATTTCAATACAGTTAAATATTCATATGAAAAACTATAAATTTCATTATAATATATCTACTATAAAATTAAAATTCAATTAAAAAATTACAGTTGGAAGAGTTAGATGGATATATTATTTATTACACCTGTGCTATGTTATTGTCCAGTATTTCTTGTATGCTATTGAATGGGCGCGCTACCGAACATGTTTAAAAAATAATACAACTGGGAAAAATGCTTTATTTGGAGTCCGTCTGCATTTTAGATATTTTATGCATGTTTGTTTTACAATTAAACAAGTAACATCTAGACAATAAAATCATACTATTGAAGTTCGGCGGATAAATAAAAAATTGAGTGTTCTTATTATAACACCATTTTATTCTTTTAATTTTCATCGTTGCCCACTCACCTAATTGGCTCGATTACAACAGTGTGCGAGTAGAGCAATAGTAACCAATATCACCATGTTTTTAAACAAAATAAATTCAAACAATTCCTTAGTACGTTGAAAATAAAACCTGTGAAATATTTTCTTTCATTTCTATTCAATTGTTTCACTTCACACCTTGCATCACACACACACTACACAGATCTCTAGCAAAGTAAAATTTAATGGCAACTTGTGTACTACCCCTGATTACCAAAGTCCTGTCGGGTCCTGCACAAATCCTACCAGGTCCTGCCAAGTACTGCGAAAGTCCTGCCACCTACTGCCAACAGTGAGAGACCCCTTGGTGACGTACCAAAAATTACAAATAAAGAACCAGTGTTCAAAAGTTCAGAATTTTGTCTTAATGGGAAGTTAATTCTGTACTGATAGGGTTTACTTGCATTTCTCTATTCTCATTACAAATGTTACCATTCGCAGACCATATCCCACTCCATTTTGGACCTTCCCGAACTTTTGCGCCGTGAACGTCAATATTTCCACTTTCACCATATTTTTTAATTGCATTATAAACAGTGATCTTTGCTACAAATATATCACATGCAATAATTTTTTTTCGAAAAGTTAACGAGAGGCTACAATATAAAAACTATACAAACTGCGAGTGACATTTGAGGTCAAATGTGTGTCACAACTTCACTGAATCCTAATTTTATAAATAAATATTGCTCAATTGCAGGTAAACTAACAGAAAAAAATAATTTCTCCAAATAATCCTATGAGTTAACATGAATGAAATTTATAATTGCAATAGCTTATGTTTGCATAGTACAAACATATCTGAATTAAAAGAAACTATT
Source organism: Rhamnusium bicolor (assembly GCA_029963845.1). Taxonomy (NCBI): domain Eukaryota; kingdom Metazoa; phylum Arthropoda; class Insecta; order Coleoptera; family Cerambycidae; genus Rhamnusium; species Rhamnusium bicolor. The sequence continues at coordinate 956,878 of JANEYF010000366.1, read as the reverse complement.
AAGGAAATTAAAAATAAAAAAATCTTCTGGACTTGACGAAATATCGATAAAGATATTTGGAAATTTACCAGACTCTGCTCTTCATATTTTAGTGTCAATAATCAATACATCTTTTAAATCAGGAATATTTCCATCTTTTTTAAAACCATCTATAGTGATTCTGCTTTACAAAGGTGGCGATTTAGAGATCCATCTAACTTTCGTCCTATATTACTAACACACATTGGCCCACATTGGCCAAAATTATTGAAAAATTAGTTAAAAAAAGGGTTGTTAATTTTTTGTCTTCCTGCAAGTTTCTCCAGTAATCACCAATTTGGCTTTTCAAGAAATAAAAGTACTAATGACGCCATTTTTAAAGACAGTTTACACTAAAACAATTCTGTTTTTATTGTATATTAATGACCTGACTAAAATTGATATTAAAGGAAACTTTACCCCATTTTCTAATCATCATCACTGTGGCATAATAAATATGGTAAAATCCTTTGGGAATTAATGTGTTCGGATATAAGTAAGGTCAAAGATTGGTGTGATTCTAACTTGCTTTCATTTAATATTAATAAAACAAACATAATGACCTTCTGATGTAATCTTATGGGTATCCCTTTGGGCATGCATATACTTGAAAGTAAGCCTTGTACATAATTCCTAGGACTAAATGTTGATTGCAATCTAAAGTTTAAAGAACATGTCATTAACCTATGTAATAAGCTAGCATCTGGAAGCTATGCCATCAGAGTCATATATAATGAATTAGGTTACATGACTGCAAAAACTGCATACTTTTCATTAATTGAATCACATTTGAGATACGGTATTACCTTCTGGGGTGTATGCAGTAAATACCTAATGCATATGATATTTGTAATTCAAAAGCATGCTGTTCGATACTTGTGTAGAGCTAGAATTCGTGATTCTTCCAAACCACTTTTCTTGGCCCATGGAATTCTGACAGTAATTTCCATTTACATTTTGGAAACAGTATGTTTAATTCACAAACACAGCAATGGTTTTAATACATCATCTTATATCACTTGTCAAAATAAAAGTCTTGCTTTACCAATTCCAAAATCTACTCTAGTCAAAGATTCGATTATTTAAAATGGTTATAAGATGTAGAATCATCTTCCTAACTTCTTCCTTAACGACATTGTTTCAAATAGTCAATTCAGAAAGGCAGTTAAAAGTTTGTTAATTCTCAAACCTTATTATAATTTAGAAGACTACTACAATGATCGTTTTAATGTAATATAATTTGATATTTATTTATTTTAAATTGTTTTTTTTATTGCCTTGTTTGACATATATATTCTAGAGTGGAATAAAAAATCATATTAACTGAAAATTTTTGTTAATTATTATTTACTAACTTTTACAAATCTTATCACAGATAAATATAACATATATCTTTTTAAACAATTATTTTCCGGCTATTTGCCAAAACGCTGAAACTTGGATTACAAAAAAGATAATATGCACATTATGTTCAGTATTACTGACTCAATAATGTTATTTTTAATTTCAACTATTCTGTCTAATAAAACCAAAAATAAATAAAACACAAGGTACTCACCAGTTGACACTCACTTTAAAAAACTTTAAAATATCTACCGACACGTGTTTCTGCTTGCCTTAGCTCATCAGGGTAGCCAGCGTATTTAAAGAATCCAAAGCAAAGAAACTTGTAAACCCCAATGTAATAAACATTAATGGCTTCAGAGAACAGAATAATTGAAATTATATAGTGGAAATACCCCTTATTAGGGCCAATGAAATAATTTAAAAACAAATTAAGTTCCTCTTCTTGATAAAAGTTAAAATATAGAGTGGAATAAAAAATAATATTAACTGAAAATTTTTGTTAATTATTATTTACTAACTTTTACAAATCTTATCACAGATAAGTATAACATATATCTTTTTAAACAATTATTTTCCCGGCTATTTGCCAAAACGCTGAAACTTGGATTACAAAAAAGATAATATGCATTGGCCCTAATAAGGGGTATTTCCACTATATAATTTCAATTATTCTGTTGTCTGAAGCCATTAATGTTTATTACATTGGGGTTTACAAGTTTCTTTGCTTTGGATTCTTTAAATACGCTGGCTACCCTGATGAGCTAAGGCAAGCAGAAACACGTGTCGGTAGATATAAAGTTTTTTAAAGTGAGTGTCAACTGGTGAGTACCTTGTGTTTTATTTATTTTTGGTTTTATTAGACAGAATAGTTGAAATTAAAAATAACATTATTGAGGCAGTAATACTGAACATAATGTGCATATTATCTTTTTTGTAATCCAAGTTTCAACGTTTTGGCAAATAGCCGGGAAAATAATTGTTTAAAAAGATATATGTTATACTTATCTGTGATAAGATTTGTAAAAGTTAGTAAATAATAATTAACAAAAATTTTCAGTTAATATTATTTTTTATTCCACTCTATATTTTAACTTTTATCAAGAAGAGGAACTTAATTTGTTTTTAAATTATATATATTCTGTTTGTTACATGTCTATGTTTACATCTCTTTTTTACCTATGTTTTCTGGTTTTTGTTTGTTTTATTTTGTTCATATACTTTTGTCCTTTTTACTTTGTCAATGAGAAATTATTTCTTCTGGACAGTAAAGTATATTTTGATTTGATTTGATTTGAGTTCTGAGTTGTCATGTCAAAGCACCCACTGTATTGTGACAGCGCCTACTCGTACATGTATTAGATACTCATTGGTACCTTAAATACCAAGAACCATTTAAACTTGTCCCAATATTTAGATGTCAACATATTTCAACATTAAATAACTAATGGTAATAAAAAAATTTTGTCAATTTTGAGAAAATCTAAGTTAAAAATAAAACCAAATATGTTGTTATATGCAGCTTTAAAATTTAAAGAAGAATCATCGTACAAGTAATCAAAAACTTTTCTGAAAAATAACAGTTCGTCCCAACATATAGTTGTTAGGGCTCGTAGACAACCATAAACAATCAGATTGGGAAATGAAATGTCGAGTGAGCTGTGCGTCAGGATAGGAGTTCCTCAGAGTTCAATTTTAGGTCCTGTATTCTTTTTGGTATATATCAATGACTTAGCAAATGCCCATGAAAATATCATGTGTCTATGCTGATGATCAGTGTCAGGATACTACGCCAGAGTCTAGGACCGGTAGCTACTACTGCCTCATATGGTTGACAGAAGGACATACATAAATAAATAAAAGCCAAAGTATAAAATGAATAATGAAATACATACCGCTCGATACAATGTATTATTCAGAATGACTGAAGTCCGCCATCGCATTAGCATACATGGTTATGTCACAACGAATATTTGTTCTGCATTCGTGGCTTTGAACGATTTGATCTGTACATACATTTGTACAAGGAAACATTCCATATCTACCAAGGTTAATAGTGCAAATTCTAAATAGTTAATTTTTGGGTAGGCACTGACAAAGATAATTTTCATGATTTTACGCACAATGTTTTGTATCTCAGGTTCATGTGTAAAGCATTTTTTAGTTTATTATTTAGCCCAACTTTTGCTGTCTGATAAAATCTTTTGACCACACAAAATTCTTAGTATAACATTAATAACCTTGTTACACAGAAAGTCAGTTTCATCCACTGTCACCCACAAAAATTTATTTCATATGTCCTCTATAATTCAAAACATTTTTATGTACACTTGGTAGATATATTTTATGCAATGAATGCCTACTAGGTAAAGAAAAATTACATACATAGAACATGACACACAAATCATAAAAAATTGCTCTTTTGGAACTATACCAGCCATATTTTGTCGATGGATAGCCGAATTTAAATGTCTTTCACAATCATGGCATATATCAAATACACATAACGTCGATTACATGGAATACACAGAATATGTGAACCATCTCTGTTTACATGAATTACATTTTATTTGCTTCGTATTTATGCATTTCCAGAAAAAATAATAAAATAATTATTGGGTACTACATAAGCATCCTTTCAAACCTAACATAATAATAATTATAAATATAGTAGGAGAAACCTCTTTAGTGACGGGACGTGCGAGGTAAGACGCTACAGAATGCAGAGCCGGATTTATCTGTATTGCTTGCTCGTTTACTTTTTCAATGTAGGTTTTTGCGCTCAGTTTAGCTAGCAACAAGTTACCAATTATAGAAAAAAGTATCAACTTGAAATAAAAGTATTCAATTTAAGATATTGACTACACATACAGTAGTTAGTATTCAAGTTCGCTTAATATAAATTGTTACCACCTAGCAAGAACCACTAGGAGGTATGAGTATTTCTTGACAGGAAAGGATGGGTATGGAATATTAGTATATAATAAAGAAATTATTTAAAAGGTCACAAGAAACCTTTAAAAACAATAAATATACTCTCAAAATAGTAACAGAAACAAATATTTTTTCTCAATAAATAAACTAAAAATAAATTCTAATAGTAAAGTTATTACTATAATAAATAAATATAGTTTAAAAAAACTAAAAAACACGCTTTTAAAGCACATCAAACTAAAAAGTGAAAAATAATTATTAATATAAACTGAAAACAATAATGAACGAAAAATACTAGTATTATTGTGAAAAAAGCGTGGGTTGCTCGATATACGGAAAATATGGCACAAAACGCCCCACGCTTTTTTCACAATAATACTAGTATTTTTCGTTCATTATTGTTTTCAGTTTATATTAATAATTATTTTTCACTTTTTAGTTTGATGTGCTTTAAAAGCGTGTTTTTTTAGTTTTTTTAAACTATATTTATTTTTCACTTTTTTAGTTTGATGTGATATGAAAGCGTGTTTTTTAGTTGTTTTAAACTATATTTATATTGCTTATTGATGCTGATATTATAACATATTACGATCCAACAGATATTTCTGAAAAAAAAAATATTTTTTTATTTCAGCCATGGAATTTGAACTCACGCCCGAGGAGTCCGTCGTTTCGCGTCGACTGCCTTAACCCACTCGACCACCGAACTAATTAACAATTACGGAATGTACTTACATATTAAGCCTTTGCTTTCACGCAGGGATACGTGAGGAAAGGATTGGCGATCCTGATCAGGATAATGATATAAACTTATCAAATTATTGTATTGTTACCGGTTCTTCGTAAGTGTACAAAGTTTCAATTAAATCTGCCCGTTTAAAGTGGGTCAAAATCGAGTCCAAAGAGTCGGTTACAAACAAACAAACAAACATACAAGTGAAGCTAATAAAAGCGTGTTAAAAAGAAATACGTATTTTTGTCAAAATAAAAAAAAATAACATTAATAAATAATAACATCCTGAAAAAAGAATATTTCTCAAGCATCGAACTATGAAAGCACAAAAACGGAAATAAATAGTACAGTTGATATCACAAAATTCACTTCTTCGCTTCAGATCACTTCACTTTACCCCTCACCTCACATTGCTTCTTCATCTGGATCCTCGCCCTTCTCACCCTCTTCTTAATTTTCAGATGAGCCTAGTTCAAATTTATAATAAATTTATTTTCACAATTTATATTACATTCGGCAATTTTTAAATACTCATCTTCAATTGTAATTATTTTCCTAATTCTTTTTTTCCCAATCTTCCTTGTTAATTTTCAACACTTGATTTTGAATTAATTCTACAACTTTTTTATTGAATTTCCGAAAAAATATTTCCTTTTCTGACATTTTTCTTCAATTCACACCAAATTAATTCAGTCGGATTGAAAATTCAGAAATATGTCGCACTTTGTGGCCATATCTCTCTGCTAGTGTCTATAATATACTCCGTCTCATAATTTTTCGTTTGCAGGACTTCCAAGATTTGTGTTTTATTATAATTTTCCTCATAATAGAGATTATGTTCCATTAAAAATATTTGTAACTCCAGCTTAATAGAACTCTTGTTAGGAATTTTATACAGTTGTCTCGAATGGTACTTCGCATTGTCAAGAATAATAATGCTATTCGGTTTTAAATTTTAAATTAGGGTATTTTCAAACCATTCTTCAAATATTTCTCCCTTCATGTTCCTGTGGTATCCACATTACAGTCTTCCATGTTTTTTCCGCACAGTTTCAATTCATTATCAACCCATCCACCAACTGATCCACAGTGTAATATAATCAAGTGAGTCCCTTTATTAGGGGCAATGAGATTGGCTGGCATTTCCTAGATCCATCAGTCCATCTTTTTTTTACAGTGTCATGAGTATCATACCAAGTTTCGTCTAGATAATAAATTGGTCTATTTTCTTTTTTGAGTTCTTTTATCTCTTCTAGATATGAATCTGGCCAATCCACTATTCGTCTGCTTTCCATAATCGCCATGTGTTTATTAATAGTTTGATATTTGAATCCAAGTTTTCTCAGCCAAGTTCCTAAAATTCTTTTGGTATATTTTAGATGATAATCCAGTTCTTTTAGTTTTCTGTCTACCATGTTAATAGTTGGGATTTCATTTTTCTGATACATGTCGTAAAATAAAGTTCTTAAAAGTTTTGCTAACTAAAAACAGTGATGAACTTTGATTGTAATCATTGTAATCACTATCACTTTCATTTTCACAAACACAAAAAGATGTAGACAGAGGCCTCCCACAGTCGAAACATTGTTACATTAAATACGATAACCTTCTTAAATTATTTTCAAAAAAAAAACAGCAAATAAAAAGATAAAATAATTATTATTTATAATATTACACTTACCATATATTATACAACTCACTGCAACACGATAACCTTCTTAAATTATTTTCAAAAACATACCAGCAAATAAACAGATATAAAATAATTATGCAAATCGGTAACAAAATTAAGTGCAGACCTGAACTATCATAGAATGTAAGTGAAGCTCCGCCTCGGTCGCGTGCCAACAAAAACAACAATCACCTTTCTCGCTTTAATGCAAGTGGTGTAAAAGACAGAAGATGTCATGTGTTAGATATTTCCCGCCCTCATGTAGCGTCTTACCCCGCACGTCCTTTAACTATACCGATTTCTTGTACTATACCTATAATTTTTTATATTTTATACTGTCATTATTATCTGATTGAGACAATAAATCAAACCCTTCCAATATATGGTAGGCTTGAAAGGATGCTTATGTAATACGGAATAATTATTTTATTATTTTTTCTATAAATCTGTGTTGTCATTGTAGTTTTCAATCATTTGTTGTAGTGTATGCACAAGCGGTAATGATGGCGCCATTACTAAAAGCGTTTTATGCGATAAAGACCTTCACGCACACACCCGTACAGTTTCAGATTGCTGATTACTAAACTAAACTAACTACTACTAGGGACGAACGGAGGGACACTAACATAACGAGCGAACAAGCTGTTAAGCTCATTATAATTGTATACGGAAAAGTCCTTCATTCCCGCACAGTAAGGCAACTCTCTGCCTGTATCCTGGTTCCACTGGTTGCATATCAATGGCCTAGTGGCAATACCACGTATCAACAAAATTGCAACTTTTCAGGACAAAGAAAAAACTATATTTTTTGTTTTAAAGTTTCAATGCAGCTAAAATTTTGTGTTATGTACTTTTAAATAAGTTACTTGTGTGTGCATAAATAAAAGTATAAAAATAATGATAAGCCATTTATAAAGTTTGTTACATGGTACTAAATTAACAAAATTTACGAGTTGTGATGACGAACTGTGGCAGTGGCAACACTGCCTTCAGTTTCATCATTTCTGTGAACGGCGTTTACAAAGTTATCCAGTGGTCTATCAAAATGTCAGTGGCTGGAGGACGAAAAAATTATCAGAAATTAAAATTTTTTTTTGTCCAAAAAAATTTTTTGGCGGTGCCAATCAATTGTACGCGACGAAATATATTGCGGGTTAAAATATAACTACGCATTTAAAACTCACCCTGTATATGGAATATGTTGTTTTGTCTACAAAAATAAATCAGTTTTCCTTAGAAACCAAAGGAACCATGACTACCCTACAGGATTTAAAAGTCAGTTAATTCCTGACCATCACATGACAGCTTTATACCAAAAAAGCATTTATTATAACGGATGTAAAATTTACACTAATTTATCTACTGAGGTAAAAAGTTCCAGTGGCTTATTCATTTTCAAAAAGCTACCAAAGCGTTTCCTAATTGAAAAAAGCCTTTATGACATCATTGAATTTTATTTAGCATGACCTTTTATTTAATTTGTTTATTTGTCTGTTTGCTAGGATAAATTTCTGGTTTAGAAAAATCCTAGCTTCTTGACCGGGGATCGAACCCGGGAGGCCAGGGTGAGGCAAGTGTTCTTACCACTTCATTGTATAATTGTAATATATTATTTAATATCTCTTACATAGTCAATAAAACTATAACTTTTTTTAAATCTAGTATATTTATTCAATGTAATAAATTATTTTCCCGGAATAATCCAGAATATATATACTCAAAAGAAAAAGTGAGGTTTGGAAGTAATTGTGTTAGAAATAATTCTTTTTTTGGTCGAAACTGTAGAAGATATTCAAAGTAAAAATTATATCGGAATAGTTTTTTATAATTAAACAAAAAAAAGTTTAGACTTGCAGTCTAAACTTTTTAAATTAGAAGCCAATTTTTTCAAGTACTTTTTTCTTCTGTGCATTTCTCGTGAAATTGAAACATGCATCAGAATGTGGTATTTAGAAAGTTCTATCACCACGTTGACTTTTATCCAAAGAGCTTAAAGAGTAACTTTAAGCTCGAATATTGCCAAACGAAAAATTTTGGTATATAGCTGAATTGTAATATTGACTTATTATGACCTCAAGAATCTGATGTCTGAGGTCCATGAAATTATGGAACACCCTGTATATACATAAGTAACATATTATATCATTTTTGTTTGGTTTTTTAGAGAAATAGAAGTAGGTGATGATATGGTTAGTGCTTTGGCTGAAGCATCTCAAACTACTTATATAAGGGATCGCTGGGAATATACGGATTATCCAGGAGAATGGCAATATTCCATTGTAGCCCCAACTCTTCCACATTCTGGAAATTATTCGGTTTATAATATTTGGGGTGAGTTTATGAACCAACAAGGGGGAGGGTTAGGCGTTTAAATCTACGATTCGAACGAAACTTCGGGAGCTTGCAGTCCTCAATATAAATAACCATTTGTTCAAATAATAGGGCGCACTACTCGAGCATTTTCAAAAAAAAGTCTAAAAATTCAGTGCTCGGGCTTACAAAGTGTTGGAATAATCAGCCTGCAGCGATCCACATGTGGCCCAGTAACCAAAGTGCTATACTCAGGAATACTAGATCACTGGATCGATTCTCAGCAACTTAATATATATTTGTTTACTTCATGTGTACCGACAGAAATAAATAGGAATAAATAAAAATTGTAAAAAACATGGAAGGATGATATTATTACTTTATACTTTTCAATACATTATATGAATACATTAATCTTTGTATATATTTTTAAATTAGTTGGGGTGAAGTTGACAGAAAGGAGAAAACCAAGTTTCAATTAGTCAAACTTTCGTGTATTTTGACACATCCTCAGGACTGTTTAAATTAGATTTTCTTTGTGAAGGTATATATTTTCTAAAAATTTAAACATAAACATGAACAATAAATAAATATAATCCAGAACAATACGAACAAACACTGACTAGTCAGATTATATTTATTTACTATTTATGTTTAAGTTTTTAGAAAATATATACCTTTATAAAAGAAACTCTAATTTAAATACTCCTGAATATGCCAAAATACACGAAATTTTAACTAATTAAAATTTGGTTTTCTCCTTTCTGCCGACTTCACTCCGATTATTTAAAAATATATGCAAAGATTAATGTATTCATATAATGTATTGAAAAGTATAAAGTAATAATAAATGTTATTTTTCCATGTCGTTTACAAGTAATTTTGATTTATCCTTATTTTTGTAAGTTTGTATTTCTATACACATAAAGTGTTAAAAAAAATTAAACAGAAAAAAAAATGAAGTAGCTGGGAATCGATCCAGTGATCTAGTGTTCCTAAGTTACTGGGCCACCTGTGGCCCGCTGCAGGCTGTTTTTTGTTCCAACGACTTATAAACTGAGCACTGAATATTCAGTTTTTTTTTTTTCGAAAATGTTTGAATAGTGTGCTGTATTATTTAGACAAATAATTATTTCTATTGAGGACTGTAAGCTTATGAAGTTTTGTTCGAATCAGAGACTTGAACATCTGACCCTCCCCTTGTTAGCTTAATGTAAATATATAAGAGACTTAATTTATCTTGTAAAAATGTTATAAATATGAACTATTACTACCACAGAATTATAATTTAAAAGTAAATACTATAATTTCTTAATATTTGGTTATGTGTCTGTTAGCACCAGAGTTATACCTGGATATAAATAATTTACAATTATGTATGCATACGCGAAATAGGAAAGGTTTAAACCAAGTAGGGTTAACGAACAGGAATGCATAATTAAGGCAACCAATCAATAACGCCAGAAAATTATACGTCATTATGATGTGTTTGGCCATAGATATAGTGTGGTCATTTTGTATTGATAACATTTCTATTTGATATAACTTTTTGTTTTTTTTTGTCAGAAAAAAACAAAAGACTCGATAGAAAAAGATATATACATAACGTGTTTTTTTTAATGGAACATCCTGTATATTTTTAATTGGTTAGATAGCATATTTCATTCTAATTTCAGTGAGATAGCAAACTTTATACTTTGAAAAATGTAAAATATTTATTGCATGCGTGCAATTTTATTTCCACGTGTGCCGTGGAAATAAAATGGTACTAATTTTTGACGTATAAACAAACAATAATTAAACACGTCAGTGTGACGAAGTGTTTATTGTGCTTTTTGTAGTTGTTTCATTTAAGTTTATATTATTTTCACAATGGCATCCTGTCAGTTTAGTGTTCAAGAAGTATATTTGAAGTATGACACTCCTTTCTTGAACACTAAACTGATGGGATACCATTGTGAAAATAATAATCAACTTGAATGAAATAACGACAAAAAGCACAATAAACGCAGCCTCACACTGACGTGCTAAGTTATTGTTTGTCAAAAATTAGTACCATTTTGTTTCTGCTGCATGCTATATTATGCAATAAATGTTTTACATTTTTGCGAATAAATCGGAAGCTACTAGAATAAAGTAAAAAGTGTGCTATATCACTGAAATCAAAATGAAATATGCTATCAAACCAATTAAAAATATACAGAGGTATTCTATTTTAAAAAATAAAATTTATGTATATATCTTTTTCTATTGACAGTTATTTGTTTTTTCTGATGACAAAAAGAAACACTAGTAACAGACCCTATAATTTGGTTTTTAGTTCATATTAATAACTTTAACAATAAAAAAACATATCAGATCGAAATGTTATCAAAATAAAATGATCACACTGTACATGATGTCCACAAACAGTAAAAATTAGGTTAGATTCTTGTGTGTGGGTCCTTCGATCTCCACTGTGGCCATCAGCAGGCCTAAGTGGCTCACTCCTATTTATATTTCATTTAGTGAATGCAATACCGGACGAAAATTTCAAAACGTATTTTATTTTGGTATTTGCAAAATAAAATACCAGAATACCGGTTTTATACTGGTACTATAAAAAAATATATCTACCACCAATAAATACAAGAAATCCAAAACAAAACAATTTGTTGCTGTTCTATAACCGTAACAAACAAATAACCTTTGTTTTTTCATAAAATATATATATGTATAACAACTAAAAGGAAATCCCTGTAAAATTATTGTAGATAGTATTGCTATTCGTTAAAAAAGTTATGACTTAGGTTTTCTGTCCTTCCAGTTCCAGGTTACGTTTATAAATATAGAGTAATTTTATATTTGTATTGTTCTGTTTCACCAACTGCGAAGTGCGACCTGCGACGCCGGCAGGCCTCGACGTGTTTGCCGGGAGAAATAAAATACTGCGGAAGTACAGCATGGCATAAAAATACCGAAATACCGGTATTTTTAGGTACTAATATCGGTACCAAAATGTTCGCTGGTATACCGGTTTTCCGGATTGCCGAAAACTGGTATTTCATTCACTAATTTTACCCAATAAGTTCAGTCTTAATGAAACTGATAACTTTATTGAGTGAGAGTGGGTGCAGATCCTCTGGCAACAATTACCTTTTGCCAAAAATTGAGAATCGGATCCTCCACATAAGAATAAATTATGCAGTGTCCAAAATATAATATAATTTGCAGATTTAAAATGTGGTAATCTGTTGTAGTTTTGTTAGTTTTATGAAAACTGGATGATTAATTGTTTTTAAACAGTAATCAGTTTTTGTTTTCGGGTATTGCTTTAATTCTCTGTTGATATTTATTTTTTATATAGATCCTCAAAATGAAGATTCTTTCCATGGTTCAAACACAACCCACATTGTGGATCACAATCCTGCATTCAGTATTAGTGCTGCCCTTACATATACTGTTCAGCTAGTCCATGTATTGTCATTTTACTTAAATGTGAGACTTCCATACAAGATGTTGTACAGGTAATACATTCATTATTCTGTATGTAACTAATTATGTAAATTGATACACCTACAACAAAAAATCCGCATATCGTTGAAGTTAGGTAAATATCAAATTCTTTTAAGAATTATAAGTGGTCTATATCTGATAATTAATATGTTGACATATTGGATCACTGCAAAACTAGGTATCTCCAAGCCAATATTCACTTTGGTTTGGTCAGTGGATGCTTGTGTTTCAGCGCGAAACTAGTTGGATGACATCAGACGACAAAATCAAAACTTTATTTTTTACTCCTTTATGGAACTCAAAAAAATTCTAAAAAATTTAGTGAGTTTGGATTTTCATATACAATTAAATAAGTAGATAATAAAAGATAATAAAAGACTAACCTAATCAATAACTAATAGTTTCAAAACTGAAATATCAGCAATTTATCCATATAATGAGATAATCTAAAAAAACAAAGAAAGTAGTTCGAAAACAAACTATTACAAAACAAATGTAATTCTATTGAGATTATTTAAGAAGAAATAATATCAATTTTTGTATTGGAGGATAAAGCAGAAATTCTAATAAAATACACTACTTTCCCGCTACCGCGCTTGGTAGCTTGAATACACCGATTATTAAGACCCTCAAATTAATAATACAAGATGAGTAACAAAATATAAAAAGTTGTACGCTTTATCTACATCCATATGAGATACGCCGGTTTTGATCCCATTGCTCAGTAGTTTCATAAAATAAACAAATTACAGGACACAAATTATTAATAAAGATTGCTCAGAATGTTAATATGGTCATCAACACAGCATGGAGGAACCTGATCGATGCCCGATCTATTACCAAAACAACAACAAAATGTTCTGTAGACGAACGTCGTCCATATTAATCTCTGTTGTTTCTAAATGATTTTAACGTTTTTTTATTATTTATTTTTTATTTTTATTTTTTTTTTATTTGGTACTGAATGGAAAGTTCATTCTTAAGGTAGCTCACAAACTAGATGTTTTAAAGTTAATTGATATTTTTTTAAATTCAATTTTAAAGGTTATTAAAAAATTAATACCCAAAAAGCAAAGGTATGTTAAATTTAAATATACAGGGCCCGCCACTTAAAACTCTCCAGGCCCTCCTTATTTTTTTATTTTTTAAGTTCCTTAAATGTAGCATGCAGAGTGATCCAAACAATTTTTTTTTTTTAAATTGTTATGATAATTTAATTGAATATTTTTTTTACCTTACACAGCACATGAAATTTGTTAAAGCTATTTGATAAAGATTTTAATTAGCTTTAAGTTATTACAGCTTGTGTCGAGACTTGTGTGAAAATTCTTTTAATATTCCAGAAAAAACAAAAAACACTTATTTCACTACAATACTAAAAATTTTTGAAAGAAGTGTAAAATATGTTGTAATACAAATACAAAAAATCATTTATTGATAGCAATACACCTCTATCACTACTAAACAACATATTTTACATTTAATTTTTTTCAAAAATTTTTAGCATTAATATAAATGCTGAAGCTTGATTTATTTTGATATATTAATATGAATTTAATTAATTGATAAACATGCCAATTGTGTATATATTGGTTATAATAATCAGTGTATCTCGTATGGGTGTTATTTATCTTTATATTATTAATCTGAGTTTGCACCACCATCTTGACCGAGTAGCCTCTTAGTCCGTTTTTTCTCCTTCCTTAAGGTGATGTTTTTCTAAGCAGGCGCTAAGAACTCAATAACATATATCACCTTGAGGTGATGGTCGAGGGGGACTATGTCAGGCTTGTTGGCTTGCATAACTTGTTCATCGCGAATGAGTAGTTCCAGTAAATCCTGCATTTCTTTTCTCGATACCGGACTTAATATTTTCGGAAATGCAAGGCAGCACTAGTGTGGTCTACCCAGTACAAGTATTTTAGATGGTAATATAGCAGTTGCAATGCCGCGTTATGTCGGTGAATGTAGGCCGAAATTGTATATATGGGACATGCTGAAAGTAAGTGAATGAACGATTCCAGGATCTGACATCGGTTTCTGCATTTGATATCAAGAACCTCTACACGCCACATTGTAATGCGGAATATTTCGCATTATAGAAAAATATTAATATGGTTTCGACATCTGCTACAGTCAGTGGATTGTTGACAACTTGCTGTGACTCTTGAAGAGGCGGGGGGATTTGTATAGAACAACGTGTTTTGCTCCATGCGGTTCACCCGTCTCTTCAACATTTTCTTTACAGCCATGAGCGTTCGGATTCTATCTAGATAGTGCTGCTTGATGGTAAGCATCACTGTCAGATTTAAAGTGTGGTGTTGACATCTTAGTTCAGCAAATTTTGGTAGTAAAAACTCTATCTATTGTTATCTATTCCACCACACTCTGGATCCAAGAAACATGTTGTCTGGCTGACTGTATATTGCCCTTGATTTTTGTACATGCCTTTAGCCTTCTCGACTCTGTCTAGTAGTGTTAGTTGACCTCCCACGCGAGACGAGTTGCTTCCCGGCGTTGTACACGGCACAGTTGATCTGCCATATGTCTACATCATCTGGAAGTTCCTCATCAATGACCACCTCCATTCTGTCTTGATCCCCAACCGGTTGGGGTCGATCGTAAGGAGCTCTTCCTTCGCGTGTCGTTGGAATCAGACGTTTGGGCTACTAGGGTGGTTAGCCCTGGTATACATGGCCGACATCTATTAGGCCGAGTTGCCCCTGCCTGTCGTGCACTGCAAGGGTGGTATTCATTATGTTATTTTGCTTCCAGTTTACTGAACGATTGATATCCGCAAAATTTCATGGAAATATTCTGATCTTTTTTGAACATCATATAAATGTGATTTTCACAAAATATTCAATACCCAACACTCTGACAAAATCTAATATAAATATATCGAGAATATTACATTTGTTTAAAAATTACAAAAATGCGTTTATACAGAAGACACTGAGGATTTTAATTATAGCAAAAAAAATGATTGTGTAAAAATGAAAATCATTTTCCTTTTGTTTCAGTGATTTCTGCAGTAACGATATGACCGAACAACAGTTTATTAGAAGAGTTGCAAGACTGAATGCAAATGTTTTATATCTGTGTTTTTCCCAAAAAAGTAGATTCATATTCTTTGCGGTCTCGTGAAACTATTCATAATATCTTGCAATTAATTGAGGATGAAAATGCAGATATAGGAAGGTATGTAATTAAATTAAAAAGTTATGAGTAAATATAATACTATTTTATAATAATTTTTTTATGCAGGCTGTTTGTTTGTGAAAGGTCTGTACAAAAAACTACCACATATTTCCAAGACTAAAACGATTCAATTTACATTACTTATGTGAAATAGTGTTTCGATAATCGTTATCGAGGGCCAAAGTTCTTAAGAAAATTGTTAATTTTTTAAATTGGGACGTTTATCTGTATTGGCAATGATATTTTTTGAGGTACTCTTTTTGGTTGTTAGTACTTGCTCAAGTAGTCAAAAGTGGGTCAACCAATGGGTTACTTTTTTTATTATTATTATTATTATTGAAAACTAGAGATAAAGAGACACGTAGCACAAATTAAAATAGATCGCCAAATGTAGTTATTTTTAATGTATTTCATAACCTGTAGTTGTATGGTATTGTACCAGATTTGGCATTTGGCCGTAACCTAATTTTTCGTTTGTTTGTTGTTGAAAAAATATAGCAGATAAATATAATTTTTGTGTGTGTGTGCTTTTAGAATGTTTTAAAATAAATATACAAACAAAAATGCTAAAACAACATAATAGAGATACCGTCTTGTTGCCAGTATTCCAACAAATTTTTGGTGATTTCCCTAGTTTGCGCTTGTGAAAATTTTTAACTTTAAATTGGGAACTATTTTGCAGTGCTATGTAATATATTTTTTTCTGCAATAGGAAAAAAAATATAAACATTTTCAATTTCATCTCGATTCAATGATAATACCCCATTCCGAAAAAGTCAAAATTTTTTAATATGATATGGATAAATATAAATATATTACAATTCCATGAATGCCATCTTTAGACACTCCTACTTCCAGCCCTAAGGGTCTGGTGCTTAATTTTGAGTCTTCTGCAAGTCTTTCCAAAATTTGTTTTTAAAGCTCATAAGTCCTAATTGTACACCAACATCCATAATCAGCAGTTTTTGGAGCAAAGCACTCTTGTTCATGAAGAGATCTTTTGACAGTGGCAAAGGGTTCATAGTTTGATAAGCGGCAATTTTGAAATCTCTCACTTTTCCTAACACTTGTGTGATAATTTCCTTGGCAATACCCTAAAACAAGTAACATCCATCGATTTTGCATAAGTGTATTGTACGTCCATCATTATTAAGTGAACATTAGCAAATTTGTTGTTAGAATAGAATTTTATTACATACAAGTGACAAAGAATTTACAATTTTTGTACATTCCAAAAAAGTACTGTTTGTTATTAGTACTATGCACGAGCGAGAGAGATAGCTAGGCGTACTCTTTTGACCGTGAGCACCTGTTCTGTGCCCATTTACTCACAGTAGATTCTTGACAGATATAGCTAGTTCGCCCACAAGCATGTGCACGTTTTATGATTCGTAGTTGTTTGTTAAACCTATAATTACTTAAAATAATCATAAAGATTAAGATAGTTGATTTGTTTGGTGAAAACTGTTCAGATAAACGTTTGTAAGAACGATCCGTATCATCCTGTTTCCATTCTCCCTATACTCTACTTCCGAAACTGAAAAACTTGGATGAGCCTACAATCGGTAAGTTAATTATTGGGATATAAATATAAACATAAAATACAATGATAATAATAGTGTAAACGATTATCTCTCTCTAATCGGTGAACAGGGTTTATTAAACTTCCTCGTGCATTGACCATTTAATTATCAGAAAAAGAATGTGTATAAATAACAAACCTATGGTTTGATCTAACATAAAATGTTTTCTCAAGACTGCTCTGATGTATTAAATTCCAACGATCCAGAACAAGCTACAAATACTTTTATTACAATTTTTCAGCAAATTGGAAATATATCCAAATCAAGAAAGCTTATAAAGAATGGAAAAAAGAAAAATCATAGTCAGGAACTAGAAAAGGAGTACAAATTGTATAGAAATCAATTAAATACATTAATAAAGAAACAAAAATACAACTATGACATATCTCAAATTGAAACCCACAAAAATAATATAAAAAAAAAAGTATCGAATTATATGTCACAAATAAAAAAAAATCCAGAAACATAAATCTTAAATTCATAGATAAAAAAAGCAATGAATTTCTAAATAACACAGACATGGCTAATTTTTGTAATAATTACTTCATAAATGTTGAACCTGAAATGAAAAAGAAAATAAAAATTCCACAAAACCCTTTTACCTTTGACTAACATACTATAGAATCTATGTTTCTAAAACCAGTCGCTGATAATGAAATTATGAATCAAATTTCCTCTCTAAGAAATGATAGTGTTCCTGGCATAGATGGGATTTCAGCTAAACTCATTAAATTAATACATACGGAAATTGCTCAACCCATTGCCCACATTATTAATTTAATTTTTAGAACAGGTCAAGTACCAAAGTATTTTAAACAATCAGTTGTAATGCCTATTTTTAAAGACGGTTCAAAAAATAAAATCCAAAATTATCGTTCAATGAAGGCTACCGTGCTTGAATTCACCATGAGAGGCGCTAGTGTACGGTAAGGTCCATGTCATTGAACGTTAATATTTACAATCTCTTTTTAATGCGTGTTTTTAGTAATTTTTATAAAAATTAGCTGAAAAACATTTAACACAATGATGGCAGAAGGTAGTAATTTCCTTGCTCAGTAGGAAAATTATTGTACCTATCAGAGGTTATGTCATTAAAGTTAGGTTATATCAAACATAGGAATGATGAAAACAACGAATGTGCCTGATTATTATTTACGATTTTCTGTTAGTAGACTCTTTTGGTAATGCATAATCACCAGGATTAAAATGTTCCTTACAAACACACAAATGTTTCGTAGGAGTAAAGTTATCCCTGCGAATCACTACCAACCACTGTTTTAGGTAAGTTTTATCCCTCGGAAGCCTTTAGTTTCCGAACAAAATGGAACTGCGCAACTGAGACATAATTAACAAGTTTTTTTATTTACTGGTGTAAGAAATAATTATAATAAAACCCTATAAACTTTTTCCGCAAATAACAATAACTTTTGACAGGACCTTACTGGCC
Source organism: Rhamnusium bicolor (assembly GCA_029963845.1). Classification (NCBI taxonomy): domain Eukaryota; kingdom Metazoa; phylum Arthropoda; class Insecta; order Coleoptera; family Cerambycidae; genus Rhamnusium; species Rhamnusium bicolor. Next base: position 938,141 of record JANEYF010000366.1, on the reverse strand, counting down.
AGTGGCGCCATCTGGTGAGCCTAAAAACATTAGCCCTCATTAGCAACATAAATACCTTTTATATTCAATCACTTTGTTCTTATATGTTCATAAAACTGAGAAGCTTAAAGACTTTGTTAACCATCAACATCAAACTAGAGGCATGGTTAATAGGCAGTTAATAATATGTATAAATCGAAAGTATATAAACTTAAAATTCATAAATTACTTGGCTCCCAATTTTTATAACCTACTACCAAATGAAATGAAACAAATAAAAAAAACAAGAACAATTTTAATAAAAAAGTACTGTTTATTGTAAAAAACTATGAAAAATATTATAGGATTATGATGTAGGTGGGAAGTTGTACAAAAAATTTCATATTACAATTGAGGTAATAATGTTATTCATTATTATATTGTTGTACTTTGTATTTTATTAAAACTAGTTAATATGCATTTATTAAAAATAATCATATGTATTTATAAATATTGTATAAGCTAATTTTCTTTTATGAATTTCAATAAAGTTTGAGGTTATTATTACATCACTTTTGGAGGGAACATTCACCCCCCCACATTTTAAAATTCAGATTATTTTCACAGCTATGACCCTTTTTAGAGACCTAGTGTAGTGTCGTATTTTTTAGTATTTGCAATACACATAAATATTAACAATTACAAAAATAAAATGGTATAATAGTATAATATAAATAAAAATCTTGATTTAGAATTATAAATTTTTAAAATTTATATATTTTGAATATTTTCTTCATTCACTGGTAAATGATCTTTAGCAAAAAAAAACTTGGTAGTTAAATTTGTTTATTATTTTAATTTTAAAGCACAAAACGGTTTATACTCGCAAAACTATTTACAGAATATTAATTATTATGTCATAAGTTCGATAAATAACTAATTATGGTTAAACTAAAAATGTCAGATCAATATTTTTGCATGTTCTGAGGAACAGTAAGACATAAATATACATAGGGAATTTGGATGTCATGACGTAAATAGAATAGAATAGTTGTTTTGCACTAGGAACAATATAAAATTCTATTGTATATTTTGTTGTTTGAATCTTTGCACGTATGTCACAATTACCAGCTGTGTGAAGTAAATAAATAGAGATCAACTTTACTTTTGAGCAGAGACCTGTACTGGAGATCAATATTTTTTACATATTCCTACAATGAAATTTAGGATATACCCTAGCATATCCTAAATTTCACCAGCCATCACCGAGTACTTGTCAGTGCTCAAAGGTAATTTTCAAGTTATATGATTCATACAGCTACTAATATTTCAAAAAATATAATCGCAAAAATATTACGATGCCTCTGAATGAAGTGATAAACAAGCTGATCAATGAAGCTAAGACATAGGTTCTTAATCGTGTCTTTGTTACACAAATTATTATTAACATCTGTCAGATGGCTTAGCCTGCCTAGACATACAATTCTCTATATTTGCTTATCCTATAAACCATTGCTGCGGATGCAGGTCGTAATTTGATACACACGCAAGGATCCAAACAACAAAGTATACATGTCAAAATATGAGTTTCGATATTCACTGTTGAAACATTGACTTCTGAAATTCACATGTAACAATTTGAAAAATACATAAAAACTACTAGACTGCAAAATAAAGACAGACAGTACAGTAAATGATATTTTACCTTGTAAACTACTTTACATAGCAGCTCTTTCCTGTTTCATGACCTTTGTTTATCTCCGCCAATCAACGTTTGTTGTTTTTTCTAGGACACATGTTTTGTCACACTGGATTTATGCGAATGACAGTCTAACATCGCACACTTTACATAACTACGCATCACTGTTTCTGAAGACGTGGACTACCTCGCCATTTTTTTTGTCTACTACATTAAACAGAAAATATCGAATAAATAAAAAATGTCTTTATACTCGCCATACATACAACAGATTGTTAGCTAGAAAGTTCTCGAACTGAACAAACTACAAACTGCATAGAGCAGTGATGTAAACAAAGTAATCCCCTCCGACCCCTCCTACTAAATAGGTCAATACAATAGGTAGTCACCTAACAATGTGTTTTGTTTAGGGATGCAAACGATATTCGCCTTTTGACACTAATATTGGCAAATTTTTGTACATACCTTTCAGAGACACCCTGTATAGAACTCTGTGGAAAAAACTTAAATAAAATAAAATATTTGCAAATTTACATAGGCTAATAATCGATTTGTAATTAAATTTTTACTGATTAATGTTTGGAAATACAATGTCTATATAATTTACATAGGCTAATAATCGATTTGTAATTAAATTTTTACTGATTAATGTTTGGAAATACAATGTCTATATAATATAATATCAAAAAAATCACTCCAAAAATAACAAAATAGTCCATGCATAATGTATACCCCATCTACCCATAAATTAATTAATACTCATTTGCCATGAAAAACGTGTGCTTAAAAAAATATATGAAAGTAATGCAATCTCCTTCAAAAATCACAATCATCTAAGACACATTAAAATTTTGTGAAGTGAAACGTTTATACACTCATTGTTAATCAGTGGCGGCAGCTGCCCTGAAGCATGTACTTCATTAAAGTAAAGGCTTGGGATTAAAGAAAAATAGATATTTATAGTTTAACACAGTAAAGGCTTGGGATTAAAGAAAAATAGATATTTATAGTTTAACACAGATCTAACTAATAAGATTTACAATAATAAAAATGAGCGCGTGGTTGTTGTATTGCTCGCACAAAATGGATTAACAAAATAGAGTTCCTTTCGTCGTAACAGAGAAGTAACATCCGATATGGTGACTCTTCTCTTGTTCGTACCGAACTACCATGATGAAATGACATCTCCAAGCTTGTTCATGCATGTTTGGCGACATAATTTGGGCTCTTTTGACTTTTTTACTAGTCTACACGATCTCGGTAACAGATTTGCATTATTTCTTGTCTTATAGGGGTGTATGTCACTATGTTTTCTAAACTTTGAAATGTTATTTTTGATAAAGTAATCATTCTAGAATAAATAGGGAAGAGAAGGTCAATATCTTGTGGTTAACAAAAGAATTTCGACATTCATCCCTATAGTTAACATTATCAATGATTCGTATTGCTCTCCTCTGTAGAGTAAAAATTCTGGACCAAGACACTGAATAACCCCAGGCTAGCAGGACATATGTCATAATAATTTAACAAAGATCATAGTATGCTGTTTTTAACACTGTTGAAGAAACAGATCCACTAACAATAAGTAAGCTTAGAAGATATATGTTTTCCATCCCAACCAGTTTGAAGTTCATGTTTATCAATTATCAATAATTTATAATTAATGAATTGAATCTGCAAAAAATTCCTTGTTATAAATTTTTTAATTTCTCAAACAATTCACCGTAGAAATAATTTTTTTGAAATGTATTAATAATGTATAGAAGTGACCCAGAGATCATGTACAGAGTGATCGGTATATAGTGTCCAAGTCCAATTTCTCGAAAACTGCAAGGTTTGGGTCAAGAAAAACCACGATAATATAGAAGTAATTTAGAAGTACCAATTATGAACTTTTAAATTCATGGTGCTAATCATTGTGACATCATTTATAATATATTTTTTCAATAACACCTTTTAAACCATCCTATTCAAAAACTTTAATTTACACGTAGATTTCATGTATAGCAAATATACACTTAAATCAATAACCAACTAACTGTAATTAGAAAAGACAACAAACAAATTCATTGCCTTTGTCTATCTTATTAAGAAACTCGTGTCATATGGGAGACTTATGTCTTCAATACATACGACAAACGTTCACTGATTATAGAATGAGTAAAATAAAGATGTAAAACATTGCGTAAGTCATAACTCCAACCACACTAGATCTCACATGTCTGTACAATGCCTGGTAGTGATTTCATTTGGCCACATGTTTCTATCTGTTGTGATTATTTCGGCAGCTTCTAAGTTATGACATGCACACCAAGATCCATTGATATAACTGTATGTATGTCATTTATAATGTCCTATACACAGGAAAAGACATTTTAATAATTAAAATTTGCTGAAAAAATATTATGGCAGCGACTGCCCTTGTTCCTCCCTAGCAGCCACCTCGGAGCTATACGACCAAACAGAGAAATAAATAATACAAATTTATACAATTATTGTATTAAAATTTTGTTTTTATAATTTATTTAATTTTTATATTTTATTATTTGTAGAAATAATAGTAATAATAATAAACGTTTTTTATTGGATAAATATACAATAAATACCCAAAAGGCTATCGACCTTCAGCCAATTTTTTCTACAACATTTATATTCAAATATAACATTTCAGTAATACTTAAAAATTAATACATTCAATGGGAAGTTGGATGTGGACGAAGTACAGGGGGATTGAGGACAATTGAAAAAACAAAAGGTGGGGTGCCAACTCCCATTGTCTATTCAACAATTTATTTGGTTTCAAAATTAAAACAATGAACAAGAATAACATTTAAAAATAATTAATAGTTTCTGTACATAAAATTAGTTAGAAATGGGAAATGGAAATCCTTCTGAATGCAATTCCGAAAAGAGCGGCTAAGTCTGATCCGTTTAATTTCTAGTTGAAGTAGAAAATAATGTTTTTATATAAAAATGTTAGGATTTAAGATTAAATTTTGGATGAAATGAAATCATTTCGTATTTGAGATTCAAGACTAACAGTAGTTGTATCGAGTTTTATGTATAATTTCTATCAGTTTAATGTTTTATTTATTTATTTATTTATTTATTTATTTATCCCCTTAATTTACAAAAAAAAATTCAGTTATAATAAGTTTATACTGTTACATTAAATCTAAAATTAAAACTTAAGTCTAAAGTATAATCATTAAGTTTATATCTATAAAGAGGAATAAATCATTTGTTCTCCGCTGAAGTCAATTTATCACCAGTGAACACGGTATGGCGCCACAAAGCATCTATTGTTGACCGTTTAGAACTAATACTGTAACAGTAAACACTGAATAATTTAATGTCTTAGTTTTCTGTAACTTAACCGTCTTATAAAGCCCAGCTTCTCTGTTAGGTGGCATAATCACTAATCAGTATCCCGTCAAGTTTTTACTTCATGTCATATATTTGGATATTCTTTATAGCCCCTTCTCTTATGCAAAACCTTTTGTGTAATACGGCTGAAGAATGACCAACAAAATATTTGGATCTCTCGACATGCGCCTCTATGCCTTCACTGCACTCGCCGGCCGCAGTTTACTACTCGCATCAAGTTTATGTTTTAAATGGAAAAATGTAAATAACTAAATGGATTTCCTCGAACATATTTAATAGTTATGTCATTCTTACCATTGCTTTTTCGTTGTTCAAGCTGCGTTCTTAAATCTTGCAGATATTTTTTCTACTGTTTTTATTATATTAACACACGATTTTAAATTGTCCTGATGATGAAATAAATTATTTCGAAACGTCGACTTTTTTAAAAACCAGTTTGTTATTTTAATTATTGGCCTCAATTCCACCCAAGTCTAAAGAAAATATATAGTGTGTAAAATGCCTAATGTGGCTAAATGTTGACAAAGACCGATTGAATAAGCAAAATGGTCGTAACAGTGTGAGTGTATTGTAGGTGGCTGGTGGGGCACAGACAGAGCCTATGTTCGGTGGGTGGGTCTTATTCCATCTCATTTCATCCTAGTTCACAGCCATCGCCCGTATTTTTTTCTACCTGGACACACTTGGCGTTATACATAGAATATATAACAGGCAACTAAACATTCACTTATAAATAAAATATATAGGAAAATAAGATAAATACATAATAGACATAAACAAGCTAAACGAGAGGAGCCAGAAAAACGAGACAAATTTAAGAAACGAAATAAAATAATTTATTGCTCACTAATTTCAAATTGAATATGATGAGAAAGTACTGTCGAGACGGACTTTACTTTTATTAATGATATGAAATTTAGATAGTTTTTCTCAATAACAGTTAATCTGATAAGAAGTTTTTCAGTTCTTTTTGGTACATTTCCTCATTCTGAACTGATGTTATTTGAACAATTTTTTGATTTGATATACAGATATACAGATGTACAGACACACAAATACAGATATGGCATGCCGATTCGAATAAATCTTCTATTTTCGGGTCTCAAAACGTCCATCTTCTTCATAATCTAGACCTTGATATTTTCACGACATCAGTAAAAACTTACTTTCTCTGTATACATATAGATAGACGAGAGTGTACAATTTTTTTCTCAATGTACTGAATACCAAATCATTTTTGTTTGTAAACTTGTGATCATTGATACACAATATTTTTGCATCTTGCTTTAGTGCGAACAGAATTTTTATTGCAATCAAATATTGCATAAAGTACGTCCCGGCACAGTTTATATGCACTAAACAAATGTTTGTAACAATACCAGTAAAATTTGGGCAAACTCATTGCGAATTACGAAATCCAAAGCGTTACTAAAATAAGCAACTGTGATTCTCGACCATTTGTTGACGAGTGGAACTTGATGACGTAATGCGGTTGTTTAAGGTTGCAGCCTAGAGGATGATTTATCTCTTATAAATATATAGGATAAAGTCCATGGTACCACTATCTAATAACTATTTATAAAAATCATTTAGCACTAGCACTAATTCTACAGTCGTATAAAGGTCAAATCGTACAAAGTCAGCTAGTATCGGCTAGCCAAATTGTAAAATTAGTGGCATACTCAGCTGTTTTACTAAACGACTAACGCATAATGCGGCGCTTATAAATGGCTAAAAAAAACAGACAGTAAAATATGTTTTAATTTTGAACGGTTTGATAATCTAGCTGCACTTTATAAAATATCCACACATTTTAAAAAACGGGTTTTACTATATATTACTCAATTATCCTAACTTGGCACTTGAGCTTGGATGTGCAATGGTCTAAACTCCACCCTCTCAATGTAAAGTAGTTTGGCTCGGCTCTGTCCCACATTAGCGATATTTATTCTCTCTGCACCGCCAAAGTGCCAAGCTAAGATTGTTGATAGAGACTGATAAACGGATAATAACTACGTTTTCATGGAGTATTCAAATCGATTTGAATGCGCTTCCCGAACTAAAAACTGCATGAAAACAGGTATTGAGTTCAATTTGAGTTTCAAAGTTGATTCGGCTTTTTCTGGGTTCGTATTAGGATTCATCTATATGAAAACGGATATCGTATTGAATCTAGACATGCGCACTGTCAACTGTGATGTTTGTTTTATAACTTATAAATTCCAACCTTTTCAAACATTTTGTGACTGAGTGGCTGTAAACTAAATTTAAAATAAAAATATGTAGTGATAAATTATAGTTTCCGACAAACGAAAAACATCAGCTGATAAATGTCACCGGCCTTGAGATGGCAGTTAACAGCTGGCAAATGTCAAAATTTCAAAAGGGGATTTTAAATCATTTTAGATACTGTGTGTGATACAGTATTGATACTGAGTGTATCACTTTACTATGCAATACTCGATATTTTGTATTTATACTTTGGCTAACAATACATTTGATAACGATACTTTTTTAGTATGTATAGATGCCTTCGATACTCATGAATTAAAACAATAAATTCTACAGTCTAAATACACTTATTTTATTTTTGTTCTGATTTTATTTAGTAACAAATTTTAAAAGTTAAAATCACTAGTTTGCTACATATTTATTTTAATAATAATAATAATAATAATTAATGACTTATTGAACTAATTAAAGATCAATAAAAGTAGAGATCTCTTTTAAAAAATTTATTGTTGTATTTTTTGTTGTGTTTATGTTTATAAATATTTGTTTATTTTATTTGATTTTTGTTTTCATATTATTTTTATTTACTTATAATCCAGATACAAAATTGAATGTCGAATGTGTTGATACTGAGAGTATCCATAGATTCATTTGCAATATATCGAAGGATCGAGACCTTGGGGGTATGATCCATATCGATGCGAAATATCGATACTCTGTGTCATATCGGAATATATTCTCTTGACTTTATTCGGGTCGCTCCATTATACCAGCTTGACAAAAATAAATGTACTAGCTAAAGGTGGTAAATTCAAACATGCATAATTGCCTACAGACCCATATTTAGAAGAACTTTTATTTTTAAAACGAGACCTAATGACCAAGACTGGCATTTTGCTGTAAATACACACTGGTGTGTGCGTGGGGGACGACACACGTGCATTTTTAACTAACGATCACAAGAGTAAACATACATATTAGTAATATTTGTTGTAAATGTTCCAGAGTTAATCTCCGGTGCCACTCATTAAAAATTCATTTGTATTTGTTCAATGTCGTAATTAAAGTTGTGTGTGATACCTGGTTTGAAAGATTACGTAGCAAGTATATGTTCCTGGATCCGTTTTTGCAAACAGAGTTAGCTTGGTGTTTCCAAGTTAATTTATTATTCGAGTAAACTCCTAGGAATTTTACACAATGAGCAGTTTGAATTCCCATGTCAGTATTTATTTTACGAAGTGAAAAAACTTGTTTCTCTGTTTTGGATATATTTAAGGTTATTTTGTTTGTCAAGAACCAGTTTTGAGCTAACAACTCTCTGTCATGAACAACTGGTAGCAAATCATGTATGTTTTTATTTTTTGATATAAGGGTAGAGTCATCAGCAAAGAAGACACAAAAGACAAAATCAGTTCTTGGGGTAACATTTGGGGGAAATCATTTATATAAATAAGAAAAAGCGTCGGTCCTAGTACCGATCCTTGAGGGACTCCATCCGTTAAACTACGAGGCTCTGATTTATTATTATCTATTGAAACAAATTGAAAGTGATTTGTTAGATATTAATTGATAAGTTCTATACTGCTGTTACAAAATTTGTAAAAAGCTAATATTCTTTATTAGCATTTTATGTGACACACAGTCGAAAGCTTTTGTTAGATCGAGATATTGAGCATAAATAAATTCTCCTTCCTCGAAACCTGTGTTTATAATTTCAGTGCATTTATTTATAGCTTGTCATCTAAAACCAAATTGATGTTTACTAAAGAGATTATTGGCTTCAAAATAATGTGTAATTTGTAATTTTAATACAACCTCGAATATTTTTCCAAAAATTGGTATAACAGAAATTGGTCTATAATTAGCGGGATTTTCAGTAGTATTTTTTTTATGAATTGGTACAACACGTGCCAATTTCAATATGTCAGGAAAAATATTATTTTCTATACACCAGTTTATTAGGTTTGTTGAAGGAATTAATATGATATACTTGATAGAATTTAAGATTTTATTATTGATTTCAGACGCATCGTTACCATTTGTTTTGTTTAAATTATTTATTACATCTAGGACTTGTATATAGGAGACCATAGAGAAACTAAAGTTTTCCGTTATATTATCAATATTTAAGTTGTAAGTAAACATCAAAAGTATTATTACAAGTGGGCAGTTCATTTATTAGATCGGTGGCAATAGTTGTAAAAAAGTTGTTGAATTCTGCTGGTGTGATTTAATTTAAGTAGTCCTGCTTTTTAGGTTTGTAATTGTTTACAATCCTCCACATAGCTTTCTGTGGGTTTGTTGACTGGGATATGTAATTATCATGTGCGGATTTTTTTTGCTTTAGATAATTCACTTTATAATACGATTTTTCTATATTAATTAAAATTTTTAGGTCCTCTCAGGGATTTAGTTTATAGATATCATTCAGCAGGTGGAGTGATTCTCTTATTTGTCTAAGATCATTAGTGAACCAGTTTAGATTGAGTGAATTTGATTTCTTGATGATTTTGTATTTTAGAGGAAAACTATTTTCAATTGCACGAGTTATTACGTCAATAATTTTTTAAATTTGCAATGGAGGTCTAGAGGTAAATCTTTAATAAGACTCCAGTCAACAGTTTGCAAATTATTATGTAGATTTTGCAAGCCTAACACAGTAATTGGCCTATGTTTTCCCTAAAGTACATATTGGCTGTGAAATATTTAAATTAATTTTTATTCCTAGATGATCAGAAAAATTTGTATTTATAACACTAGTAAATATGTAATTTTCATCAAAATTTACAAAGATGTTTTCAGAACCTTCTTGTGGGGACTGCATTTGTTGCTATGTACCCAAAAGAACTAAATGTATTTAACAGCAACAATGTGTGCGTTTTCTGAGGTAAAATGTACATTAAAGTCCCCACTAATGACAGTTTTTTTATTGGTCTTGGATATGTGTAGAACAGCAGATATAATTTCCAGGAACATATTTATGTCTCCGTTTGGGGACCTGTAAGCTGTTACAATTTGTATATCATTACAAATTATAGCAGCCAATTCACAGTGAAGCTCTACAGATAGTTTGGTAATTTGGGAAATAATTTTGTAGTTATGTATATGTGATGAGTAAATTGCTACCCCACCATGACTAGTGTTATTTCTGCAGAAATTTAAAACAAGTTAATAATTATTGATATCGTAATAAATGATTTCATTACTTGAGAGTCAGTGTTCGTTTATACATATCACATCAAAATTGTTATCAATTAAAAATAGATCTAATTCATTTATTTTATTTCTCATACATATATTCAAATGAAAAAAAGTTAAACTCTTATTTTTATTTTCCATACTGTTGTAGATAGTATTTATTGATATTTTACTATAACTACCATTATCATTATATTAATTTGCACTGGTGCGATAAGAATCTAGGTTGTGAATGATATTTTCGACAGATGGGGGTATAAAAAAAGTCACATTTATGTGTTGTGTAGAAAAGTCTACTTCTTTGCCAATTAAAAAGTCATCTCGGATGTGACATCTGCAGTAGACCGATGCACCGGGTAACTTAAAAAACAAAAAAAAGTTTTGTAAAAACCTTTAAAAGGTCGAATAGATGTTAAATATGTAAAACATAAATTGAGAAATCCAACAAGTCCTTATAACTCTGAAGGTATGCAGATATCGAAAAAAGAAATGAAAAAGACCCTCAACTTTGGCAGCCTACTACCATGTGCAATAGTCTCAATCCTTTTGAACAAAAAAAAGAAAGTTTTGAAAAAAATCGTTGATGTTAAAAACACAGAGCATACAAACGTTAATGACCTACCTGTTTGTGAATATTTCATTAGGTGTTTACAATATAATATTATATCCATGTAAAAGTTGTATCTGGAATTTATCACTGCCTCCCGATTTTTAATTATAACTTATACACAGTTGCTTATTTACGGCGCCCACACCCATGATAATGTACTCAAGAAACCAGCCTTACTAATGACTGCCAAAGTTCTGCTAATGAAAAGTGAGACACCCTGTATATCCACATGAACTAACTTACAAATTCTGGTTTGTTGCATTCAAATATTTACAAATAGGTTATCACATAATGATAGTTTTACAAATAATTATGTAATATTGAAAGGCCTATTTTATAACCCCATTATTAATTAGCATTGTGCAAACATTTTTATATTAGAAGTATGGTTTATTATATATATATAAATTTCAGGCAAGGACCTATAGAACTTGATGTACATCAAGCGAACGCTCTGGAACAGCCGTTGTCAAATGATCTTAAAATAAATGATACATCAGACTCAGAAGAAGGTGATTCTTTGCAAGTAGAATGGGAAGCAGTAAGTAGATTTTTTTTACAATATACATAATGTGTTTGTTTATGCACTACTAGATAATCAGAAATTGGCATTAAAATGCCTGAAGGATTTGAAACACCTTTATAATAGGTACATCAATAGGTGTATCATAATATCATAAATCTTCTTGTTTGTCCTGTTCTCTGATTTTTATATATTTAAATTGGTCGTCGTTTATATTTTGCGTAAAATTCGTTTTTATGAGTTGATCAGCTCCTTGATGATATTTTTGGTTATGTTGTAACCTACTTGTATTATTTATATTTATTTACTTTAGACAAGTGGAATTGAGGGCATATCCATATGTAATTCTCAATATATATATGTAATTCTCAATACATATATATATAATTTTCAATACGGCAATCAATTGCTCTCATCACAATTCTGCCCAATTTTGCTAATTTAACCGACTCTGTAACTCTGCAAATAAAAAAGTTGAGGTGGTGATAAATGACGTTGTAGCATTAAGAGGACTGTTTTTCTGAATATAGTTGCTGCTTACCCAAAAGGATATGAGGTTTTTCGCTAGGTGGATTGTCACTGTGTAAATATGTTAATGCATATATGACGAAATATCTTACCATGTGATTATTTTGGCGAGTTCGGTCACATCCAAAGTTATACGCAGAGGGCTGAAAGTATTGGCGAATGTAACACTAACACACACATGTACATATTTTTAACTGGCGATTATAAGAGTAAAATTATATTACTAATATTAATGCACCCACTAAAACATTTGCCAACTTCCAGCCGTCAGTATTGGTGGTTTCATCCACACTAATCAAGACATATTTGTCATTCAGTGCAGAATAATGTTTTTGTTTAATATATATCTGTGATAAATATATTTTTTTTTTAGTGTCGTTACTGATGGCACTTGAACATTGTTATACTGCCCATTAATATATCTCTGATGGCATATAATTGATCATGGGTGTGTTCAAAGTTTGTCTAAGTTTGCGTCTAAATTAATCCCAAGCGAGCACAAATGTTCCCTATCTAAATAATACTACATCGTTATGTGAAGCGAAGTATACGCTTTGAATAACTCTCACTGTTGTTTTAGAAATTTGTCAATATCCTTTATTTGTGAGACCTCACTTTTACTTAAAAAGATTTCCATTCTTGCCTTATAATTCAATCTTATTTACTAACAATTAATTCTTACTGAAATTTAGTAGCAAAGAATAGAGAGTTCCTTAAATACTAATTTATGGGATCTAGGACCATTGTAGGTCAGTTATTCTGATTGCTGTTGATAATGTCAAGATCCATACTCAATTGTTTTCAAAAAGTTATCCTACAAAATATTCTAACTTGTGAGTATGAAATTAATTATCTAAAATATTGACATCAGTGTTAAAATATTTAACCCTTTCGTTACGGTTGCCAACCTCAGAGGCTCGACATATTATTGTATACAGTCAAACTTCTCTAACTAAACCTTATAAATCCCTCCGAAACTGTTCAAGTTAGAGACAATTTTAGTTAAAGGACATACTTTTAAAATGAAGTATACATCAAGGACACAGAAACATATTCGAGTTACAGAGCATTTCGAGATATAGAAGTTCAGTTGTAGAAGATCGACTGTATTTGGAGACTGCTGCAAACTCAATTTAAATATGTCACTCTCCATTATAGTAATTTTTGTACTGCCATTGGTAAACGTGGAAGTGAAGGAAACCTATTGGATTTTTGATCTTTTTTTTGAAAAAAGAAAAAAAGTACATAAACTGACCGGCAGAATAAGCGAATCACTGCTAGTTTTCAAGATATTTTAATGAATATTCACATTTTAGTTTGATTTAATATTTATTGACGAGAGTTTAGTAGTGCCTTATTTGATCAAATTTCTGCTTTTTTACACTGTTCTAATGCCTCTTTACACATTATTGGTAATAGTTCTTTATTACTGCACAACATTTGACCGCACAACAGTAAAGTGAACACCCTAAATGAAGTTGGTATTGTAAGATGGAGTGGCTACCTAGAGACATGATGGGAAGGGGCATAGGAGCTCGTATTCCTGTCCCAAATTCTTTGAAGGATTGTGGAAATGCACTGCTGGAGGAATGGGACCAACTGAATGAGGCAATAGCAGCCTCATTACTATTACTTGTCCACAATTCTAGCTTTGGCACTTGAGTTTGGATGCACAGTGATCTAAACCCCCCACCATTTCACTGTAAAGTGCTTTGGTTCATCTCTGCGCCATCCTAACAATATATATTCCCTCTCTGCGCTACCAAGTGCCAAGCCAGAATCGTAGAGTAATAGTAGTAGTAGTATAGAGAGTGACCAGGCGAATCTGGCGGGTGGAGGTACGAGCCCTAACATTTATATGTTGGAACAAGCAGTTATTTTTCGAATGATATGCCAGTTTGCTAAAATCCTTTGATTGATTTTCTTTTAATTTTATGGATGCTATTACAACATATTCCATACCATTTTAAAACATTTTTAACAGAAAAATTACCTATGGTTTTTTTATTGTGATTTATTTAGTTATATGATATTCAAATATGCTGACAACTAAATGTTGGAACAAGTATTGGTATATTTCATACGATTATCAATATAATCAGTGTCTTACTAAGTAGGCATTGAAATAAAAACAAGTGATGTTTTGACAAGTAATATTTTTTGACGTGTTACCAATAGTTTGTTTTGTCACGCCAGTTACACATATTTTATGAATTATAATTCTATAATTGTAAGAATGGGACGCGGAAAGCATACCAATAGTATAGTACCCGAAATATTATCCAACAAATCATAACGACAAGACAATATCATCCATTGTCTTGTCTCGAGTGAATTAAATATAGCAAGACAACTATTTTTAGCATAAAAAAAATACGATGAAACTGCAAATGATGACGATCATGGTAAAAGTTCAAGGAGACCAAAAATAGTTTTTCAGAGAAATTTAAGACATTTGATTAGAATATGCAAGTCTGGAAGAAGAAATACCTGACAAGAGATTACTACACAGTGGAATAGTGAAACTGGGTTGAACATTTCGAGGGAATGGAATGTTGTCGAAAATATATCCACAAATGTGGTCTGAGCTTTTATAAGATATGTTTGATATTTTTTTTAGTAAGCGATATCCTTATTTCTAAATGAGTTGGAATTTATGAGCCAAAGAGAAGCCGTACTAACCGAAATTCAAAAGAAAAATTGTTACACTTGAACAGTCTAAACTCGTGGACAAAAAGTGACAGGAATAAGACCATATTTAGTGACGAATCTAAGTTTGATGTTTGTGTAGGAGATCACTGTAAACGTGTAATCCTAGATAAAACAGAACCTTTCATAAGGATGGCCTTAAAAGGATAGTCAGGTTTTCAAAGGGCTTTATGGATTGGGGATGCATGTCGGCAAAGGGTTTGAGAACCTTGAAATTTATAGAAGGTACTGTGAATGCTGAGAAATATCAAGAAATTCTTCATAGCTCATTACTACCAAGTATTACAAAATTATATCCAAATGAAAACTGTATATTTTAGATGAGGAGTTAGGCCATACTGCAAAATCCACAAAAAAAATGGTTTGGGGATATTAATATAAAGGTTTTGTCACATCCATCCAGGAGCCCTTCATCTTAATCCAATAGAAACACTGTGGCACAAAATGAAGCAACACTTACAAAATAATCCTCAGCGAACTATTCCCCAATTTTGCATCAAATTACAGGAAATTTGGGTTAATTTTACACCGAATCTTTGTCAAGGCCTTGTCGGTACTATGTCTGCTAGCTTTCAGGCAGTTGTTAAGGCTAAAGGCAACGTTACATCTTATTAACTTTAGTTTAATTAGCATAAAACTTGTTCCAACATATAAGTTGTCATTATTCGAACACAATAAAAAACAAAAGATAATTTTCTGTTAAAATTGTTGTAAAATGGCATGAATTATGTTGTTAATTGCATCCATAAAATTAAAACAAAACCAATCAAAGCATTGTAGTAAACTGGCATATGATTTGAAAAATAATGCATGTTCCAACATATAGTTGTTAGAGCTCATAATCCAAGGTATTGTTGATTTTTGAAATAATTTGTTGCCTATTGTGTTATTTATTACATATGCGTTAAATGTCATTTAATTCTTTGTGTGTAATTTTAATTCATCCACTTATCTCTAAAAGCTCTGAAAATATTAATATGTTGTGTGTGAAAAAATCTGTAATAATGAAGGATTGTACGAAATTTGCAGAGTTATGCTTTTCAAGCTGGTCAGTGTATTTTTTTCTAACTTAGAGAAGTGAAATTATATAAAAATTTCCTACTCGGAAATCTGATGTCTCCCAAATGTAACTAAATTTAGTATTATAGTCATTAGAACAATGTTACTCCTAAAACCACGTTAACCCCCGGTATTAACAACATTATTTTAAAGGGACCTTTAACTTAAAGAGAGTTTTAGTGACAAGAAAATGTACTACAAACAAAATATAAATATGATTATAGTTTAAATAAAAATGAGGTTTAATGGCTCTCGTATTTATATCTAGATTTATTTTTGCTGGAATTACTGGTAATACATTTTCTTGTCACTAAAACTCCCTTAAAGTTAAAGGTTCCTTTAAAGTAATACGGGGGGTAAATATCTGTGTTTAATCTTTTAAATATTTATAACAAACAAAAAAATAAATGCCTACTTCCTCTCACTCTGTGAAACCCTAACCTTCATTTAATAATTGTTTGCTAACAAAAGTTATTATGAAATTTTCATTATTTTAGGTTCCCCACGTCCATTGTCCTGAGGTAGCAGCAGGATCAGTTAATATTCAGTCACCACAAATGATTAACACTCAACAAGCTAGTAGCATGGCTGGAGGTTTAGTTAATAGTGCTGCAGCAAGTATAGCTTCCATTTGGCGTGGTTTTACTGGGAGGTAGTTTCAACCTATGGCTATATTTTGTTATCCAGGAAATAAGATAATGTTTAATTTGTTAAATAAAATATTTTTAGAATAAATTTTTTATAAATTTAATGTGTAAGTGAAAATGCATGTTATTAGTATATTACGATAATAGATTGGAATATGAAATTTAAAATTATTTTAAATAATAACCAAGATATGTATGTCTCAATTACTATAAGAAATAACCAAACGAAATTGGTACACACATGGTATACTAATAATTTAATGATTTATTTAATGACGTCCTATTTCCGTTATGAAGGCCAATCACCCATGCCAAGAGATAAGCTTGTCATTGTTTGTTTGTGTAAAATTTTGCCAAACTATTACTTTTCGTTGAGTAGGGATCTCTAACATGCCCACATTGCAGATAAACAGAACCCATAGAAAGATTGTGACACGAGCAGGTTCGCTCTTCCACTATACCTCAAATACTTGGTCTGGTCCGGATTTAAACAGGAGACGTCAATTTAATTCAGATCAAAATGATATATTCACAAATAACAGTTACCAACAAGTCTAGCCGGAATCTTAGCGCCTGGAAGCAACCCAACAACCACATGGGTCTACTGGAAGAAAATCAACAATGACTCCTATTGCTCTCAGGCAGCTTATTTGTCCTTAAAATAATAAAATGTAACTGCTGTGCTAAAATTTCACGGTAAAAACTTATTAAAAAAAAATATATACGACATCCTATAGATTTTTTGTTATTGGAATGTATTTTTGATGAAAATTCCTTATACAAAAAATATCAGCATTTATAAATTTCTGTAATATGTGCAAAAAGAATTCTATAAGTTTTGAGGTGTGTTACTGAAATATATTTTTGATGAAAATTTCTTATACACATTTATCAGTTTCAGCAGTTTATGTAAAAAAAAGGTTTCTGTAAGTTTTGATGTGTGTATTTAAAATATATTTTTGATGTATATTCATGATGCAAAATTATCAGTATTTATAAGAATTATAAGTTTCACTAGTTTATGCAAAGAGTAAGTCTATAAGTTTTGGTATATATTTTAAATGTGAATTCCTTGTATTTATGTTTTAAAGATTTAGGAAAATAAAGTTTTTACAAGTTTTGATATGTGCATATTTGAACCATACTTTTGATGTAAATTTATTATGCAAGGTTTGCAGTATCCGTATTTCAATAGTTTATACAATAAATAACAATTCCTGCTATATATCCTCTATTAACCATATATTAGAACTAGGCAGAATGTTGCTCATATAACGTAGTGACACCAGAGACATGGAGTATGTCTGCGTTATACACATCGTGGTACCAACTTATTTATGAATCAGGGCTTCCACCGAACCTGGAAATATTAAGTTATTAACGATGTAATCTGGAAGTCATGGATTTTTGAAAAGAGCTGATAAAATTATCTTGATTTTTAAACAAAAATTAATAGTCTTGTTTTTAATAATTCTTGCAAGTTGTCCTTAAAATTTTGTACTTTGTTACTGTTTTTTAAAATATGTGATTATTTAAATTTACTGCCTAGATTAAATGCTTATGAATCTAGAAGCTTTTCTTTATTTGATAATCTTTTCGTGTTTTTATGTTCTTTTACATAAATTAATACTTTGCAGAAGAACTGCAAGTCCTAAATTATCTTGTGTTAAATATTTAATTATAAATATTTTTATTTTTGTAACGTGATTGAAAAATAAATAAATTATTATTATAATAGACTTAAACAAGAACTAAATAATGAAAACCAATGTTAACGGTTAATAAACGAGGGATGCAGAAGGATATACCATGGCAAATGTTGTAGTGCACCAGAGCTGTGCTAAGTACAAAAAAGTACTTAAGTACAAGTACAATTACTTTTCGAAAATTGTATTTAAATACAATTATAATTAGTAATTACATTTCAATTAAATATAGTAATTTCTTAAACGTTTTTCTAAAAATAAGAGAAATTGTAAATTATATAAATAACTAATGAATTTAATAATTTTTTAATTTGAAAAGTCAAAAAGTCTGTTATACTAATAGTCTCATATGTTTTTATATGTTAAATAGTTATATAGTAACAATAATGTCCCCCTTTTGTCGCACTGTTTTGTTTAATGACAGGATTATTTTCGATATTCCTACTGATGTTATGTTGTAAAGAATAAAAAATATATCTACAATAAATAATTTAATCAAGTTTTATATAAAACAGAAATCAATCCATTATTATTATTACCATATTCATTTCATTCCTGCAGAAAGTGCTACTAGATGTAAATATAAATAAAAGGAAAACTAGTAACAAAATATAAATAAATATAAGTAGGTAAATATTAACTTTTTTAATCATTTATATTAACAAAAGTAGGTAAATTTAAATGGTTTATCATTTATGTAAATAGAACATAACAAAAATCGCTATTAAAACATTTTTAAACATAACATTTGTATTCTAAAATTATGCCAATCCAACTTTATTTGATTTCATTAGCACCAACATTTGAAAATGTTCATCGGACAATGCATGTCAACGTGGTGCATTTATTATTGTGGCAAAAGAAAAAAGTCGCCACAGGAGCTGAGGATGGCAGAATCATATACTTTAAGAAAACTTGCTTAATAATGGGATAGTCATTAAGCATGGCTGTGTTCCTCCTATTATCTTCTAAATATTTTAAAACTTCTAATTCAATTTTTGAGTTATTTTGGAAATTAGACGTAGCTGAGAAAGAATTAGAAATCTGATGTTCCTTGTTAAAATCGAACATGTCCTTTTCATTAGGCGTACAGTCTTCATTGCCACAATTAAAATTGTCCAAAAGAAATGCAGAACAAACTGATATTAATTTCTTTTTAATGTAATCTTTGTTAATCAAATTGTGGACGCTGTGTTCAATAACATTGAACCATCTTAGCTTAAATTGTGGACATGTAACTGCTGCCAATAGAGTCATTATCCTCTAAGTTTAATACATATTTAAATCTGTTTTTAAGAGAGTCTAATATTGTTTGTATTAACAGCTTCCCTCCATACTTAAATTGTTTTTTAGACCTCAATTTTTCTAATTTATTTTGAAGAGATACAATACTTGGAAGAAGTATGCCATAAAAACTATTTTGTTCTCCTTGTAAATAATCAAGTGTGTGCGCAGTGATTCCATAACTTCACAGTACTCTTCTAAATATTTTAATTCGGTTTCATTAAAATATTTCAAGCCCAGTTTTTGAAATAGTTGGGGTAACTTTGCCTTTTTCATTATAAGTTGCTTAATGGAGTCATAATATGAATTCCGTCCAGTAATACCTGGCGAACTAAGAGTATGGCCTAAATGTTCCATAATAATTTGATTCGATTTTGGTTGATTCGCCTTTTTCCAGACAGAATTGCATTTTGTCATTGCAAACATATGTCTATTTCGAACAATTGTATTTCCTTCAAGACTTTTTTCCAATCAGCAGTTGCTATTAAATTTAAGGTATGACTTGCACATCTCTTATGTCTGGTTAACTCATAGGATTCATTCCCAGGTAATGAAATAAGATCTATATTATTGGCAACATTGTCGATTTCGTCTTCCTCATCCTCATCATCAGATTTCTCACAATTCTGTTCACTACTTGTTTTATTTTTGAATCCATATTTAACAAAAGCTTTCACAAAGTTGGAGCCATTATCCATTACTACAACTTTATTTTCACTAAGATCAAATTTTGTGTTAATGTTATGCAATTTTTTCTGCAATGTTTTCATAGTTATGAACACCCGAGAAACGCTGGCAAGATAATGTAATAGATTTTCTTTCAAAATCATTATTTAACCAATGACACGTTATACCCATAAAACCTCTGCGTTTTGCAGACCAAATATCCGATGTAGTACACACAAATTTTTGTTTTGATATCAGATTTTAAGCTTTCTATATGAATAGAGTAGAGATCTTTTAATCTGTTCGTAATTGCTTTTCTACCCAAGACCTTAACATTCATTCCATTGAATAAATGTATAAAGCTGAGGTATTCTACTATTGACAATGGAGACATTGTATTAATACAAATTGTATTACGCGTTTATCAAATTCTTTTTGATTATTATTATCACCAACATTTAATTTCTTTCTGTTTCGTGTTTGTCAGTGTTCCTCCTTTTCCTAGTTTCGATACTCTTCGTATATTCACGGGAGGAATTATTATGAATTCTACGCAAATGTTTTACAAAGTTGGTGGTAGCAATTTTTGATCCTTTAATAATTTTTTTCTTGGGAAGACACAGTTGACATTCGGCATCAACTGTGTTATCTATGCAATTTATGATTCGAAAATATTTTTTCGTCAAGAATACTTAGTTTTAAACCATATTCAGTGCCACTGCCAGTGGTATCGCTGACATCAGTTTCGCAACTTATTTTAGAGGAAGATGGTGAATTTAAGTTCGTATCATTAATTTGAGTTTCTGAAGTAGACATTCCCAAATTGAAAAATTGACTAATTTTACACTGACGTCTATTTCTGCCGTCTTTACTAGAGGGCACAAAATCAGGATCATCATCTGTGGAATTATGATATGGATCTTCTAAAGAATTTTCTTTTGTGGTACTCATTTTAACAAATGTGTGTGTTACTGAAAATATGCAGGTAACTGTAATTTCAACAGTGGTACGAAACTAACTTAAATTTATTATACAAAATAATCAGGGTATAGGTATTATTTATTTTAGCAAAATTATTTTGGTCAAAAAATATTCGTGAAAAATTAAATTTGCATTAGTAACCTAAAAACATAAAATCCGTGTATACAAGGTGAGGCACATAAAAGTCCACCCCTATTATTAGGTAATTTTTCATTTTAACAAATTTCGATACATTATCCCACATATTTTTTCCCAAAATTTTCAATTTTTCTACAAAAGTGTATTTCGAAATTTGACTTATCTATACAGGGTAGGTCAACAACCAGTTTATTACTCTTATGGAACACACTATATATTTTTCAGTATTTGTATAGAATTTATCTTGCTAATTTCAAAAACAATAATCTTATATTTGTTCAAACCGTTTTTAAAATATATGGTTTTAAATATTGATATAACGTGTGCTGGCATAAATCCAGATTGCTATAAAAACATTGTACTATATATTTTAAAAATCATTTAAGAAAATATAAATAAATTAATATTTTGAAATCAGTAAGATAAATTCTTTACAAATATTGGAAAATATGCATTAGAGATAACACATCTGTTTTGACCTACCCTATATAGAAGGGTGAAAATACAATTTTCGTAGAAAATTTGAACATTTCGGAAAAAATACGTGGCATGTTTTTTATTTTTTTAAAATATCAAAAATAACTAAAATAAATGAGGCAGACTATATGTATTATTTTGTTACATTCTGCTAATTTTTTTCCATTTACATTTATAAAATTAACTTCAGAAAAATTTACTATCTTATTTTTAAATATATCTTGATTTTGTTGTATAATACTTTCTTTGATTAGACTTATTTCTGCACCTGTATCTATAAGTGCATTAAAATTTAAGTGATTAATATTAATTTTAACAACTGGTAACATACTTAACAATTTCTGTTCACACTCTTCATCTATACATCTATAAATTCTCGCATGTTAATACATCGCTGAGTTTACTTTAAAATCTTCCAACCTACCAGAAATTAAAAATCTTGCCCTTGTGGACATGAATGTACTTGAGCTACTGTATCAATTTGTTCATTATGATCTAAAATTCTATGTTTATTGTTTGTAACATTGACATTTGACACTTGAGCATATGATTGTCTATTATTGTCATAATTTTTATTTACAAATTGTCTACTGTCTTTTTTATTATATTGCTGATCATTTTCTTTCCCATTATACTGATTATCTCTATAATTATTATTTATCCCTTGACTTTCATACCTTTTATGATTTTTGTAATTGTTATCTGTTCCATAATTATTAATTGACCCTTGATTATCATACTTCCTATTATTATAAGACATTTATTCTATAATTGTTATTTAACTCTCTATCATTTCTATTATCAAATTGACGATAATTATTATCTCTAGATTTCAATTAATGTTTCTCTAAATTGCACCCGATCTAAAAATTAAACCTTTCCGCCCATCTATATACTCATCAATTGCTCGTATATATTCCACTAAACTATCCATTGTTTTGATTCTTTGAATAACTATCACTTTCCGTATATCTTCTTCAAAATGTCTACTTAAATAATGGACTATTTCCCCTTCAGTTAAAACTAGTTCTAAATATCTAGCATTATAAAATTTCCTCATAATATATTCTTCCCTTGAAAGCCCAGTGTTATTTCTGAATTTACCATTAGTTAAATTAAGTCTTATTTTATTTTGATTATAATATCACCAATATTGATGATAAAAAAGTTTTTCAAACTCCTCAATTTCTCTATGATCTGATACCAAAATTGCGCTTCCCCTTTCAATCTCGATTGAATACCTATCTTCAAATCTACATTCATTGGTAAATTATATATTTTTTTAACCTAGCAATAAATATTTTAGGGTATAACCTAGCATCACCTGTAAAATATAAATCATTATTTTGCATCATCTGACACCATATGATATTTGATTATTCGCTGATGTTTTAATTTGTTGTATTTCTTTTACATTTGTTCGAATTGTATTATCTTGAATTTTCATTCTTTTAGCACACTCTTTATTACGTTTTTCTGTCTCCTCATTTATGTTTATGAAATTTTCATTTATTTTGTCTACTATTTCTTTTTGTAGATTTATTTCCATGCTCTCACTAGTTATATTTACCTGTTTTATAATCTCTTCAGTCAATTGTAAATCAATATTATCTAATTTCTCATTGATTCTGGTTATTTCATAACCAAATTTATCTAAATTATTATTCATTTGTTTTGTATTATCATCTATTTTCTTATTTACTTCTGTTACTAAATTTTCCATTGTCTCATTCATATCTTTACTTAATTTTTCTACTTTCTCATTCATATCTTCACTTAAATTTCCCATATATGTACTTAAATTTGCTATTATAGTCATTAATCTATTTAACCAGAGACTGGTTGTCTCTGATTTAACATATCATTCTGAGACATTATATCTCCTGCTTCATGTGATACCACCACAGTATTGTCAGTTAATACATTTTGGTTCGACGATGTGGTCTGTTTCTGATCTGAATCTAACATCTGTGCCAAATTACTTAAGTCAAAATGCAAAGGTTCAAATAAACACGTTATCAATATGTCAAACCTACCAAGTTGGGCGCTAATATATTATATATACAAATTACAAAATTTTAAATTTAATATTCTATATGCAATCTATAACACTTTATTAAAACTTGATTTTACTATTATTCAGATTTGTCATAAATATTACATTTTTAATTAGCTGCTGTTAATCTCAGTTAATCAGTTCAATATTGTTTAACTTCTAAAATAATAATACAAGATTATTTAATTTAATAAGACTTCTTATATTGATGCACAAATACCAAATTTATAACAAATACAATTTTCTAAAATTACTCACCCCGATGTGTTTAACCAATCTTCTGATTTTGACTTTTGCCTTTTAATATTTTAATGGACTTACTTCTTTATTTTCTAACCGCTTTCATAATAATGTAATTACATGAGTTTCTTTGCTTCTAATCGATGAACATTTAACATTTTACTATTTCTACTGCCCTCACAATCTATAACAGTAATTTGTTTATCATCAGCCTATTCTCCGAGTATATTTTTTAGTATTCAATTTGAACACGTTACATTTTAACTACTTTGAGAAGTTGTAAATTCTTGCTCATATTATTTATCAATTCATTAATTAATATCTTTAGCAATAAACACTAGAGAATCGTCTGAAAATGGTCAATCTGTATATTTTAAAATTTCTGGTAATTGTATAGGCAAACCAGAAGCTGTCCTCATATATTACCTTGTGGAACCCCAATAACATTTCCTTCATTAGATACAACACAACTCCTTGTCATCTAACCATCTGTCTTCCATTATCTAGATAGCTTTTATACCACCAAATTATTTCCCTGAGATACCATATGTGGTTAGTTTCTTTAAGAGTATTGGGAACTAAAATCACCACGGCGCATAGGGCGGCGCTGCGATCAGACGAGTAATGCTCAGTTGATTTTTGGTTTGTTTACATTTGTTTTAAGTGTTTTCTTTCCCAAAGTCCATGGTAGAAAAAGATATATCATTAATTGAAAGCCATTAAGTAAATTCTATCAGTTTAACCTATTGCACTATTTTTTGTTAACTTGTGGGAGTACTTAACCTTAAAATTTCTATTACAACTTTATATACCGTTTGTATTATAATAGTCCTCTGGCTTTTAAATGGAAGGAAGTTACTACTTTTTCCATCAATAATGCTTTCTCTCATGTTTTTCTTCTATCTATTTTCTCTATGAGACCACAGTTGTTAGTAATATAAACAAATCTCGCGTCTTTCATGGGAAAATAGTGAATGTGAATTGTCCTGTCCATTTATTCTTGAATGACAACAATTCATATTTGCACTGTTTTCTTGAGCATTATGGAATAAACTAGAGTAGAGTGCTGGTAATATTGTCTCGGTAATTTAAGGAAAGTTTCCTATCTTACTGGTAGGTTAGGTTAGGTTTGTTGCGAGTGGGTCTCAGTAGACCCTCCACTGCGGCCATTTTACTGGTAAGGTAACATTCATAAGTTGCCCGCTGGTAATTTATTTTCCAGCCAATTTGTATATTAGCAGTGGCAATTGACACTAATTCATCACCTTAAATTTGTTAAGAGATTCTGTTTTTTATTTCTATCTTAAATTGGTAAGTTATAATTGAAGACACAAGTGGATGAAGGGTCTATGTGACATTTCCGAAAAATACAAGTTTTTTATATGAATAGTATAGCTCAACATAACAATACGTATCAATAGAGCCCGGATCCGAAGCCTACATGATGACATTTTCTCACAAATATTGCACCGAACTTTTGTGCAATCTCTATAACTCTGGGAAATCGTTTTCCATGTTCTACAGTATTTCGAAGTAAAAGTGATATTTTTAAAATGTTCCACGACAATATTCTCAATGTATTCCTTGGGTTCTACTTATCAATTATCATTTATTGTTTTATACTTAGAATCAAGTATAAAAATGCCCAAGGCACCAAGATATGGAAGTATTTTAAAAACAAATTTAAAAATAAAAAAAACATGCCACTTGTATTTATTGTGAACAAGCATATGTAAGTAGTGCCCCACGGATGGCAAAACATTTAAAATGAAAGAAAAAACTACCTAAGAGAAGAAAACTAGTAATAAAATATAATTTGAATCTTTTAGACGACGTAGAATTGCTATAAAATTTGCTTTGTCTTGTTTATATTTGTTTTTTGTTTAATAGAGAATGTTTTTTTATGTTTACATACTTTTCTATTTAGTATTCACTGTTTTGATGTGATATTTATATACATATTTTTTTTCATTTAATAAGAGGCAAATTAATTTCAGTGCTTCATTTATTTCGAATATGTTTTTTGTAAACATAATAATAATGAATCAAACAGTACATTTCTGAAAATGACTATGTATTTGGTATTAAAAGCTCTAAATATTAACTTTCTAGATTCTTTGTGATGCTCAAATTTAAAAAAATGCTGGGTAATTTGTAATATTACCGGCAATTTTATCAACTCTAGAATAAACATTAAATAATTAAAAAAAAAAAAAACAGTAGTAGTAAAACCCCAATAAGCAAACTATAACTATACAAATGTGATCAAACGAATGTAAACAAACAATATTACTTGTTTCATCAGTGAGATTTTCAACCACCAGGGGCAATGTGAAGGCTTAAATTCCCAATACTTCTATTCACCATTTCAATTGCACATTTTAAATCTAAAAATGGTAGTAATATTCCTGTCCCTGTTCTGCTTCTTAACCTTAAATAAGTTGCACTACACCTTCAGTAGAATGTTTTTTTCTAAACCTAGCCTGGATGTCACATATCTTATATTGTCCTCCCATGGTCGAAAGTTCCCCCTAACATAATGAGTTGTATGTTTATTATAAACTAATTTCTTTGTAATTTTTTCTAACATACCTTCTAGTATATTTATGGGCCACATCTCGCTGCACTCTTTAGTGTTATTAATTTTCGGCATTGACACTATGGTAATGTTTTTAATTCACTAGAAAATTTTCCATAGACATACTGACTAAATTTAATAGAGGGTATGATATCAAAAATTGCTTTTACCTCCCCCTACATCTTTACATGTTTCATCTTCTATAAAGATTTTCAGAAAATATAATATTTTGGACCAATCTTGTTTTTCTGTCCGACAATTTATATATCTATCCTTTGTAGTTTTTATAATTGCTGTACATATATCTCTTTCTCTTTTATTACCGAGTCCAGTCTTCATTAAATTCGCCAAGAACATATTCACCTCTTTGTCACAGGCCTCAATTTACTTTCTATTGCTATGTATACTTCTGTTACACCTTTTTCTTTCATACTAATCAGATATTTTCATAACTCTCTCTGTAAAACTTGTATAAACATCAACATTTGTAAACCTATGGTGCCAATCATTTTCTAACATTTGCTTTAACTTACATTCCATATAAGATTATGTATGATATATGTAGCAGACGATATAAGTGTGAACAATGTGACAATAATTATTAAAGTACTCACCTGTAGGGCTTTTATTACTACTCAGAGCTAAGAAAAATTGGATCAGATTTTTATTCAATTAATTCAGCACAAACAAGTGTAAATATTGGCTAGGTTATATCTTTGTCAAATATTGGCAGTTAGCAAGATTAAACTAATGAGTATTTAATACCCATTTAGCAACGTAAGCAAATAAGAGAGACAGATAATTTCAAACTGACGTCACCGATAGACACAATGGCCGTTTATTTTCGTGATAATCATAGTGGCAGGTTGTGTGATTTTTAATTAAGATTTTACTGATTTTATGTTAATTATATTTATTACTTTATTATTACATTTAATGAAAATACCTAGAAGTTTTAAGTGCCACAACTATATCATATAAGACAGACTTTAGTGCATGCACGTTTTACTACATCATTAAAATAAGGGTAATTTTTTGGAAACTAGGTAAGTAGGCCTCAATGGTTTTTTCATAAATAAAAATAGGTTTAAATATTTTCTATATCCACTAAAATAAACATTAACCCTTTCATTGCGTGAACCGTATAAATCCGCAGAAAATTTCGTGATCACTATGCGGGAACCGGATATGTACGCGAGGCCGGAGTCATGGTTAATTGCGAAAAACGGACGATTACGCACATTATATTATGTTCATAGGATATCTAACTTTAGTTTATTACAATAATTTTAACCCCAGCTAGATGATGATGGGATTTTAATTTTTTATTTATGAAAATATTTTATCTTTTGTTTATATGAATATACATTTTTTTTGTGAATAACGTGATTTTAACTTATTGTTTACAAAACACCTACTTATTACCTGTCAAGAATTTGCATATCTTATGGCTTATGGTATCGTAGAAATAATGCGGGAACCGTATTAATTCGCTCTCGGTACAATGCGGGAAACGTACGAATACGCATAGCGTGTCCGCAGCCGCACGGCAGTATAGTCGGTTGAATCCGCTGCCGCAATGAAAGGGTTAAGTAATGGTTTTTAATAATATGTAATCGTAACCAAAAGCAGCAAGCTGAAATTTACGATGAATCAATTTGGTATTTTCGTTTCAATTTAAAAATAATCTACAATATCAAAAAGGTAGGAATATTACATTAAACCTTTTCTACTCTATTTTAGGGTACAATGCCTACCAGATGCTGGTACTGTCTCGATACAAGTGATGAAACGATAAATATTATCTTACCACAGATTTCTAAAGAATAATGAGCTGAAAAAGAAATGGCTTTTATTTTGTGAAGCCAAATCCATTTGGTACATTTTGAGGTGCGATTTTTAAAGAGATTTACTAAGGAAACTAACGTAATTAGATTTTGTCTAACTTTTCCTAATCATTAAAGGTTTGTACCATTAATTTAGTTTTGTATATTTTTATAACATATAAATGCAATTATTGAGGTTATCTGAAAACTAAACAAAAAAATTAACAATTGTGTATTCTTTTGTAACAATTAATATTTAAATGAATAATGTCGTCAATGTTTCATGACACTTTAATTTATTTATAGCTGAAGCATTATAAAATATACTTACTGAAAGAAATGCTGTTCCCAGTATTTTATTTGAGAATGATAAAGCGAATGTCAAAGAGAAGATAGAAGCATTATTATCGGCAATATCTTGGAGAAGGTTTAAGAAGAAAAAGCAGGAGCTTTGAAGTAAATAAAATTTTACAAGAACAAAATATTATTGTCGATACTAATGAAGGAAATACAATAACAGATAATTATAAAAAAATGTACCTGAATCTTTTTGTAGTATTATTTGTAATATTTGCAAACTTGTTTTATATGTGTAAATATTTTAAACAATTGTATATATTTTGTAGCACCAACAAATGCCAAGTTATTTGTGGACTAATTCTATTGTACTTGTCACATCTTTCTCGACTTTCTCTTACTCTTCGCAATTTCTTTTATAATAGTTTTCTTATTTTTCATGACCCATGTGAGAGAATTTTTGTTTGTATGCTTTGTTATTATTTGTAAATAGATAAAGATAATAAAGACTACTTCCAATTTACATTGTGCATTAGTTTTTTTTTTCTGTTTAGATTTTCAAAGTTTCAGGTAAGTTGTATTATTTTAGTATTATCAATCCACTTCTGCTTCCACAGAAACAAAATGTATACACGAAACTTCAAATAATTCAAACCGCTAAATAATCAAGCAGAAATATCATGCTATGTTTAATTTGAAACTCGTTGTATTAAATTTTTTACACTCAAATAACAGATTGCATGAATTAACACATTTTTGTGATGATGTTAATCGATAATTGTCGAAGTGTCTTGGCTTTTAGTTGGCCGTCCAACTGATTCTTATAGCCTTAAATTGTTAAATATTAAGTCAATTTATTTTAAACAAATTCTCGGCATATTCAAACTTTTAACCAACCCACACAGTTACTTCAGTTATTACAAGTTTTTATAATGTGTCAAAATTATTCTACCATCCAAGAACACACCGACATATTTAATACGACCATTTATAAAATTTAAACTGTGATAACATGCCTGTAAATATATGTGTTCTTTTGAAATGTTTTTATTTAATGTATGAAGATATATTTCAGACAAATAGATCTAATAAGTTACTCATATACAAATTTTGAAATGATTACAAATTCAGTTTAATTTAATATATTTGCTTAATCTTGGAAGATAATGCTTTTGAATGTAAAATATACAAAAAAAGTAGGTGCTATAAAATACTACCTAATAAGTTAAGTATACATATTTTTTGCATCAAAAAGCTCTCAAATACGTGTTATAAAGTCTCTTAAGCTATAATTAAAATACAAACATTATACATATAAACATCAAACATAACATAATTAATATGTAAACATAAAACACCACATAAATATAGAGATTCTTATATCATTATAAAATAAAATTTAAGCTTGTAACCACCGCAGGACATTCTAATTTGGGTGCTGATTTCCATCCTAAAACCAAAATTAGTTGCACAAATTATATTTCATATTTTGCTTATAAACTACGAACCCTTGGATTATGAAGAATTTTCCCAGCCAAATTAGTTAAAATGCCTCCCATACTTCCTAATCCTCCAATGGAGCCCTCTCCACCAACTTGAGGTAACTGTGGTTGATGTTGCTAAAAATAAAGATGTTATTAAAATGTGCCTGGGAGTGTGTGTATATACATATTTAAAAAGTAGGACTTAAGTTTGTGCATAATCAAAAAATAGACTCATCTGGAGACGATTAAAACTGTTTTAATCATCTCCAGTTGATAAAACGCGCGTCGAGTGCAGTATACAGTTTTTTGGTGTTTCATGGAAAACTATGTCAGTGTTATCTTCACATCAAAAGTTACAACCCACTCCAGGAAGTAAACAATACTAGGTTTTAATTCTGCATAGTTTTAAAAATAGGTTCATGTATATTTTCCAAAAATTGGTGTCAAATTATACATATATTTAAATAACAATAATTGTTAGTTATTTAAAAAAAAAAATGTCAAAATGTATAATCCTAAATAGCAAACATTGTATACACTGTGTCCAGAATATCTGTAAAACGAACAAATATTTTTGAGTTGGAATGTTCATATTCTGAGAACTATCCCTGCTTGGTCTCAATCTAAGATTATCACAAAAGCAAATTACTCTTGTTGCCAGAAAATTATCAAATTAGCAACTTCTACTAGATATTGCAGAAATGAAAACGGTTCACATAAATATTAAAAATTTAAACCTGACCATCTCACCTATGTCCCCAACCATTGCACAGTGGTTCCTCATCCATACTAAAGTGTGACAAAAAAAAAAAAGGAATTTGGCATAATAGATATTTATTAAAATAAAAAACAAAAAAGCAGCACACAATATACATGAAATGAATATTTACACATTTATAAGCTTGTAAAAATAGGTTATTTACTATGAAATACGATTGATTATCTATTAATACTAATGAAATTTATTTGTGGCATCCTATAATGTTTCTTCTCACCTTCTTTGTGCCACTGTCCTATAAATTATTTAAAAAAAATGTTTGTTAAATAAACCTTTTTCAAAAGGATGTCAGAGGTTGGTTTTTGAAAAAAAAAAGTTTTTTCCTTTCCAAAAAATGTCACACCTAAAAAATATTAATCTGAAAATGAACCTTAAATGTCAAATATTTTAGATGATTCAAAGTTGACGTTTCAGAATACTTTGATTTCATTCTCAAAACCAGAGGAAAATTTCTTTGATAAAAAATTGTCTTTTTTAGCCATGTCAAACGATAATTTTATGTTTATGGAAATGTACATAGACATATGAGCCATTATGTTATACTGATATATTTTGTTGACTTATCTTTAAGGGTTGACAACCAGTTCATACAAAAATCTACAGAGTAATTGGACACACATTTATCACCGTTCAACAAAATAATAGCGGATTCATTAAGTTTTCTTCTCGTATAATTATTTTTTTTTTCCAAAACTTTTGCAAAGTCCCATTTAATAATGTGATTATATTCCATGCTTGTTCACATATTTCTGATTTTTCACATTTGCCCTTCCCTAGTATAATTCTTGTAAGGTAAATTTAACGTCGGTGGGTCATCTAGAATTTTCAACATATGACTCGCTGAACACATGAATAGCATAATTCTTGTAGAATTCTTGTGGAGAATTTGAAAAATCAAAAATATGTGAACACGCGTGGAATACCAATCACATTCACATATTCCCTCTGTAAGTGACAGTTTTCTTCCAGAATATTTACCTAAGCCAAATATCAAAAACATACATGCGTGAAAACTAACTGATAGCTTGTTCGTAACAAAAAAACCTAATTTCTACAAGTAAACCAACTATCAAACCACATACGATAACTTGCAAAGACAGTGTTATATAGCATGCGCATCGTCATTTACTATGTGAAGTGTATGCCTACGTAGCAGTTATATTACACGAAAAGTTGGAAAAAGTTGTAAAACCATTCCAAAATTTAATGAAAGTCAGGTGTAAGATCTATTTTTCAAAATTCGTTTCGGAACAATAAACGACAAGTAACTACAACACTAAAACAAATTGTGAGGAACTAAAAAAAAAATGCATAAGAAAACAGCATGTCGTAGCAGTCACACTACAACGACAATGACAAATAGGTACATGTATTTAATATAAATGTTGTACATACCTTGCTCCTGATTCTCCATTTGTAAAACAATTGACACTAACACCCAATTTCTGAGAAGGAATTTGCGAATAATTAGGTTAGGTTAAGTTAGGTTAATAATTAGGTGGTGCTAGTGCGAGTGACTGATAAGGTGGTCACTTGGTTTGATGCATTCACTTCCAATAACTAAAGAGGATTGAATACAATTTTAAAATTGTAATTAATTTATAGTTCCATAAAGCTCAGACCTAGTAGGTGTTATAGTGATGTAAATTTACTGGCTAATTTTATTTGATTTTTTATCCGCCTTAATAAAGGCAATAAAGTATTACTTTTATATATACATGTTTTATATCAAATTAAAAATCAGACCAAGATCAATGTAGTGGTATATGTTAGAGTTCAATTTTCTTATAAGAAAATATGAAGAATATTAACATTATTTTTGTCGTATGGAGGGAACCACCGTGCATTGATAAAAATGAGATATGCTTAGCTACATCGTGCTGATGAGGATCAACAAGTCCGAAATACGTGTCTATGGTTGCATTCTTTGTGTGGGGTTTACCCATGATTGTAAAGGTTTTTTTACCTCTCCTTTAATTAATTAAATTAGCCCCCTTTTTAAAAGTTAAGAACTTCTTCCTTTTACTGTTGACTTAAATAATTTTTGGATACAATGTGTAGACAGACAGGATTTTTATCGGGAATTTCGTTTTAGGTTTACTTACAGAGTGGACCAAGAAAAAATAGCTTCTACTAAAACAGTACATTTGAGTTCATAAAAATGAAGTTTTTCATTCAAAAATTAATGAAACTCAGTATTGCTCAGACACTTTCGAAAAACAGTATTCTTTTTTACATTGTCACTATCTTTAATTACCTACTCGCAATTATTTTTTCCACAGCTCTTTTACTGTTTGAAAACAAAAATGTTTGCTATGCTTATTTAATTAAACCTTTCACTGTGGATAGCCCATATAGTGGCTTTCAACTTGCATACACTTAGTGCAGTAGGCCAAATTTGAAATCTGTTTCTCAGTTCACTGCGGTTACTCAATTTATTGCCATATGTTGACCGATGACGTGATAAGCAAAAACTTACTGATACAGAATTAGAAGCTTTGTTGCTTGAGAGTGATGATGAATTACTACCAAAGGTAGATGACTATGATTTGTCATCTGATGATGAGAGTAATGTATTAGATGCTTACAGGCCATCAACTTTGGGACATTATATAATCCAGAAAATTCTGGTATTTCAAATTCCAAGAGTGAATCTGAGAAGGAAGAGGTGCTTGAAAATAATTTTGAGTGGACGTCCTCAAATTTAGTCCCAAATAAATTTATTTTTGAAAATAGTATGTCTGGTTGCAAAAATGAGAATATAAGTCCTAATTCGCCGAATCTCGAGTTTTTTGAGGTGTTCTTTACCAACAAATTGTGTAGAACATTGTTACAGAAACAAACCGTTATGCAAATTATATTAATGCCAATGTATCGGTAATGGAAACATCTCGTATGAAAAAAGTGGGTCGACACAGATGTTCTTGAGGTGCACTGCTTCCTTGGGTTAACTTATCTTATAGCTTGTGTGAAGAAATTAAAGATCCAAGAATATTGGGGTAAAAACGCTGTTACATACTCCATTTTTCAAGCTGATAACGTCTTGTAAGAGGTACATCATAACAATGAAAATATTGCACTTTTGTGACAACAATAATCAAACTGCAAATAATAAACTACAAAGTGAGGCTGTTGATAAGATCATTTCTGAAGTGCATTTGTTTCAAGCTTTAAGCCTTTTGAAAACATCTGCATTGATGAAAGCTTACTACTCTTAAGGGTCGTTTGCCATTTAGACTATATATTCCGTCTAAGAGGAATCGTTTTGGAATAAAACAGTTTCTTCTATTTAACAGTAAAACAAATTTTATATCCGATTTTATAGTATATGCAGGTTCGTAGATGGAAGCAGCTCCAGTAGGAGACATCAGAAAGTCAGACAACAGAGTTGCTGCTCTATTGAGACCTTTCTTTGGAAAATATCATGTTTTGTATGTCGACAATTGGTATACAAGTCCCTCCTTATTTTTGTGGCTATATGATAGAAAGACGAGTGCATGTGGAATGGTAAAGAAAACAAGTAGTATCTAGCGAAAATGAATGAGAAGCTAAAAAAAATTGACCTTCCATAGTACACAAAAACTTCTTGCTTTGAAATGGTGCGACAAACGCGAAGTTTGGATGATGTCGACATACCATCAAGCCATACCAAACCATACCATACCATAATATGATCGAAAGCGGAAAGATGGAGAAATAGGCCCTCGAAAAAATGAAACCCGAATGTATTGCTGATTACAATAAATACATGGGTGATGTAGATGAAACAGACATGCTATCAAGTTTAATTGAAAGCATAAGAAAAACCACAGTGGTAAAAAAATATGTTTTCACTGCTTGGACATGTCTTTACTAAATGCACACAGTTTATATAAATATGTAACTAAAAAAAAAAAAAAACTTGCCGATTTTCATATAAAACTAATAGAACAGAATTTTTCCCAAGTACAGTCTGGACATAAATATGCAAGGGGTGCCTGACGTAGACCATCCTTTATGGCTGTTGAATAAAAATACTTATCATGTACCAATCATGGTACCAAGCACAGATAAAACTAAGTTAGCTACTCGAAGTTGTGTCATATGTTCTAAAACGTCGTCGCCGTTCATACCTTAAACGGTGATGATGTGTTCACAGTGTGTAGTAGAACTATGCATACCAAAAAACAATATCAGATAACAGTTCTCTATTTTTATAATACTACTAGTGACATATTTATCATAAGACATAAATGTCAAAAATGCGTATGGACAGTACCAGAGGGCGACACTGCTTTCCTGCTTTTTCCTCTTTAATACTACTCATCCAAATTATTCATCACATTTATTGAAACAAGTATAATGGATTATTTACCTAATAAAATATTAAAAAATTATATCAATGAAGTAAGAAGGATATTTTAGTGCCCCCTAGTATTGTCCATACACATTCTTGACATTTGCTGGCACAATTAGAAAAATGAGATTATTTGTCTTATAATAAATATGTCACTGATACTACCAAAGAAAGAATTTCTGTTGTTATTCATTTATATTTATAGTTTTTTTAGTCATTTATATTGTAAAAAGCTATTACTTACTACCTTACCTATAACAAAACTCTAAACAAAATGTTTTCAGCTTATACGATGTTATTTAAAATTAAGTAGTATTCCATGAGAGAATTTCACAATTATAACACAAACAAATTAATTCGTGTTCCCACAAAAAAAATTGGAAATTAAGTACAATATTGTTTTCTGAAAGTGTCTAAGAAATAGTGTCACTGATTTTTAAATGAAAAACTTAATTTTTATGAGCTCAAATGTGCTGTTTTAGTAAAACCTAATTTTCGGTTCACTCTGTAAGTTTCAAAAAATCTAAAATGATACTGCTACATATGCTGTCTACATATTCACAAAAAATATTAAAATCGGCTGAAAGAAGAAAGTTATTAAACTTTAAAAAGGGGCTACTTTAATTTGGTCAACAGTGTGTATATAAATTGTAAAAACTTACAATTGGTTGATGTGCCTGACTGCTATCAGTTGAAAGAAACCCCGAAAGTAGGTTTTCTAATGGACCTCTTTGTTCCCTAGATTGTGATGGAACAGGATATTGTCCGTATTGCTGAAAATATAAAATATTTTAGAATAGCACCAGTAATAAATATTGCTACATGACATGAAGATGTCAATTTGCTGTAAACAAATAAATAATTTATTATCAGTTGCGTAAAAACTGTTAAATTCTTAACCTCCTAACTCCAAATTGCTCGTACATTTACAGCAAATTTACATGAAATAAAAATTACAGACCGTGACAGTTTACATGTTTTTGGTACATTTTAATGTACAATGTCATACATGTCATACATAAAAGTTTAAAAATTTAATGTCTAAATAGTTCATGATCTTTTTCTGTCAAAATGTAATATTAGAAAATTATTTTGTTAAAAATTATATTCTATTGGCTAATTTGAGGAACTATTCTTTAGGTATAGATAAACTGTATTAAGTATTCATCTTCATCGAGTTCTGATGTTCCTAGTCATTGCCTTCTTAAAATGTTCAGGTACCTATGTGACAATATCCAGAGGCTACTGCAAGAAGTCTTCATATATGCAGACATTAGATGTGTTCTTTCTACACAATATCTCATGTCACATTAAGATTACTGAAATGAGATTAACTAACAGCAATATAAAAGAAACAAAAATTCAAATCACAAATAAGCTGAAATATTTCCCACCATCTGATTCATTATTGACATTTGTAAAATAATCTGAAAAATCCTGAAAAATTATTTTGTATCAAATGTGTATCCATTGCAACAAAATTTCTATAAACACCTTTCAAATGATTGATAATAATCAAAAACAAAATGAACCTATAAATTATTAATTCTCATAAACTTAAAATTTCTCCCTTCCATGTCCAAGTGAAACGAGATGATATACTGAGTGAGTAAGTTAGGTAGTGCTGATTGAGAATTCTCAGAATCACAAAAAAACTTTCTTTACTAAAATCTTGAGATCCCAGGTAGAAAGAACACACCTAATGATACTCTTTATATTTATTTAATTTTGAAATATTAATTAGTTCAAATGGATACACTTACACAGAAAACAAACAAAAAATATGTTGTATGTGTAGAAATACATCATGGACTATTTCAAGTAAATATTATTTTTAATGAAAATACTGAAAATAGAAAAAGATTTGACTAAGAGTCCTATCCCTCTATCCATTAAAATAATAAGGAGTGAAACTACGAACTATAGGCATGAAGTACATTGCATGCTGAGTGAGTTTCAAATAATCGATTACAAGATATGCGAAGTACTAATTGTGATAAGATACCATCACGGGATTAATCCAAATATGACGACTCTCATGTGAGCAGATACAAATACCATCCGCAGCCCAGTTTCTGGCTGTTTGTTTTTCTTTAATACGGAACAGGTCTTAAGATGTGATTCTATCACACTCTACAATTAACCAGTGGTGAAATGGGTAATCAGTACCATAAATTTGATGAAAAAAGTTATTTTTTGCAATAACAGTGGAATTAATTGAAAAAAAAATTACTGTGAAACTATAGGATAGACAAAAAAATTAAAGATACAATTATTGTTTATAATTGAATGAGTTATCTTAAGATGTGATCACTTTAAATTTTCCACAGGACGTTACAATTTTTTTAACAAATTTATGATACTGATTACCCATATCTCCGCCACTGGTTAATTGTACAACGTGATACAATCACATCTTAAGACATAGATATTCCAACACAGGTTATTTTCTTTTTATTACTTGAATAAAACAATTTGAAATTAATAGTATATAAACAAAGAGTGAAGCGACATTAACATTTATTAATCATAAAATTGGATATAGATCTAAAAGAACCTTGAACCTTGAGAAAGTTAATCTGGTTTGTAAATTAACATGGCGCCCAATAGAACATTATAAATAAATACCGTTTTAAAACAATTATAAATACTTTATTACTTGTCTAATTTTCACTTTATTTATTATTTTTACAACTAGTTTCATTCTATTTGGACATTTTCATGTAAACCAAATTATACACAGATTTTACTTACATTTAAATATAAACTCAGCTGAATAGAAGGATAGGTCACTTTATGGTTGATCATATAATTCATAATTTGTACAGATGTTATGTCTTTAAATGTAGAGGGTTTCTAAAGATAGTCAATTATATTATGGTGTGATTTTTATTAACAGTTTAATAACGGAGAATTATTTAAATCTATTTGGTCATTTAATATGTTGTAATCTTTATTCCTATTTAATTTATTTATTTCTAGTGCTTCTAATAAATTAAGTTTTTTACTTGCCCTACAAATTTGTAATATTTTAGGTTGATGGTCATCAGTTTGTATGACCAGAATATGTTAGGTGTTTATAAAAGTTGAAGTGTTGTTTTTGTGTGTGAATATGTTCTCTATATCTTACCCCGAACGATCTACCTGTTTGATCTACATATGAGGCGTTACATTCTGGACAATCTAACCGATATACACCACATTTTTTAGAGTTTTTTGTTTTGCATTGAATATATATCTGCCTATATTTTTGTTAGAACTAAATGATGTTTTGATATTAAATTTGGAAAAAGTATTGCCAATTGAATAAGAGAGTTTTTTTAGAATAATAATTTCATTCTAAAGCACTATTATATAGGTACTGTATGCATGTAGATATATTTAAATATGACATCGTATTTTACAAATTTTCTTTAAATTGACGTATTTATAATCACTATTGTGTAAAAACATGAATAAACTATCTATATATCTATCTATAAAATGAATTATACATTGTTCACAAATTGGTTTAACATTTTACTACTAATGGTTATGTGAGGTGTAAAATTAGAGAAAAATTTCCAAAAAAAAAAAAGTTTTGTTACACCACATAGGTCTAAATTGTAAAAGCATTCAAATCTCAAATCCTAATAAAATATTTTTTTTCACCATGAAATGAAGAAAATACTATAAAATTGTGATGTAAAAATGCTCTCGAGTTGTCAACGGCACGGGGCCATGCGATTTTTCGATGGTTGGCGCGTGCCATCTTTTATTTACAATTATATCGATCGATTGAGCCTTGCTTTTCAATAAATTATTATTAAATAAAAAAAAAAAAAGTTTGTTAATATTGTGATTAATATGGATTACTATGGAATAAGCACCAGGAAATGCTGACATATTCCAGGACCGTCATAAGGCTGATGCGAAATATATTACCATTTGTGCATATAGGCATAGACAAGCAAAACAAATATTTTTTTTTATTTACATTAATAACAAAATACATACCTTTATTCAGGTGAGTGAGAAAGGTCCAAGAATGCGTGAGCATACACAGTTGTTACTAGTATGTGTTCTGCATTAAGTGCCGTGATTGCTATGGCCTATACATTTGATCGTTCTACATTTACCGATGTCAACAGCGCAAACTGTAAATACATCAAATCAGCTGGAAGTTCCACATCATCCAAAATTTGGTCGTAAGTTCACACATCCTTTTATAACCGTTATTTCTTTTTAAAATATGTTTCAATTTTTCAGCAATAACTTTACTTTTATTGTCTGATAATTTCGTTAATTTGGCCTCGACGTCACTAATTATTGGTAATGCTTCTGAAAACCGCAATGATTTATCTTCTAATTTGGTAGTGGCAGCAACTAATATTTTAAAATGTGTGGCTATGCCACATATATCTTTCTGAATGTTAGGCTGTTGAAAGGCTTGCTGACTATGTCTTGTAGCCCTCGACGCAGTAGATTTTAAATTTAAAACAAATGTCTTCACATATTAAAAAGGTTCTGCATAATACCAAACGGCTTGTATCCAGGTACACCACCGCGTACGAACAGGCTGGGGAAGCAATGGAATATTAGGAAAACGCTTCTAAAACTCTTATTTTCATGACCCTGATTTGACAAATATATTTTTGTGCTCCAGAGTCGACGACTGGAAATGTTTACTAATTTCCTCGGCCACCAAATTGTGATACGCTCGTTATAATCAATTTGCAGCTGCATCAGTTGCTAACATGATGTGCACCCACATTAGATAATGCATTTTTCACTAGAATTTCTATTTCTCTTGCTGTAGCCTTCAACACATGTTTATTGGCAATTAATATTGGAGGAATAGCACTTTTAACATATAAAATCTGTACTAAAATATTGACAACTTTATTTCCCCGAAAATCCATGGTTTATATATGTGACCCATCAGTTCTCAGGTCATCATAATTTTCAACAATTGTTTGTAGTTTATGTATATACGGCAATGAATGTTCCACTATGAACCACTTTGCACAAACCGATAACAATTATCCAGCAATTGATGTAGAACTGGCAGACACCAGCGAAGAGCGCTTTATACATACATTATTCCTATAAGAGTTATCCCATTCCCGTAGTGAATGTGTGACCTTGCTTCCCACATTCAATGGCATTGCCAAAGCAGTCGTTGATTGATGTTGTAACGTGGTTAATAAAATTATTTTCAATGTCTGTCCTGAAAAATGGGTGTAATTCCCTGTTTCTACTATGGAATAATGATTTATGATTATTAAGAAATAATTTTTTGAAGAATTATATAAATATTTACTCAATTAGAAAATCCTGCCACTAAAACTTAAAAAAAAATGGCGATTGATATTGGTTAGTTTCTGGTCTCTCAATTATTCTGTAATTTTTAAACTTATATTTTGAGTTACTTAATGGAAATTGTTATAGATTTTGGCAGTTTTTGCAATAGAGCTAGGGTAGTTTGTGAGACCAATTTTTATTTTCCTTAATTCTTATTTTGATGAAGTACACAAAAATACGTTGTAATGGGTTACAGACGGCAAAAAAAAAAATTGCTACAGTTTAATTAAGAATGTGACATTGTTTTTATGGTTAATCCAAATTAACATTTAATGATTTAATGAATATAAAAATGTTTACAGTTTTCTTAGAAGGAAACGGAAGAAATTTCTTATTCTAATACACTCTTACTTTTGTTTTGAATATATTACAAAGTTATTCTGAATTAAATTATGTCTAGTAATTTTGGTATTCTTTTAAGTTCTTATTTTTCTACAAAAAATTTGAGATTTAAAATTTTTCTCTATTGCCATCCTTGAAATATAGATACCAGGCACAATATGTATCAGTGGCGGTTTTGAAATTTAGATGTCATTTTTAGTATTGCAGCATGGAACCCAAGTGATACTTTAAGACTAAACGATGAAGTTTTGCAATGAAAAGATTGCGTGAAAGTTACAAAAATTGTGTGCCTCTCCAGTTTATTTTTAAAAGATTTTGTAAAATATTTGCAAAACATTTTTTTCAGAATCAGGTGAAAAGTATATCGACGGATTTCAAATTTCATCAAAAGTTGTTGCTTTCTTATAGTTATACCATTTTGAAATTTTATTTTAGGATCATTTTTCACAGTGCTAATTTTAAAAATGTGCAACTTTGTAAAAAAATCAATATTTTTTTATGAAATTTAAAATCTGTTGATATATTTTCCACTTGATGCTGAAAAAAAAAAGTTGTTACGGGTTTATTTTGTTCTATTATAGAATTCTGTGCTGATAGTTTGACAGTTGCAAGTCCTGTGGTGCTGCGCCACCTGGTGATTAGCAGCCATTTAAGAATTTAAATTTGCTAGCGAAGTCGCGCAGATTACTCTTCTCTCATGTCTATGTTGGCATTGTTCGGGTAGATGGCGCGCGCTACTCACATTTCTGCAAGATTCTGGCTTTATAAAAAACAGCGTGCCTTTTTCAGTTAAGCATTTTTCCTGAAAGAAGTATCTCGTTGATTTGGCTGTAGTAATTTTATATACGTAAGGGATATTTACGCCAGCTATTTATAAATAATTCTTCTACTTTATGTGTTTTGTTTTGACTATATATTGGTTTTGGATAGCAAGAAGAATTACCCTTTGTGGGATTTTAATCAACAGGTAAGGAAAAACGTGCCAGTAATTCCACCCTTTCTCTGTTACTTTTTTTCTGTAGCATGCAATTATTGTTTCAGGACATTGGTAACTCACATTTATGTATATTTTGCTGTTTACGTTCCTGGTTGATACCATTTGAGATTACGAGTCATCACATCTAGAAGACTGTGCTGTTTTATTTCATAGAGAAAAGACCCTTAGTAAAAAGGTACATTTTATTATACGTATACTCTGTGCTTCACACTGTGGTCGGTAAAATCTACTTCCTTGTGCCTCGCAATGACTTTTGCTGCATATCTTTGTATGTACTTGTATACGGGTTATAATAATCTTTCTATACAGGGTCTTTTTTATCCCCCCGGATCATCTTTAGTTCCCACGCATCATCTTTAGTTCCTGCGGAATCTTACATATTTTGCGAAGAATCTTGTTCCTGCGGAAGATATTTCACTACCCCTGAAGGTCTCTTACCAACGAGGCTGTCAAGT
Source organism: Rhamnusium bicolor (assembly GCA_029963845.1). Taxonomy (NCBI): domain Eukaryota; kingdom Metazoa; phylum Arthropoda; class Insecta; order Coleoptera; family Cerambycidae; genus Rhamnusium; species Rhamnusium bicolor. The sequence goes on along the minus strand of JANEYF010000366.1, from coordinate 895,607 downwards.
GTCTTTTGTCCTTTCGGAGCCATCGAACAGGGAAGAAAGTCAACTGAGGAGATTCTCCATTTACATGGAGCACGTTTCCCTAGCCAGGAGTTCAGGTTTTTGTAATATAACAGAGTAAAGTATCCTTTTACCCATTGAATTTCTATATATACATATATATATATATATATATATATATACATATATATATATATATATATATATATATATATATATATATATATATATATATATATATATATATATATATATATATATATATATATATATATATATATATATTTATTTATTTATTTATTTATTATGATAGTCTGTCTTTTAAATCATTATTAATATTAGTCTCAATTTAAACCTATATACAATACGTGAAATACACATGAATGGAATTATATGAAAATAGTCCAGGAATTTAGCTATTAAAATGTATAATAAGTTACCTGATTCCTACAAATCTCTAAATGAAAATAAATTTAAAAAGGAAATAAAATAAAAGCAAATGTTACTATTGTTTAAGTGACGATGAGTGATACATTTTAAATTTTTATTTCAAGTAATCCAATCTACCTACTGTGTTTTATGTGTTATTCGGCTGTGATTGTGTTTTATCATGTTTTTTAAATTGTATGACTTTTATTTATAATTTATTGATAATGTTATATTACTATTATTATATTAAATTATATAAAGTTTTTTTATGTTATTTAACTAGACATATGATAAATGATCTTCAGGATTAATAAATTGTTTTTATCCGATGCCGTTGACGTGGGAGGTACATGCGAGGAACGGATGATCTAGGATGAATACTTCTGTGAATATTCATCATTTTGCGGGTATCTCTGTCTAATTGACGCAGCTCGTCCACTTTACTACTCCAAAGGCGTACAGCAGAACCGGAACGGCAAGCATATTAGCACCTTGTTCTTTCCCGAAAGTTGAGAAGAACAAATCTTTCGGAGGTGGTGTCTGTACTTGCCGCGGAGAGAATCCTTTATTTGTGTTACATCCTGAATGTGACTTTGCTGCACACCCAGATATGCATAGGTCTCTCCGGCATCCAGAAGTCTTCCGTCTGTGAGATGCGCATCTTCAGGGAATTCCCCGCATTGTCCTCTCTTGAGGTGGACGACTGCACATTTGTCCAACCCGAATTCCATACCAATTACCTGCGTGTATTCTTCGACCACCCTAAGAACGTTTTGTAGTTCGCGCTCTCCGGAGGTATAAAGTTTAAGGTCGTCCATATAAAACTGATGGGTGACCTTATGCCTCCAGTCGCTGGGTGGTCCACATTGATACCGGCGGGTTTGGCGGAGCCCAGCAGACAACGGCAGCAGTGAGATGCAGAAGAGGAGAGGACTCAGGGAGTCACCCTGGAAAACTCCTCTTCTAAATGCCACCTGCTCTGTTGTGACCCGCTGTGCACCTGATGTTATGGTGAAGCGAGTCTTCCAGAGCGGCAGCAGCTGTCCTATGCATCTCACTAGTGGTGCTGGTACCGCAAGACATTCAAGCAAGTGCAACAATAGCTCGTGTGATGTATCAAATGCCTTGCGGTAATCAATCCAGGCCATCGATAGATTCTGCTTGTATTGCACAGAATCCTGTGTAATACAGATGTCTATCAGCAGGCTGTCCTTGCAACCTGTCATGTCCTTCTTGGCACCACGCTGTTCGTGTATCTGCTGGAAGACCGGATCAACAGACTTCAGTGTCCTAGCATACAAGATACGTGTAAATATCTTGTAGCAGGAGTTGAGGCAAGTGATCGTCCTATAATTCTCCAGGTCGGAAAGATCCGCCTTTTTGGGGATAAGCACAGTACGTCCCTCAACGAACCAGTCCAGAATCTGCTCTCCCTCGTTCAACCATGAGTTCAAAACTCGCGCCTGACGGCGGTGAGTGGAACGAAATTTCTTCCACCACAAGTTGTTAATGCCGTCTGGGTCCGGGGCAGTGAGTTATTTGTACCAACAAATACTGGTTGGACTTCATCCAAACTGATTGCCGGGCACACTTCTTCTGGCTCCTCAAGATGCCTGTGGCACAGAGCCTCAAAATGTGCAATTGCTGGAGTGTCGCTATTGAATGGACGCGTCGTTTCGTAGATTCCTTTCCAGAAAGTTTCGACATCTTCTACAGTCGGCGGATTATCTACAACATGCTGTGGCTCTTGAAAGAGGCGGGAAGGATTCATAGGGAACAAATTGTTTTGCTCCATACTCCTCACCCGCCTCTTCAGCGTTTTCTTTACAGCCATGAGCGCTCGGATCCTATCTAGACAGTGCTGCTTGATGGTAAGCATCACTGTCAGATTTAGAGTATGGTGTTGACGTCTTAATCTGGCTGCTATGCGCCGGATTTTGGGAGTAAATGCTACCACTCGTCTTGTATTCCACCACAATCTGGATCTGAGAAGCGTGTTGTCTGGCCGACTGTATCTTGCCCTAGATTTTTTGTACACGCCGCTTGGCTTTCTTGACTCCGTGATTGTTTGACCTCTCACGGGATACGAGTTGCTTTGCGGCGTTGTACACGGCACAGTTGATTTGCCAGATGTCTGCATCTTCTGGGAGTTCCTCATCGATGACCGCGTCCATTCTAGCCAGGTCTTGTGGCTTTAGGTTAGCTCTGGTGTTAAGACTAACCCTTAAGTCTACATCGGTGAACTCTAGAGGATGTTCCCCATCAGCTGCTAATTGCCGGGGTGGGACTGCGGCTGGCAGTTCTTCCAGCTGACGGGGTGCCCTTACGTAACCTGTCCTGCGCAAGAAGGATACTTGACCTCTCGAGTATTGTTGAGAGAAGGCGCGATGCTCTGGATGCATTTCGCACCAAAGTGCATGCAATCGCGCTATGTATCCCCTTCGCTCAGGTTCGCTACCCTCGCGACAGGTCAGCAAGTCATCCCGTAGTTTTCTCGTTCACTTAAAGCATCCATGTTCAATGCCTGGGTTGACAACGTTGAAACCATCCGGTAAGGCCTCTCCCATCCGCTTGGGGTAGATTGTGAGGGGCCCTTCTAAGGTTATAAGGAACCCGAGTTATAGGGTACCAGGGTGGTTAGCCCTGGTACCCCCCTGGTAATAAATTATTATTATTATTATCAAATGCGAAAGTATGGCCTATTATGATAAAAAAATAACAATTGAAATTTAGAATATTATATTATGCACCTTTTTAACAAAAAATTTTTTTTAATAAAAACTGTAGAATCACTAAAGTTCAAAATAAATTTTAGTAGGCACATTACTACTAACTGTATAGCAAATAACATTTTGCCTGAGTTATTGTCACTATTATTGGTAAGTCACAGTAATCTTGGGTGCATTCTGAATTTTTTATTTTAGATTACAATTTTTATTTTTGAAGTGACGTGGTTTTAAACAACTTGTTAAAAAAATGCCTAATATGATTGAATGAGGGTAATTTTTTGAACATAGTACACTATGTTTTTGTATTTGAATATATCAAAATCTACAAGAAGTTGCATCTTTCAGGTGCCTTACAAAACAACCTACAAAAAACAACTATTGAATACGATTAAAAATAATAAGGGTATTGCAGTGTTACGTTTAAAGTGGGACGCACTGTATAATAAAATTAAGTGTAAGAATAGTTCTAACGTAAACTATGCTGTACTGTATGCTAAGTTCTTTAAAATAAATATAATAGTATTACTTACTTGCGGAACCTGGCCGCCTCGATCTGTTGTGGAATGAAATTGATCTTGTTGAGATTCATTACCTTTTCCTGCTATCAGATTTGCTAATATATCTCTAAATTGATCTGTATTTACATTTTGCCCATACTGATTTTGTTGCTGTTGAGTTGAAGGAGTACCTGAGGTACTTCCAGAGTTTTGGTATTGGTTTTTACCTTGCTGATCATTTCCAGATGATAATAAACCTGACAACAGCGAGCTCAAATCTATGCCTTGTGACTGTTTTATTTGTTGCTCTGATCCAGATCTGGTATTTTGAAAGTTCGTATTATAATCTAACATAACATCTTGAGGAAGTTGTTGAGAGTTATTACCTTTTCCTGCTATCAAATTTGCTAATATATCTCTAAATTGATCAGTATTTACATTTTGCTGATTTTGGTGCTGTTGAGTTGAAGGAGTACCTGAGGTACTGCCAGAGTTTTGGTATTGGTTTTACCTTGCTGATCATTTCCAGATGATAATAAACCTGACAACAGCGAGCTCAAATCTATGCCTTGTGACTGTGTTATTTGTTGCTCTGATCCAGATCCGGTATTTTGAAAGTTCGTATTATAATTTGGTTGTGAACTAACATCTTGAGGAAGTTGTGGATAAATACCATATTGCTATAGACAATATAATATATATTATGTATATATTACATAACTCGTTTTTAAAAAATATATATTAAATAGATTCAAGTTTTAGATTAATGAAAATATATGATTTAAATTGTGTTTAATATGACAAAACTATAATAGCTTTACAATGATTATATTTTTAATTTATATGTTCCATAGGCTGTCTTGAGTAAGCATTAAAATAGTTTCCCCAAGAGTAAAATAATGAAAATAGAATAGAACAGAACAGAATAGAATAGAATAGAAGAATGGAATTACCTTTATTAGTTCATATAGTAAAAACAATTTATAAAATACACACAGGGCATATAACATGACACGCATAGGGTTTTGATAAAAAATGATATATATAAAATAAAATAAAAACGACAGATGGCACACATAAATGATGTAAAACCTAAATTTATTTATGAATTAAACTTAAAAAGTTTAGACTTTGATCTATTAGATTTAATTTTATTATATTAAGTTAACATAACATAACATTTTACTTTCTGTTTAAGAACAAATTCTTTATTTAATTTGGGTAAAAGGCATTAGAGCCATTTAGTGCCATTTACCAGAAGATATGGTTGACTAACTAATATTTTAAGCAATATATTATCATTAAAATACTTGTCTATTGTACAGTATAGGCATTGTTTATCAAGAATGGCTTTTAGTAATTAAGGTCTTTTTCTGGGAAAGTTCTAATTTCATTTGGAAGCTTATTAAATATTTTTATTAAGGTGCCTTTTGCACTTTCATGTCGAGATTGCAAACAATAATATAAATGGATATGGGCAAAGCAGCAATCACATGCTGCAACATACTGAAACATTTTGTTCAGTACCATCTAGCATTATTTTCGATTAACTTCAAAAAAAAAAAAAAAATCAGATATTATTTATATTATATTTTGTTAAATTTATGCAATACATATACTTATATTCATTCCAAGAGAATAGTGGGATTGGTATAGATATTCATTTCTTTTACAGAACTAGTCTATCGATAAAATAATGGAACCTTCAAAGATTTAGAGCTTGTCCTAGCCTCAAACTGTCAACAGCAACTAATGGTAAATATCTTAGCTAAGTTTTGCATATGTCATACTTACTTGTCAAAATACCATTTTATTGGTTTTGTGAAAGATATATTTATTTTCTTTCTCTTTATGGGATTTTAAGTGCTTTTATTTATATAATTTAAAAGGTATGTACAGTATTTAAATGTTTATGTTTGTACAGTATTTAACTGTTTATTATATTTGTACAAGTTTTTAAAATCTGTCTCAGTAGGAAGGTAATTTTTGAGAAATATTTTTCCTCAGAATATATGGAAATAACATAGAATGGTACTTGCAGGTACGTTTTACAATAATAAATATTATGAGTAATTTTGAATCTGACGTGTTGATTTTAAGAAATTCAAAAAATAAAAAATGGGAATTCTGAACAGAGCTCAGAGCACTAAAAACGCCGTCTCGAGGAAAATTGTACATTTATTTGAATATAATTAAAATTAGGACTATTTAACATCATGAAATCATGTTTATTCCTTGTGTTTATGTAGATGTTTTCTATCACAGTCCTCAAATAAAGATTTATTTTCTAAAACAAATATCACAGCTTTTAAGATATATCGACCATAAGGGATCATTTCATATTTAATATGCTTCTTAACTCTTTTAAAAATTATGCTATATTCTATACAGGATTCCATATTTGAAAGATAGGCTATAAAAGCAGTTTCATAGTTACGTTTTATCATATTATTTTATGAGCATAACAATAACTTACCATATTATTCGTTAAATATTCTAAGTGATGTTTCCAGTCTAGTTTTGAATCTACTTTTATTTACAAAAACAAGGTATTGTTTACCGATTAGTAAACACTAGATCATTTAATTTATTAAAACGTTGAATTACTTGCGTTTTATCAGTGTTAAGGTTGAGATTAACTGGAGTAAAATATTTCTCTAGTATATCTGTGGCGTTAAAAATTTTCCACTTTCACGTCATCTGCTTAATTTATAATCAGAGAGATATCAACTGCATAATGAATTATATGTACTAATGGTACATCATTAATACATAAAACATAACAAAGGACTCAGTGTTGATCTTTGAGGAACACCTCTTTGAATGAATACTGGGTGGCATTTCATGATCCTATGTCAGTGTTTAACATTCGATTAATAATGGTTGTGATTTTTTTACATATTTCAATAACATCATGGGTATTACATCGTTATCTACAGAGTACGTATTTTTTAATATATTATCACTACATAGTTTTTATGAAACACCAAAACACCATATACTACACTCTGCAGAGTGCAGTATATGGTCTTTTGGTGTTTCGTGGAAAACTAAGTCAATGTTATCTTCGTATCAAAGGTTCCAACCCACTTCAAGACTTCAAATATATTGGTCGATAACTTTCAAATTTTGAACTGAAACGTCACATATATTGGTATTATGTACTGTTCCCTAAGCGAAAGAAGTTTCCCAGATGGAAAAAAAATTTAACAGAATAGTACCAATGTCTGGTTGTAATTCAAAATCAAAATTATCAACCAATTGTGATACCCTGTACATCACAGATCTATAATAAGATCATTTATAATGTAGAGACACGTGGGCTAAGAAGCAATAACAATTTTGCTTAGCTGCAGTTTCTGTGGAAAAGAACTGAGTAACAACCGGCGGTCGTAAATCAAAAATAAAACAGGTGATCGGAAAATAAAGATAGTTCCCACAGGGGCAAGCTAAAGCGGTCACATAGAGTAAGTTGGTGGTAAGACGCGAAATAATAAAGTAAAAGCTAAGTCATACAGGGCGTTTCAAAATTATGTATCCAAACTTTTACTCTTAGGTATAAATATATGGTCAATAATACATATTAAAGGAGTTACACCATTTCAAAGATGGAGGAAAAAAATTGTATGTGCTATAACTCAGAAACCATAACATATACGTTAACGTATGTTTGAAAAATCCTATTTGAAAGTAAAATTTTCAATAGAGCTAACAAATCAAAAACATTTATTAATACACCCAACCTAAGTACCATTTGCACCGCCCCTGACCACTTACTTGAAAAATAAGATCTAAACGAAAAGTAATATCAAAATTTTGATACAGTCGAAAACTTGAGGCTATTGTGATACACTTGAAAAAGGTAATAAATAAATTAGAGTAGGATGGTGAATAAAGTTTTTTCATAAAAAAAAATTGAGTGGAAGGTGACATTCCTTATAAAAAAAATATATATATTTTTCTGGTTAAAAGTTTCATTGTTGATTGATTATTTTAAACTTTTAAAATGTTTATACATGGTTGAATTCAGAAAACTTATAGCAGTTTAACATTATCTGTTAGAAAATACAATATATTGAGTGTGCCATCTGTTGGTTTCTTTTTAAAATTGCTATTACAACTACACCGTCGAATATTTTGAAATGATTGTTGCTTTATTCTAGAGAGTATACCTTCCAATTATTTATGGAAAACGATTTCAGTTAAATGGCTGCCAGGGCTGGCTTGGCAGTAGCCCATCCTCTTCACCCAATTTTACAGGATATTGGTGATTATTTGGGGTTCTATTTCACGAATAGTTTGATGGATGTTTTCCTGAAGTGCGTCAATTATTTGTGAATCGTTGGAGTAACAACGGTCCTTAACATTTCCCCATAAAAAATAATCCAACGGCGTCAAATCGCAGCTACGCTATGGCCAAGGAATGTCTCCAAAACGGCTGATAACACGGTTACCGAACTTAGTGCACAAAAGATCGATTGTTGCACAGATGGTGTCTAATCGCGGCCACAAAAAATCAGTTAGCATTTCTCTGTAGCACATTCTGTTTACCGTAACGTTGTTACTATCTTCATTTTGAAAGAAGTAGGGACCATGTCACCACTCCAAAACCCACAGCAAACAGTCACTCTTTCGGGATGCATTGGCATCTCTACGACTATGTGTGGGTTTTCGAATCCCAAATCCTACAATTCTGTTTATTGACATTACTCCAAGATGAAAATTAGTTTGGTCCAAAAAGATGATTTTGCGACCAAAATCCTGCAAAAATTGGGTGAAAAGGATGGGCTACTGCCAAACCAGCCGCGGCAGCCATTTAACTGAAATCGTTTTTCATAAATAATCGGAAGGTATACTCTCTAGAATAAAGCAACAATCATTTAAAAATATTCAACGGTGTAGTTGTAATTGTTGGCAAACCCATATATTTTATGTTACAAAACTAACATATTTTGAATAGAAGTACAGTCAATATTATTATTATATAAACATCGATAAGAAGTGTTTATGTTATCCTACTTCGCTTGAATGTGAGACTGCTGACAAGTTAAGTTCTTTGTACTAGGGATTTTAATAGATAGTTATACGTAGACATCTCGTCTGTAGAGATAGTGCCATTTAAAACTTATCAAATAATTATTAATAAACTATCAAAGACTCACATTTGTTTCATTTCACAGTCTAGTATTCTAATAGTAATACCAATTTCAAGAAGAAACCAATAGATGGTCCACACGTTATTGGCTGTTAAAGTTGAGGGGTTATTATATACATTTCATATTATGACACATGTTGTGGGGCTAATATGAGATACACATAAAAAATGCAAGTGATGGGATTATTGTCAGAGAGAGAGAGACAAAACACTTACGAATGATGTTTTTTCCCTATCTCTAATCAATGTTGTCTTCAAATTACCAGACCTTGTAAAATGCCGGGCGAATGAAAAAAAATATGTGTTTGAGATAGTTGTAGAAATATATAGATATATAATACCATTACCCATGTTCAGTATGGAACTAATATTTTACTTTTAGTTTTAATAGTTTCTTATTTGATTTAATATTTCATTTTAACACACCTCAACTAAAATTTAATATTTTTGTTAATTTACCCATTTGACTTCCCATAAAAAAATAGGCCAAACTATTCCTAATACTCTAAAAAAAAATTTCTGTTACATAAATTATTTATTAGTTGAAAATATTTTGTTTTACCCCTAAAGCAATCTATTTTCTTCTTGTGTTGAATTATGAATAAACTAAAATCACTGTAACTCAAAAACTATTTGCACATCAACCAAATTTTGCCCAGAAATTTATAAAGTATAACGGTATATCATAATAACCCCATTTCCTCAACATACCCATAGCAGGCTAAAACATCGCTGTATCACAAAAGCCCCTTGCTGTATCATTGTCCCATCATTGGGACTATTCTGAAACACTTTTTTAAATTTATTCGTCATTGTGTGTAATTTTTACCTTTCTTTCTTTATATATTCTTAAAGGCGAAGCTAAATATTACAGTTTTTTTTTAACCAAATAGGGCAAAAAAAATTAAAAAGTTATTGCAAAAGGATCAAGTTTTGTCTCATAATAGCCCCGGTTCACCCTATATATTATTTTGTGTTTTACCTCGCAAAGAAATCTATTTTCTTCTTGTGTTGAATTATGAATAATCTAAATGGTTTCTAAATTACAGCACAAAAAAATTTTCTTTCTTTCATCTTTCAAGTGGTATACTTTTTTTGTTTAAAAATAATAGTCACAATTTTTAATTGAAACTGTCTAAAACGTTAGGGTAAATAGGTTGCGGCTTGAATATCAACTTTTGGATTAAGGTAAGTTTGGTTAAATCATAATATTTTGATGTTCGGAATCCACAGTAGCTCTATGTCCCATTATATAAGGACTACCCTGTACATAATAAATGCAAATAAGTGTAGTCAGTAAAGGAATGCTCCTAATAGTGAAGCGGCACGTGTCTTAGAATGCGTAAAGCATCGACCGCCGGCTTGGGTAGTTCTTATGCGCCATTTTCTTTTTATTTTGTAAAAAAGAAACAAACGTTTTGGATAACCATCAGTGGAGGCAGTTGGCCATGGCGTTTAATTAGACTTGACTTTATTTTGATTCGACTTGCAAATAAAACACACGGTTTAGCAAAAATTTAACAAATTTTATTATTAGATTTAGTTTCTAACTCACAAAATGATCAAAAACTGATATCAGAATTCTAGTTTCTTAAATTAATTTTTAATTCATTAAAAGCATCAGGACTAAACCTAAAATATTTACAGGATTATTAATAGGGCAATTTAGGTTCTGACTTGACCAAATCAAAATGTAACAGGGCACGTGAAGTACAAAAAAAAGTTATAAAGAAACAATGATTGGCTGGTTAGATTTTCAAACATTTTTAGAAACACAAAAGCTCAAGCGTTTTAGTGACAATACAAATCAAACAAAATATACAGCACTGACCTTTATGCTGAGATGAATTCAAAGAAAGATCTGTCTGTCTAGACACAAATATTTTTCACTTTTTATACTTACTAGGAAAAAAAACTACTTCAGCACTCTTGATTATACTTTTTTATTCTAAAACAAAATGGGCTTTACAGTAAAAATAATGAATCTCTAAAGGTTCCCTAGGGACACTCCTATGGGGCTATAATCATACGTTTTCATCCCACCTGCGAGTTCAAAACAAGAACAAATGGTTTATTAACTATCAAGGCTTTGGAAAGAAGATGAGATTGATCTGGTGGCCCTTTTGAACCAACTTTTAATTGTCTCCAAACAATACCCCTATAGGACTACGCATATATACTTTCATCTCAAAAAAAAAAGTATTGTTTGAAAATAATACAGACTACAGCAGTAACATTTTGTTATTTCCTAGCAAAAGGCAGTGGATTTATGGGAATAATTATTTATACAATTACTGGTTTTATATATATATATATATATATATATATATATATATATATATATATATATATATATATATATATATATATATATATATATATATATATATATATATATATATATATATATATATATATATATATATATATATATATATATATTATTATTTTAATTTTTTTGTTATTAGATTGTCTATTTTAATGCAACTGAAATATTTTAACATGGTTTGTAAGCTCTTAAAGTTTTGTTTATGTTACAGAGATAATGTTGGAAATGTATAATATGATTTACTGTTTCCTATTTAAGCAAAACACCTACAGTAAATCATATGTTTTATACATAATTTATAATGTTAATTCTCTTTAATTGTACAAGTCAAAATAATTTCATAATACTACACAGAAAAATTGTAAATAAGGAGCCTTTAGAAAGGCACTGACAAAGAAAAGAAAATAGAAGATAGAACAAATAGCGGCATTAACAGTAATAAAAGAGAAAGAAAAAATCTGAGTTGACCTCCACAATGTTGCAATCATAAAATTCGTTAATATTATAAAACATATAATAACTTTTTTAAAGATATTAATGTGGTGGTCATGAAAAGAGAGCCAGAGGGAAAATATACAGTAAACTGCGATAAAAACACTAATTTCTCAATTAATATCAAAATTTATTTTTTCTACAAACATCATTAAAAACTAAATTTTTAACACGGCATACTTGAATTAGAAATGTAATATTATGTAAACTCGCGTTAAAAATGATCACATGATTTACTTTTAACACTAGTGCAAAAAGTAAAATGACAAGTCATTTGTCATAATGACATTTATATATTTATTAACAAAAAATTACAAGTTATTTAGAAATATTTATATTAATTGTACAATTGGAGCAATTAGTAATATTTATCCCTTGTGAGGAAGCTACTTCACAAGAAGAAATTGTTGAAGTTGAACTTGAAGCAGTGGAGGAAATACTATTAATATGCTCTATTTCTGAATTGTTAGAAGAAGGGCAATTATTTGGAAGAATGTGACAAGCAATCCTCTTTTTTGTTTTCTAACGAAACTTCCAAGTATCCTTCTGCAACACTCGAACTTTTCCATCCTCCATGTCTTTTTATTGTACATAAATTTGCACCAGAGTTTGCTAACAAGCTGGCGGATGTCCGACGGAAACAATGTCCGGTGTAAAGTTCACTATTTGGTAATTTCAAAAATCTTGCAGTATAAGTAGGCATCTTTCCAAAAATATTTATTCCAATAGGTTGAATCGTACATTTGTTACTAGTGTATTTAATAAAAAGACATTGATGGTTGACATGAGCTGGACGTAATGCTAAGTACTTATGATATAAGTCAATATAAGTCTGAGTAATAACAGTAAAGGTTCTTGAAACTCTAGTCTTGCTATCTGGAATGTTTACCACTAGTGTATTTCCTAAATCCTCAATACTGTTTAAACTCATTTGACAAAGTTCTTCACGGCGACACGCGCCTCGTATACCCATTACAGCAGCTACTTTAAACATCAAATACTTGTCATCTGGCGCCTCTGCAATAAACATCAACATTTTGGCATGTAAAAATTTTTGATTTTTTTTGGACGATATCCTTCTCCTTTGCGCTTCAAGAATGCGATGAGTTTATAAAACTTACTTATATCTTGATTGTTCTTGACATTTAACATAGTCTTTATCATTGAAAAATGTGCCTAAAGCGTCGAAGACTTCCAAATTTTAGAATTTTGCTCGAAATAGGCCAACATTACATTTTCACTATACTTGCCTGCAACATTGTTCCGATCGCACCATTCCACAAAGCGTTTGTACGCTAATTCATATTGTTGTTTGGATTTTGTGGGCAACAAATCTAAAGTTGCCCTTGTAGCTGCTTCTTCAATTTCTTGAGGAATCGATTCGCTTCCTTCTGGACTATAATTAATATTGGAACTCATCATATTGCAATAGTTTTTCACATTTGACAAGCATGTGTCAAACAACGGGCAAACTTGATTTATTTATTTCATAAATCCTACAAACTACTAGAATTATGAGGTAACCATTAAAAGGATTTGACATCTTTTTAAAGAAACTTTATTGTTCTTTTAATGGTGTTTGTAGAAAAAACATTGTATGATACACGTGTTAAAAATGATTTTATTTTGTTCGTGGAGTTGCTCCAACTCGCTTATGCTCGTTTCACAAACTTCTCCACTCACAAAATAAAAAGTCATTTTTAACACTTATATCATAAATAACTATTTTCGAAAACTGTCATTAAAAGTTGACTCTTACATGATATTTATTAAATGTCAAAACGACAGTTTTTTTGTCTACAGAATGTAAAAGTCTTTTACATCTAGGATGTAAAAGATTTTTACATCCATCTACAACAATCAATGAAATTATGGAATCAGTTTACCAGTTTATTTATTATTATCAACAAAAACATAAATTATAACAATCATTAATAATCAAATTAATTAACAATTAATTCAACAGTTAATCATTTCTTTCAGTGTTTAAATTTAAAGTCGTAAAATATGTGTAGCAAATTGTAGATGACATACATGTCAAATAAATTAATTGTAAATGTCAAAATTTTCTCTTCACATTTTTAGTAATTTTTGAACTGTGGGATACAATTTTCAAAAAAATGTTGTTTGATACTTGATCGCGAAATTCTTTTGCATTCTCAAATGATTTTTTTTGCTCGCCATCGCTCGCAAAAAAACTTTCATTCTCGACTGCAAAATGGCATTTCGCAATCTAGCATCAAAAATAACTATTATAGTGTTACTCTCATAATTAGAAAGTAAAAAACAAATCTGCAGACTTATACAAAGTATGTCAAAATAACTAAAAAAATATTCCGGATTGTTATTGTTATTAAAACCACATTTATATTCGGACAATCTTTTCCCAACATTTCTTCCTGTTTGTCCGATGTATACTTTAGGGCATGTACCACATGTAAGCTTGTTGTAGACTCCACTTTTTTTGTTATTTTTTAGTTTTATCTTTATTGTTTTTAATGAATTTTCCTAGCGTGTTTTTAGTTTTAAATGCTACTTTTATATTGTTTTTTCTTAAGTTCAACTGATGTTTTTTCTGTAGGCGAAACAATTATCATATGGTAATTAAATTGTGAAAATCAAACATAAGTTTATTTTGTGTTTATTTGTAAAATGGATTTTCACCAAGTAAAGGTCGAATCAATCAACTAGGATAAACTAAATAGCAAAAAAATAATAATCTAAAAAGTAAGTAAATACGACATCAAAAGTTAGTAGGGTTGTTTTAAGGCAAACAAAGTAAATCTTTCTTCAACTTCTGTCTCTCTTTTTTTTAACTGTAAGTGGTGATGAAGATTCAAACTGTTCTACGTTCCTCAAATCTTGTTCTAGAACATTTGATTCTGTATCAAATTCATCAGATATTAATGAAATTGATACTGATGTTGACGGAAGTGTTATCTGTTCTACATACTAAATTTTTCTTTCTATGTCCTTGTTCTTACAGTCTCGTGATCTTTCTTCTTTCATTACTAATTTTCGATCAATAGATCCAAAACGACCTCTCCTCCCATGCTATCTCTTCTGGTTTATTATGAATCATTAAGCATTACCTAGTAAAAATGACGGATAATTATATTGTTTTTAATTTTTACAGAATGTTTTAACCAAATTAGCTGCCCTGTTAAGCATAGAAGTAGTAAATAACAAAATCGTCATTTTAAGATGTTACTTTGTTTAAATAATTTGCTAAGCCATCAAATTCGAAATTAAAAAAAAAAAATGAATAATTAACATCGTCGTTTCCGACGACATTCAATAGGTATAGGTGCAAGTTCGGGAATCAAAATTAGTAGTGACTATTTCTACTTTCGCAGAGTGGTGACAGAAATTTACGTAGCTAAAAATAAATTTAATAAAAACATTTTTTACATGTACATTTTTTATAGACGTGTCCTTTAAGAGTAACATTATATTTTAATCTCTCGACTATTTTATTTGAGACACATTTTTGTATTTTATGTGTAAAGGAATTTAAGGATTAATTTTTGTGTTTTGTAAGTAAATAAATTACTCGTATAGCACTTGTAAACAATTGAAAAAAATGGATCCTAGTACTTTAAAAAAGTGCTCGTGGTCATGCTAAAGCCTCTATCACACGGACTCTAAATTGGTTAAAGGACAATAAAAGATTCTGAAGCAGATGCATTTCAGTTTATCTACAGAAAAGAAACTTTAACAGAAGTATTTCAAAAAATATAATGTCATTCAAAATCAAATCGAAGATTTGTTGATAGAAGGTGATGCAGGCTTGCACGACACAAAAAATCGAGACAAAATTGATAAAAAATATATCGATGCTCTATCTTTAATACAAGACAGAATTAATAAGGTTTCTCCACCTACATCGTCACAACAAAAATCGACAAATGTGCACCAAATGCACCAGCTGTAAAACTAATGGATTATATTAAAAAATTTGTCAAGATCAGAATCACGACCACAAAAGAGAACAGACAAAACTTGTTTACATTCATATTCCCATCAACAAAATTTACAAAAACAAAATATTTTTTGTACATATTGTAACATTGCAGGGCATAGAATTTATTCTTGTTATAAATTTAAAATTTAGCACATTCTGATAAAAGAAAATTTATTCACTTAAAAAATCTTTGCTTAAATTGCTTAGGAAATAAAGCACACAGTGCAGAGGTGCACCTCAAACCAAAGCTGCTTAGTTTGCAGTAAAAAAAGACCACACTATTCTCCATATTCAAAATAGAGCCTATAATGGCTCCCAAATTTCTCAAACATCTGAAAGATTTAATGTAACATCTCGAGTGGCTGATCAGAGCGATTTTCAAACACAAAACTTCCTGCAACCCGCAAACTCTGACAATTCGGTCTGTAATAAATTCTCAAGTGATGCTAGCCACAGCTCAAGTTACCATATTTTCTAAACAAGGCATGCCTATTCAAGCCCGAGTTCCTCTTGACAATGGAAGTCAAAATTCATTTGTCACCACAAACCTGACAAATAAACTCCAGTACAAGCCCATCGATAAAGTTTTACGCTCTGGAATATCTCAAAACACCACAATCTCTACAAAAATGACGTTTTGTGCGCTATTTTAAAAACATTACTGGTCAACACCCCCAAATTCGCATTCAAGTACCAAACTTGAATGTTCCCGGACACCTTTGGCTAGCCGACCCTAATTTCTCTACTCCCTGTGATATAGATATGTTACTTGCTGCTGACTGCTATTATGAGCTGTTGTCACAAGGAATAATTAAGCTCAGAAAAAATTTGCCTGTTCTGCAGAACACTAATTTGGGCTGGTTAGTGACTGGAAAATTTCCTGAGTACTGCACTTCAAAAACCCTAGTTCGTTTCTTACAAATTTAAGATTTATTTATTAATCAATAAAATGTTCAATACATTTTTAACAATAAATAGAAATGTTTACGTATAAATAGAATTTTATATATGCACCTAAGCCATAAAGACTTGTATGTGCAATCTTACATTCTAAACTAAAGATTAAAATTATCAACTAGGTAATGGTAAAAATAAAAAAAGGAAAAAACTAAATTTAAAAAGGAATCATCTTAAATATCTTAAACTTTATAATAATTTTATGAACATATCAAAATTATCAACTATAAATATTTTACATTTAATACAAAAATGTTTTGCATTTTTAATTAGTTTTATTTGCATAGGAAGCAAGTTGTAAAATAGGAGCGAGATAAGATATAAAAAGTTGATTTTAGTTATTATTGCTACTCGAAATTTAAATGTGTTTATTTGATCTACTTCTTGTGTCATAATTATGTGAAATGTAACTTCTCAAGTTGTCATTTTTGTGAAAGTATAAGCAAGTGGTAAGAATATACAGGGTGAGTCAGTTTTTTGTAGACAAACTTTAACAGGAGATAGAACACATGTTTTTAAAAAGAAAAGTTCCTATAAACATATGTCGTAGAACGCTTCGTTTCCGAGATACAGGGTGTTGAATATAATTTTATTTTCTCGAATTTTCATTATAACTTATAAACGAATGCTTAGATTTTTTCCATGTTTGGGGGATAATGCCTATTAATTAAGGGGCATAAAACAAGAGATAAGAATGTTCAAAAACTTGCACAGTGGCGGAGTGGAGGGACTGCTCAACCCCTTTCTTAAACAGAATTTCTACACCAATGACTATTTTTAAAAAGAACTGTTATTTTCATTATCTACATATAGTTTAACAAAAATAATGTCCCTTCTTCTGTTTCGAAATTCCTGTGCGTTTCCGAGTTATTTTGATTTTTAGTGTTTGATGTGGTACTAAATTAAGTAATTTATTTATTATCAATTATCGGCTAAATATTTAATTCTTTCAACGAAACCTACCTAAATATGGTTTGTTAAGGATTCTAAAAAGCCGAAATCTTTTATTCTTTATCTCTTTCCAATGTAGTCAAAATAAATATTTGTTATATCAAGCCATACTCAAATACAATACATACAAATACATACTCAAAAAAATTCGAGAAAAAAAAATTATATTCAACACCCTGTATCTCGGAAACGAAGCGTTCTACGACATATGTTTATAGGAACTTTTCTTTTTAAAAACATGTGTTCTATCTCCTGTTAAAGTTTGTCTACAAAAAAACTGACTCAGCCTGAATAAATTACTTAATTTAGTACCACATCAAACACTAAAAATCAAAATAACTCGGAAACGCACAGGAATTTCGAAACAGAAGAAGGGACATTATTTTTGTTAAACTGTATGTAGATAATGAAAATAACAGTTTTTTAAAAAAATAGTCTTTGGTGTAGAAGTTCTGTTTAAGAAAGGGGTTGAGCACCCCCTCCACTCCGCCACTGTGCAAGTTTTTGAATATTCTTATCGCTTGTTTTATACCCCTTAATTAATAGGCATTATCCCCCAAACATGGAAAAAATCTAAGCATTCGTTTATAAGTTATAATGAAAATTCGAGAAAAAAAAATTATATTCAACACCCTGTATCTCGGAAACGAAGCGTTCTACGACATATGTTTATAGGAGCTTTTCTTTTTAAAAACATGTGTTCTATCTCCTGTTAAAGTTTGTCTACAAAAAACTGACTCACCCTGTATAAGGTACGAACATTACAAATTTCAGCAGAATATACTATATCTCAATAGCGATTCTACCAAAGATTTATATACTGACAAAAGTAAATTTTTATTGAGAAATTCTCTCATAAGGTAAAATTTGTGTATTAATTTACTCACCTTGGTTGCCAAGTAAATTATATGTTTGTCCCATTTCAGATTTTCTTCTACCATTATTCCAAGATATTTAATAAATGAAGCTTCTCATATGTTTTCGTTTCTATTTTCAATTTTGATCAATTTGAATTTAAGATGACTTGCACTTGTTAGTGAAAAACAGAGGTATTCTGTTTTATTTGCATTTAGTGACAACTTATATGTATCCAACCAGTTTTTAACAGTTTTAACTCCATCAATTAAAAGAGTTTTTGTTTCATCCCATGTTGAGCCTTTAAATATTAGTACGGTGTCACCAGCATATCAAATAATTTTGCAGTTAATATTTTGATTTAGTAGACAATTTAGGTAGATAATAAATAAGATAGGTCCAATGACAGTGCCTTGTAGCACTCCTATTTTTTATAATTTTAGGGTCGCTTAGGCTGTTTCTGATTTTGATGTACTGGTTTCTCTCCGCCAGATAGTTTTTAAAAATATTCAACACAGTACCCCGCACTTCATAATGTCCCAAGACACTAAGCAGTTTTTCGTGGGGCACTGTGTCAAATGCTTTTGCTAGGTCGAAAAATACAGCTAATGATTTTTGATTAGTGTTAAGATTGTTGGTTACCTCCTTGGTAAGTTCTTACATTGCATCACATGTACTTAGGCCTTCCATAAAACCGAACTGATTTTTTAATAGAACGACATTGTAAAAATTTAATTAGATGTTCTTTAAGGCACTTTTCAAATATTTTACCAAAATTGTTTATTAAACTTATAGGTCTAAAATTACTTATTAATGTTTGACTTCCGTCTTTATGTATAGGTGTAACAATTGCGGTTTTAAATTGTGTGGGTACTACAACGGTTGAAAAAATAAGATTTATAATGTGTACCAACGAACTAAGTATATATGTCAGTTTTATAACATTCGTGGTTATCCCGTCCATGCCAGGAGAACTATTGTTCTTTAGAGAATCTATATTATTAATAATATCTTTTTCAGTTACTGGTTTAAGAAATATTGTAGAGTTATTGTTGGATATTTGAAAATTACTGTTATTTTGGGGCAATGAAATTTTTTTTAACATCAATTCCGATGCTAATAAAATAATTATTACAAAAAATTTGCCATCTGCTTATCATTATTAAACGGTTTTTCATCTAGAATTTGTAAATCAATTGTTTTTTTATTTGTTTTCATTAGTGGCTTCTGATATTATTTGAAATATTTTTTTTTAAATTGTGTTTATTGTTTAATATTTAATCTCTGTAATAACTATTTTTAGCATAATTGATGATACTCTGTAAAACGATTCCCTAAACGCTTTATATTCATTTACTAAGTTTATGTTGTAATTTCGTAATAGTTTCTTTTTCATTTTGTCCCTATTTTTTATTGATGTAATGATGCCATTTGTGATTCAAAGTTTTATTTTAAGATGTTCTTTTGTTTTTAGGATGCTTATCGTTTTTGACTATTGAAGTAAGCTTGTATAAATATCGGTGAATATATCAGTTGCTTCCTGTGGATTGTTGTTTGATGTCACAATTGACCAATCTTGTGACTGGATTAGATTTCTGAATTTGGTATAGTCAGTTTTAATGATTATGTGTTTTAATATTATTTTCAACATAGTTTTGGAAATTTATATTTAACATAACTGGATAATGATCTGTAATATCAGTATGACTACAAAAGACTTGTATAGTAGGTTGGCTTTTTTAGCTCCTTTCTTATAAAAATGTGGTCCAAACAAATTAATATAGGAATACGTGTTGGTACATTAATGCACGTATCAAAGCCATGGTGGGCTAAAATGGATAAATAACTATTTACATGGTTGTCATCTTTTTCTAATAAATTTAGGTTAATATCCCCAATGAAAATTTCTATTTGTTTATTTAATTTTTCAGCTAAATATAAGTTAACGCCTTCAATAAAATCTTGTTTTTCAGTAAAGGGAGATCTGTATAATGCTGTGATGCCTGAGAATATTTTGTTAATTTCAAAATTTATTTTACTGACTGTTACATGTGACTTGGTCTTATGATTTGAATGTCAGCGTTAACATGTGTTTTAATAAATATGAGCAACCCACCATTTTTATTATAGTTACCAAAATTGTAATGTCTTATAACCAGGTATGTTAAATTGATTCACTGAGTGAAGTTGATGTGTTTCATTAAGTATAATTATGTCACAAAAAGTAAGCTTGTACGATTGTATTATAAGTAATTCTTCAAAATTAGGCCTTGCATTTCTTATGTTTAAATGAACAATATTTAACATTTTATTATTAAACAATTTTACATTATAGAGTGGAATGAACAATAATAACGCTGAAAAAAAATATTTTCAGCGTTATTATTTTTCATTCCACTCTATATTTTAAACTTTTACCAAGAAGAGGATACCTAATTTGTTTCTGAAAAAAATTCTACATTAATATCATTAGGAATTATCATAGCACCATCATTTTCATTTCCTATAACTTCCAAATGGTCAAGAATTTCCATTTCACTTTCATCATCTATCTATAGATCTACAGGAGAACGTGTCTCTCTTTGCCCAAACCTCAGAATTGGACACAACGCTCACAAGATTCTGGAACATGGAGGAAATTCCACAACAAGTCACATTAGCTCCTGAAGAGGAACAGGCGGAAAATATGTTCACTACCACAACGAAGGTATTAAAAAATGGCACCTTTCAAGTGGACATGCCCCTAAGAACCCCCACTGAGCACCAAAAACTTGGCGATTCATTTTCTCCACTGCTAAGAAATGATTTTTTACTTTGGAAAATCGCTTCCAAAAGAACTCCAAGTTATTCTCTAAATATAAAAACTTCATCGATGAATATGTTGAACTTGGTCATGCCAAGTTTGTCCCGTTGATTTTGCAAAACTCTAAATCAGAAAATAAATATTTTATTCCTCATTTATGTGTAATTCGAGAGTCAAGCATAACTACCAAGCTGCGTGTAGTTTTCGACGCCTCGTGCAAAAGTTCATCTGGATACTCCCTTAATGATGTTACTCTCAAAGGTTTTCAAGTTTAACCTGATCTCTATGATATCCTTTGCAGATTCAGGCCTTATAAGTATGTTCTCACGTCTGACTTCGAGAAAATGTACAGACAGGTAAGAATTAACCCTAGCCAGACTTTCCTACAAAATATTCTCTGGCGTGAATCCCCACAACAGCCCTTAAAGTGCATTGAACTTTCAACTATCACTTATGGCACGAACTGTGCTCCCTACCTTGCAAGTCGTATTCTTAATAAAATAGCTCGCACAAATTCCGAATAGTTTCCTCTAGCCTCAGACACTCTCTTGAATCTATGCTATGTCGAAGACATTCTTTGTGTTTGTAATGATTACGAGACAATGAAAAGGCTCTACACTGAATTAAACACGCTTCTTAATAACTCAGGTTCTCACTTGCATAAATGATGCTGCAACTCAGAAGATTTCTCTAAAGAAATATCTGAAGAAGAACCTCTCGATGTCGATATGAATTTAGACAATTCCCCTAATAAAGTATTAGGGTTAAAATGGAATCCTCTTTCACATACGCTTTATATTTCCGTGCCCCTAATTTCATTTGATGCTCCTGTAACAAAACGAATAATTCTAAGCTCTTTATCGCAATGTTTTGCTTAGTACTTAGTAAACCCAGTCACAGTTCTCATGTAGAAACTCTGGCTTAAAAAAATTTTATTGGGACACAGAGATCATGGACAATGTTCTTCTCTAAGATTGGGAAAATTTCACCAAAAATATTTCCTGGCTGCACAGCTTAGAAATTCCTCGTCACATATTGACAAATAAACCTATTAGAAAAGTTGAAATCCATAGCTACGCAGATGCTAGCATGTCCGCATATGCAGCGTGCATATTTATATACGCTGTATATTTAGACAACCTGTATCATGCAATTTAATTACCTCTAAATCCCGAATAGCACCAGTAAAAACAATCTCGATCCCTCGACTAGAATTATGTCGATGCTGCTTTTAGCAAAATTGACGGAAAGTCATGTCTCTTATCAAAAATAAGTTAAACATAGTCTCGGTACATTTATGGCCTGACTTTCAAATATCTCTCTGCTGGTGCAAAAGTCATGCGAGTTGCTGGACAACTTTTATGTCTCAAAATCAGGAATTCATTTCCTCTTTTCAGTGGCGATCAGATCCACTGACAATCCTGCTGACATCCTGTCGTGTGGAATGACTTCATAAGATATTGTAAATACCACTCTGTGGTGGCATGGACCAGAATTTCTCCAAAACACAGATTTAAGTTAAGCCAGTTCTGTGAAAGTAACTGAACTTCCCGAGGAAAGAGAAATTTCTTTCAATCTTGTAGATATGTATAAAGAAGATACTTTCTGGTCTGGTATATTTTCGTGATTCTCGCAGTAATCTCGTCTACAACGTACAGTAACGTACTATCTACGGTTTGTAAACTCGTGCAGAAACAAATCTAATAAAGTTTATGGCCCGTTGAAGGTCACAGAACTCGATTCGTCTCAAAATTTAACTATCAGAATTCTACAACATAATTTTTCCAAGGAAATATCAGACTTGCACTCGAAAAAACCTCTTTCTAATAAAAATATCATGTCACTAAAGCCCTTCCTCGACAGTTCTGGAATTTTACGGGTAGGCGGAAGACTTGAAAATGCATTCCTTTTCATCACAAACACCCGATATTATTACCATAAAAAAAATAACATCGTTGTACTTTTGCTTGCTCATGAATACAGGTGTTTAGGTCATGCTGGTGCCCAAACTTCTTTCAAATATTCGACTCAATTTTTGGCCTTTAAATGGACTTCGTGAAATTAAAAAGATTATTACAAATTGCATGACATGCTTTCTTTTTCATGCTCAAACATCTCAGAACATCATGGCTAGCCTAATAAAAGACAGGGTGCAAATTTCCCGACCCTTTCAAAAAGTAGGTATTGACTTTGGCCGACCTTTCTTAATTAAATCTGCTAGGTTGCATAAATTGTCTCTCATTAAATGCTACATCGCAGTTTTGTGTGCATGGTCACTAAGACCGTTAACATCGAAGCTGTGTCAAGTTTATCGACTGAAGCATTCCTCATGACACTGAAAAGATTCATTTCACGTAGAGGTAATCCCTCCGTCATATACAGTGACAATGCTACCAATTTCTTAGGAGCAAGAAATCAACTTAAAGATCTCTACGACTTTTTTCAGAAGAAACAAAGTTCAGAATATAACACAGAGTTTTTGTCACACTGGAGAGGAATATGGGAATCAGCTATCAAAAGTGTTAAATACTACATGAACAGAATTATAGGAAATGCTCACCTCACCTTTGAGAAATTCAGCACCATTCTATCCCAAATAGAAGCCATACTAAATTCTAGGCCCCTTTGTGCTACTTCAAATAACCCTGCTGATTTACACTGCTTAACACCCGGACACTTTCTAATCGGGACTAACTTAACAGCCTATCCTGAAAAAGACTTAACAGATATTCCGGAAAACCGGCTTTTCTTTTGGCAAAGGTGTTCACAAATGTAAAATTTTTGAAAGCGCTGATCAGTCGAATACTTGAATCATCTTCAGAATCGACCAAAATGGTTTCACTCCTTGGAAAACCTAAAAGTTAACGACCTTGTACTAGCAGAAGTGATGCAGGGCCAGGATGGCAAAGTTAGTGTTGTAAAGCTCAAACAGAGAATGGAATCTTTATAAGACCAATAACAAAAATTTGTCCTTTACCTATTCAAAAGTATTGTTGATGCATTCCTTTTTTTTGTTGAAGTAAAAAACTTAAAGGCGCGGAGAATGTTGTAAAAACCAATAATAATTTCCAGAGTACCCCTACAAACACCCACTGTATTCCAGGAAGTTAAAAACAGCAAACGCAACAACTTTTGAGAAGTGCTTTGATTGGTTAACCGAAACGCATGATGTGCTCGCCTAATGGGCCGAAAAACTAAAAAGCCAGTTAAGTTGAAGTTAGAATTGCGGTTGAGAGCACCATATTTTGCTCTCTCGGGGTATATAAAAACCTCTTGATCACATTCTAATATTTCTAATCTATAACGTATGATTATAACTATGTACTGTTGTAGAATTATCTAAATAACGACAATCCAAATTTTTCAGTGATAACTGATAATATCACAAATAAAACATTGTATATTAAATAAGTTCTTATATGTATGAAAATAGTGAACCGCAATGCCATAAGAACAGTTTGTGTGCATTGTGTCAATAAAAAGTACTTTGGTAAAACTGCATTGTTAGTTATTGTTATTGCTAATCTTTGGTAATAACTGTACTGTGTTGAGTGTTGGAGTTGGAAAACAACAATAATTGCAAAAATAACGTGCTTAGATTCTATTACTATACATTTAACAACCCCAGTAAAGCTTAAAAAATAACCAATAAGTCTTATCAAAGGAAAGTGTTTGATAACAACGATCAGACCCCCCCCCAAGGGTTTGGCAAGAAAGGCAAGTAACTAATCCTTATTTAACCAATACCAAAGAATTATTTTGTCACACTTTGAGTTTTAACAAAAACTTGTAAAAATAATAATTACTAAGTTGAAGATGTAATAAGCTCAAAATATTTTAAAATATAGATACGACTTCTATGGTTAATAGGGCAGTAAGTAAACAAATTTAACAATAATTTATTTACCTGGCCAGTTTATTATGAGAACATCATTGGCTTTTCAGCACGGGTTAACAATGTCCCAAAAAATTGAAAAAATTTTTAGTTCAATTTTATCCATATTGAAAACTTTTTAGGCGGTGGGAGCAAAAAAATCTGAAGTCAATAAATAAGGGACATCCTAATAATAGACACCCATACTTTTTGTAAACTTCCCATAATTCGTCTTTATGTCGCACTTAATGATTACTAACAGAAGTCACTCGCTTGAGGATAGAATCCAATCTCAGTGTTATAGTTAGGAAAACTACTAGTAAGATTCTAGTGTCACTCTTTTGAGGATAGAATCTGACGAAATGATCCGTGACACTGTAGAATCCTTAACCCTTGCTAGATACCTTAACTGTACTTGATTTACCTGCTTGCATTATCATTATAAATTCCAATAATAGTAGTTTCCGTAACTTAGCTGTACTTGATTTACCTGCTTGCATCACCATTAAAAATTTTAGTAAGTGGCAGTTTCCATAACTCTTGCTTGGTTTATTGACTTGCTTTCTTGTAATCCGTATTACTAGGTACACTAACTAATATACATTTTTTTTTATTGTGAGAAGTCTTAAATAAAATAGTGTAACCAAAGTTCAAACTCTTGGTATGGTATAAGTAATGAATCCGGTTGTAAACTGAGAATCATTTTTGGCTGGTAAAGTTGTCCATTTCTACGAAACCGACAACCATAAAAATAGCCCCTAGGACATGCCATATTTCCACTGTAGTTATCCCGGCTTCTATCATACCGCTGATAGAATAAAGTGGTGTTCCCACACTTTAAAGCAGGAACTGGCGCTCGAGGCCGTACAATAATAAAAAGTTCAATGTACCGCCGTATTGTAGTGCAAAAGTATTACTTCCCTTCTGCTACAGGTAAACAGACAGGAAGAGACGAATAAGTCACAAGCTTATTAAATTTATTAATCAGTCCATAAGATGTTTCTCCGGTTTTTAATGCCTTTTGGACTACTACACGCAAATTGCAATCTGCGTTTTATTGTTTATAAATTTAAGAGAGGAACTTTCATGGTAGCTGTACTATTTAAATCCTTTTCCTGGACTCTTCGATTTATACATAAACCTATTTTAAATTTTAATTCTCTTTTAATTTCTCTTGATAACTTGAATGGATCCAACTTACAAACATGGGCCATTTGTCAATCAGTATTTCCATTGCAATTTTCCCTCTTCACGCAAAATTAAAAGGTTTGTCCTCTCAAGGACTGTACAATGAGGACCACATCCCATTTTCACTAAAAACTAATATTACTGTTATATACTTTTTGATTAATTTTAAAAACTCCATTGTTATCTGTCTATAATACCACAACAATATACAACGAACTTTGTTCACTACCACTTTTAATCACTTGGCTCTTTTAATATAGCCACACGCATCTAAATCAACATGTGATTATCCAACCAATCTCTCGCGATAGTTTCACTTTTTTCCCAACGGAATGCATTTTGTCGCTGGACAATAGGGTGTTTGACACTATGAAAAATAAATTATTAAATGTGAATACAATAATTTATCGAACAAGAAATTAGAAATTATCGGTTTGTATTCACAAAAACACGAGGTTGATTTATTATTTCAATTTTAAAATTGCAACTTTTTAGTCTGTGAATGACATGCCACAAAACACTATCCGCCATGATGGTTTTAACTGTGACGTCACACTTGTAGTAAGAAAAACATACGGTTATCTTATCGTGACTGCTTTGTCTAGTTGGACTGATTTCGTGTTGTTTTTTCAAGTTTATAATAATTAATCATGAAGTGTGGTTTTTAAAAGCGGACAGTACGAATTTGCAACGAATTGACACAATCATGGTGGCTAAATTCCTTGCGACTAATTCCTATTTTTGTTCTGCCGAATTTAGGAACATTAAAACATCTGCATAAGTATATAATATTTGTTTACTTCTAATTTTAAAGCTAACTAGGTACTTATGTTTATAAAAGTGTGTATAATGTAGATAATTAGAACATTATTTATTAGACAATCTTCAAGATAACCTCAAAATTACAAACATGACAGATATGTGAAACACTTCACTTGTTTACATTAGTTGTAAAGTTCAAAGCTACTGCAAGTATAAGACAAAATAGTACTTACATCACAGTGATCTTCACAAAAACACAGTATACTTTTACTCAATAATAATTTTGAGTGTCTCCTGGCAAGTTGTGACCAAGTCTTTCTCATTTTAATATCATCTGGCAGTTTTATAAACAACTTTTGTGGTGTATTTATGCTTGTACTCTTGCAGTTCGGCACCAAACACCACGTATAACGATGGAACCTCATTATTTACGCGATAAATAAAAAGAAACTATACCGCACTTGATTGTTTACTACAAGAATGACGTCACAGTAGAAAGTGACATGGCGGCTCGTGTTTTCGCGCCAATTTATATATTTGAAATTTTGAATGCTATTTTATCCTATAAATCGATTTCATATAAGCAAAATAAAAATTTCTGTGGACTAATACTATGCTATGAACATTTTAAGACAATTTAAAAATAAGAGTCAAATAGCCTATTAATGACGCTCTCGTGAAATAAAGATAAAAGGCGCTTTCCTTTTAAGAGAAATCTCAGATGATCTCATCTCACCTCAGATCCCCTCACAATTATGTGGCGTTCCTTTTGAAAAGAAGGAAGTGAGGAAAACTGATAATTTATCTCCCCACCTTTCCCCTGCTAAGTGTCCATTCGAGCATTCTCATGAAAACTGCTTTGACTCACTTGCAGTGCGGAGCTAATTTAACTGAATAGTGGACGCTTTAATTGACAGTTGTAGTTATGCTTACATACCGTTATACTCCTTTATGGGCCTTGACACTCAATGATAAATAATGATATGACAGCAACAATTTACAGTCTAACCACTAATTTAATTGATTTGTCGTTCCAGTACAACATTTAATTTTACGTGAGGTTCAGTGAGTGGCTTACCTCATCTCAATTTGATCCATACTTACTTCACATATAAGAGGAAAACACCTAAAATCTAAAAACTAGTGTTCGATGGATATGGTGTTGGTAGCTCTATTTTCATGACAACTACAGACCGACAAATTTGTGATTGTAAACATTTTTAATCAGTATTGTGATAAACTAGATTTAACGAAACAACGTTTAACTGTCATAAAAAGCAAATGATAATATGATAAATATTTATGGCTTTAACAAATTTAATTAACTGATTATTTTGGAAATTTCTACCGGTTTTAACTGGAAAACTGATAAATTTTAACCTTGGACGATCAGTTCTGTACAAAATATTCACTTACTTGTTCATACATCTGATAGACTCAACTATTAAAATTAACAGATGCAATCAAACTGCTGATTTTAAAAATTTGAATTCCTTAGCAAAACATGTCTTGGAATGCCATACCACATTGGGTAGAAGCACCCGTCACTGTCCTTCATACCACCGAGCCGACATCGTTAAATATTATATGCATAATAGTTAACAACAAATAACAGGATAACATGCAATAAAAAATAAAAAGGTGTTTTCAAGCAAAAAAAAAATGAACTAAAAAAGTTAATTTTTTAAAAATAAATATGCCACCCCACCAGTTTTATAAGTATGAGGAAATTTTAATTAATCTAGCCAACCAGAAAACAGCACCTTGCTTACTTGAAGCGCATGATACTTACAGACTGGTTATATCCTATTAATAAAAAACAAGAACTTACCGCATTTTGAGGGATATAACCCTGTCCTTGTGTCTGGGGCTGTTGCCCTCCAGATGATAACAATCCACTTAGTAATTTTTCAGCTGCTCCACTTTTAATAGCTCCAGCAAGTACTGATTGAGCTTGTTCGATGAAGTTTTCAAATCCAGATTCTGGCTGAGCCTGTAAGAATTGTCATTATTCAGATCACAATAACATATATATTAAATAGAAATTATAGGAAAATTGATAGCAGTGACGATTTAACCTTTTTTTAAGACCTAGGTTTGATTCCTATAATCAAACAGCATAGTAGCCACAAAAAATATTAATATATATCCAGATTCTAGGTAATAATGAAGGTAATTTATTGACAGTTAATATAAAGATATTCAAGAATACATTATTAAAACTACATATCTTTAATTTAGAATAACATAATGAATAAATGCACTTTAATTTGATATTATATTGTATTAAATGTTAAAAGAATTGAAAATTACGAAAAAAATCAAAATATTTTGTTAGGAGTAGTGTGTACCTCATTATCCTTTCTCAACATATATACCAAATATGCTTTAATGATTAATGTTTTTTTCTGGTATCATTACATAAAATGATAAGAGTTTGAAAGAGATATAAAAAAAGTATGCAATAGTAGAAGTGGGAAATGTTATTTTATCAAAATCTTTTGTGAACTATTTAAAATTATGAGGATAGTCCCACTTTGTGTGTAGGTTTTTTACTGGTTTTTACATACAATTTTGCTAAAATAGCATCTCATGTCCACTTATGGGGTTGCCAAGAGGAAAAACTTCATTATTATAGCGACGGGAGTATTCGAATGCATTCTTAAAAGTACTCAGTATACTCGAGAACTTAGAGTCAAGTACTTAGAAATACTAAAGTACTCGTATCGTATCAGCAGTTTCGGGTTTCAGTTTCGATATACTGGATTCGGATAGTTACCATTGGAAATTCGGATTCGTCATACGGCCGTGCCATTGCCGTTTCTACTTTACTTAGCAGGGAAGTTCGATGACGATTATCTTAATTCTTAAAACTTAAAACATCACAGACTGTGGTGTCTTATTCGCCGCGCTCACTGTCCAAGGCAAGATACCAAAATGGAAATATGCCCAGTCGGTAGGTGGTATAGACAGGCACACTCGATATTTTATATTATGATATTCACTCTGACTCGACATTCGATGCTATTAGATAGTGACATTTGTATTTGTATATTTTCTGTCTTGTACTCGGCATTCGAATACTAAGTATTCGAATCTCAAAAGTATTCGAATACCAAGTATTTGATTCTTGAAATTACTCGATTTTACCCATTGCTACTTTATTTAATGATTTACGAAAAAAAAGTCAATTATTCAGACTAGGTATATTTGCATTGTCAATGAATCAATCTATCATTGTATAAATGCAGAAGCAGTGATTACTATAAACTAATCGCTAAAGGATTGATCCCAGTAATTATTAAAGAGTTATTTAAGCAGGTCTCCTTTGCAGGCTGATACACTGTTGCCAGTTACTGACCGGTTTCGAGGTTATTACCTCTCGTCAATATGACATACGCACAGTGTTGCCAGGCCAATTTTATTTTCAGCAGTAGGTTGCCATTTAAAAATTCAGTAGATTTCAGTAGATTGCGAATGACGTATAATATCGAAACAAAATACAAAAGCATTCTTTACGTACAAAATAAATTTTTATTCAAACAAACATAACTTACATTCTTACATTACATAACGGAAAAGTAACAGTAAACCTCGCAGTAAGTATAATAGGCTAAAAATATGTATATTTTAAAAAAGAAACTGTTAATATCGTCATTGTTTTTTTTTTTGTGCTTTATTACTATTCAAATGAAAAATAATAATCGGTCATTCGATTATTGAAATATTCGGAACATTCCGATTCCTAATATTCGATCACCGCTCAAATCACGCACAAAAATAAAAATACTCCGAATGTGGGAGGTGCCAAGCCAACATTGCCAGCCAACAGTGCCAACTGTGAGTGAGTGAGTCAAGTGAGTATAAACTGTAAAGGTAAAATAAAAAGTAAATCTTCTGAATCTTAAAGAACCGAGATCCCCACCCCAGACATGAGCGGTTATCGATTGCGCATCATTCTCGGTTCTCGACTCTCATATCGCCATAGAATCATTTGAGCGATCTTCTGGATGATCATCTGATTATTGAAATATTCGAATATCGACTTTCCGATTATTGAAATTATCTGATTATGCTCATCACTAATATTATGCAGACGAAAAGTATCTTTTGGAAAATTAACTGTGTAACAATTATGCTTTCAACTCTTAAGAGAATTTTTGGTACGCAAATATCCAACAATGCTGCTTTCCATAAAGTAAACATCTAGGTTATGTGTACCAATCGGTATGTTAGGCGTGGAACAAGTTTATAAGGTTTTATTATAAATATTTCGTACACCAATAAATAAAAAAACTTATTATTATGCCTCAGTGTTGTGCAGTTCCATTTTGTTCGGAAACAAAAGGCGGACATATGCGTCCGAGAGACAAAACTCGCATTAAACAGTGGTTGGTAGCGATTCGCAGGGATGCCTTTACTCCTTCGAAACATTCGTAAGGACTTTAATTCTGACGATTATGCGTTACCAAAGGAGTCTACTACAGAAAATCGTAAGTAATAATCATGCACATTCGTTGTTTTCATCATGTACATGCTTGATATAACCTAACTTTAATGACATAAGACACCTCTGATAGGTACAATAATTTCCCTACTGAGCAAGTAAATTACTACTTCACCTTTCTGCCTCATTAACTAACGGTAGCATGCTATGGTATTTTGATATTTAGTACTTTTACAACCATTTAAAATCATGGAGAAAAATCGAGTTGAAAATCATGTTAATATAAACCAAAACCTATCTTATAAAATACTAAATTACCATTTTCCAAAGGAATCATTAAATAACAAAAGAAAATTATCTACTTCCACTGTTTTGCTAAGCTTTTGCGCAAAAAAATATTCGATGTAGTTATATTAAATTTTAGGAAATTGTATTCTGCGTCGAAATCTTGAAAACAAATGACACCTTGTGTACATCACTGAAAAGCGGATTTATAGCTTTATTTAAATTCGTAAGAAAATATATAGGGTGCCAAAATCGTAACCTAACCTCACTTCCGAAAAAACCAGAAGTGTTATCCAACTCTTCTTTAATGAAAAATATACACCTCTATCAACCACATCTTCAACCAAAATTTCAAATCGCTAGCTCAATAACAAAATGGCATCCTGTAAAACGATTTTGTTGTCACCCGGTATTTATTCATATATTGTAATCACTGCTTCAGCATTTGTACAATGATGAGATTCACTGACAATGCGAATAACATGCATAAAATTACTTAATAATAGGAAAATAATCAATTTTACATCGGGCAGGTGATGGACCGCATTATTGTGACTTATTAATATTATGTTTTTCATTAAATTTTGCAAAATAACTTCTAAACGGAGCAAAATATCGAACATCTTCAATTGACTAAAAATTTTTCGAATTAATTAGCCATTCCAAATGAATAATCAAAAATTATCAGTGGCGCAGTATAAAAGAGATTAAGCCGTTTAAATGGAAGATGGACTAAAAAACTAACAGACCCAGCATGTCTGATTTATTAAAATAGCTACTGATTATTGCTTATAAACTGTTCAATAAGTGTACTAGGTCTTATTTCACACACAATACGCACGCACGATTGCACCCGTACACACACTAACGCACACATGCTCACGTGCTCATGTTATCATGCGCGTGCGCACATGCACCCACACAGAGAATAGAATAATTAATAATTATATTAATGAAAAATCCCGAGACAGGTAAAATTGTTTTCCTCATGCGTATTCTTTTACACATATAACTTATTTATAGCACTATGCAAGTAGTAATAATTACCAAATGTTTATAAATTTTGTATATGCACTAGGTATAAATATTAATTTCAATCTTAGTTTCATAGAAAATTACATGTTTAGGACAGCGAATTCAAAACAACCAACTCTACGGGATATATCAACATTAGTACTCCAAAAAAATATATTTATATTGGAGCTGAGCCAACACCGATACTCAGTAACTGTTATCCGCCGATACTTTGAATATTCAGATACTGGCTAATACCTGAAGAATTTAGATACTTTCAGCTGAAAAGTATCTGAGTAATAATACGACGGCGCGAAGCAACAGGACGTCAAATATGGTACTGTGTTATAGACAGGGATCCCGAGATTTCCCGGAATGTCACCGTAATCAATCTGAAACATAACATAACACAACAAATGACAATACATAAATAATTTAGTAGATACTGTCTGGTCGGGGAAAGAATACCCGCGGAATGTATGTGATTTCTGCATTCCATTCACAATTAAGCGTAAATGAAATAAATTAATTCGTGCATGGAAAATTTTTTGTGATCGTTTGCATCCGCACCCACTCATAGGCAGAGATATTATATTCCTGGTATATGGTTTCACAGATAGTTGGCGACTTATCGGCAATACTCTCTCTTGCCCCGCGAGCCTTCTTTTGCCGGCTGAACAGTACTTTATGTTTACCACTCTCGTTAATATATAGTAAAGATGATCAAACACGTCAAAGAGGGTACTGGATATAGCTAATTAAGCTTGAGTCATCGTTATTAATTAAATTCGAATTTTCAGATACATGTGTCTGAATATCTGGTATATGAAAGCCAGTATCTAAGTATTGGTATCGGTATCCGAAATCGTGGTATCGGCCCAGCTCTAATTTATATAATAGAATAAAATAAAAGTTAATAGCACATGTAAAATGGTTTTTTACACTTTTCTCGTTAACAGATTATCCTAAGCAAAAAGAGAAGTAAAGCAGTGGTAGCTGGGGTGAAATTTAGGTTATATCATATCTTAGTATCGGAGCATGGAACCCAAACGATACTTTTATGGCATAACTTCCAAAATTAAATGAAGAAGTTTTGCAGAAAAAAAATTTCGATTGAAATTTGAGAAAAAAGTTACAAACATTGTGTACCAGGTTATTTTTTAGACATTTGTATTTAACAATTTTTTTTCAGAATCAGGTGGAAAATATATTGACATTTTCCATCTGATTCCAAAAAAAAAAAAATGTTTCGCAAATATTTTACAAATTGCTTAAAAAAATAACCTGGGTACACAGTTTTTTCAACTCTTTCGTCATTTAATCTTGGTAGTTATGCGTTAAAGTATCGCTTGGATCCTATACTGCTATACTAAGATATGACAACCTAAATTTCACCAGCTGCCACTGAACTAAAGGCAAAATAGTGTTTTCAAATAATTTTAACTGCTGTGTGTACATCTAGCATAAGATGTCCCTACACTAAACAAATTAATAAAATTCACAAATATGATATCAATTGACACGGCAAAAATACTACCAATTTATAACCCTAATTAAGAAAGGCAAAATTCAAGACTTACAGAAATTAAAGTACAACAGTGTAAATGAGAAACCAAACATCCATAATTTAAACAAAATCTATCATTTCACAAAAAAATCCAGTAAAAGAACATATAAAAAACAGAACTCACGCTAATAATTTGACTTCCTTTAAATGAAATCCTACTTACCCCTGGTGGTACTGGTGGTCCATAACCCATTACTGGAGCAGGTCCATATTGTTCCTGGGGTGTGTTGTATCCAGGAGGTCCAAATTGTTGGGGCGATGGCTGAGGTCCTCCTGCAAACACCTGGGAGGCTTGTGACGCAGCTGCACCAACTACCTCTGTTGCACTTTCCCAAGAAATTAATGTTATTGATACATCTCCATCGATAAGTAAATGAGATACATCAGCAAAAGGAATTCTATGGGCAAATTCACAAAAATGTTGTCCATTGATAGCTACCTGTAAACATTTATTTAGCTAATAGGCGACCGGACGGACCACTTTCTTTAAATTAAAAATATAAATCAGAACAAAATTATTAAAGCTCATTATTGGAGGGAACTTGGATGTCATGACGTA
Organism: Rhamnusium bicolor; assembly: GCA_029963845.1. Taxonomy (NCBI): domain Eukaryota; kingdom Metazoa; phylum Arthropoda; class Insecta; order Coleoptera; family Cerambycidae; genus Rhamnusium; species Rhamnusium bicolor. The sequence continues at coordinate 860,753 of JANEYF010000366.1, read as the reverse complement.
AATAACAGAAGCAGACGCAAAACAGGGGTAGACAGTACAGTAAACAGTATTTACCTTGTAAACTTATTTACATAACAGTTCCTCCCTGTTTCGTCGCCTTGGTTTGTCTTCGTCAATCAAAGTTTAGTGTTTTTTTCGACGACATATGTTTCGTCACAGTGGTTTTATGCGTATGGCCTATGAAAGCCTACCATCGCACACTTAACAACACATCAATGTTTATGAAGACGCGGACTGCCTCACCATTTTTTCGTCTACTAACGCACTACACTAAACAGAAAATATAGGATAAATATCTTTATACTCGCCGTATATACACCAGATCTCTAGCTTGAAAGTTCTCGAACTCAACAAAACTGCTAAATGATGTAAAGAAAATAACCTCCTACTAAATAAAAGGCCAATCGAGCAGGTAGTCGGCTAACAATGTGCTTTGTTTAGGGAATAAAATTCTCCGAGGTTGACCGCTCATCGATGCTGGTTTTACTTGCAAAAGATTAATTAACGTGCAAGTATGCTGTCAAAAAATACAATTTGATTTATTTGGTTTGGTAATTTATTACTATTATATCACGCGTTTTTCGGAATATAGTATTAGGTTTAAAAATCCATTGTTGGGATGACATCCAAACCCCTTAAGAATACTCATTATTAAAATCAAAAATAGTCAAATAGTATTTTACTGCTACGTTAACATCTGTATAGATTTCCTCCCATTTTTCTTTTCTTATTAATGCTGAGTTGTTCTTTGTTTAAAGAATATTGTTCATGCTTATTATTATAACTGTAACGGCCACCCTCTCGTCTTAAACGATGTTACATACACTGTCTTTTGCTTTTGATAACTGATTGGAACAATTCATAAGACTTCTGACTGAACAGGATAAGCCCTACCAGTTCAACCCTGACCAATATATATTTTCTATCTAAGAAATTATATTCAGAAACTGCTCAAATGATTTTCATTAATGAACAAAATTTTATGTTCTTACCTTATAGTGATTAGGATCTATCAAAAGAAGAATTTCAAATGCTTGGGCTATACCTATTGGAAGTGTTCCTTTTCCTTCTTCATCACCCCATGCACCATCCTTATAAGAATTTCTTGCAATATAACCTTGATTTAATCTAACTGATATATGCAAAGCAGTATCATCTCGGGGTTTCGGGCTAGGTCCGGTTTGTAAATTAATATTAAATCTAAAACAACAATTTTTATATAAAACAAAAAATACGATAAATTATAGGGTTGAGTGAAAAAATATATAGAGGCGCAAAGTATATGTTGAAATCCGTAGCCAACGTTGGATTCGACATCTAATGCGGTGCCACTCGCGTTTGGATATGAGATTTCTCAAGTCAGTTCGTCAGCTGAGAGTAGTCGTGTAGTTTGTTTTAAATCGTTTCCTTCAGTTAACTTTTAAGTGTCATTTTTGATAATGTGGTGTCGTGTGCAGTTTTATACATTTAAAATTTTAGTGACAAAAATGATTAGTTTATTTCAAAATTATTTGCAACATAAAAAACTTCGGCTTCTTTGACGGCATTAAAGGGATCAAAGAAGCCGACGTTTTTATGTTGCAAATAAGTTTAAAATAAATTGTACCGCAGCGAATCATATTTGTGTTTATAAACATCTGTTTTAAAAATAAAAGAATTTATAGACATCAATTTTTTAAATGCTCAGTGAAAAATTTTAATCGATGAGAGGAATGGAAAAACAATTTTGTGCATAATATGAAAAATGAAAATTTGGATGTGGGCAATGTAATAAAACACACCACATAACTTAGACAACCCCCAAACCAAAGCACGGACAGGGGTTACAGTTGAAAAAACGCGGAGACACACAACCAAACCCTTCGACTTGGTCTGAGTCGAAACCAGGATTTGAACCCGGGAGTCGATTGGCACTAAACCAGCAACGTATGTCACTTACAGCCCTGACCCTCTGCGCTACCGAGCTCGGAATGAATAAAGAAAATACATATATGCAATATAAAATACCGTGTTCTTGAAATAAAGCATAAACTTGATAAAATTGTTAAAAGAAATATTTCGAAAAAACGCTTCAAAATATCAAAATGATGTTTTTTAAATGTCACTTTTTGCAACGCGCGAGTGGCGCGTTAGCTACATGTCTTGATTTTGTAGAGCCATATTTGTCAAAGTTAGCACCTCACTGATATTTTTTTAAATGTCAACATCTCGGCAACCCCTTTTTTTAAATTGTGCCATTTGATACAGCATATTTTTTATGTACAGATTAAATGTGAAAAATTTTGATGGAATATTTTTAAAATCAAAAGTAACAGAACTTTAATTAGATTAAAAACTTACAGTATAATTAACTAAATTAAATGCTCGAAATGTGCCCGCTTGGCAGCGTCTAGGAGGAAAAATAAACTCTTCTTGAATGTTTGTAATGACGGAATAACACGTGTTACACGCATAATCAGTTTTTTAAGTCTGGTATATTGTTAGGCCTTAGACCTTACTTTTTAACTAATCCCACAAGAAATAATCGATCGAGGTTAGGTCTGGTGATTATGCAGGTCACTCTATAGGGTCTTCTTCTACCCACCCACTTATTTGGGAAAGTTTGTACAGTGACAATGTCAATATGCTTGAGGTTTACGACAATAAAGATTACTTATTTATTTATGAACAATATGGGAAATAAGTTTGCAACAACTGATTGAACACATCTGATTTTATAAGAACTTTGTAAGAGGCAAAAAAGTTTGTAAATACATTAGTCTCTCCAGTAAATTATAATAATAATAATACTTACTATTATTATTAATTTTGTTTTCTTTTAAAAGTTTGTAATCGTTAAAAAAGGTCTATTTAAAAAATCATAAGGTTGTTTATTTCACCCCCCTAAAAAGAAAACGAGGTGAATGAAAATACTTTCACAGAAAGATCTTCTATGAGTAGAAACTTCACCAAATTTAACTTTTCCCAGTTGAATCCTTCTCGAGAAAATAACTTAAAGAGAGATTTTGATGCACAACTTTAGGAGGGTATTACGCCACAGGGAGGCCTAATTTTAAAAAAGTTTATATGAGAAATCACGCTTAATTTTGTCAATGGATCTATCTACCTGCACTTATTTCCGAAAAATTGTATAATACTAAAATACAAGATATTATTTTCTATACTTAGCACAGATAAGTACAGAACACATTATTTTTAAACAACTATTTTCCCGACTACTTGTCACGATGAATAATGGATTAAAAAAAAGATAATCTGTACCCACATTATTTACAGCACAATGATGAAAAAACATGCCGCTTTTTTCATTTTGCGCCACAATATCTGAGAAAGTATAGTTCGAAAGGAGATTTCTTACTCCAAATTCATGTTCAGCAAGCAAAAATGTGTATGCTAAGAAAAAAACTAAAATGGGATGTTCTGTAATGTATAGGGTCATTCATTTATCAGGGGAAATGCGTTTTTCTCGTAAACGGCTAAAGAAATCTATATTGTGTAAAAAGTATTATATTCTTACTGACTGTCACTAAAAATTAGAAGAGAAATAAAAAATAAATATGCGCTAGGCGTCGTGGCGCTGCAAAATTTTGTTTTCAACAATATACCACTGTTATTGTTATAACAGTGATATATTGTTGCCATTGGAAAGGTATTTTAATTTTGATTTTTTTTATTCTATTTTTTTTTTCAATATTTATTCGTTAAACTGATATTATGTAATATTTCTGATTACTACTATACAATATGTACATACCTAATTTTTTGAATATTTTTAATAGCGGGACAAGCTTTTCCCGTTAATGGCTGCTAAAGTAAACCTTATTTTATAAAATAAAGCGGGCTTAGGAAAAAAAAACAGTTACTTGTCAAAAGGTCGCGTACGCGTGACGTCACAGTTCTCAGACTAAGAGAAAACATCCTAACCATATCTGTTCAGGTTTTATGGTGATTGATTTACATTTTTCCACAAAATCATTAAATTTGTTATTTTTCATAATATCTGTGTTTTGTGGACTTATATTAATACAAATACAAAATGGGGAACTCAAAATATTTACATCTTTGTGAGCATTATACAATTTAAAAATAGAAATATAGCCAATTTATTATATTTACAGTGTAACTGTAAGAAATCTCTCATACTGATACTGTTAAATAATTGACAATATGCTGTGACGTCAACGCACGCGCCTATAAGGTGGAAATGCTCTTGAAACCAAGAAAAATGCTCTGACTGATCGAAGATTATATGCGGAGAGATATCCTGACATTAACATAAAATATTTTCCAAATTGAAAAATATTCTTCTCAAAAATAACAAAAAGTAACGAACAATTTTTTATTAAAAAGGTGAAAAATAAAAAACCGTAACGATAGATGAAAATGTGGCTACTATTTTAAACTCCTTTCAAGCCCACCATGGAACATCACAGATTTAAATTTAAAATACAGTAAGATACAAAGAGTGTCGAAAGCTAATAAATTTCACGACCATAAAATTCATAATTTGCAAAAATTATCCCCTAGAGATTTTGAACGTCGAGCAAATTTTGTTTCTCAATTTTTAGTTGCTTTAAATGATCTTCCTAATTTCTATAACCATATTTTGTGGACAGATTAGAATCACTTCATTAGTCATGGCATATCAAATAAAAAAAATACTCACTATTGGTCAGATGAAAACCCACATAAAATACCTAAGATCAGTTCTGACAGGGCCATTTTGGTATAAATATATAGTATGGTACAGTAGGAAGCCATCTAATAGATTCTTATTTTTTGAAGGTACCTTAACAGAAGAAAGATACCTAGAATTTCTTGAAACCAGCTTCCTATTTTACTCGTAAACATGCCAATTCACAGAAGATATTCATGGCTTTAGCAAGGCGGAGCCCCTTGTCATAATGCTGTTATTGTTCAGAATTATTTAATTACAGAATAAAAAAACAAATAAATACGGTCCATTAAAATGTCCCCCTATGTCTCCAGACCTATCACCTCATGATTTTTTCCTGTGAGGAACCTTGAAAAATATTGTTTACAAAACAAAGTCTAATAATGTAGAACATATAAAATAAAAGATTGTCGATGCTTGTGCAGAACTAAGTGGTAATATTTTAAGAAAAGGAATAGGTATTTAATGAAATAAGGAAACATTATAATTTATGTTTAAAAAACAATGGTCCTTATATTGAGCAAATGTTGAAATAGTTAACTCTTTCAGTTATTTTTGTAGTGTTAAGTTTGTTTTACTACTATGGTCATAACTTGAAAAATTATATTATATACATATAGTCAATACACAAATAGAAAGACATTATTTGACATAAAAAAGTATTTATCACTTCCGGTTTCACCGGAAATGATAGCAACTTTCTATTTTTTATCATGACCGGCAATGTGATATATTTGAACATATTTGGCTTTTGATTATCGTTATTATTAGCGATATATTATTAAATGCAGAAAACGCAGCAAGCTTATGAAAATTCTAAATATACCTACCTACGATTCAAATGAAGTTCTATTGTTCTTTAACGACTATATTACTGCATTACTTACAAAGATATTAAGTACAGGGTTATTCATTATAAATTACCCACCCCTTATCATCGTTATTATTGCCTATAGAAAAAAAATTTTAAATAAAAGTTGTGTGGTTATGACTGAATTTTGTTAAAATTCTATCAAAAGTACAGTAGCGTGCATATTTCAGGGGATACAAGAATTAATATTTTTTAAATGGGACACCCTGCATATTATTAAATTTTTGGAATGATCCTTTGTTCCTGATTTCAAAAATATGTTACCCCTACCATATACCGTTTTTGAGTTATTAAACGTCGAATATCTTAGTTAAACTAGTTACTGTAAATATGGAAAAGTTAACATTATTAAAGTGAGCTATGAAAATGACAACTATTATGTAAGTGGCATTTCTTTAACGAAATAAACAAAATGGTTTACAGTGAGGAAGAAAAAGTCCAAATATTTACCTGTTATATACAAAGTAACAAAAATAAACGTGCAGCAAAAAGAGCTATAGGGTGTTGTATCCAAATCGTCCAACACCATCAGAAAATACGTTCAAAAATATTTACCGAAAGGTGAATAAAACCTCCAGTTTTAGTAGAAAAAAGCGTGTAGTTCAAGCAAATCAGGAGGAACAGCTGCATATACTGCATCATTTCCATATTTATTCGCGAATAGACTTTTTTTGAAACATTGTATTATTTTTTTAGAAAATTCTGAATGTAGTATAAATAATGCAATCGTTCAATTAGGTAAAAGTTATTCCAAAATCCAACGTACGTTAAAAAATAACAGCTACAGACCATATAAAATTTTACCCGTACAAGTTTTAACAGAGGCTCATAAAAGGAAAAGGCTGGACGTTTGCCGCCAGATGATTCAAAAGTTGGATGAAGATCCCGATTTTTTTTACTAAAATATTATGGACTGATGAATCATCCTTTTCTACGGCAGGAGTTTTTATTAAGAAAAATCGAAGGTCGTGGGAAAACAAGCACAACAGAAAAATATTGGTAAAATAAATAAAAAAATTAGGAAGAAAAACTGTTAGCATTTGGTGTGGAATTAACTGGAGTTACCTATCTGGAAATAATTATCCCAGAAGCAGAAAATATTCTTTTGCAGAATTTTCCTTGATGATATGATTTGGATGCAGGATGGGGCAACTCCGCATAGTGTCCTACCCGTTCGAGATCATTTGAATGATGTATTCCCAATATGGATAGGGAATATTTGAATGATGTATTCCCAATATGGATAGGGAATAATGGACCTATTAAATGGCCACCTAACAGTCCGGATTTGATCCCTGTGGATCATTTTTTTTGGGGATTTCTAAAAGACATTGTCAATAATAATAATAATAGTATTTAAATCATTAACGACAGGATTCCACTTGAAATAAACAATCTGAATGTAAATAATGAAGCCATTTCCGGTGCAATTATAAATATAAGAAGACGTTATCAATTATGCATTGACAATAATGGTGGACACATCGAACATCTTTTATGAATTATCATTTATTTATATGTAAATTTCCTAAATAAATCTTTGTCATCTATTTTGTATAAATAGTTGGATTTTTCTTCCTCACTGTAAACCATTTTGATTATTTCATTAAAGAAATGTCACTTATCAAACATAATAGTTGTCATTTTCATAGCTCACTTTAATAATGTTAACTTTTCCATATTTACAGTAACTAGTTTAACTAAGATATTCGACGTTTAATAACTCAAAAACGGTATATCGTAGGGGTAACATATGGTATATTTTTGAAATCAGGAACAAAGGATCATTCCAAAAATTTAATAATATACATCCCATTTAAAAAAAAATATTTTTTTTGTGTCCCCTGAAATCTGCACGCTACTTTTGATAGCATTTTAACAAAATTCAGTCATAACCATACAATTTTTATTTAAATTTTTTTTTCTATAGGCAAAAATAACGATGATAAGGGGTGGGTAATTCGTAATGATTAACCCTGTATAATGGCTTGAAATTAGTTATTTTTCTCTTTTTCTACGAAGTAACTATTTTTAAGGGTTCTGTAATTTAAAATTTCAAATAATTCTGATATTTCCCATATAAACCTAGGTTCGATTTTACGTATTACATTGAGTATTGAAGTCTTCATCTAATAACCTCAAAGATTTGAAACCTTTTAAATATTTCCCCACATTCTGATTTCTTTTTTAATTATTTCTTGAACAAATAAAATGACTGTTAATATTAGTCTAAAATCCGAATTAAAAACGACCTTCACCTATCCGTTTAATGGATGAAAAATATTTTATATTAATTTTAATATGTTATAAAATATATCGCGAGTGGGTTGGCTAAAAAATTCCTGGCAAGACTATGATTAATTAAAAATTCAAAAATAACTTTTTTTAAACATTGGAACAAGGAACAAATTTTATTCCAATCGAAACTATGAAGCCTATAGAATATGCAAACGTTAGGTTGTTTATTTTGTTCCTGGCGTAACTATTGGGTTGGCAGGTATAAACAGGTAATTCGATACTAATAATTTACATTCATATGTTTAATGAATAAATCTTATATCAAAATAAAGGTAATTAAATTGCGAACAGAATGATATAGGGTTGTCTGCGAAAAATCTGGTTTAAATTCCGGTTGGCAAGCTTTAAAAAGCGAAATATTGGTGAGAATGAAAATGTGCGACAAAGATGTCCGAGCAAACTATCCGGTGCGATAGAAGAGGGCGAAGCATTGCAGCTGCGCGCGGCTCGTCCATGGGATGAAAGAGAGTGCGCATACTATTTGTTCGTGCAATTGAGAAGGGTAGCGATAGACTAGTAAATACTCTGAGCATTATTTTGGAGCAACTGGCAGTAGACTTGAAATTATTAGAGTATATAAATGTTCTTCTAAATAAAAATATGATAGTGATATATACTTATTACTTATCTTGAAAATTTTATGTGTTTTATCAGACTAAATAAAAATAAATATAGTCAAAAAAATAAATAAAAATAATACTACAAAAATTTTATTATAATATAATATAAATACAAACATATTTTAATAAAGTCAAATGAAAATATTCTCATGAATGATGTTACAGGAAGTCGCAGAAATCAGATAATTTTTTGGTTTATTTGTTTAACAAAAATTCTTTAAAGAAATTATAAAAAGCTAAATTGAAAAAAAAACCATAGTAGTTTAGGTGCAAATATTAAAAAAAAAAAATTTTTAAATAATTTGTTTGGCCAAAACAAAATTAAAAATTTTTCAAATTCCACGGTCCTCAGTGTCATTATTTCATTATAAATAAAATATAGAAGATATATTTACTATTATATTATAATTTAGAAGATTCATTTACTATGTACTTACTGTATTCTCGGGGATGAGGTATGGACATCCGTTTAATTTCCGATATTCGATCAGTGAAGTTAAGCAGCACTGATCGAGTCCGGCAATTGGATGGATGAACGATAGCTCATCTAACAGTCGGTAGGCTGTCAACAGACAATCCCGGGAAGGCCGCTAGCCTGATGCAGGCGGAGAGGCAAGCCCGGGTGGAGGGTCGAAGAGACCTACCCAGAAGGTTTGCCACTCTGCTAGCGGTGCAGGCGGGCAGGCCCAGGCGGTGGGTTAGTTGACAGTCGAAGACCGTGGTTCGGAGTCCACGCTAAACTGTAGGTCCCTAGGTAAAAAGGACCCATTGTGGCCTACTTGCCTAGTAAAATAAGTAGCTACTACTACTACTACTACTGTATTCTCCATACAAAAGTTATTAAATTCTTCATTACATTTATTTCCTAAAGCAGTGATTTTTTTATAACACGAGGTATGAAAACTAACAAAATCGAGTAACGCGTTGGTTAGCTCAACTTCATTGTATTTAAAGTTTTTTTTTACGAAAAGCCAACTTTAATGAACAATTTTTAAAAAGTTTCATCATTAAAATCAATTACAGAATCGTCCGAGTCACACAAAAAACACTTTTTTAGCCATTTTTTGTCATAATATATTGTCAATTAATAACAACGATGCGTAGTAGCACGTTCTCTTGATTCGAGTATTGAGGTTAACTGCTCCAAAATAATGCTCAGAGTATTTACTAGTCTATCGCTACCCTTCTCAATTATTGCACGAACAAATAGTATGCGCACTCTCTTTCATCCGATGGACGAGCCGCGCGCAGCTGCAATGCTACGTCCTCTTCTATCGCACCGGATAGTTTTCTCGGACATCTTTGTCGCACATTTTCATTCTCACCAATATTTCGCTTTTTAAAGCTCGCCAACCGGAATTTAAACCAGATTTTTTTGCAGATAACCCTATATCATTCTGTTTACAATTTAATTACCTTTATTTTGATATAAGATTTATTCATTAAACAGATGAATGTAAATTACTAGTATCGAATTATCTGCTTATACCTGCCAACACAATAGTTGCGCCAGGGAAAAAAATAGACAACCTAACGTTTGCATATTCTATAGGCTTCATAGTTTCGATTGGAATAAAATTTGTTCCTTGTTCCAATGTTTAAAAAAAGTTATTTTTGAATTTTTAATTAATCATAGTCTTGCCAGGAATTTTTTAGCCAACCCACTCGCGATATATTTTAAAACATATTAAAATTAATATAAAATATTTTTCATCCATTAAACGGATGGGTGAAGGTCGTCTTTAATTCGGATCCTCTACTATATGAGGATTATCAAATTCGCTTAAAATTTATAATAATAGTAAAAACAAGTAGCGAAAACAAAATGGTACAATTTATTAGAAATCACAGTAATTATTATTCATTAACACACAAACGCGTTCTTGTAACAAGTTCATCACATTGTTTCATTGCATCAGAGTAAAAACATCTCTTACTCTACAAATCGGAACCTTGCGTAAACAGCGCTAGTTGTGCAAGCCCAAATAAATAATAGACTTTTGCTGTTTTCTGGTGTTTCTGTTACGATGGTAAGACCCGTTTTTTCAATGCTCAGTTAGTCTTTAAATTCTCTAGAATTGTTAAGAACTCTTGATTTTTTAACAAAGCTGCAAATATTGGGCACGTTTGGCGAATGCAACTGCTGAGAATCAGAGCTCAACCTTATTAGTTATTAATGTTATTACTAGTGTTAACAGGCGTAATTTCTTTGAACGATCTGGAAGGAAGCGGAAAATAATTGTTTTTTTTTGGGATATGGCACTAAACCTTCTTTGTTGGAAAATATTACATTTGCTGATTAGAAACAGCGTAAAATTTGTCGATGTCTACGATCTGCAGCAGTTTCCAGTTAGCGCATACTCAACCGTCTCGTTCAGCTATCTGCTGCTAGTCAACCTCTCAACATTCGACCATTTATGACTGACTGGTGGAAGCTCCCAATCTTCGATCATAAAATGATCGAAGCTCCCAATTACGTTGTACTTTACAAGAAATGAATACACAACGTCCCTATATTGTAGGTGAAAAGGTATTCATCTGAAGTTTAATGGTTGTGTATAGATTTTCCAAGTTATTTTCCTTTTTGATAATTTTTGCTTGTGTATTATATACAATTGATACTCGTGGTCAAGATCTGCATTTTTATTGTAGTGGCGTTTTATTATACAATACATACACAGGGTGACTGGTAAGTCGGCTTATTCCTTTGAGGGTGGGTTAGTAGAACTCATTTGCAATTGATTTAGAAATTTAGTTTTTGAGATATTTTATTTTTAAAATAAAAAAATAATAAAACTTTCTTTAATATTTCAGTTTCCTGCGTTAGTTTACATAGTTATATAACAAAAATTAGGTTAAATCCTTTTTATAAGATAAAAAAGACGAGCTAAAAAACTACATATGTGAAAAAAATTTCAACCCAATCGTACATTCATAAGAATTTATTTTTAAAACTTGATAATGCATTAAACGTGCAAATTATTTAAAAACTTCTCTACTTTATGTATTACTTTTCGAATGAGGTTTATATGAAGTTTTAAAAACTATATTTTACTTCCACAAATAATACAAAAATACTAGGTACAGGTAAAGCGTCCATTGTTTTCAAATTAAAGAGGTACAGGGTGTTTCAAAAAACATGTACCATTGCTTAAACGGAGATTCTACACTCAAAATTTTTGCTTCGTTTCTGAGATATTGAAGTTTTATTTTTCTTTGCGTTAACTGTAAAAATATATACGCCACTGATTATTTAGTTTTTGATGGCCCAATTATGTAGAAAGTTAATTGCCGGCAATTTTTAGTCTTTTTAAGTATATTAAAAAATAATAATAAAATAATGCTATTAAGTACCCTACATAAAAAAATTGTATTTATCTCCTACACGAAACCTAAATCTAACAAAAATCAAGAGGTGACTTCTTTTCAGCAATTATTTGTCTACATAACTGTGCCATCTAAAACAAAAAAGTCACTGGTGTATATATTTTCTTTAACCGAAATAATAAAACTTCAAGATTCTGCATTTCAAGTACGAAACAGCAATGGACCCATGTTGATAGTAACTATTTGTATTATTTTTGAGTGAGAAATCTCCGCTTAAGAGATGACACATGTTTTTTGAAACACATAAGGGCAAGGGAAATTTCTAAAAATAATAATAATAATAAAATATCTCAAAAACTGTTAAGTTTTGCATTATGCATATTACAGTTAAATCAGTTGCAAATGAGCTCTACTATCCCTTGAAAGGAATACAGCGACTTACCAGTCATGCACCCTGATGTGTACCTATATATAACATTATAAATCAATGACTTTCTGAAGTCATTGATATTATCCAATTTATTATCAGTGTAGGATTAAAGTTCTTTGTTCTTGCCAAAAACGCTAAGTTAACATATTAATTATTATGTACATATTTTAGCTGCCTATTTACAGTTTGTATATATGCATGGAAATTTTGTGAATATTCAAATGGGCTTAAAAATTTGTGTTTCATAATATGTACAAAACTTGTTATGCCATCCCTGTTTGAAAGTTCGAGCATACTTTTCTATTATATAGTTAGCTACAATACTTTACTTAAATTATTGTTACGCCACTGGACTGTGCAGACTGGTTAGATTAGGCTGGAATTGTACACGAACGGCCGGGAATATTCTGGAGTGCTCTAGACCGGGAGAATGGATGTATAAATAAGACGCACGGTGGGCCGAGATTTAATCTTAAGTTGAACGTGAACGAGTAAAGAAGCAATAAGAAAGAGACTTATAAGTGTTCTAGTGTGATTATAGTTAAGACAGTAATTAATCTATTGTTATTAATTGTTAATTAGTAAATAAAGTAGTGAATAAGTGTTACCTGGACTTTCAATCAACGAATCTACGGGAAGAGGTGTTTGTGTGGATAGCAAACACGTAACAATTTGGTGTCGGAAGTGGATTGGAAGAGAAATTTCTAGAATATTCGAAAAGGTTCTACAGTGTTCTTCTCAGAAATTAGTGGTAACACGAAGAATTGAACTACTGGACAGTGTTTGAGGACTATTTCTGGACTGAATAGTGACTTTAAAGTGGATTTTCGAGAAGTTCTAGAACATTCGATTTAGAAATAGCTGCAAATACGCGAGTGCCGCTAGTTATAACGTGTCGTGGACTGAGAAAAAGGACTATTAGTGCAATTTCGGGAAAATTCTAGAACATTCTATTTGAAAACAACAGGAGATACGTGAATTGTGGCGACGGGAACGTGTTGTAGACTTGAAAACAAGACTGTAAGTGATTTTTAGTGACAATTCTAGAACATTCGATTTGGAAACCACAGAAGATACGTAAACTGTGTTAACGGGAACGTGTTATAGACTCAAAACAAGACTTATTAGTGATATTTCGTGAAAATTCTCGAACATTCCGTTGCACAATTAGTGGAGAGAAGTGAATTTTATCAACACAAAAGAAGTATAGACTCTAAATAACACTTTCTAGTACTGTTTCGAGATTTTTCTGGAACATTCCATTATTAAAACAAACGTGATAGCAACGTTTTACGGACTTTATAGTGTAATAAACTTTATTCTGAAGTTGATTTACGTGTCGTGAGTTAATGCCAATAACAAGAAGTATGGCAGAGAAACAAACACAGGACTTGTTAGCAGCGTTGTTGGAACGAATGAACGAACAAGAGAGAAGACGACAGGAAGAAAAAGACGAACAAAGGAAGATTATGGAAGATCAAGAAAGAAGACGGCAGGAAGAAAAAGAAGAACAAGAAAGAAAGCGACAGGAAGAAAAAGAAGATCAAGAGAGAAAACGTCAGGAAGAAAAAGAAGTCTTGACAAAAATGATCGAAGGCCTGGAAATAAGACGACAAGAAGAAAAAGAAGAACAAGAGAGAAGACGACAAGAAGAAAAAGAAGAACAAGAGAGAAGACGACAAGAAGAAAAAGAAGAACAAGAGAGAAGACGACAAGAAGAAAAAGAAGAACAAGAGAGAAGACGACAGGAAGAAAAGGAACAGCAAAGAAAGGAACGTCAGGAAGAATTAAGACAAATTATGGAGGGACAGCATCAAGTCATGCTCTCGGTCACTGAACAATTGAAGGAAGATGTACAGGCTGAAGTCATGGAAGTTAAAGAAGAAGTTAGTGAAGTTAGAGGAGAAATAACTGAAGTTAAGGAAGAAGTAGCCCGACTCAAACAACAATTAAGAGAGAAGGGTGGCCAGTTAGTACTGTCGTCTGGTACTAGGTTACAACCACCTTCCTTCGACGGTCAAAGTTCATGGTCAACTTATAAAAGACAATTTGAGGCAGCTGCACGTTCAAACAACTGGAACGATGAGGAAAAAGCAACAGCATTGGTATTAGCACTAAGGGGCCAAGCATTAGACCTGCTCCAAACAATTCCTGCCGCACAACAACAAAAACTTTAGCATTTTGGAGACAGCGTTAGAATTAAGATATGGCGACCAACATCTCGCCCAAGTATATCAGGCTCAGCTCAAATCACGCAGACAACGAGGTGGAGAAAGCCTCCAGGAGTTCGAAGCTGGTGTAGAAAGATTAGCCCATCTAGCCTATCCTGATGCACCAATGGAATTTCAACAACAGTTAACAGTTGGTACATTTATTGATGAAGTAAAGGACCAGGAAGTTAGGCGAATTCTTAAGTTAGCCAGGCATAAGCTTAGTAGTGAGGCTTTAGTACATGCACTGGAGATTGAGGCTGCCTATAAGGATACCACCCAATCAAATCAGAGAGTACGAGCTGTGAGTGTGGAGGAAGACAAGCCAGACAACACAACACAAAATCTGATATCTGATATACACAAGATGATCACCCAACTACTCACAAAATCGAACTCCCAGCAAAGACAAGACCAACAACAAAATAGTGGGAGGTCGAATGGAAGCATCCGTTGTTATAGGTGTGGCAAAGTGGGCCATATCAAGAGGAACTGTCGTCAGCGCAGCCCAGAAAGGGTAAATGCTGCTGTAGTTGAGGAGCTACAGGAAAACTAAAGAGGGCTGGCAATTTGGGGGCTACGCTGGCCAAGAAATGTTGTGACCCCCGAGAAATAAAAGTTTCCCAACTTCGGAGAGTTCAAAGTAGTCTGTTGTTGGAGGGTTATGTAAATAAGAAGAAATGTGTGTTCACAATCGACACAGGAGCTACGTCATCAATAGTACGAGCAGGATTCATAGCGGGTTTCAAAGTAAATAAAGGACAGAATGGATTAGTCATCCGGACAGCTACGGGAGATAGGGCGGCGGTTCATGGGGAAGTCGACATGGAGCTGCAGATTGGCCGCTTATGTTTTAAACACCAAGTTATCGTAGCTGACATTACAGATGACTTCATTTTAGGATTAGACGTTATGGAAAAATATGGATTTGTACTTGACGTTGGAGAACGAGTTCTCGGGATTGGAAATGAAGAAATTATTTTGTCAACGGCAGATGAAAAATTCCATAATATTAGGCTACTAACTTCGAGGACAGTAAAAATTCCTGCACGAACAGAGAAGGTAATTGAGGCAGTCCTGGAGGAAAATTCTGTGGGATACCGCTTTGGCCTCGTTGAGAAGGATGACTCAATTAAAATGACAGACAATGTAATTCTGGCAAGGACGTTAACACAGACTACAGACAAGATACCGATTAGAATGGTTAACCTAAATTCACACTCAGTGACGTTCAAGGAAGGCGAAGCAATTGGCACCTACGAACCAGTCACATGGATTGCGAGATGTGAAGAACAAGTCATTGGAGCTTCGTCTACAGATATGGACCAAGAAATTGTAAAGATGTTAAATGCCCAGTTAGACCATTTAACTCCTGATGAACATAGAGAAGCTTTAAAATTTCTGAAGAAAGAAAGTACGGTATTTGCAAAGGACACAGAAGCTCTTACAAAGACCAACATAGTGCAACATCGGATAAATACTGGTGAATCAGCTCCTATTCGTCAACCACCTAGGAGGCTCCCATTAGCAAAACAAGAAGAGGCTTCTGCAATGGTACAGAAGATGCTTAAAGACGGAGTTATTGAGGAATCAACCAGTCCTTGGTCGTCTCCAGTAGTTTTGGTTGCTAAGAAAGATGGAACTTTAAGATTCTGTGTCGACTACAGGAAGCTGAATGACGTCACTAGAAAAGACAGCTATCCATTACCCCGAATTGATGACACACTAAGTACGCTGGCAGGTTCACAGTGGTTTTCCACTCTAGATCTTCGAAGTGGATATTGGCAAGTGGGACTTCATCCAGATGACAAAGACAAGACAGCTTTTTCGACAGGAAGTGGCCTTTATCAATTCACTGTGATGCCTTTCGGCCTGTGCAATGCACCAGCAACTTTTGAAAGACTGATGGAGCTGGTACTACGAGGACTAACTTGGAAGACATGTCTAGTTTATCTTGATGATGTGATGGTTATGGGACGGGATTTTAAGGAGCATTTGAAGAACCTTCAAGAAGTGTTTGGAAGAATTAAAAATGCACACCTGAAATTGAATCCCAAAAAGTGCCTAATGTTCCAGAAAGAGGTAAAATTCCTAGGACATGTCGTGTCTTCGGAGGGGATAAGAACAGACCCAGACAAGATATCCTCAGTACGAGATTGGCCGAGGCCTTCAAATGTTCACGAAGTACGAAGCTTCCTTGGCCTATGCACTTACTACAGACGATTTGTGGAACGATTTGCCGATATTGCGAAGCCACTACACCGGCTTACAGAAGAGAAGGTTCAGTACCAATGGACACAAGAGTGTGAAACATCGTTCAGAACACTAAAATCAGCACTGTGTTCGAGTTCGGTTCTATCATACCCAGAACGGAAAGGTCTGTACGTATTAGACACGGATGCCAGTAATTCTGGACTTGGATGTGTTCTTTCCCAAATTCAAAATGGACAGGAAAAAGTAATTGAGTACTTCAGCAAGACGTTGTCGAAGCCAGAACGTAACTATTGTGTGACACGGAAGGAACTATTGGCCATTGTCAAGTCCATAGACCATTTTCACAAGTACCTATATGGACAACACTTTAAGGTTCGGACCGACCATGCTGCATTAAAGTGGTTATTGCAATTGAAGACTTCGGAAGGCCAACTAGCTCGCTGGATAGAAAAACTGCAGCAGTACGATTTTAAAATCGAACATCGTCCTGGAAAATCCCATAAAAATGCAGACGCTCTCTCCAGAAGACGCTGTCGGGAAGACTGCAAGCACTGCCACCGGGTAGAAAAACAAGGGATAATAATTGTGAACACCGTTAAAATTGATGTTCCTGACGACTGGACAAGTGAGACATTAAGAGATGAGCAGTTAAAAGATCAAGAAACTGGTCCTATTCTGGAATGGAAAGAAAGAGGAGCCCGACCAGGCTGGAAGGACATTTCAGACAAGGCAGTGGGACTGAAGGCTTTGTGGGCACAATGGGATTCCCTTAGAGTAGAGGATGGACTGTTGAAAAGAGCTTGGGAAAGTCCAGACGGGAAGGAAATTACTTTGAGATTGGTAATTCCCAGGTGTCGCATACCAAAAGTACTCCAGGAAGTGCATAATGGAACATCTGGCGGACATTTTGGCATCAACAAAACTCTGACTAAAGTACGCGAACGATTCTACTGGGTGAACAGCCGCCAAGATGTGGAAGCTTGGTGCCGCAAATGTGAAGTTTGTGCGGCAAGTAAGGGGCCACGGACAAGAAGTAAGGGCCAAATGAAACAATATAACGTAGGGGCTCCTTTTGAGCGAATTGCGATCGACGTAGCTGGTCCATTCCCCGTGACAGATGATGGGAACAAATACATCTTAGTTGTCATGGATTATTTCAGTAAGTGGCCTGAAGCTTATGCCATACCCAACCAAGAAGCAGCCACTGTCGCTCAAGCTCTGGTAGATAATCTAGTATGTCGATTTGGCGTGCCCCTAGAATTGCATTCGGATCAAGGAAGAAACTTTGAATCAGGGGTGTTTCAGAAGATGTGTCGCCTACTGGGAATTCATAAGACAAGAACAACAGCCCTACATCCACAATCAGACGGAATGGTGGAGAGATATAATAAAACCATGAGGAGCACCTATCCAAAGTGGTTGAGAAACATCAGAGAGATTGGGACCGTCACTTACCTCTTTTCCTAATGGCATACAGGGCCTCCATTCATGAAACAACAAAACAGACACCGCCTCGCGTGATGTTTGGACGTGAGATTAGACTGCCATGTGACTTGGTGTTTGGCACACCGGATGAGGAGCGACTTTCCGTAAATGACTACGCCGATGAAGTTGGTGAACGGCTAAGGAACATTCATGAGCTGGTACGAGACCGAATTGCTATAGCAAGTGATCGCATGAAGGCTCGTTATGATCTTAAGGCGAATTCAGGAGGGTTCCAGGCTGGAGATTTGGTTTGGCTATATAACCCACAACGAAAGAAAGGCAGGTCCCCGAAGCTTCACCCGCCCTGGGAAGGTCCTTACACTGTGGTCACCAGACTAAACGACGTTGTATATAGAATTCAGCAAAGTTCAAAATCCAAGATGAAGGTGGTGCACATAGAGAGACTAGCCAAGTATGCAGGGAATAATGAATTGCCTGATCGGGACGTTCAGGCTTAAGGAGGGGGCAGTGTTACGCCACTGGACTGTGCAGACTGGTTAGATTAGGCTGGAATTGTACACGAACGGCCGGGAATATTCTGGAGTGCTCTAGACCGGGAGAATGGATGTATAAATAAGACGCACGGTGGGCCGAGATTTAATCTTAAGTTGAACGTGAACGAGTAAAGAAGCAATAAGAAAGAGACTTATAAGTGTTCTAGTGTGATTATAGTTAAGACAGTAATTAATCTATTGTTATTAATTGTTAATTAGTAAATAAAGTAGTGAATAAGTGTTACCTGGACTTTCAATCAACGAATCTACGGGAAGAGGTGTTTGTGTGGATAGCAAACACGTAACATTATTTATACTTTAATAACATAAATAATTGTTTTCTAGGTCAAGAAAATTAACTAACGTTGAACAATTTACTGGAAATTTCAGAAGAACAGATTATAGAATTTATTCCTCAAATCGGAAAGAGAATAAAATTTATAAAACACTTAAAAGCACATAAAGAAATAATGTGCCTTCCTGTGGTAAATTTGAAGTCTCATATACAGTGTGTTCACGAATGGACTTATACTTGTAAAATTTTTTGTTTTTGGTTTCTTAATAAAACGTCATTCTTCATAAAAACTTCTTCTAATTCTGAAAAGTCCTTAGCCAATCCCAGAAATTCAAATCTGATTCAAATAATTTATCAGTTTTATTTAAATATTGTCTGAACATTATTTATAGCATTTTCTAAATTTTTCCTTTTCTTTTTGGGACTTACTACCACATGAAGAATTCTTCGCTATCTAAAAAATATAGTTAGTTACCCAGTATGTTACTGGAAAAATAAACCTCTGCGCTTGTGACTTTACGTCAAAAGATTAGTTGCCGTTGCCAGATCAGAACTTCCTCACCGTAGTAAAACTCGACGTGTGGTAGAGATAAAAATAATTTTTGACATTTCAAAAAAGTCACATTTTGACGTTTCAAAAAAAGTCACATTGGTGGAATATCGCTAATATTTTTCTTACACCGATTTTGTTCTTCAACGAACTCAATCTCTTTCTTGACCTCTAGAATGCGTGCACCAAATTTGAAAGCGTTATCTCAAAAACTGTAGCTGCTATCGCGAACATAGACACACAGACAGAACATTTTTTCTGTCTGAAATTTTGTGTATTGTCATAATTCGTCGAGATTCGTCCAGAAATGCAATAAAAATTTTCAAAATTTTTTTCACGAATACAACACTGAGGGGTAAGGAAGTAAAAATAATAATATAATTCCTTAAGTTTCAAAAACACCCTCTAACTAATCTTTTAATGTAAAGTCACAAGTACAGAGGTTTATTTTTCCAGTAACATACTGGGTAACTAACTATATTTTACTTCAGATTGAGTTCGTTGATGAGCAAAATCGGTCTAAAAAAAATATTAGTGACATTCCACCAATGTGACTTTTTTTGAAACGTCAAAAAATGACTTTTGAAACGTCAAACTTTTATTATAAATTCCACCACACGTCGAGTTTTACTACGGTGAGGAAGTTCTGATCCCCAAGTAATTGGCAGCGGTTTTTTTAGATAACGGAGAATTATTCATGTGGTAGTAAGTTTCAAAAAAAGAAAAGGAAAAAGTTTTATTTAAATAATACAGTTGTTGAACGAAATGAGATTTAATCTTACATTAAGTGGTAAATTTAATAGATAGCAATATTAAATCAAGAAAGAAAAGATTTCAGTCAACATCAAATATTTATTGATTCAAGTAATTCATCAGTTTTGTTTAAATAATACAGTTGTTGAACGAAATGACACATTTCTTACATTAACTGTTAAATGTAACAGATCGCAATAATCTCTACTTTTGAACTGAAAAAATGAAATCTTAGATTAAGTATAAGTTAGTATTGAATATTGTTGGAAACTTCCTCTTAGCTAAAGTAGAACCATTATTCTAAAGTTAATAATTAGTTATCATGAAAAGAAGGAGACTAAGATAATGACTTTTAAGAATAACGTTTTCCTTGATGGAAAAACATCTATTCTTGCGGATATATGAGTACAATAATGTCTTAATTTAAGAATAGTAGTCTTAAAAATAGTTTAGATTTTTTTCCATGTAGATGAAGAATTCAACACTCAATGTGGCAATATGTAAAATCGAACCTAGGTTTATATGCGAAATAATCAGAATTGTTTGTAATTTTAAATTACAGAACCCTTAAAATAAGTTACTTCATAGAAACAGAGAAAAATAACTAATTTCAAGCCATTGTACATAATACAAAATAGTCATTAAAGAAATAACAGAACATCATTTAAAACGTATATTACTGCGTTATCTGGAAATAATAATATATCGCTAATAATAACGAAAAACAAAAGCCAAACACTCAAGTATGTACATTGCCGAATCGAGAATTTAATGTTCTATCCAAAACTGTAAAAATATTCAGGGGGTCATGATAAAAATTTGAAAGGTGCTATCATTTCCGTTGCAACCGGAAGTGATAACTACTTTTTTGTCAAATAATGTTTTTTTATTTGTGTATTGACTACATATATCATTTTTTTAAGTTAAAAACTAAACAAAAATATCTGAAGTGGCCAGCACATAACTTTCTTATACCAGTATAAGTATATTATCCTGATCTAAAAAAAATCATTCTAATTCATGTCATATATTTTAATAATTTTTTGTTATTGAGATTGACAATTTTGTAACTAAATCAGACCTTTCAAACGTCAAACAGTTAAATTTATCCTAACTCCATTTTATGAGGCCAAATGTGTAAAATATTTCAGTTTACATCAGCTTTATTTAAATATTTGGAAAATATATTTTATTCGCTTGATATAGTAGACATGATTTATAATCTTTCATCAAGAATATATTTTTTTTGTAAAATCAAATACAAAAAAAGTTTGGCCAATTTTGCTCATCATCGAATTTTTCATTGTCTTTGGCCTTTAGAACAAGTGAATCGGTCATTTTAAAAACAACATATATCCTATAATGCAAATTCTGAGAAAATAAGAAAAAACCTCCCAGACCCAATACATTGTCTTATTTTTTGTTTATTTTTTTTTTTGTACTTGAATACAATTAAGTACTCAGTGTTTCCACTATTCATAATAAATCTACAACAAACACTTTGTTTACAAAAAAATATATAATTCATTGGATATGTGTTGTTTTTAAAATGACTAGTAGTTTTGAGTAATAGATCTTAAATAAAACCATGTATTGTTATTACAAACGTAATGTTATATTCTCCTCATATAAACAAAATAAAATACATAGCGTACTAACTATTTTTATTCATCTAGGTTGTCTTCCACAGCAGTTGTAGGCCATCCGAAAATATCCTTATAAAATTCCTTTGAACCGTCTACCTCTTCATTTTCAACATATTGCCTAAATTTGCGTATAGCTACCATTTTTTTTCTTTAATAGGCACTTTCCTATTAGGGTAGGCTTTTTCATCCGGAAAACCAGGAATAGTGTCCGTTGTTGATATTTTGATGATATGTTGTATGCAACCGTCTATGAATTCACGTGTCGTTACATACCCCTTTCTTGTAGGTGAGTAGGAAAAGTGGTTGAAAGTTGAAATGGCAAAAGCTTGCTTTTGATCTTTTGGCACATCACGTTTAGATGTTTCCAGTGAAAGGCACGTTTTTTTTGTAATATTTAGACCACCATTTTTTATAGTCCTTAATCAAGCTATTGTCGTATTCAATCAGGTGAACCATGAAATTATTTTCCTGACTCGAGGACAATATTAGTTGAACATACTGCATAGAAGTAAAAATTCGGTCAATTTTCTTTATTTTTCGTTTAATGACTGCAAAATCGCGGTCACAAGGCATATATGAATGTTCACGGATTGGAAAGTATTGGTCAACAGTTTCAGATCTTCCTAGTTGAACAAAAGCAGACCACATTTTCACTGTAGTATGGTTTTTGTTTTGTCCAGGACATCCATCTGTAAAAATATGAAGGTGTTTTACCTCTTGAGACATTATCTTTTCTCTCATAATGAAATCGACAATAAAGGAGCAGTCTTCATTTGGTCCTTTCCTACCTAAGCCCTCATGGTACACGTAGAGGAATGCCTTTCCAGTTTTCAAATCATGAATGTTAAATAGGTTTACAGTTAACTGTTGTAGATAGAAAGTATCCTGGATTGGAATGCATGGGAGCATGAGATTCTGCATATAATCCACAGAAATGCCTCCCACAGCAGAATCATTTTGGCATAACATTGTAATTTCTTTCATTTTGTAAAATATCTTTGATCTACGCACATGGACCATTTTCTCTGCTACAGCTACACGTTTCGCAGTATCATTGAGAGCTTTTGATTTTATTTTAATATCAAACTCTTCACACATACAGCAGGTGTCAACCTGTGGTCTCCAAAAGACAAATTATAATTTTCTTTAAATATTTTTAGATAAAATGTGTATTTAATATTTAGATCAGGGTGTCGCACTAAAAACATTTCATGCACGGTTTTAACATTGTGCCTTTCACACTCTCTGCTGGTGTAGTGTCCTTTTTTTTACAGCGAATGTGTTTTCGAATTTTTATGATAACAGAAATTGGTTTTGCTGTAGCTGGTGTCCTTTTCCCTCGTAGGTCTTTTGGAGATTTGCCAATTATTAGTAAATTACAAATACAACGTACCCTGTTTGTAATCCCATGTAAATTAACAAATGCTTCCTTACAAATTTCCTTTCTGCTTGAAGAATATACTACCGAATATTTATATGAGGAAGAATGAGGTTTTCTTTAGATATTTTCTCCATCTATTGGACGCCTACGCACAACAAGCGTGGCGTAATAAGGTTTTGTAGGTAGGAATCCTGTTCATCTTTTGTGTTAAGAGATCTGAATTTATCATAAATTTCTAGCTTAATTTCTGCTGGTACTTCTGCAATACACTTTCTCTTACATCTAAAGAAAATTTTTTTTAAGAGTTAATAGAGGTTACATTGTTACAAAACAAAAACTTACCTGCAACTTTTTCCCAGTTCAACTTTATTAATATTCTTTCCTTTATGGTTTTTGTAATCCTCAACCTTTACGTGAGCTTTTTTAACAATTTTACACATGAAAGTAATATTTTTTACATTTTTTTGCGTTTTTGTTTAGGCTGCATCGCACACAATAATTCGTTGCCATCCATTTTTTATTATGAACTAAGTAAACAGTTTGTGATTCACAAACTGTTTACAAATTGTGAAACTGCGCCCTCTGTCTTAAAGTTAATCATTTAAAAAACAACATATATCCCGGATATATGTGATTTTCTTATGCACTCCGATTTTTAAGGTGCTACTATAAACTAACTGAGAAACGGAGTAATGTGGTTTTCTCATGAAATGGTGTAGCTTAGTACAAATAATGTGAAAATAGTAGAAACTCATTTTGGTCAAAAGACGGATATATGTGGTTTTTAAAATGACCGATTCAAGTGTACTAAATTTGAAAGCTTTATCTCAAAAACTGTGGCTACTATCGCGATACTACAGACATGCGGACAGATTTTTTTCATAAAGTTATGTTTTTTTCATTATAATACATCACCTAAACACAGACACGCGCGTGCCACGCACGCACGCACACACACACACGTACGCGCACACACGCACGTACGCGCACATACACACGTACTCGCACATACACACGTACGCGCACACACACACGTACGCACGCATGCACCAACAGACATCATTCGGAAAACAGCCAGAATGGATTCAGGAGGGTTCAAAACGTATAAATCAATCAAAATCTCCAGGTCGAAAAAAATCACGATTACTATACTTTCTTATATTAGGTATAAGAAAGTAAAAAGGGAGTGAACCATCTCAATGACACCCGATATAATATTGTTTTTATGCAACGTGGTCCAAAAAATTTGAAACAAATGAAAAACTTTTTCATTAATGATTTTTCAGAAAATATTATTCTTGAGAAAAGTTGGTGTATGCTCTCAAATTATTATGTACTAATTACACAAAATTCTATTAGTCCAGGTATTTATGTTAAAAAATTAAATTATTTGAAATTGGCTCAAGAGTAAATTACCCTTATTTCAATGAGTTGTTTCTATTTCCAAGTCCATGGCCAAATATAAAATTTAATTCGTCCGACTTCGATATGTCGAGTTCTATAATAGCTAGAAATTAGTCGGACGCACTATTACCCCACCCTGTATACTAAAAAAATTTATAATAGTTTAGTAATGATTATTTGGCCAAATTAATTTTTTTGGAAAAAATGGCATTGTTTTTGTTTCACAAGAGTTTCATTGGCTCTAATATTAACCCATTCGATAAATAATGTGCAAATACTGCAAAATCCAATCCATTCGCCTTTTATAGGCTTATACAATGTGACAAAAATATTTCACAAATTATTGCAATCAATGAAAACCCTTGTGACACAAAAAATGATGCCTTTTTTCTAACAAATTTATTTGGGCAAATAATCACCACTAAACTGTAACAAAGTAAACTGTTATAGATTTATTTGGTAGATATTGTTGTAATAAAGATATCCCTCTCAACGGAATAGTAATCATCAATTTAGTTCGGGAGCAAAAAGAAAAAAGATAAAATTTTTATGTTTCTAAATTGGTAAACTAAATGTTATATTTGGACATAACCTGGAAATGGAAGCAACTTTTTAAAATAAAATGTTTCGATATCATAAATAATAAGGGTAGTTTACTCTTGAGTCAATATCTATTTTTAAATTAATTATTAAACACCACAGGTAATACAAGCCCCTGTATCTCTGAAGGTACCTCAAGGTACCTTGTGTGGGAGAGGGCTACACATTTAGAGACAATGGACACACACCCAATGTTCGAATATGCTAGGATTAATTTCTGGGTTAGAAAAAATCCTAGTCCCTCGACTAGGGATCGAACCGGGACTCCAAGGTGAAAGGTAAGTGTTTTTACCATCAACCACGAAGCCACGATTTAATATTTTGGCATAAGCATCCGAACTAATACAAATATGTGTAAAAAAAAAAGATTGGAAATTTTCCAATTATGTAATAAAAGTGGTATGTTGCCGCAAATATTTTTTTGCAGCGCCACGATGCCTAGCGCCGTGCATATTCATTCTTTATTTCTATTAGTACACTGAAAAACCGACAAAAACGTTTCAAAAAATTTTTTTAAGGTACAACCACATGGGACCTTCACAGAATAATAGATTAGGCCCTTGGCCATCTAAAATGGCAAATTACAACATTTTTTGGGAGGTCCAACTTTTTTTATTATGAAAAATGTCATAAATCTGTCAAAATTAATTTTTCGTACTTTTTCACACATCCCTCACGATATCTCCGGAACCAATTAAGATAATCAAGTTTTTTTTTTTTAGTCGATAAAGGAAACGTGAGCGGAGGTGACTGAATTAATTTAGTCTTTATGGAAAACCTAGTTTTTTATAAAATTAGGTAATACTTTAACATTTATTTTTCTTGCAGTACTTTTTTTCAGTAAGCGAAAAACTTTTTTTGTTTTAAAGAATTTTGCCACAGTATATGCATACGGAATAAAATTAACACATCAAGGAAGTTTTTAAAAAAAAACGCAATACTCTGCGACTTGTACGTTTCAAGTTATTGTTATTTGAAATTAAGTATCTGCGGGCAGGATATCTCCCCTGGTTCTACTGTGCTTTAATCAGTGTGCTATGCGTGTTGTGGGTGCATACTATTAAGTATTATTTTTGACATATCTTTAATATAAATTTTATTTTCATAAGCACTTAGGTTTTACTTATCATTATTTACATTGCACATTATTTAAAATCCATTATATTTATACATTAAAACCTAAAATTGAATTAAAAAAAAAAATACGAAATAATTATTTATTTTAAAACATAAATTTAAAACTTGTTATAAAAATATTTTAAAAATCGTCAACGTCGGAATCTAAAAATATCTAGACAGTTCCTTGGTTGCATATTTGCACTCACTGCAGCATTTCAAACCTTGAGCAAAACAGGTACATCTGTTGTTACAGACCCTGTCGGAACATCTTATTGACAAACTTTGCCTTACAATATCGGGCACAGATTTTTGACTAGAAAAAGTTGCCTTCCAAACATTTCCTTCAAATGTCCAACCGTATCGAGTTGGATCTTCCATCTGCATGTATTGTATATGGCTATTGTACTAAATTTTTAATTGATACAGACACCTGGCTCTGTGGTCTAGAGGTAATGTACTTGCCTCAAAACTTTGGGGTCCCGGGTTCGATTCCCGGTCGAGGAACTGGGATTTTTCTGTGAGAGAGATTAATCGTAGTATACTCGGACATTGGGTGTGTGTCCATTGTCTCTAAATCTGTAGCCCTCTCCCACACAAGGTCATTCCAGACCTACAGGGATAAAGAGGGTTGTAATTTCATGTGGTGTTATTATTATATTATTATACCTAAAAAAGAAAATAATTACATGTAGGTGTTTTTGTTTCTTTTTTTAATAAGTATGGGCGATCTAGAAAAATAATTATTACCTTTTTAAATGTTGTCTAAAAGCACGGTCAGTAGGAGGCAGCTCAGAAGCTGGCCGATTTGTACTTGTTGTTAAGTCCCATCTCATTCAGGGATTTTATATTTTTGTTTTTATTCTTATATAAATAAAGCGTATATTTTACCCCCTAATTCCATCTCTTTATCCTCTGACAGAAAAGGAAGGTTTTCTAAATCTTTTAAATTATTTAAATTTTTATATAAAACATAGAATGCCGTTTTCTTCCCTATTTTATACATAGCATTAGTTGTGTCACAACCAGTTAGGCAATGAATCGTTAATACTTTCTTGCAAATTTCCTCTCCTAAATTTGCCACAATATTGTTAATTGACAAAAAATGTATATTCTTACTATGTCCTAATTGTATAAATATATTCCTTTGGGACATATCTGGTGTTTCACAGTAATAATGTAAAAGCAAAATCAGGACATCAGTATCAACAGATTTTACCAGAATTGTATTACCTGATTTTAATTCTGATAACATAAAATAAACATTCCATTGTTAAGCATTAAATAATATGTAAAAAACTCAATAAAAATAATACTAATTCGCATTCACATTACACAAAGAAAAGTTTGTTTCTAAATGACAATATATGTATAATATAAGATTACTTGTATTCAATAGTCTACACTCTACACACTTGAGTGGCGCCGCAGTGAGGCGCATCTAGGATCGAAAAACTCGTAACTTTAAAAAACAAAATCTCGAAAATTATAAGTCTTAGAGAACTGACTTTTTTTTTTTAAAAACTTCCTTGAAGTGTAAGCTTTATTTCATACACATATGGTATGACAAAATTCCTTAAAATAAAAAAAGTTTTTCGCTTACCGAAAAAAATACAGCAAGGAAGGTAAACGTTCCAGTTTCACCTAGTTTTACAAAAAAAATTAAATTTTCCATAAAAACGAAATTAAAGCAGTGACCTTCGCCCACATTTCCTTTATCAATTAAAAAAAAATACCTACAATTATCTCGATTGGTTCCGGAGATATCATGAGGGATGTGTGAAAAAGTAAGAAAAATTAATTTTGACAAATTTATGACATTCTTCGTAATAAAAAAAGTTTGACCTCCGAAAAAATGTTGTAATTGGCCATTACAGATGGCCAAGGACCTAGGCTATCATGCTGTGAAGGTCCCAAGTGGTTGTACCTTAAAAAAAATTTTTTCAAGAAGGAAGCTACTTTTTCCCCGTTTTACGGTGCACTATATCCTAATTTTCAGTCACAGGCGGTAAGAATATAACGATTTTTTACATTCTATTTAATTCTTCACTTACCTCAATTACATTTTAAAAGCGTACCTTGAATTGTTTCATTAAAATTTTTAAATAATTAATTATCAGCATCCTTCGATACTATCAATAATAATACATGTCACATATTTTAATAATTTCTTCTTATTGACACTGACATTTTTGTAACTAAATTATACATTTCAAATGTTAAATTGCCAAAGTTATCCTAACCCCATTTTATGAGGTCAAATGTGCACAAAATTTCAGTTTACATCAGCTTTATTTAAGCACTTGGGAAATATATTTTACTGGCCTGATATAGTAGACATGATTTATAAATCTTTCATCAAATATATTTTTTTTGTGGTCAAATACAAAAATAGTTTGGGTCCCGCCCGTGAATCTCCTTTCAGCTGGCCAATTTTGCTCATCACCGAATTTATCATCGTCTTGGCCTTTAGAACATGTATACCAAATTTGAAAGCTTAATCTCAAAAATTGTGGCTGCTATCACGATACTAGACATGCAGACAATTTTTTTTCCATAAAGTTATGCTTTTTCATTATAATTCGTCGAGATTCGTCCAAAAATGTAATAAAAAATTTTTTGTTTTTTTTCCCGAAATTGTACCTTCTTTCTTTCATTGATTATGTCTCTTCTGGTGATATCGCACATTCACCAAATTTAATGCGTCACCTAAAATGTTATTGAACATCTTAACTGCTAAATTTGGGAATTCTCCCATGAGTATTTTTTGTTATCGCACACGCATACGCACACGAACGGATAAACATCATTCGGAAAATAGAATGGATTCAAGAGGGTTCAAAACGTATATATCAATCAAAATCTCGAGGTCGAAAAAAATCACGATTACTATACTTTTTTATATTAGGCATAAGAAAGTAAAAACAATTGATACGCGAGAGAAGCAATTGTTATTTATTACTCAGTTTAAATAATGTGATTCCTAACAATTGTCGCCGCCATATAAAAATTATTTGTCTTAAAAAAAGATTGTTTAAATTAAATAATAATAATAAAGGTCTTATTTTAATGTAAAATGGAAAAATATAAATTCTGACAGATCTTGCCCCAGGGGTGAAAAACCTACCCACTTCTACTACCGTTAAAACGTTAAAATTTGGCATTACATATATTGCCCTCAAAGCAAATGGAAAAATACAAAATTTGCTGATAGGTTTGATTTAAAAAAAACAACTTTTCGATATTTGAATTTATTAAGTAAGACAAAATACGATCTAGAATAATAGAATATATTACAAATATTACAATATTTGAAACCGCTCATTTCATACCAGCAAAGATTATATAATCTTTGATACCCGTAAAAGATTAACAAGCTGCACCCTTGCTACGAGTACGACGATTATACTTTAGAGTCAGGTTTTTTAACTGAAATGATTTTATTTTAGATTATTATCCAAGTAACTACCTACAGAAATACATAAACATTGATTTTGTAATTTCTTTTGCTATATATGTATGTAGTTGCATAGATTAATTCTAAGAGAAACATTAATTCAGACAGCGATATACCTACCTATACAAGGTGTAACCGTTTTAAATACAGTAAACTGAATAATCGATATGAACATTTTTTCATAAGCGCTTAGTTTCTGAGATACAGGGCGCTGAAATTTTTATTTGATAAATGTTTTTGTTGCGGACTTTTGCATTTTTTAATATCGATGGTTTCCGGGAAAAAATAGTATTTTTCAGTGGAATTAATTAAAATTTTGAGATTATTGACAATCACAGTTAAATAATAACATTTCTAAATTTGGGGAATAGCTATACTTTTTTACGCACTAGGAGGACTTAACTGCTTTTACACATATGCAGATAACAAATATCTTGTTACCTAAATATGCTTAATTCATTTTACCCGAAATTAAACTTAACTCCTTTTTCCCGGGAACCATCGATTTATTCTACATTTGACATCATTATTTATGTTAGGTGGAATCTGAGAAAATGACGAAAATATGTTAGAAATATGACCACTGGCGTAGATAGTGGGAACACGGACCTCTTTTTTCTTTAAAACTTCTACGCCTATGCACGTTTAAAAGAAATTTAATCATGTTTGAGTTGTTCCAATTTCTTTCGAAAAAACCTCTCTTGCAAGTTCTTCATATTTTCGATAGACTTCCCGGCTTCCGGTAAATTGTGTCCAAGTGTTTCGTTGCATAACTGTTTTTTAATAAGTGGCCTTGAATAGATTTATAATCATAGTTGTTAAAACTGTCATATCAATTAAAATACTATTTGTAAAGCGATTTGAGTCAGTGATTTGACAGTTTTAACAACTGTAATTGAGTACAAATCTATTCTAAACCACCTATTAAAAAATGTAGAACAGAGTTATGCAACAAAATATTTATTCAACTTACCAGAAGACTATCGAAAAGATCAAAAACTTGCAAGAGGCGGTTTTTTCAAAAGAAATTTGGAATAATTGAAAAATGGTTTAATTTTTTTAAATATCCATAGGCGTAGAAGTTTTAAAGAAAAAAAAGGTTCATGTCCCTTCTATCAACGCCAGTGGTCATAATTCTAGTCCAAATTTATCGTCATTCAAAAGTTATGCAACGAAAATATGTATCAAATAAAAATTTCAATGCCCTATATCTCAGAAACTAAGCTCTTATTAGGAAATAACACAAAAAAAATATATTTTCAAAAATCCCCAATTACTCAATTTTCTGTACTTAAAACGGTTACACTCTGTATATTAAGTCAATAAAATATTTTTTGCAGTAAAAAACAATCTTAAATGTTTAATTTGTGATATAAAATATAAATACATTATTTTAATTACATTAATAAATCATTTGGTACTAACATGCATTTTTAAAAACAAAACGCCAAAATTTACAAATCGAATCTTGGAAATCTTGTTAGATTTAATTCCAATAAAAACACCAGTAAAAACATCAAACCGCTCGGTTAGGCAAAGCCAGTTCGCGTGCTTGTTAATTAATGTATCACATCAACTAGAAAGAATTTCAAATATACAACAATTCTCAATTCGAAAATCTACTAGTTCCAAGAGTTGTAGAGAAAAGAATGTTACCTAATATACGATATGATGTCACTGACAGGCGATCGATTAACCCAGCTTTAGTTTTTTTTATTACAAAAGTGAAGTAACTCTTTTATAACTCCATGTATAAAATAAATTCATTGCAGATGCATTTTTAAGTGATTATGGATGTGAGTAGGGTAAATTTTCCATTCAGTGTAATAGTAATTAAAATAAATGCTATTTGATACTTACTATTTGAAAAAAAATATATATCAATCTGATTTATTTCAAATAATTTATTAGGGTGTTTCAAGAAATGTTTCCATTTAAAATGGGTTAGTTGAAAACACCATAAAAAACTCGATAAAAAAAAAACAAATAATTGCAAAATCTCCAAAATATATTTTGAAAACTTCTATTTGATAAATAAATTACATTTTATTTATAAAATTTAAGTGACTTGCTATGGTTAAAAACAAAGACCAAAAATTCACAAATTGTATTAGGCATTTTTTAATCAAATCATTTTAACAAGAAAATTTGTTCTGAATCACCTTAAAATGTCAAGTTAAAAACTAAAAACACATTTTTTTCTATTAGAAAAGTTCTAAAAAAAATCAAAATCCACTTGCATCACTTGATCATTATTAGAAAAATTAAACAAAACAGCGACATTCTTCACCTTTATAGAATTACTTTTAAATTGCCAATTGAATTTTTTGGTGATCAAAATGAGGCTAGAGTTTTTCGCCTCATTTTTGACCAAATTTTAGATTTCGCTTTTTGGGTTCATTCTGAAAAAGTTTTCTTAAAATTGTTGTAAATATTGTGCCCAATTTGATTTATACATTCTTTTAAATGTAAGTATGCCACTTATTTATAATGTGCAAAAATATAACTTGTTTATTTTTATTAGATAGAACTTTTGAAACTGCATACTTAAAGGAAAAAAGATAATTTACTTAAGAACAAATAATTTATTGGGGTGTTTCCTTCAAATGTGGGATACACTGTATATACAGGGTGTTCAAGAATATGCAGCTAAACTCTTCCAGTAAGTAGAGGGGCTTTAAAGTTGCATTAGCACGCCCTCGTCGCCAGGATTACCAACATAAAACTTTAAATCTGTTGAAATGTTTCTATTGATGAGAACAAAAAAATGAAAACAAATATATCATCTTAAACACCATATTCAAAGATCACACGTGTTAGGAAAGAATAGAGAATGAAAGAAAACAGAGCAATTTAAATCTTGAATAAAAAAACAAGTGAACTTTTTTTTTACTTCAAATGCATCCAGCATAATAGGGTGACTTATTGTTTCCTCCTCCGTTTAGTGAAGTTTGTAACAACTTCATCCGCGTGAGTTCTATTAGTAACAATTATTATTTGTTTCCTTCTCTGTTGTTCTCTAACACGTGTGATATGTAAATGGTTTTCTATTTTTGTTGTATGAATTTGACATTCGCATTTACCAAGTATTATGGGTCCTCATACTGTATAACCCTGCATAATCAAAAACATTTTTAAAATATCCTCTATAATTATTCTCTACAACTTTAATAATTTTTTTCTATCATCTCGAATAAACAAGCAACCTTAAATTAAACATTAGACAAACCTGTCTGTATTAGGATGGGTTACACCTTGAATCCTGCACATTTTTCCAACTTGTAGGCCTCCTGGTATGTTCCCATTAAACGGGATTTCCTTAAAAACATTATGATCACATTTAAATGGTAAAATCACATTTTTTTCTAAATTTACTCACTGGATTAACGATCGGTGACGACATTTTAAAGCAGTTAACTAGAAAAACAAGAAACGAGCATAGCACAAAGAAGATTTATAGTCAATTACATTAGACAAAAAACAAAAATAGAGGTTACCTCATTCAATCACACAGAACACAGAATATTCTGAATATTTGAGAGAAGGAAGGATGAAATATATCAGTATATGAAGTAATCACTTCGCTATCGACATCTATCGAGATTTGTAGCGCTACTATTCGCGAAAATCTTGAAGTGGGCGACATCTACTGACAAAATATTTATTAAAACATTACCACTTGCTATCAGTTGTTTTTATTTGTCTTTATAAAAAAATAGACACCGGTTATATACATAAATTTTGATATTCAATGTTAATTAAAATTGTTCAAAAATTGAGCTAAACATAGAATACGCACTTTCAGTATAAACATTTGGAATTTGTATCTAGCCGACGCGCATCCGTACTTATATAATACAAAACTAATACTTTCGTGAGTGCTTTCGTGGTCTTCTGAAGTAAATTATAAATACAAGGTGTTCCAATGATATCACAACTAGCTTCGAGGAGTGATTTCCTCTAGTAAAAAAAGGAAAAAAAAACCAGAATAACATGTTTTCCTAAAATGCTTCTTAAGCGCTCTATAATCTATAATGCTTTGAATTGAGAGTATAACATTGAACAGGCTATTTAAATAATTACTCGGTGATGGTTGAGAATACCGACCACAAACTTAACAGGGAAATTTGTTTTCAACGAGCTACGTCACAAAAAAATGTGTGGTCTACGTACACGAAAAGTTTGATCAAAAACTAACCAGTGGCGTCGGAGTCAGGACGAGTTGGGTTAATACAATCTTGTATACAGTGTGTCGGGACACACTGTGTGTTCCACATTTGAGTGGCCCGGGCTTTCATAATTTTATCATATGTATATTTTTACGTATTTGAGGCCTACATTAAATAACCATCGTGTCCTATGTGGGTTTAATGTCCTTAGTTTTTGAGATATATTTTAGTTTGTTTTTTAAAAAATGTTGCATTTGCAGGACTATATTTTTGTTTTTTTTTTTGCTAATTTTGATGAGAGACGGTATATATCTTATTAAGCTTATTATTATTAAAAATTAACATGATAACTGTGCATGATAATTATAGATGCTCTTGTTACAGACCTATAAGACAACATGAAGAAGAACTAACGGAAATATTTGATGACCCCAGGTGCAGGATGTGTCAGAAGAAAATGAAAGTTTTTTCTTAGTGACGGATTAAAAAAAGTACAACTATTGTACAAATATTATTTATTACACTTTTTACATTTTTAAATGTAATGTAAATTTTCAAATATAAATAAAAATTTGAATCTAATTTCTTGTCGGAAGTGATATGAATTTTTTTATTGTTGATGGTACCTAGTACATTTTAACATATTTGTACAAGCTTTTAATTCAACCACATATAGCCTAACACAATTTAAGGGGTGGATGGATAAAGATATTGACTGACATTGCTTCAAAAATTGGAGTATCCTATTGAGGTAGATGTTATAATTTCGAATGGATAAAGGAGTTAAGAACCAACATAGCTCTGTGTCTCTCTCTAGTGAAAAAAGTTTGGTAAAAATATTTTTTCTCTGACATATTAGCAATTTGCTAATTAATATCCTTACCCATCGACTCCCTCATTTATTATATTTATTAGTGGCTCCAAGATTTTTTTTACTTATACCGTCTGCACCAATAATTTCATAAATTTCAGCACAATAAATTGCAGCAGCAATTGGTTTTATCTCGGGCATGTTCTCAATTTTAAATAAAATTAGCCAAAATTCAAGTGGTGAGTTGCGAAATGGTGGTAGACTATCTATATTAAAAACTAGTGACAGTAATAATAGCTGATCAATTTTAGAGAACGCCATAAGCAAACTATTCCTGATAACATTATACCAGAATTCTCCATTTCCCATCGGAACTATCCCAGATAACACGTAAGCTTACGTCAAGTTTGAATTTTGCTTGATGCGGACTTGCACCTGCAAAGTTGCAATGCAAGGTTACATCACGTTTGATGTAAGCATGAATTGCAATTGCAATCACAGATAAGGAAGGATTGCAATTCTGCAAGTACGTTTCAACTCTGAAACAAGCCGGTAAATGCAGGCGTGCAATTCGGAAAATCTCGGTTTCTTTCGTTTCTGTATTCTCCACGGACCACGCATTCTCCGAACGTTCGCGACGTAGTCACATGACCTACAACTTGATTCATGGTTGGTGACTTCGTGAATGTTGAGCCATTGTCGCTGTTCACGACTCTTTTGATTTTGACTCCATATTTGTTTTGCTTCTGTATAAAAGTGGTGGTAAACAAGCGGTGCAAGTAAATTTTATGTTATAGGTAAAGTTAAACCTTCTTTTCAAAATATTTACAATTTACAGGGTTTCTCGTTTAAGAGTAGCATATAAAAGTAGTATTTTTTTAATGGAACATCATGTTTATTCAAGTTTATTGTTGCAAATTAGATGTTAATCGCTTTCAAATTCTGGTTCTAACAGTATACTGTAACTGTGTACTCATCGTCATCGACAACATGTCGATGTGTGTGCGACGTTAGAAACGAATACAATGATATTATTCTTTTTTCGATTTTATTTTGATAGTTTCATCATAACTGTCGATGAATTGTGAATCGGAGAATTGTGACACTCAGTCAGTAACTCAAAAGTTGCCCTACGACTGATTGCGAGGGGGCTATGACAGCACATTAATTTACATCGGGGCCATCATGGTCTTTCTTTCACTTAATATAAAAATGCCAAAGTTTTCTTCTCTTATTCACATAAATGTAATCAAAATCTGAGTTGCCCCTAATGTAGTCTGCTCTGTAAGGCTGAGAAAATTGTTTAAGTAGAGTGATTCGCCATTTTCATTTTTTTCAAGACACTGAGCTATAAATAAGTATCCCAATAATTTATTGCTCGTCAATATAATATTATTGCTCTCAATATTATTTCATAATTATTATAATCAAAAAATGTCCAGATAACCTCTGAATTCACAAACGTGTCAGAATTGTTATTAACTTAATATCTAATTTTACAGTTGAGGAAGAAAATATGATTTACCTAATTTCTATAAAATGCTGTTCAATAATGAGTTCGACTACCAACCACTAAACTGTCGACAGGAAGTGCTAAAACTAAGGAGATGTGATGTATATTTTATACATAGAGGCAATGGTTGGCTGGTGGATTTTGGTTACACCATATCTCAGTATTGGAGCATGGGACCCAAGCAATATTTTAAGGCACGACTATCAGTACTGGATGTAGAAGTTTTTCAGAAAAAAAAATTGAGGAAAAAAGTTACAAAAATGTGCTGCCACCTCAGATTACTTCTAGACCATTAGCAAAATATTTGCCAACTATTTTTTTTTTCGTAATCGGAAGAAAAATTTATTACCCCGTTTTTTTTCTGTTTTCGAAAATTTTAATTTTTTTGTAATTTTTGAAATTTAAGTTCTTCATTGTGTAAATTTCAAATTGTCATAACTTGACAAAAAAAATCAAAATTTTCGAAAACCAAAGAAATGAGGTGATAAATTTTCCTCCTGATTACGAAAAAAAAATAGTTTGCAAATATTTTACTAATGGTCATAAGTAATCCGGGGTGGCAGCGTATTTTTGTAACTTTTTTCCTCAAATTTTTTTCAATTTTTTTTCTGAAAAACTTCTTCATTTAGTACTGATAGTCGTGACTTAAAATATTGCTTGGGTTCCATGCTCCAATACTGAGATATGGAGTAACCAAAATCCACCAGCCACCACTGCATACAGGCTTTATGTATAAGCTTGATGCACGCTTGTTCTACAAGCCCTACTCAAAGACATCTGGGAAGTCTGATTCAAACTCACATAAAAAGGCTTGAAGTAGGCTTGCTGCAACAGGTTTAATGTGAGCTTGTTCTGCAAGTCTGCAACAAGCCTTGCAAAGTGGTAACTAGGCAGTTTGATGCAGACTTGCATTAAGTAAGCAGACTTGTGTTTGTAAGCCTGAAGCAAGTTTGAAAGGTTTGCACATGCAAACCTGATGCAAACTTGTATCGAACGTACAGTGCTATTTGGGATATTTACTAATCTTGGAGTTTTCAATAAAGTACGGCTGTAGTGTCGTACTTTTATCCCATTTGCGTTTACTAAGTCGATCAATTTGTTTACAGAACTATTTGTCAATCTGTGTACTAGTCACCACTGTGTTAGTTGCTCCGAAG
The DNA here is from genome assembly GCA_029963845.1 of Rhamnusium bicolor. Lineage (NCBI taxonomy): Eukaryota > Metazoa > Arthropoda > Insecta > Coleoptera > Cerambycidae > Rhamnusium > Rhamnusium bicolor. Next base: position 823,277 of record JANEYF010000366.1, on the reverse strand, counting down.
AGGAAATTTGCGAAATCATAGAATTGTCTTATAAATCTTCACGTGGAATGTTTAAATCAAGAGCACCATCATCAACATCAACTGAATTCTTTACTTGAACATTTGTTGGTTCTTCACACAGAATAGGTTCTTAATGTCCCATTTTCCTAACATGGTCATTTACATTTACCTGTTTCGCGGAATAAGAAGCCGGCTCAGCATTAGTCAAAAAATTTGTTAAATTGTTAACATCATTTAACTGTGACTTCACTTTCTATAAGAGGTCGATGAATGCCGGAATTTTTTTTTGTTATTTTACCGCTCTTCGAGGCCATGTTGGACGGTTGGGGACAAGAAACTGTTTACATAAATGTCTTTAAAGTTTATATCACTTTATAGTAGGTTTTCAAGGTGTACGTAACTTTGTAGTCATTTTGAACTAGCGAGGAGTAGTAAAAATTACTTTAAAGTCTCTTTGTTTGTAGAAGTAACGTTATTTTTATTCAAGATGTCACTAATGAGTTACACAACTTTAAAATTCCAGAAAATTTTCCGACAACGTCACAGGAACTTTAAATGGAACACTTTAGTCATCATTACTTTGAAGTGATTCTTTGGTAACACATTGCAGTCGGCATTACTACCAATTTCCACTTCAAAGTTGAGAATGCTTTCAAGTAACACAGAGTAGTAGTCGCAGCGTTACACATACTGCAGCAGCTACTTGAAAGTGTAATAACAAGTATGAGCGGTTGAACAGTATGAGCGGGTGAACAGTCTGATATGTGCATTATTTAAGCGTGCGCTACGCGCACCCCTGGCGCAAGGCATCCTCCTCTGTCGCAACAAAAATTTGTGTATTATTGGCCGCCGCGCCGTTACGATGCGTCGGATCGAATTTAGTCATTAGACTTTTCTGCGCCGTTCGCGACGTAGAACGCCAACCCCCCGCGATTTTGGCGAAAAGGCGCGTCCCTAAATTAGCCCCCTTCCCGACCCCCCATCCCCCCACCAATTTTTTCACGGAAACCTCTCCTAGAATAATCCCCGCCCACGGGAGCGCGGTCCTTAATCTGCCGACGAAGTATTTTTTTCGGACAATCGAAAATTTTCGACGCGTCGAAGGCCGCCACGCCGTCACGATGCGTCGGATCGAATTCGGTCATAAAACTATTTTGCGTCGTTCGCGACGTAGAACGACACTCCGCCCGCGAATTTGCCGAAAAGGCGTTTTCCAAAATTGTGTCTTTCGCGACGTAGAACGACGCGCCCTCCGCGATTTTGCCGAAAAGACGCGTTCCGAAATTAGCCCTCCTCCCAGACCCCCCATCCACCCCCTCCAATTTCTTCGCGGAAATTCCCCCTCGAGTAATGCCCGCCCACGGGAACGCGTTCCTTAATCTGCCAACTAAGTATTCTTTTCGGACGATCGAAAATTTTCGGCGCGTCGACGGCCGCCACGCCGTTACGATGCGTCGGATCGAATTCGGTCATAAGACTTATTTGCGTCGTTCGCGACGAAGAACGACACACTCGCCGCGATTTTGCCGAAGAGGCGCGTTCCGAAATTAGCCCACCTTCTCCGACCCCCACCCCTCCACCAATTTTTTTACCGAAACGTCTCCTCGAATAATGTCCGCCCACGGAAGCGCGGTCCTTAATCTACCGACGACGTACTTTTTCGAACGATCGAATCTTTTCGGCGCGTCGATGGCTGCCACGCCGTTACGACGCGTCGGATCGGTTTCGGTCATAAGACTTTTTGCGTCGATCACGATGTAGAACGACACGCCGCCCGCTAATTTGCCGAATAGGCGGTTTCAAAAATTAGGCCCCCCTTCTCGACCCCCCAATCCCCCTCGTTTTTTTTTCCGAAAACCTCTCGTCGAATAATATCCGCCCACGAAAGGGCTCTCCTTAATCTGCTGACGAAGTATTTTTTTCGGACGATAGAAAATTTTCGGCGTGTCGAAGGCCGCCACGCCGTTACGACGCGTTGGATCGAATTTGGTCTTACGACTTTTTTGCGTCTTTAGCGACGTGGAACGACACGCCGTACACGATTTTGCCGAAAAGGCGCGTTCCGAAATTAGCCCCCCTCACCGTCCCCCCACCCCCCTGCAATTTTTTCACGAAAACTGCCCATCGAGTAATGGCGCGTTCCTTAATCTGCATATTTACTATTTTTTTTCGGACGATCGAAAATTTTCGGCGCGTCGACGGCCGCCGCGCCGTTACGACGAGTCGGATCGATTTCGGTCATAAGACTTTTTCGCGTCGATAGTGACGGAGATCGTCGCGCCGTGCTCGATTTTGCCGATAAGGCTTTTTTCCAAAATTAGTCCCCCTCCCTGACCCCCACCCCCCCTCGATTTTTTCCCGAAATCCCTCCGCCGAACGACGGCTCCCCACGAAAGCGCGTTCTTTAATCTGCATATTTACCATATTTCGCGACCGTTTGAAAAAAAACGCGAGAAAGCGATCGATTTGGTATCTGTACAGGCCGAACGGAGCGTCGTACGCGTTTCGCACCCCTATACTTTTTTGTAGGCCCGGTCATTGTCCTTTACCATTTGGGGGTCGCCACCCCCCTCGTCTCTACTCGGGGGATGTAGCTACCCCCTCCACGCACGCCAATGGTGGGGGGTGGGTCGAGATGGAAGTTTTTTCATGTCGTGTCGCCCCCATGGCCCCCCTCGGGGTCCAAACGGAGCTCGGAGGCTCTGTGTAGGCTACTCTTGTTGCTCATTGGGCGGCAAGGGGGGGGGAAAATTTTCCGGGGCTTATATCTCGGCGACGGGAAGAGCTATCGAGGCGATCTCAACGGCGTCGTACTCGTCTAGTTGTCCCATATGGTACTCGGGGCGAGCACTTTTTCGAAAAAACGATTATTTCAAAATTCACCCCCCACCCCCGCGAAAACGGGCGGACGAATCATCTACGTTTATAAGGGCGAAACGTGCGCAAATGCACCCCTTTTACGTAAAAAATTCGTCGCGCCCCCCGGAGCGCTTTAGACCCCACTCGCGTTCCCCGTTAGCGGTATATAACTATACAGTACCTACCTGAATTCAGTAGAATCTACGTAATTGTTACAACACAGGCATACTACAAGACGAATTTTACACTAAAGTCGCAAATTTAGTGCCAGTTATGTAATGCCTACTATATTAAAGTTCCGATGCCAGTTCCCGTCACTTTGGTGCTGCTTGGGATTGGGAATCTGCTAGTCCAGTCCTCGTGTTCGTGGCATTTAATAGCTGCTTATAACTGCCTATGAAACCGTTCTACTAAACCATTGGCAGTCGGGTGGTAGGTTGTGGAGCGAAAGTGAGACGTACCACTTACAATTAGACGTGTTAGTTCCCTAAACAAGCATGACTCGAATTTTGTACCCTGATCTGTGGTGATTGCCGCAGGTACTACGAAGCGGGCGATTCACATTTCAACTGGTGTCCTTGCTACTACTTCTGCGGTGATGTCCTGTAGGAATAATTCTTCGGGCCACCGTATGAACCGTTCCACGCACGTGAAAATAGTAGCTGTATCCTTTAGAGGTTGTTAGGGGTCCCACTAGGTCGATATGCACCTGTTGAAACCTAGGAGCCGGTTCACCGAAACTACTTCTCGGTGCAGAGATGTGTCTTGTCACTTTATATCTTTGTCACTAGACACGTTCTGGTCCACTAATTGCAATCTTTTTGCATAGATGGCCATACGTAACGTTGCCTCAACATGTTCTCCATTGCTCGCTCGGATTCCAGGATACTATAGTCGTGCAAGGAAAGAAAAACTTCGTCTAAGATGCTTTGTTACAATTGGGGGACATTGTGAAAATATCACAGTAAATTTCAACATTTGTTGGAGAGAAATTTACTTTCATAAGTATCAATCCAGTCGTCTTGGAAGAAATAAATTCTCAGCTTATGATCATTTGCCTGTGATATTACGAGATCCCGTGGATCTATTGTGGCGGTATCTTCCTCGATGCGAGACAGAGCGTCGACCACGATGTTGTCCCTGCCAAAAATACGCCGAATGTGCAACGAGAATTACGCGATAAATGTTAGCGATTTATGATCAGTAAAAATGATGAATGAGCGTCTCTTAACAGCGAAACGAAATATTTAGATTGTCGAGTATGCTGCTAATAGCTCGAGATCGTACACTCTGTATTTCCTCGGAGCGGAAGTAAAAGATTTTGTGAAGAAAGTGGTTGACAAACAACTTTAACCAGTTGTTGTAATGTTGCTCCCCATCAAAAAGTTAAAGGCATTCACTATGATACAAAGTGGTGAGCCAGCTACAGGATGTGCGAGCATTGTGTCATTTGCAAGGCTATTCCTCAAATTGTTGAAAGCTTTGACGGTCCTTAATTAAGGCATCGCCTTTTTGTTTAGGGACTCAGGCTGATGTGCGTCAGCTGCATAGGTATGAAACGACGATAGAAGTTAATCATATCCAAGAAACGTCGCACAGTGATAAAAATTGCCAATTTAGCTGGACAAAACCATTTTCGAAGTAGTAGTAAATCTGTGCTATGTTTACTTTAATAAATTCTAGGAATTCCTATTTCTGCGTAATTAAGAAGAAATAATTTCGGAAATTTCACTTGCCTGAGAGTTAATGCGATAATGTAAGTATAAATCAGTATCAGTGCTGCGCTGCACTTGATTTACCAAACCTGGAAGTAGAAAATTGTATGCACCTTTCATTCAAGATTGCGGCTCACGCCTCCGCCCAAGGTCGAAAACTTGGATTTATCATCAGGGCCCCGACCTATACAACATATATCAAAAATGTTTCTACCTCACTTTTTCTAGGGTAAAAATCTCTACTAACTGGATTAATAATATCACTTAGTAGTCCTATTTCAAAAAAATGTACTTTGACATTTGGTGTCATGTAGATAATTAAAACGGTATTCATATATAAATTTAAAGTTAAAATGTCTCTTCTAAACCAAAATAGAGAAAATGGAATAGGAAATAGAACCTTAAGAAGAGCAAAATCTACGAAAGATGTTGCAGATTTTTCAAAAGTTGGTGGTCTTAGTCATCACTTAAAAACTTTAAGAGAAGTCATTATATTTCCTTTATTACATGGAAATGTTTTTTCCCATTTTAAAATTAAGGCACCGAGGGGGGTTCTTTTCTACGGTCCACCAGGTAATTTTAATTCGTATTTTCAATTTATTTTATATTATATTGGGTACAATTTTCAAGGGACTGGAAAAACGTTAGTGGCAGGCGCTTTAGCTGCAGAAATAAATAGAGAAGGAATCGGAAAAGTCTCATTTTTTCAAAGAAAAGGAGCTGACATTCTAGATAAATGGGTCGGAGAATCTGAAAAAAATTTACGAGTCTTATTTGAAAAAGTAATATACAAATATTTATTTTTATTATTTAATATAGGTACTTATTACTGATATTTAAAATAACTGCTGGGTAGGTACGTCATTGGTTCTCGACACTAGTTAATTTTTTTTTATTTTTATTTTAAAGGCTTGGGAACGACGCTCGTAGACCCACGACGAAATTTAATAATATCTGTTGACATTAAAAGAAATAAAACTTAGCTGCTTTACGATTTTAACAAATTTTTATTTATATACACATCACAAATATACAGGTAGGTATGTGTAAGTTATTCGGGTACATGATGAATGTGCAACAAAGATACATATTAAAAGAAAGCTGTCTTAACCTCGCCCACAAGACAAAGGTAGGGCATGCATATTTGCCAATTAGAGGGTGTAACAATATTTAGAAGAGATGTACACTACAACCTGCGACAAGTTACTGGATAGTTAATTTACCTTTCCCTTCAATTATAGTTTTGCATACCAAAGCTAGGGAGTCGCATGAGATATAGGCGGGGTTCTCGCCCTACTCACTCATTTCATAACAATCCTATGTACCCAAAAAATTTACACATCGATATGTACATATGACATGACAACTGTTTCACAAACACAGTAGCTTCTTTGGATGTGAGTACAAGACTGACACAATGCAAAGAAATATTTTGAGAAGTCGAAGGAAGATTTTTCTCTTCGTCTGAGTCAGTTAAAGATGATAATCCTAAATTTTCAAAAAGATTTTCAAATGACATCAAATTGTACTTACATTGGGATTGATCATTGTTTTCCTAATAATTATAAGGAGACTCAAATGGATCAGCTATTTTGTCTTCTCCAAATTATGTTCTTCTTGCAAAATGGGACCCTTTTTTGAAATACCACCTCTACAATTTTATTGAGAGTCACGCCTTTTAGAGGATCTTCAGTTTTTCGTGGAATTCTTTTTTTCTTAGTCCACTCATAAAATCTATTGACATCCAATGCAGAAAGATTTTTTCGAGAACTCTCAACAACTTTCTTGATATCGGCTAAATCGTAAATATCTCTAATTTTGGCAATGTGCTTCTCAATATTTCCATGCACGCCATCGGCACTCATGTGCGTGTGTCCTTTAGTTAAATATCGGAATGTTATACTATCCGGTTCTGTTTTTTCCTTTACGACTACTACTAACGCTGTGAACAAAATCCAATTCTTATTTTGGGCTGAAGAGTTGTCAGCCCAAAATATGAATTCTTTGACATCTCCTTCTTCTATTACTCTTAAAATTGAATCCACAATATTATGAGCATTCCTTTCAGCCACGCCTTCGTGCCACATTACACAATAATTTTTTGTCTTCGAATTCTTTTTCAAAGAGGCAAATGTTTCATTAAATACGACGAGCCTACTAGTGAAATAGCTTTCTTTTATTGCTGGCATGTTGGGGATCAGCATTACTTTTTGTAAGTCCATCGAATATATTCTTTTTGTATCGTCCGTTGTCGGGAATTTCGGTATCATTTTTGTATTTATTCGTTGCTTTAGTGGCCATGTTTTTATGTAGGGTCCAATCATTTAGAACAGTTACTGTTATAGTTTCATCATTCGATGCTTTAGCTTCATTTTCCTTCATTTTGTAAGCCAGACAGTCATCGCAAATATCTGAAATATGCATGCATAAAGATATATGCATCTCTTTCATGGTCTGTCTATATATTTCCATTTTACATATACCAGGATTTTTCTGATTGAAGTTTTCGTACATTAATCTAACAGTGAGATTACGTGATAGGTATCTAATATTTGGGGCATTATGCCTTAGCTGAGGATGGGTGATAACTTTCTATGTGGCTCTGTCATATTTAGGTTTTTCGTGTACACCTCTGTTTTCCTTGACAGCGGCACAAATAGGTGCCTTTTTAACACGCTTTTATTAGCTTCACTTGTATGTTTGTTTGTTTGTTTGTAACCGACTCTTTGGACTCGATTTTGACCCACTTTAAACAGACAGATTTAAATGAAACTTTGTACAGTTACGAAGAACCGGTAACAATACAATAATTTGATACGTTTATATCATTATCCTGATCAGGATTGCCAGAATTAAATAATTTCCTTTCCTCACGTATCCTCTGCGTGAGAGCAAATGGCTTATTACTGTTAGTACATTCCGTGATTCTCAGTTCGTTCGATGGCCGAGCGGGCTAAGGCACAAGTCTTAGTCGACGCGAAACGACGGACTCCTCAGGCGTGAGTTCAAATCTCGTCTATGGCTGAAAAAAAAATATTTTTTTTTTTTCAGAAGTGTATGTTGGATCGTAATATGTTATAATATCAGCATCAATAAGCAATATAAATATAGTTTAAAAAAACTAAAAAAACACGCTTTCATAGCACATCAAACTAAAAAGTGAAAAATAAATATAGTTTAAAAAAACTAAAAAACACGCTTTTAAAGCACATCAAACTAAAAAAGTGAAAAATAATTATTAATATAAACTGAAAACAATAATGAACGAAAAATACTAGTATTATTGTGAAAAAAAGCGTGGGGCGCTTTGTGCCATATTTTTCGTATATCGAGCAACCCACGCTTTTTTCACAATAATACTAGTATTTTTCGTTCATTATTGTTTTCAGTTTATATTAATAATTATTTTATGGTAAAGTTATTTAACAAAGCTCGAGGGTTATTCGATTAGAAATATTTTTAATTGCACTGCCAAATCGTGATAATGACATGCATTTTGACTTCAAATTTAATTTTTTAAATTTTCATTGCAAGTTCTACAGTAGGTAATCGAAAATTTTGCAATTTTTGAAATTTGGCAACCACAAGAAACCGACATGATAACCACAAAACAAATTAATAGTAACTTAATGTTAGGATTTGCGTACCCTGCTTTATTACACATATCAACCATGCGTTCTGCTCTTGTCCTCTATTTGAATTTTGATTTGGAATCACTCAAGTCACTTATTTTTATTCAATATCTCGGTAAACGGTAAAACTTTTCGAACTGCACAGCAAGCATAGACGTGCTTGTTTGCTTTAGTTAGTATAGTTGTTATTCGCGCGGGATAGAGACAGACAAAACGTTGCCATGTCTTACCTATCTTTCCATAAATATACAATCAATTGCAGAGTATCTACCAAAATATTGATATTGTCGACAAAATTATTTATCTTACCCAATTTAAAACACAGTATTTACACCTAACCACACATAAACACAGTAACTGGTACATACTGTGTTTTACTTTGGTATGCCAGGAGATTCATTGCATAAACCGTGTTATAGTATGGTGATATTAGCATTTATCTGGCAGATAGAGCTAACTGCTGTCGGCTCAACAGATGCGTAATAACCTAATATCTGACATTGTGAAATAAACTCATTTTTCGGTCGGTCGTTGGATACTGTGTTTTACCTTAGAGCAGCCGAATTAGCCAAACATATTGTTTCATTCAATATAATCATTTTTACTTGCTTTTCTTTAACTCACAATGTAGTTTTTTTCAGAATATTTGTCTTCAAATCTTGCATCCTTCATTTAACACACATCCTGACATAACCAATTGATAAAATTTTGCACAGTCATTAAAGTCGGATGACAATACACTATTCCACCGTTACTTTTGCAAATATCCCTACGTAGGGGGCGCGGGGGTGAAAATTGAAAAATCTGCAAAAGTATGATAATAATTTAATGTATGATAATAATTTAATTAAAGTATGACTAAAAAGTAGAAAATAAAAAAAAAATAAAAAATTTTGGGGGCGCGGGGGTGAAAATTAAAAAATCTGCAAAAGTATGATAATAATTTAATGTATGATAATAATTTAAAGTATGACTAAAAAGTAGAAAATAAAAAGAAAAAAAATGTTTAAACTTGCTTTTCTTAATCATCCTAAAAAGTAAAAAATAATTTCTTTGCAAAAAAAAGCCAAAAAAAGCAAGGCATGCGCACTTTATGTAATCTGCGTATAATCATACAAAGTGCGCACGCCTTGCTTTTTTTTGGCTTTTTTTTGGCAAAGAAATTATTTTTTATTTTTTAGTACGACTAAGAAAAGCAAGTTTTGAAATTTATTTTTTTTATATTTTTTATTTTTTATTTGTTTTACGTACTACTAGTAAATCTAGATCCTGAATCAAAACTGATGGCAGAGGCATAGCCTTTTTGTACAAGGCTATGGCAGAGGTATCTATGTCATACATCTAAAAATATAATTACGTTATATAAATTATATTATTGACTAAATGATATGTCTTTTTTTCTCTTTTAATTTTATTTTATTTTTGGAGTTTTTTATCTTTATTATTTTTTTTCATAATTTTTTCTTTATTTTATATAATTTAACCGTATGTGAAATTAGAAATTATAGGTATATATTTTTTTCATGATTTTTTTTTATTTTAACCTAATATTTATATATTTACCTAAATTTGAAGTATACGTAATATACATATAATTTATGTACACATAATGTATTGTTACGTGTTTGCTTTCCACACAAACACCTCTACTCGTAGATTCGTTGATTGAAAGTCCAGGTAACACTTATTCACTACTTTATTTACTAATTAACAATTAACAATAGATTAATTACTGTCTTAACTATAATCACACTTGAACACTTTCTTATTTCTTCTTTACTCGTTCACGTTCAATTTAAGATTGAGAGTCGGCCCACCGTGTGTCTTATTTATACATCCATTCACGATCTAGAGCAGTCCAGAATATTCCCGGCCGTTAGCGTACAATTCCCGTCTCATCTAACCAGTCTACACAGTCCAGTGGCGTAACAGTATAAAACACCCTCCTTTTTATTTATGCAAAGTAATGCAAGTTCCCGTCATTGTAGCTTCCTTGGCAAGAATATCTACAGTTTCGTTATTTTGAATACCAGAATGCCCTTTTACCCAAACTATTTCAATGTGTTTTTCATTTTTCACTATATTCTTATGGATATTGATTATATCAGCTAATATGTTGTTAATAGTGAATGTTGCATTTATTGACTTCAATTAGTCTATTGAACTTTTTACTGTCTGTAAAAATAATAAACCTTGATTTTTCATGTAGATTAGCATATTCCATAGCCTTTTTAATGGCAAAAAGTTCAGCTGTTATGTTCAGTCATTTGAATTTTTGGCATGTTTCCGTATTGGAGTAATAAAATGCACACCCCGTTTCGTTGTTAATTTTAGACCCATCAGTGAAGATATATTCGAAATTCGGCCACTTGCTTTTAATGTCGTTTTCAAATATGCCGTTGTTATGACGTGTTCCTGAACCACGATTTTTTAGATCTGTGGGAATATCATATTGTAAGGCTTCATAGTCTACACTGAAATATTGTAATATATCATGCTTGTAAAGGATTTCTGTTTGTTGTGATAGTATGGTATAACTTTTGACCATTAAGGGAACTTTTTTTGCAATGCCAATACCGTGATGTTAAGCTTAGGATGGTAAGTTTATGGAGGTTATTTATAGTGTTACTATTCTTAAAGTAGATTTTGCTAACAAATTTATCAATTAAGAAGTAGAAGCACACGATCCACCACATTATTTCATGTGGTGGATCGTGTGCTTCTACTTCTACTACATTCATAGGAGAGCTTTTCAGCAAACTCATACATATTCAAAGACATTTGTTTCTGACTACTTCCACTTTCCTTAATTGAGTGTCTGAGGCTGTTCCATAGAAAATGCTGCCATAATCCAAGAGTGACCTAACTAAAGAATTGTAAAATATCAGTGCAATGCTTGGATCTGCGCCACATTTACTTTTGCATAATACTCTAAGTATATTAATAGCATTTTCACCTGATTTATGTGTTCCTTCCACAAAAGTTCCTTATCTAATATTATTCCTAGATATTTTACTGAACTTTTTCATGGAATATCGTAATCGTATGGGCCGAGCTTTAATTTATTAGGATGGTGATATCGTTTTCTCTAAATGTGCATATAGCTGACCTGTCTCCATATAACATGAGTCCATTATTATCTGACCATTTCTTGGTGTCCTTCATAGCTTTGGATACTTTGATGTCACAGTCTTGTACTGAGGAATTTTCAATATATATGCAAATATCATCTGCAAACTGAGGAATTTTTATTCTTTCTCTAAAATAGTTATCAACATCTGATGAATACATAATATACAGAAGTGGACTCAGAATACTTCCTTGACGTAGTCCCAGTGATGTTATACATGGTCCCATGGTGTAATTTATTTTTAAATATACTTGTTCAGTGCTGTACATTGAAATTAGGTTAATAGCTATCCTGTGAGGAATGTCTACCATTAAAAGTTTTCTGAAGAGGATGTCCATCACCACGTTATCGTATGCTCTCGCTCTCGCTAATGTCTAAAAATATTGTTCTTAGGTAAAAGTAATAGTGATAAATATTTTGTAGAAATAATAGTCTAGAAATAATAAATAATAAATTAGATAAGATCTTCAGAAAGGAGAAAATCACGTTTTAATTAGTCTACTATTTAATTAAGGTCTCCTTGTAAAAATATATATTTTCTAAAAGCTTAGTTACAAACTTTTCATTCTAGTCAGTAGTGTCCGTTCGTATTACCGTTCTTGATTATAATTATTATTTGTTGTTTATGTTTACGTTTAAGTTTCTATAAAATACATACCTTTACAAGAAAATAATTTAAATATTCCTGAGGTCCTCAGATTTCTCCTTTCTGCCGACCTTACTCCAACTATTTTAAAAATACATAAATATTTTATCTGGCGTTGTCACAGTATTATTTTTGCACTAGGGAGCTACACAGTATTTACAATTTTTCTTTTATTGTTCATTTTACAGTAACTATTACCACTAAAAAAATATTAAACAAAAATACGAAAACAGCCGCTAAATATCTAAATTTTGATAAATAGCCCAAGTGTGTGTTCAATCGGCAGCGGCTAGCAGTTGTAGGGTACATGAGATTCGATGACGTCATCGTTCGACAACGGAGCGTTATTCAGCTCGCTGACTAACAATTTTTTTATGTATGAAGGTGATGTCTAATAAAAAAAAATGGTTTCACACTTACTAAACACAGTGCAAACTTTCAGAATATGCAATAAACAATAATGCTAAATGAGACTATTGCTGTTGAAGTGATCCTTCATATATCTACGATAGGCTGGGTTGCGTACTATTTGAAGAACCACTATGTTTTAGACACCTTCACTAAATTTTCACAGCTTTTGTTCGATAATCGATAAATCGTTAAAACAAAAATTATTGCAATATCCCTATACTACCGACCGCCAATAATGAGTTTCCGATACACCAATGCATCTTTTAAAAAATTATAGATTATGGATTATAGAGTACAAGACGTTTAATACAAATATTTTCTGACATAATCTAATGACTTATCAGGTTATCTACTTCAGCTCCTACAAAAAACAATCTAAATCACATTATAAAAATAGCGATATTACCAGACCTCGTAATATGATTTTAATGGCGACAGTTTATGTTCGAAATCTTCTAAATTCTATTCACTTAAACTTTGCAGTATTGGGTTAGACTTAAGTCCAGATACAACCGATGCTTATGAAATAAAATAAACACGAAAATGAACCGCTATAGGAACTTTGCCCTTGTATACATCTGCCTGCCGTCTGCATTAAGAATCAGCGCTCGTTTTGTTCGCTATCCTAGTTAACGCTGCAAAGTTTAAGTGAACAGGGTATAGGTCAGTTTATATTAAAAAAGATAAAGCAAGGACTAATACCAATTATTAAAAAAAACAGTGATGCAGTTACAGACACGTGGTTATTCTTAACGAATTTCTATTATTTACACATTTTTTTCTTTTATTATTTCTTAATTCCTGTCTCAAAAAAATATGGTTCATATTACCCCATGTTTTTTTTTACTCAAAAGCCTCTTACATGTTTTTCTTATTTACTTTCATTATTAGCTAATTTTAATTAAATCATTATTATAAGTATAGGCAACAAAAAGCAGACCATCTATAATATTTTTTGATGAATTGGATGGACTAGCACCCATTAGGTCTGAAAAGAATGATCACATACATTCAAGCGTTGTTGCTACATTACTTGCTCTAATGGATGGTTTAGACAATAAGCCAGGCGTTATAGTAATTGGGGCAACAAATCGCATTGAAGCTATCGATCCTGCATTAAGGAGACCTGGAAGATTCGATAAAGAGCTTTATTTTCCATTACCAGGAGTAGAAGCGCGTAAGGAAATAATCCAGGTAATAAATTTAACAAATACGTTATATTTCTTAAATGTAAATTCGATAGAGATACATACGTACGTTGTCAGAGTACTTCTCGATAGCTGTAAGTACATATCATATCAATTTAATAATGGATATGAAGGTGTTATAACAAATTAATTAGTTACTTAGAAGGCGTGTCACCAGCAAATCTGGTTAATTATGTTGAAACAAATTTTCAGGATGATCCTGAAAAATCACATGTTCTCATTTAAATGGCTTGTAAATATTTAATAAGAATATTGGATTTAAACATAAATCAGGTGTACTCTTGATAAAAGTTTAAAATATAGAGTGAAATGAAAAATAATAACGCTGAAAAATATTTTTTTTGCTAATTATTATTTACTACTTTTACAAAACTTATCATATATAAGTACAACATATATCTTTTTAAATAATTATTTTCCCGGCTATTTACCAAAACGCTGAAACTTGGATTACAAAAAAGATAATATGCACATTATGTTCAGTGTGACTTACTCAATAATGTTATTTTTATTTCCAACTATTCTGTTCAGTAAAACCAAAAGTGATTGTTCAACTGGTGAGTACCTTTTTGTTTTATTTATTTTGTATGAAGACTGGACCCGAAATGTTCCTTCCGGGTGCAGATACAATAGATCAAAATCGGGTTGGCTCGATCAGCAAATCTGGTTTTTAACAGTTTGCTTATAATATCTTAAGAATTTGGGTCCCAAAGCCATTATCAGAATTGTGCTGTTGTTCTCGATATAATATAAGCTAACAACCTCTCAACGTAAGCTGTTTTCGACCATTAATCGTCGAAAACCTGGCGAAAAATTTATATCAATGGAAATTATGAAATAAGTCTACTACAGTTTTGCATTTTAAGACAAAGTTGGAAATGTCGAAATTATTAAATCTGGCTTTTAAAATAGTGCACCAAATATCAGATTCATTAATATTTTGACCGAATTTAGAGTAAATACCAGAGTCAGAACTATACGCAAGTTAGTTACTGAAAACCAGGGATGAGAATTGGTAAAACAAGTTTTTGTACAAATAAATTGGGCAGCGTGAACACGAACACAATAAAAAAATGATCGAAAACGGAAATCTTAAGGAAAAAAATGAGAATGAATAGTCAGAAAAGAGAAACAAGTGACGGTGTAGACATACAAGAAAAGAAATCAAGATATTGACAAAGAGCGAGATATTGAACAAGAAAATTTATCTTTAGAAAACCTTCAAATAAGCGATTTTATTGTAATTGATTTTTTTTTTTGAGAATAAGATTTGTTGTGCAAGTTAAACAAATAGAATCAAGCGATAACATTACCATTTCTTGTTTAACAGAAAATAAAAAAATCAAAATGCTTTTACTATAAAACCTGATATAATACATTTTGTGAAAATATAAAATAAATAGTTGGGATTTTAAAGAAACCAACTCCTCTTAGAAAAGGAGTATATTCGTTTAAAAAAAATCCTGGCCATTGAAAATAAAAATGTTTAGCTTTCAATTTAAAATGTTCCTTATTTATTTCTACAGACTGAATATCTGTGTTATCTTATATTGAATGACAAGAAACTACCAACACGCAACGTCTGTTATTTTTCTATGAAGAATAGGTTGAGTTTTTTTTGTTTTGCTGTTTGTTAGACAACTTTTATATTTTTTCTAAAAGTATTTTCTTAACTATTGTAATAATAACATATTGTCTAAAACTAGATATTTTGTTCATAGTAATGTAAGTTTTGGCACCATAATTTAATTTTAAAGAATTTGTTTTCCAAATCATTTTACCTAAGGTGTGACTTGGTGTTAATCAAAATAAATGGGTGTAACAAGTGACCCCGCAGTTCGGGGCGTGTCGCAACACTTTTTAATTAAAAAAACAAAAAAAATCCTTTTCAAAGTTAGTAGTTATAATACTAAGATATCACAAGCACCTTTTTTAACATAATTTATAACTAGAGTTCGGATATCGGCGAGATATGACGTCAAAAACACGGTTAGCGCAAGGGAATATTTGTTATTAATTTATATATCCAATAAAACCAAATATTTTTTAAACTATCACTGCAAACTAGTAAGTACCTATCTTTCAGAGATTTTCCTTGTAGCATAGAAGTTCTAAAAACGACTAGTGGAGGTAGTAAAATGAAAGTATATTGGCATTTATTTACAATTATTGCTGCGGTATTATTCATTACAAACGAAGTATATTATTAAGGCCCAGTATATCCATCTTCTGGTAGAGTGGTTGTTAGTTACCAGATTTATATTGATTATTACGTCTGTACTTCGCAGCGAAGTATATTCTCATATGGAATAACTGTTCTCCAAAAATAGATAAATAGTAACTAATATTTTACTGGTTTAACAATTTAATTCTCAAATTTATCTGTTCGGTAACTTTTACCAGGAAGTGGATATACTGGCCCAAAAAGTTGTCCATATGTTCTGCTGTTATAATCCGCCGCTTGTCTGTAAAAATCCATTTATACAGGGTGGGTCAATAGTGCGTCCGATTTCGATATATTGAGTTCCATGATAGCTAGAAACTTGATTTAAAAACATAAATAAACTAGACAAAAAGTTTATAATCGGAAATTATTTTCAAATATACAGGGTGAGCCAAGACGATTCTACAGGGTCAACTAACATATTTTAAAATGGAATGCCATGTATATCAGAACATTTTTTTGAAACCTCTTTGTGGCCTCCTTCCACTCCTGTATTATTATTGACTCTCTCCCAATCACTTGGATGTAATGATTTTTTTTGTTGAAATTATGCCATTTACACGTATATTAAAAAAATCACTACAGACAGTTATCGATTTTTAGAAAAAATATATTAGTCAAAAACAAAGAAACAACTGTTTTAGCACTTAATCCCACAAACGAAGAATAAACAATAGAAATCCACGAATTAGAAATAAACCCCTGGCCTATCGAACTGAATACTTTATAAACTGAACCGGATTATGAAACTACACAAACAAATTTTGACACCTTACAAAAAACCAACTTAAAAAATTTACGACTCGAACACCTAAACCAAGAAGAATACACAGCCATACGTAATATATGCTATGAATATAGAGACATATGTTCTGTGAAGGCATACCACTAACCTTTTGAAACCAAATAAAGCATGCAATCAGAACAACAGATAACCTTCCTATCTATACCAAATCGTATAGATATCCCTCTGTACATAAACAGGAAGTTAAAAGTCAAATGAAATCTATGATGGAACAAGGTATTATACGTCCATCCAACTCCCCATGGTCATCCCCTCTTTGGATAGTACCAAAGAAATTGGTTGCCAGCGGACGTAAGAAATGGCGAATTGTAATCGACTACAGGAAGTTAAACGAGAAGACAATAGACGATAAATATCCCTTACCTAACATCACAGACATTTTTGATAAACTGGGGAAATACAACTATTTTACTACCCTTGACCTTGCTAGCGGTTTCCATCAAATTGAAATGGCCCAAGAAGACATTGAAAAAACCGCATTCTCCACTGACAAAGGGCACTATGAATACGTACACATGCCTTTTGGCTTAAAAAATGCCCCCGCTACATTCCAAATAGCAATGAATAACGTACTAAGAGGATTATATGATATATGTATGGTTTACCTTGATGATGTTATCATATTTTCTACGTCCCTACAAGAACACACACAAAGTTTAAAGAAAGTATTTGACAGACTAAGGACCACCAATTTTAAAATCCAACTAGACAAGTCGGAATTTTTAAAACCAGAAGTTAAATACCTAGGACACATTATCACCGAAAAGGGCATATCACCAAATCCGGATAAAATAAAGGCTGTACTGGAGTATCCAATACCTAAAACTACCAAACAAATTAAAGGATTCTTAGGACTCACAGGATACTATAGGAAATTTATAAAGAACTATGCAAAATTAACTAAACCACTAACAGTTTGCCTGAAAAAAGGAAACAAAATAAAGCATACCTCGGAATTCATTGAAGCTTTTGAGACCTATAAGGAACTATTAACAAATTCCTATTCTACAATTTCCAGATTTCAGTAAACCTTTCATTTTGACTACTGATGCATCAAATGAAGCCCTGGGAGCCGTTTTATCACAAGGAGTATCTGGATCGGATAGACCCATTGCTTATGCATCAAGAACCCTTAATGACTCGGAAAGAAACTACTCAACCATAGAGAAGGAACTATTGGTAATCATTTGGGCCACAAAATACTTTAGACCGTATCTATATGGACAAAAATTCACCATCTATACTGATCACCGACCTTTACAATGGTTACACAGTCTTAAGGAACCCAACAGTAAACTTATGAGATGGAAAATCAAATTAAAAGATTATGACTATAACGTTTACAAAAAGGGAAACTGAATACCAATACCTACGCTTTGTCCAGAATACCTATAGAAATTCACCCATTAGAGAATATTTCTATAGCTGGAAATTCCGACGAAGATATAGACAAATTATTAAATGAAATAATACAAGGAAGAGAAAAGCTGAACACCACGGAACCTTACAGAGATGACCCACAAATACCGGTACGTAATACTCCACCTCTAAATCCAGAAAACTTTCTCCATGAAGATGAAAACAACACAATACATACTACAAGAACCAATGAACTCCAAGAAACTATGAGAATAATTGACAAACCGACTAACAAAGAAAAACCTCCAATAATAATCAAGGTTCTTGAAAACCCTAAGGGATCTAAAACACAAAAATTGGGAAACAAAAGAATAACCAAATGCTACCTAAAAATAAATTACTCTAGGGAAGACCTAATAGCTATCCTGAAAAATTATACAAATAAGGACGAAACATTCCATCTGTATTCAACACGAAAAAAACTATACACGGAACTCGCAAAATTATACTCTGAAATTTTTAATAACAATGGACCCAAATTAATTTGGCATACAGAAATGGTAAAACCTTTAAAGACTAATGACAGAATTTCCGAAGCCATCAAAATATATCAGGAAGGAAAAACTAACAATTGAGGTTCAGTTGAAACTTTTCAGAAACTGAAATGGAGATATTACTTCAACAATATGCTACGCACCATACAGGATTACGTAAACAATTGTGAAATTTGTCAAAAGGCTAAATATAATCACCATCCACCTAAGATACCTTTAAATCTAACACCAACAGCAACAAAACCCTTTAAACACCTTTTTATGGATACAGTGCAGATAGAACAACGAATATATCTAAGTATTATTGATTCCTTTTCCAAATTAGGCTACGCAAAGAAGCTATTATGTAAAGAAGCTGCAACAGTCTGCCAGGCACTTATAGAATATTTCTCACTATACAAAGTACCTACCAAAATAACTACAGATAATGGTTCAGAATTTAAGAACAACTTAATATAACAAATCCTAGCAACACACTATGTAGATGTCCATTTTGCTACTCCGAACCACCCGGATTCAAATGGATCTATTGAAAGACTCCACTTTACATTACTGGAACATATTCGCATCTTTCGTGTAAAAAGACAAAACAAAAAAGAGTTAGTACAATTAGCATTATTGGCCTATAATAACACTATTCATACAAATACCGGAAAATCCCTAACGAAATATTGTTGGGAGGAACAAATTTAGAGATAGATGAACCAAAGACTAATGATAATATTATCTCCGACCATACTGATCAAATGAAATTACTGCACGAAATTGTAAAAATAATGAACCAACGACAAAAGGAAAAATATATTCAATATCACAATAAAAATAAAACCAACAACCAACAAGCTCTCTTTAGACAGGGACAAAAAGGTTTACCTTAAAGAAAATCCAACAAGAGGACACAAAACCACTGCAAAGTTTAAAGGTCCTTTCATGCTAACCTCTGTTAATTCCGATAACACAGCAATCATACAGCTTAACCCAATAACTAATAAAAAAGGTTCATTTAAGTAATTTAAACACATTGCTTCAGATGGACGAAACCCACGATCCAAGAAGAGCCGACGATCGAACCGATACTCAACAACCCGGGACTAGCGGTCTTTAACTTGGGAACCGCCCACAACATAATATCCGAATGGGAATTAATACACTCTATTGATACTACACGCCTCCTACAAACACTTGATGATACAGAAGAAAAGAAAAGAACATTTCAAGCAAGACTAAATAAGGACCACATTAAATGTCCTGACAAAAAACAACTAAATGGTCAAGCTACATCTCTTTTAAACCAACAAATGGTCAGGTTACATGAACTAATCGATCAGTTAATTCCATCCTATTACAGAACCAAACGAGGATTATTCAACTTCATCGGAACTGTCCAAAAAACTGTAACTGGAATCCTAGATGCAGAAGATGGAGCAAGATATGAAGCCAATTTCAAAAACCTGTTAAAAAACCAAAAGACTTTACATACAGATATAGAAAACCACATGTCTGTGACTAAAAATCTTATAACCCAAATAACTGAAACCATTTCTCGTCTAGTGCAAAATCAAAAGCAAACTGTCAGAGATATAAAACGCCTAGAAGATATCATCCAGAATGGATCTCTATGTAACTGGGTAAAGATCACCACTGGTTATCATAATGATATTGTCAGAAACTACTAATGAGGTTAACGAATTCCTAGACCAACTAGCCACAGCGCAAACATTCGCCAGACACACAGAACTCCAATCAAGTATTATCACACCAACAGAAGTACAAAGAGAATTACAAGAAATACAGAAACATCTAGAAGACACATCACTTGTACTGGAGCCCACAATACAAAATATGTCCAAATACGAAAAACTAATCAAAGTTAATACTAAAAGAAAAATACCATCTACTTCATTCTAAAATACTTTTAGTAGAAGCACAAGAATACGAATATTACCGACTATATCCAATACCAAATGAAAACCAACAAATTATAATGACCGAAACAAAATACGTACTTTTAAATAGTCACACATTTATAGAACTCGATAATCCATGTCAACAAATCCAAAATCGAGACTTCTTATGCGAAGCCGAAATCCTAAAAGACACTAAGACAAAGTCATGCCCTGTTCAACTGATTAGGTATTACCAGGAACAAATGTGTAAAACACAACTAATCTCTAACCCCGATAATCAAGTAATTAAAATCGAAGAAACAAACTCCTGGATAGCAGTTGCCCCTAAGCAAACTATTATTATTACAGAATGTACTCAGCAGACAATTAAAAGAATACAGATTCAAGGAAATTACGTAATCACTATTCCCTATGGATGCAGAGCCAAAATTGACTTAAAAACCTTACTACTAAAAAATAAACAAGAATTTCAGTCAATCCCGATAAACTTACCTAAACTTAAATTTGATTTAAACTACAAAGAAACTAAACCAATGACCATAAACTTAACAGGAATTGACATCTCAATTTTCCATGTTAAAACAACACATAGATAGTCTTCAACGAGAAGTACGTTCACAAGAACTATTGGGACTTCATGACGAAAAAATTAATTGGATACAATACAGCATTCCCAGTATCCTATGTATAATAATTATAATTACAATCCTAATCCACTGTTCTCTTAAGAGGGCTAATCGAACCAGTGTTTGTAAGGTAATTTTTCAAAATTTATTTCTTCCATACGGTTTGGTCAAATTACACCAAATTTGGAGGATCAGTAGTTGAAAGTGTACTAGAGGATACATGTATATCTATTTTAATTAATTTTCACTTTATGTACGGAAAATTTATAGTGTAAATATAAGTGAAATTTGAACGTGATTAGCTCCTGAATTATGATATCAATCGGTAAAATTCGAGGTAAAATTCATACATGTCTTCTAGAATGAATCTTCATAATTATGCTCAGCAAGTTTCAAACTTTTATTCCGTACCATTTGGTTAAAATGAATTTTATAAATAAGTATCTTTGTCACTACAAATGGAGCAAGGAAGTGTTACCTCTATCGGGAATCACACCTCAATGAAGTCGGTAAATAAAATGTCCAGAGAAGGTATAGTCAAGAGCAAAATTATCTAGTGGCGCATGTATAAAAACTTTCTAGAGAGTGACACAGCTATTTGAAGCTTTTTCCAGACTAGGCCCCTTAAACACAGACAAAAACTAATACTTGCGTTTCAGACTAAAAATAAACCAACCAAGGAGACGACACCAGAAACAAAAGAAAACATTCCATTAGGTCCTTTCTAACCCTAATGTCATTTCTGGCGATGGAGGAGTTAGGACGCCACTGGAATATCACGTCACTAATAATCATACCATGTCCGGATGTCGATATTGCTGATGGCAGCATTCCATTTTATATAAATAGCTAATGTTCTCTACTATAATTATTATTATTCTTCATACACTGTTACTATGTCCGTTTAAATTTTAAATTGTTAATTACGTTATTTAATAAGCTTTGTATTTTTCAAGTTTTAATATTTTTTAAAAACAACTTTTCGAGATCAAGAAATATAACTCGCCTTCGCTATTCATCGTGACGCCCCACTCTTATTCTTCTTATGGACGCCTATGATTTTTTTTATTAATCGATTCAGCAAATGGTTTTAGATACAAATGTGTAACGGATAGATTACTATCATTTGTCCTTTGAAATTTACAGACATTTTAAATGCATAGCGACATCGACTCTTGACATCCATAAATTCTATTATTAATAATAGCATCGACCGAATAAACTTAATGCTAATAGTTATAGTGGTCACGTGTTTACACTCACATGTGTATCATTTTCAGTTTATTGTCGTTTAGTTTAAGAGGTTTATGAGGAACAATAAGAAAATAAAATTACCTTTACCAAAGAATATAGTCTATATAATCTTTGCTTGCCTTTACCACAGGTTAGAGGGAATAAACTGTGCCTTTCGTAAATGTAATCAAATAATTTTCGAATAATAAAGACAATAATATTTTTTTTTTCTTAACAGTAATTATACAAGAATAAAAAAAGAACAAACAAATAAACAACAAACAGTAATAAAAAAAATAGTGTTCAAAATGTCCTCCGTTATTTTCAACACAGATTTTCTATTTATTTTTCTATCAAAGACTTAGTTCTATTATACTTACATTTCCAGATTGATGGATTGCAAACCATCAATATCATCTTTCTGCTTCTACAGGCTG
Source organism: Rhamnusium bicolor (assembly GCA_029963845.1). Lineage (NCBI taxonomy): Eukaryota > Metazoa > Arthropoda > Insecta > Coleoptera > Cerambycidae > Rhamnusium > Rhamnusium bicolor. The sequence continues at coordinate 800,531 of JANEYF010000366.1, read as the reverse complement.
TAAACATCTTCATAGCAATTTTTAAAAATTATATACTGCTTTATATTAATCTGTTTTTTTAATTTAAATTTATAGATAAATTGATGCTAACCAGCATAGACGCGACGCTTGGCATCAACGAAGATTTCTCCAATAACGACATATGTCTATCTATCTTTTATAGGTTGCTCATTTTACGTGTATTTTCCAAGTTTGTTTAATATGTTCGGAAATGATTTAGAAGAATTGATTGATTTAGCCAATGTTGCTGATGAAATTTAGTTTCAGCAAGACGGAGCCCCTCTCCATAATGTAAGACTGGTCCAATGATAGATTTGGTGATCGATCAGTGAATAAATAACGGTCCTCTTTTTGGACCACCTAGATCTCCTGATCTAAACCCTTTAAATTTTTTCTTGTGGGGTTTCATGAAAACCATAATTTGTGCAAATAATTATAAAGATGTGCACAGCCTGAAGGGAAATTATTGATATTTTGCAGTAGATCAATCCGGAAATGCTAATAAATATAATAGAAAATGTATATTGAAAATAACGGAGGATATTTTGAACATTTGAGGCACTTTTTTACCGATTTTTGTTTATTTCTCTGTTCTTTTTTTTATTCGTTGTATAATGCAAGTAATAAATCGGTCGGGGCTCGGTGCTCCTCGACAGTGCTTTCTCATCATCTTATTCAATTTGACATGAAAGAAATAAATTAGATACTTTAATTATTGAAAATATCGTTTCTAAAGAGTGTTTCTAAAATAGGGTTCCAAATCTACAACGTGTAGTACTCATCAATATAAGGCAAAAAGTTCTAATAAACATGTGGCATAGAACGCACCCCTAGGAAGTTAGAGGTCCTTAAAGGGGTTCAGATGAAATTTGTTTTTTCTTTTATTTGAAAAATGGTAAAACACAATTTTTGGCATTTACAGTTTTGCATGCTGAATAGGATGCGCTTTTTGATTATTAAAATCATGGGCGTCCCTTTTAGAGGAGAACACAGGGTGAAACACGCCCTGTGTTTCACCGTGTAACTTTTTTTTAATTAACTTTCCTTTAATTTTTCCCATAAATTTATAATTTTTGGACATTTTTACTTAAAGAAGTCCCCTTTGTTTAAGTCGATAGCAACAACCGTTATCGAGTAAATTGGGTTGAAAATTATCATGGTGCATGGCGGTAAAAAAAAAAATAATAAAGTAGCAAATCAAAAGCGTTACTATTTATTCGAAAAAAAGTATGCAACTGTCAACAAACAAAACAATAACGAATGTAAAATAAGAAATTAGAACTAACCAACTTTGTCTATTTATCTGTTACCTTTCTTCAAATAATAGAAAAAACAAATTTCATCTGAATCCTTTTAAGGGTATGCTACATGTTTATAAGAACTTTTTAACTTATTTTGATAAGTACGGCACGCTGTAGAAGTTACACCCTATTTAAGAAACACCCTGTATTTATTTTATTTATTTAATTAAATTAAAATGAACAAAATAAACAAAGCAAGAAGATAAATAGGATAAATATGATAAATAAGATAAAAGAAATAAACAATATAAATGAGATTATTTACACCTACCTCTTATTTATTCTTTTTATATGAATAAGAAATATGAATTTACTTTTTTTTTCTCTTTACCTTATTTATAATAATACATTCTTGTTAAATGGCTGATATGGTAATTAATTATTTTGTTTTTTCCTTTTTGTAATTTATCATTAATTTAAATTGCGTGAGGGCGAAAGTAACTTTGCTCTACTTCTTATCCTCGACGTATGTTGAAAACACGAAAAGGAAGCTACGGTACCTATCAACTGAGACGAGTCAGTGACAGTAGGTCTGTTCGCCGTTGGCCAATATTTACTCTAAACAAGACATTTTACCTGATTTTCGTTCGCTAGTGGACAATAACGTCATCGGGACGTCATCATATTTTACTACTCTTGCTCCAGACGAGGAGTAAATATAAAGGAGGAAAGCTGTTCGTTAGTTGCCATTTCCAGCGAGATCAAAGTTTACAGAATATTTTATTCTGTAAGTATTATTAAATATAAAAAAATTACAGTCCATTGAAACGCGAATAGAGATTAATGACAACAAATGAGGCAAATGAGATAAATGACACAAGTGAGATAAATGAGGCAAATGAGACATATGAAATAAACGAGACAAACGAAATAAACAAAATAAAAAAAATATTTATTTTTCATTCATTTCTATTTAAGAAAATGTCACCTACCATCCAGAATTTTTTTTGGACATCTTGTATATTCGGAAATAATTTCGAGAAGTGACGCTTGTTTCCTAGTTCATTCCTGTTTTTGGATGCAATTTCTAATGATAATAGGAGGCTAGCAATCGAGGACCGGAACGAAAATCCAGTGTCGTGCCATGTCTTTTGGGGCGGAGGGGGCATAGCATTCTTGGGGGCGTAAATCGTAATGAAATTGTATAAAAATTTTACACGATATTAAATTTTTTATTTATTGCAGATTTTCTGTTTATCATTTAAACGTTAAAGACCATTTATATGTTTTATGTTGTGTCTTGTATAGTATATCCAATGTTAGTTGAAGCGCTATAAAAATGCCGACAAAGGAATTTAAACGCCCGACAAAGGGATTTACTCATTTAATGGATAAAATCCTTTGTCAGCGTTTTTATAGTGTTTCAACTGACTTTGGAAATACAATACCAGTTATTGTTTGTTATTTAATTTATTTCTGATTATTTACAAAAAACTCCATTTTATTAATCCTGAGGATGCTAATAAATATAGCGAAGCATTGACTAAATTAAACAAGTAGTTTTTCTATTTTAATTACCCTATTCCCACCAAGTTGTAATATTAATATGACAGTTCACTAGCCTCATGACAAACGATTTATTTTCTATATTATTATTGATAACATTTTCACGAAGTGATTTACTTGGAGCGTTAGGGTGGCAATATAGACAGTGGCGGGGGGCTTGTGCCCCTGAGTACGCCACTGTGAAGTTCATACTGTGGAATAGGTGCTAAGAAGTGTAATAAATTATATAATTCAAATAAAATTTTATTTGTTCTAGGTACATACGTATACTTGGAAAAATAAACCTACACTAAAATTTGTATCACAAGTTGCTGATTTAACCGCTGGATTTTGTGGATCTGATTTGCAAGCTTTATGTTCTGAGGCTGTTTTATGTTGTCTTCGAAGAACGTATCCTAAAATAGAGACAAAGGGCTTTAAACTAAAAATTGAAGCAGACACGTTAAAGGCATGTGATTTATAATTATTAGTTGAATAATGATTTAAAATAATGAATAATGAATACGATGGATCCGAAATAATAGTTAGATTCAAGTTTATTATTGTAAGAATATTTTAAATCTACAATATGTTATTGTTTTTACCATTTTTAGCAGTTGCGTAGCTATCATAGGGCGCAGGAGGCCCCCGGCACAAAATTCCATCAATAAACGAAACGGATTTAAAAATAAACTTAAATAAAAACAAGTGCAAATATATAATTGTTGCACATTCGCACTTAAATTCGCATTTAAAATAATTTTAGTTTTGTCATAAATTAATTCCCCTATCTATTCTTATCTTCATGTAGCTTCTGAAAAAGCTGGATGATGCGTCAGCAAACTGAAAATGATTAAAAATTATTTAAGAAATAATGTTGCACAAGTTTGACTCCGGCCATCACAGTTGGATATGAGTGAAGTTATTGACAGATTTGCAACAATAAAAGCGTGTAAGAAATTGTGATTGCAATACCATGATAATGATTATTATTGAAAAAAATATTTTTTTTTTATATACTTAATGCTCATTTCCTTATTCTGGATATTGTTTGTTATAGGGTTATATAACATATACTGTAAGTTTACACTTCAGATAAAAAACCAATGTGCTCATAATTATTAAACAAAATTAGGGACCCAAAAATATTCTGTGTAATTTTACAGATATTTTCTTGTATGCAAGTACTTTAAATATGTCCTGGTCCACCCTATTGGTGTACCGTGACATGGGATTCATTTGGCTTGTCAGAAGTTTTGGAAATTAATTAGAGGCTGATTACAAAATAAACAGAATTTATTACCAATTAAAATTTCAGAAAGAGCTAACCAGTAAAATGACAACATAAAGAAAGCGGGCTTATAAGTGCATGAGGGACCCAGAGATATGTCTTCATGTCAGTCCCATACTTTCTATTGCATTCAATTGTAGAATATTTACATGGGCGTCGCCAGGGAACAGAGGGGTGTGGCCGCCCCCTGTCTTTTGACAGAATGAATATTTTTCATTAATATATGGATAGGTAGGTCCTATAATGAAACCAATCAGTTACAATGCAAAATAATTTTAAAAAATGCTAAATTAACATTCACAAATTTTTATTGCAACCATATACAAAGTACCTACAATAAAATGAGAGAGCAATATGGAACGCTGTTATATATTTACATTTATTCACTCAACGGTTGTAGTAAATAAAATTGGAAACGTAGTATAAAGATGTAATTTTTAAAATAGGTAATTGTTTTTACTATAAATGATTCACGATCAAAGTTAAATCGTTGTGGTACCCTAATAGACTTCATTCGTTAATATGAACAAAAAAAAACAGAGTAGGCACTGGGCAGTCTCAATTCCGCAGGTGTAATTTAAGATGGGATATCGGGAATTGCTGATATCATCTGGAAATCAAGGGGAATTATTTGGACCTATAACAAGCACATCTAATAATGTTGACATATTAAAATATGACGTTGTTTAACACTTAAAACAATTTGATTTAGGGCCAGTTTTTCCACCTTCCATTAAATCTATTTGATAAATAAGTTTTACTATTATAGACAATTATTGATACTGATACAAACTTTATCCAAGAACTGTTTACCAAATAATTTAACAGGAGATGGAAAGTAGATGTTAGATAGTTTCCTTGGATACAATTGTATCTATAATTTCTTCCATGGAATTTATTTATCAAATAGACTTAATGGGAGATGAAAAAATCGGTCCTTAGAGTTTAAACAACTTTTTTTAGGACAGATTATGTTTTTATGACAATTTGTTTCATGTGTAAATAATGTTATAAGAACAATGAAATTTTCACCGAATATCAGCGACAATGCACTAGTACTATTTTTTTTTGCAATTTTTTTTTACAACCGAAATTAAAAGTACAATTTGTAAAAGTGTTATTTTCGTAATGGGAGAAATTATGTTTAGGTTTCTTAGGTGCAGATTCATATTCGACCACATCATGATTGTTAGTTGTAAATGTAGTGGTGTTTAAAGTTGTAATTCTAATATTGATCTGTTCTCTTCTCATTCCTTCAATGATCGGTTCATGATGATCTTCATCTATTTGAAGGTTGGATCTGATGAAATTGACGTTGCTGTGCCCCGTTATTTTAATTAGTTGTTGATCTCCAATGTCTGCTAAGTGGGATATTGCTGAAGATCTGAGAGAATGATTGCATATTTTTGTACCTCTAACGTTTAAGATACGATATTATTGTATCTTTAACATTTAAACCTTCGTATTTTTAACATTTAACCCTAAAGGAAATTCTGTGAGAGTATAACTGACCTACCTCACAACACTAGAATCCACAATATTCTTTCCAGAGAGCCGACGTGGGAATTCGGCTCGTAAAGGCGACCGGACGGTTCATATACAAACTCTGGAAAGGAAACCCTACAGTTTCTAACACAGAAGCACTTCCTAGGTTGTTTGAATTTGAATGACCAACAGTTTTCACCGTCAAAAGGACGATCAAAACGACCTTATAAAAATGACTAGCTAACAGCTAAAAATGTGATCACACTACCTGCAATTGAATGGGCCATCAAATCCTTCCCATCATTTAAAACGCCAGGAGACGACGGAGTTTTTCCAGCTATACTACAAAACGGACTGGAAATATTGATCCCGTTCCTCATTATATTATTCAGAGCTAGTCTGGTATGGAACTTCATCCCATCTAGTTGATCGGCTGTTAAGGTGGTATATATACCAAAAATGGATAGGAAAGAACCAAGCCCTAAATCGCTTAGATCAATTAGCCTGACATATTTTCTGTTGAAAGGCCTGGAGAAGGTGCTGGACGGATATATCAATGAAGGAAATTGCGGTGGGAGCTTTTTTCGACATTGAGGGAGCTTTTAATAATGCACTGCCCGACTCCTTATATGCAGCAGTGGCTGCCACAGGAATTAAGCCGCCTATAAACGACTGGATTCGTGCTATGCTATGAATAACACGAAGCCATAACAACGTCTCTACAGGGAGAAACAATTAGCTTTAGAGCCGCAAGAGGAAGCCCCCTTTTGTGGTCACTTCCTGTGGACGACTTACTGGCTATTCTCACACTGTGGGAGGTTGAGGTTCTAGTTATACTAGTCAGAGGAAAATGAAGGAGTAATATCTAATACTCTTCAAGAGATACTGGATGCAGAGGGTAACTGGTGTGACAGGAAACAGATATATCTGAACCTTCAAAAACAGTAATAGTACCATACACCGGGAAAAGGAAGCTGGAAGACTTAAGACCGCACTCCTTAATGGGTGAAACTATTCCATTTGCGAAGGAGGTGAATTGTCTAGGAATCACTCTAGATGAATCACTTAATTGGAACTCCCATCTGGGAAAGATAATCCGCAAAGCAAAACTGTCCTTATGGACATGTATTTGTGGTAAGTCTTGGGGCATGGGTACCCAACAAATTTACTGGATCTATGCCACGGTCATTAGACGACCAAAAGAATCACAACGGACGGCCAAAGCCAAACTATCTGGATTGCAGAGATTAGCATGCTTGACCGTAATGGGGGCAATTAGCACCACACTGTCAGCTGCAATGGAGATCCTTCTGGACTTACCCCCTCTTCATATATATTTGGAGAGAGAGGCCAGGTGGGCAACGTATATGTTGTAGACTAGTATCATGGAGCTGACAAGTTGCTGGATGATATAGAGAGTCACAGCATCCTGAGAATGCCCTTGGATACTATGCCTACCATGACCAACTACGAGCTGACCTTCAACACCCTTTTTCTGGAAAGAGATGAGTGGGATCGGAATAAAGCCAACCTACTAAGGGCAGACAGTTGCTGGTTTACAAACAGCTCCAAAACTCGTGAGAGAACTGGAGCAGGAGTACATAGCTACAGACCAAGAGTGAGGATATTCTCAAGAATAGGTACTAGTGCAACTATTTTTCAGGCCCAAGTTCATGCTATTGAACTATGTGAGCGAAGGCTGGAAAATATGCATCTTACACGAAGTTCAATACAAACTTTCTCAGATGACCAAGCAGCAGTTATAGAAGCTCTCGACTCCTACCGGTGTAACTCCAAAATGGTACGGAACTGTCAGAAGGCTCTAAATTATTGGAGCAAAACAACAAAGTAACTGGTCTGGATACCCGACCACTCTGGTATGGAAGGTAACGAAATAGCCAATTCCTTGGCCAGAGAAGAAGCGAGATCACGAATCATCGGATTAGAATCGATATTTGGCATATCTTTAAGTGCTGCTAAGATGGCTATCTCAACCTGGACTGAAAGGAAAACTCTCCAGTATTAGCAAGAGGTACCAGGAGTAGCTCATTCGGAGGCGTTTATAAAATACCCTTTGAAATCAAGAGCTTTCAGAGTTCAATAGGGTATACCTGAAAACTCTAACAGGCCTATATACCGGGCATTGCCGACTAAACTATCATCTGCATAAACTCGGCCTAGCAGAAAACGCCGAGTGCCGCCTATGCCTGGAGGATAATGAGAGGGCAGGCTACGTCTTATGCACCTATTCCGCTATAAAGGGGATCCGATTCTCAATATTTGGCAAAGGGCAACTGCTGTCAGAGGATCTGGACACACTCTCACCCAATAAAGTTGTCAATTTCATTAATAGACTGAACTTATTGGGTGAAATATAATTAGGAGTAAGCCACAATAGGCTTGCTGATGGCTGCAGTGGAGGGTCCACAAGGACCAACTCACAAAAACTTAACCTACCTAACATTTAAACCTTTTCCGCTGTAGTTTTAATCCACTTCCCAATTTAATTTCTTCCCGCAGGAATATTTTTATACCAATAACTTGAGTTATTCTTGTTCCAATAGATGTTCGGTGTCAAAATACATTAATTTCGTTTTTATGTGGAAATAAACGCTAAAAAAAAAGTAGGTGAGTTAAGAAATGTAGGTAATAATCGCTAAATCGCTACATCAGATTACCTAATGGGGCACATATCAGGATTACTCTTGTCATGTATTAACCACTTGCTTTGATGTAACTTTTAAATTTTAGAGTACCACCCTGAGTGCATTTGGAAAAAAATGGATTAGATTCCATCCTACCAGTTGCTGCATTATTATTGTAAACTTCTAATTTGAAGTAATTAGTTACGTATTTGCTGCCTTATCATCCATACCACACTAATTCGTAAGAGATTTGATGATATTGGCAGGTACACTTTTACCAACGACGACATCAGTTTCATCATTGGGTGTGTTACTAAGGCTAGACTTACAGTAGAAGCGTGTACGTGCGAACCATACGCATGTCTACATGAAGTGGCAGCAGACCGAGTCAGTCTACAGCTTCTGTGCGAGAATATATCTAAAGCCAACAGTTGGAATTGAACGCGCATAGACGTGCGCATTCGTGCGAACCACAGTTCGTACGTATACGCTTTCACTGCGAGTCTAACCTTAATCTCATTTTAAGATGATTTTAAGCATTTATTGCTAAACACCAAAATTTTTGAAAAATCTTCAGAATATTTAGCTGCTAATAAACATTTATTTTTTTCTTCGATAGTTAAGTTGCATTTAACAATATAATTACGTTAATATTTTATGAAAATTAATAATTGTATTGAAATAATTTACTCACGAATTACCATTCGAGCTCAAATTTATTGTGGACGATTTTCGACATAAATTTGAGCTCTTAGTATTTTATATGATAAAATTTATATTCTAGGTTGAGGAATGCGATTTTCTAGAGGCTAGGTTAAATTTGGTGCCATCTTCATTTAAACAAGGCCAAAAACTGAGAAACTTAAGTGAGATAATTAAGCCCTTGTTAAACAGGCAGCAAACCAGAATTTTAAGATATATTCAATTGCTTTGGCCACACTTTTTACAAGAAGAACATCGGTAATAATTTTAGTTTAATTTATATGTTACAACGAAATTTTAGTTGATGATGAATGATTATATTAAGTATGATATTATTGTTTATATATGTATAGTCGTCTTACACGATCCAATAAATTGACCGATTTTGTGAGTTTCAATTTATTGATGTGTGTAATGCAAGAAAATCTGTGGATTTATTGGTCAAAGAAAAATTGTTCAATGAATTGAGCAATTAGAATATATTTTTTAAGAGTAGAAAAATCTACATTTACCTGTAAATTATTAATAGATAAATATTCTGCATTTTCATCCACTTTTGAAACATTGCTGCAACGAAAGTAAATTAATGTATTTTCTAAAACTTATACAAATGATAATACACCTCAATAGCATTATAATGGCTGAATTTGAAATATCTACAAAAATATCGAAAAATGCATTTTTGCTCACGCTTTTCCAATTCTGGACCACTGTGCGTCCCCAGAAGGCGAATGTATGGTGTGATATTGTAGGTGACAGAGTTGTGGGGCCTTACTTTTGTGAAAACACATGAAATTTACCTAAGCCCTGGTTCGATTGAGCAGTCCGTCGCGGAAATTATCTTTCAAAGATAATGAAAGATAATGTTTAAACTGTACTGTCAAAACATCCGCTCGTTGTATTTTGTACAGTTAGGTGTTCGTGTGCTCAAAAATCGGATAAGTGTGATTTATTGATATGGAATACGTTCTTTATACATGTTGTATTTGAGATTCACGTACTCACAATTTTATTTAATAAATACAAAATTATTATTTTTATGTTTGTTACAACTGATACACATAAAACGACTAAGATTAACAAGAGAGCATTAGCCATAAAGAATATTGTCAACTGAACTGCAAGTGGCTTGCAAGTCGTATTTATATTACTTGGTTTTGTTAAATCAGCACTTTTAATATTTCTACAGTAGTAGCAAATCTAAACGTGACTGATAATATTAAAGATATTAAATTACAGTGGGAATTATTTTACTCATATCAACAACGGTGTTAAATTCCTGGCTGAGAATGATATGGACAAACTAATATACAATAATTATAATTATAATATAACATACATATGACTGAGCAATATTTTTCTATATTCGTGACTCAGTTAGTATAAAATATCTGGTTAATACAATTCTAGATATTTGCTCAAAATTGAAATATGAGAAATATTTGTTCTATTTGATGAGCCAAATAGAATTATTAATCTGTTTAGTTCAAATAATTTGTAGGTACCGAAAATAAAATCAAAATCAAATAAAAATACAATATTTTAAGTAAAAATATGCTGTTACTTTGCAAATTTAGAAAATTTACAACATATGAAAATTCACTTTGCTATATTTATGTTATTTCATAAAATGATTGTTTTCCTCTTTACAATCTTAATTTTCTGCAACATTTTCAGATATACCGTTGGTGAAAAACGATATGCAGGTCGAATTTTACTAGTTGGCTCTAATATGCAAGGACTGAATACTCATTTACTTCCATCTGTTTTGAAAAATTTAGAACATTTACCATCCTTTGTTTACGATACAAGATTATTCGATGTAAGTTATTTGTACAGTAGATATCATCTAATGTCCGTTTAGATTTGAAATAAAAGTAATGGGTACGTTTAAAGAACTCAGCAGCTAACATTCAGCGCTCAGTCCGTTGAGTATGCTGACCTTAATCATATTGCAAATTTTCTGAAAACATCGCGGATCGTGGTTGGTGTCTGTGTCTAATATAAAATGTTTTTGGTAATCTACTTATTATCATTCATTTATTGTTCGTGGTATAAAGACCGTAATATTGCAATACGATTATAATAGTTATTTATAAACTACTTAATTTTTCATGTCACTAACAGTATGATTTATGGTATATGGAGAACTTAATATTGGAATATCTATTGGAAGATAAACTTGATTACAGAATTTTACACGTAATTAACAACACTGAACAACAAAATAATGAAAAGTTATAACAGAAATGTTATATCCGCTCATAACGGCCACTTCGTTTGCTGTTTGCTCCAATAAATGTATATTTTTGCTAATTAGAGACAAAACGTTTTCTCTGCTACTAGTATTTTAACCCAACTTTCAAATAAATGGGAACAAGTTACAGAAATAGAATTCTGCGACATAAGCAGCTATTGCTTATTGCAGTTAGCATTCTGCTTAATATTTTGTTCAGCAGCTGAGAGTAAATAAATAGACGGCATTCCATTTAGCGCAACTTCTGGGTCCAGCAACTTAACTGCTGACGTTCGCTAAACGTACCGAATGTTAGTTTCGACCTGGAACAATTTGAATAGGTAGGCTCAAGACTTTTTACTTGACTGTTATTCATTCCTAAATTTATCTATCTTGTTCCTACACCGCAACCGGTAACATGGCCCATTTTTATAGTTGCAAACATTTAATTTAAATGACTGAAATTTGCGAAAAAAAAGATGCAAAAATTGTGCAACTCCCAGATTATTTTTTATACGATTTGTAAAATATTTGCAAGATATTTTTTTTCAAAATCAGGCGGAAAGTATGTCGCCAGATTTAAATTTCATAAAAAAATTTTGCCTTTTTATAAATTTACACCGTTTTGAAATAATATTTTAGATTCGTTTTTCACGTGCAAATTTCAAAAAGATGTAACTATAAAAAAGTAATATTTTTTTATTTAAAACCTAGACTGATTCTTCAGGACGCTAAAAATGGGTAATAATGAGTAATGACAATGACATCTATGACCAGCCACTCTTCACATGAGCACTTCAATTTGACCGTTCACAACAGACTCTTAATTGTGACATCACATACGTATTACTGTCATGACACACCGGTTGCATACATCATATTGGAACTTGACGCTTAATGCACATGTCTATAAAGACGACATTTTCGACGGTTTTACACAACGTAGAATTTTATTTTAATTTTTCCTTGGAGGAAATATTTAAGAACTTTCAGTACCTTACTAATTTACACGCAGAACATGTTTAGTTATGTACAATAGTCAACACATTAGAAAAACTCTTATTATTGATATAATAAATTAATATTAAAACGGATTTAGTATCCACCAATAGGAATTACGATTTGTAAAAATCAAATTGCACATGTTAATTAGTTTGTGGCGAACCTCAAGGTGTTGATATAGTTTATAACCTGTTATCTTTTTATAAAATAACTATGGTTGTGTTATTAATTGTTTAGAATATAATATCCAGGGCCGTAGCTACGCATTGACAATTGAGGAGGGGGTGTAGAGTTGAAAAAATGGACTAAACAATACGTAAACATTAAAGAATATATTATTTTTAAAAAATAATACTAGGTAAGCACTGCATATAAGTAATAGAAGTAAGAAAATTATGTATTACAAAACCATATTTCTGTTTTTTAAACTGAGTTTGTTTACAACTTCTCGGGGATTAATATGAATGTCCCTATGTAGTATGTACGGACATCAAAGCAAGTCCATTTCATCGCTCGTTTATCGTCTAATTCCCAGACATGATTTGAGCTGTCATAGAGTCAAGAACGTTCTGTCTTAAGTTGCCGTAGAGCAGAGTAGCAGGAATTTGTAACAGATCCTTAATAATTGGAGAGAATGACTCATCGGCTTCTACAAAGGCATCTTGTCATTTTTGGTTTTGTCAGATTCTCACATTTCTGCCACATGTGTAATTCTGTGGAAAATGAGTCAAAATTGTTGCCATATAGTTCACAAATATCTTGGAACAATTATTGCTTGCTTTCTGAACCTTTTCCTTACAAATGTAGCTGTGAATTTGAAGTTAATTTGTAGTGTTCGGAAAAACGATCGTTTAGTTCAACCATAAAATAATCTAAGAATGGAATGTACAAATTTGGCAAGTAGTAGTCTCTGGCGCTTTACAGTTCTATGTTTCCTTCTTATCTCATCACCCATGTTCAAGACAAGTTTTTCCGTTTCTTTGTAGATGAACATGTCAAAATGAATATAATCAATTACTGATCCTGATTTTATTGTTTCTAATATTTTTGTCAACGGGGGGGGGGGGTTGAACCCTCTAAACGCATCTTCTCTACGGCCCTGATAATATCCTAGAGGTAGGTTATTAAGAACATTTTTAGCCTTACCGGTTTTTTTAATTTAAAATGATTTCTAGTTCACTGTTTTATATACCTATAAAACAAAATGTAAAAACCAGTTGTATGAGTAAAATACTTAACTTCTGCAAAGAAATTAAAATCATACAAAAGGGAGAAAATTCTTCTTTTAATTTGGCATCCTTCGGAAAATTAAACATTTTACATCCAGTTTTATTAGTATAAAGACACTCTGAAGCAATTCAAGTTTCAAAATAAACACATAAACGTATTTTTAAATCGATAATACAACACTTGAACTTGACTATACGAAAGTTAGGTTATAAAACGTGACACAAACAAGTTGAAAGGATGATAAAGTAAGCAGCTATTAACTTTTGACTTTATTCCTATTGGAGGATATTTCATCCGCTTTTAATATTAATTATAATTATAATAATAATAAAAGTTTCTGTAACACATTTTACTTGTATATATTTTCACATGCTTCGTGCATCGTAAATGGTAACTGAAAATTCTTAAATATTTCTTACAAGGGCGAAATAAAATAAAATTACACGAGTTATTATCGTCGCCGAGCAGTTTGTCTTTTTAAAAAAGTGAATTTAAAAATTTAACAAACGAAAAAATAACAAATGAAAATGAGTTCATAATAATAACAACAAATCTAACTACAAAGATACCTATGTAGATCTTAATGAAATGGATAATATTATAGAACTAAAATAAAGCTTGTTTAAATCGTATTTATAACATTGGGTTATCTTTGACAATTAAACGATTCAGCATCTCTGTTCTTGGTAGGTAGTTCAGGGCCGTCCATAACTCACGCTTTGTTCAACCCGCAAAAATGTCGCTTTTATATACATGTGCATTAAGGGTAAGTTCCAGTGTGACGTATAGGCAACCAGTGTATCATGACAGTAGTACGTAGGTTGCATATAATTATGTGACACCACACTAAAAGTCAATTCTCAGTCAATGACGGTCATTGCCCGTAATATATTTACTATCAAATATTAGTTTTAATTAATACCCGATTTAATTTTATTTTGTTTTTATTTATCTATCACTCAGTTATTATTATTTTAGAGAACTAAAATAACAAGTTTCGTTAATGTGCAGTTTAACTTCCCTGCTGTTATTCTACTATCAAGGATTGATGAGTGGTGGAATTATATAGACGATTGTGATCAGCACAGTATAGTTTCTACCTTGGAAGAAATTCACGCTGGTTTGCCAATTTTAACTATAGCTTCATGTAAGACAGATATACCTGCAAGGGTAAGTATTAACGTATGTTTTCAGCGCTTAAACTTTTTTTGTTGATAGTAAGCAAAAACAAAAACAAATATCATTTAAATAGCATGTATATTTAATAAGTGAAATTACAAGTAAAACTGATGTCTACTCTTTTTATCTGTCAGAAAAGTAACTTTCGTAAAACTCGCTAAATAAAAAACGCTAAACTGATATTTTGAACAAATAAAAAAAATAAACTTTAGTTTATCCGTACTATACTTACTATATCTGCATATTATTTAAAATGAGATAGTAGCAGTTGGGGCCCGTGATATTGTCCACAGAGGAGGCTTGAAATTTAAAAGGCAACTAAATTTCAATATGATTACAATTTGCACGTTTCCCCACCAACCTTGAGGTAGTACAACGGCACTTTAATTTTTTTTGTCGTAGGTTCATTGCCAGAGTAGCCCTACTATCCCACTTTAAATTATAACTTCTAATAAAAATCAAAATAGTTTTGGAAAAAAATTGATAAATAAAAGTGTTTTTCTACAAACAAAAAATTGTATTCATTATCACTGCCAGAGTGTAAAATTATTACTTTTAATAAAAATTAAAATAGCTTTGAAAAAAGAAGTTACATAAAAAATATTTTCTAAAAAATGAAGCAAATAAATATTTCTTCTAAAGTAAAACTAATTATAATAATCTTTGGTGTAAAGTCTAAATATTTTTTATAAATCAGTGGTAGCCTACGATTTTCAGAACTAGCTAAATGGTTGATTACTTCTTCATAAAATGAAAATAAATCATTTTTCTTCAACTCTGACAAAAAACGTTTTTCTATTGAAATCAGTGATATATTTGACAGGCGGTCTTGAGCTATTGTGTTTCTAGTAAATGTTTTTATGCGTTTGAGTGCTGAAAACGATCGTTCTACAGAAGCTGTGGTTACCAGAATTGTTGACACTAAAGATAAAAGTTTGCACAGTTCGGAGAGGCAGTTTTTAAAATTATTATTATATATAAAAGTAAGCATTTCTTGAGGTGATTTTAAATTTGCTAAAAGTTGCTGGTCAGAATACAACACACATACCTAGTTAATTTCTTAACGAAATACGGTTAAAAAAGGGATACTGATCCATTCATTTGTCCATTAGACTGTTTGAAAATTATTTAGAAAACATTATAAAATTATTAGGATTGACTAAATCGAAACATTGCAAAGTATTTAAATCGGAAAATCTAATCCAAAATTTCTGTAAATATTTGTTTGTAATGTATGTCTGTCTTGTCAAAGTTATATGTTGTCTTTTTTTTTAACTGTGGCTCATCATCTAATTCTTCAATATTTTCTAAAAAAACATTATATAAAGTATTGAAATGTATTTCGTTATTGCGAAATTTTTTTTAATTTAGATATAAGTGAATTAAGTCTATTTTTGGAATATGTTATCAGTTAATTTATTCTGTAAAATTTGAAAAACAACATCAGTTTGCTCAAAAGTCATTTTTAAAACCTTTAGAAAAAATATGAGGTTTTTATCCAACAATAACGATTTTAATCCGTAAGCTGCTCTTAAAGTCTGATCGTCATTTAAAAAGTCTTCACTTTCCGAAATAAAATTAAAAGCGTCAATAAGTTTTTTCTTGTATGTGTCAACAGTGAAAACAACTCTAGATGAAAATTTCCAACGAGTAGGATCATTACTCGGAATTCTATATTCCATAGTGCTATTTAAAATATCAGATCTTTTACTGGATTTTGAAAAAAATGACGAAAAACCAGTAATATTTCAAAAAAAATATTCTAACTTCTTTAATTTCGTTACAGGCTTTACTCAAAACCAAATTAATTTGTGTGCGTAACAGTGAGTAAAGTAAGCTTGAGGAGCAATATCTTTTATTTTAATTTGGAGTTTTAAGATTTCCTGACATAACCGCAGCGTCGTCATAGGTTTGTGCAACTAATTTATTTTTCAAATTAAATTTACCAAATTCGTCGATTAATAATTTAAATAAACTGTCAGCGTTTCTTCCACTACTCACATAAAAAAACCAACAAACCTTTCAACAACTTCACCGTGCATTACATATCCAAAAATTACGGAAAGTTGAGATTTACAAGTAATGTCCGTCGTTTCATCAATTTGGCACGAGAAAAAATTCACAATTATGTAGTTCTTCTAAATTTTGCCTTTAATAATGAAGCTAACACTCTCAATTAGGTCATTTTGAATTGTTTTGGACGTCCAGAAAAAAAAAAACTGACGTTATTCAAAAAGTTTTCTAATTTTGGATCATACGTTTTAAAAAAATCTATTAGCTCCTTAAAATTTCCTTTATTATACGAATCGCGTTTTTCGTCATGTCCTCGAAAAGAATTTTCTTGAGAAGATAAATATATAACGGCATCAATTAGTCTCTTTAATATTTCCCTATTTTCACGGATTCTTTTATTAAAATTTTCTATTTCTCTTTTATGCGCAGAATCCAAGAAATTTACAATATTTTGTTTACCCAACATTTCGAATTTAATGCAAGATGAAATATGCTCCTGAGATTTTTCATGCCTTTCTAAACCTCGCGATAAATTTTGCAAATTATTAAACCCGGCCCTGCCCCAAATTGAGGATTGATCATTAGTAAATAACAAACATTTCCAACAGTATAATTTGTTTTTAACTGTTGATGCTGTTAACCACTCGATTTTTTGATAATTGCTATCACTAAACCCTGTTTTGTTTACCACCTGTGAAAACTAATGACAGCATTGACGGTGTAGGTCTGACCATTTTTTTAATTCTTATCTTGATCATAACTAAGAGAACTAAATCCATTTAACAACAAATAATTCACCACGTATGGACAACAAGACATGTCGTTGGGAATATTTTCACCTAGAGCACTCATTTTTCAATCACTTGTTAAATATTTTATGTATGTTTATGTTCTCCCACGAAACCACAAATTGCCACTGTCCTTGTTCTATAAGTAATTCTCTTGTGAAAGAGGGGATTAACGCTCAACTGAAGTGTACATGCGCTAGAAAGAGATGGGGTGCTAGAGGCTAGCTGCCTTAACTAATAGATACAGAATGTGTGCTGAGATAAGCGCCAAAAATTCAAGGTCACGAACAATGTATTGAAATGGGGGTTAGCTGGCCGCTAGTCTCCTCAGTTCATCCAAGCAAGCGCGAAAGCGCGATGAGAGATCGAGAAATATGCATACGTGGAGTGGACTATCCGGACTACAATGTTACATGTTTGTGGAAAGGAAATGCAACATTTTTTTTTACACTGAAAATTAATTAATGAATTATAAACAACATTGAGAATTGAGATATACCTAAGTAGAAATTTCTACTTGTGAAAAATATTAGTTTGGAGATATTCTGCTTCTCCCAAAATTGTAGTGGAGGCTTTTAATTAAGTTTTATCGAGTTTGTGTGTCGGGTGGATAGTGTATCATTTTCCCGGCATTTCGTCAGATTCTATTCGTCGGTCGGTTGGAATCCCATCAGATAATCCATTAATTATATCTCCGGGCACTTCGTGCATAGTATATAAAAACATCAAAAATGACAACGGAGTATTCACGATGCTCGTTTCTGAACAGATAGCCCTTTTTTTACTAAGTGAGTCGTGATTTTCCGAATATCTCCGGTCGTTAGTTTAGCAAGTATTCGTGTACAATCGACAATTTACGGGGAATAATTCGTACCACTGTTTTTAGCGGAGTACACTGGACGCTGGAAGCTGGAATTGTTGCCTGTTGAACTGCAGATTGAAACTCTACGAACTCATTATTCATATTCAACTAAGTGGACGCGCGCGCTGTGTGCAGCAGGCATCAAATGTCAAATGGCTTTCCGCCTTCACAGCGCTTGCCATAGGGTATAGTTTTTGTATCTTAGAGCGTAAATTTGAGCTGGTTCGTCACTAGGGGTAAGGATTTAGGGATGTTAAATTTTACCTTTGATTTTATGTTAATTTACAATATTCTGTACTACGACAAATAGATTTAAATTAGGTTAGTGCGGTGTTGTGATGTTTTTTATTTTATTTAGTATATTGAAGTGTTTGCTTTGGGTGGCGTTTTTTATTATGTGTATTGTTTATGGTAATGGTTCGTTTGTTATGGCACTTTCAATTTCGTGGCATCTTTTCTACAATGACTTACAAAATTTAAGGAGGTGTTTGATTTAAATAAGGTGGGTCTATGGACTGTATACTTATGTAATTTAACGAGAGGGTGTTTGGGGGCTTTGGTAAATTTTTGTTAGGGGATTTTGGAGGGTGAGGTTTTTATGTTTGATAAGAAATTCGGCCAGGAAGGAAGGAGTCTCTGGAATGAATTCTGACAGTGTTGGTGTGGCTGTTATGTTGTGTACGTATGTTATCGGTGTACAGTTTCTTATGACTATGATGTTATCGGTCCATACTTCATTCAGGAAAAATTAAATCAGCACAAATACCTAAACATTTTATGGGCCTTTTTTGGAACAAATCCTACAGTATGAGAATTTGTACTTTCAATAAGATGGATACCTCGCATAATGCACCTTATTAGTTTCTGACGGGCTAAATAATAACTTTATATAGACCATTGGATAGGAAATAATGGTCCAGTTTCAGGGTCGCCTCGATTTCCGGACCTCACCACGGTGGATTTTTATTTCTGGGTCCTATTGAAACAAATTAATATACAATTTATTTCACTCAGCCCTCAATGAATATACCTAATGAAGAGATTTTGACAGATATAATAGATACATAAGGGATGCCATAAATTCAGTTTTATTAGGAGAAATACGAGCGAGTTTTAGAGAATTTGGAAGGCGTGTTGAACTATACGCAGAAATGGGTGGTCCTTTGTTTGAGTGAAATATTTCTAACAAATCATTTGAATTAGTTAAACAGCATGGTAGTTTTATTGTAGTTATTAGTATAAAAAAATAAATGAAAGTAGTACCTAATTTTATAATAAGTTATATTATAAGTAATTTTATCTATGAGGCTAATTTTTTAAATTCCAATTTTGCACAAGGGCAATACTCTTTTAATTGAACAACTTTTTTTAAAATGCAATTTACGTATCATAACAAAATCCTTGGAAAAAAAATTAAGTCACGCCTAAAAAATCAAAGTACGTTTTTAAGTTTGCACAAAGGAAAACGTATTATTTAATTACTAACAATTTTTAATATTTTTTTAAACTTATGGCTTAACAAAATTATAGAAATAATTTATAAATCATTATAAAATAAATAAAATCCGCTGCAAATTTAGGAATCAAATCTTCCTAATCTTCCGTGTAATGGTATTTTTGGCATTTAAAATTTTAAAAACTGCCAAATTTATCATCATTTCATAACATTTTCAATGTAAATTTCAATTCACATTTTTATTTAAACATTTATAGATAATACGTATAAGATAACTAAATACATGTCTAATATAAAAAAAATTTCGTAGACATAATTAGATAAAATATTTTATTGCCGTTATAGGATCGATAATCTTTCATCAAGAATAATTTTTTTTGTAAAGAAAAGAATTGGTGATTTGCTCGCAATGAAATGGCCTCTGGAACGTGTGTACCAAATTTGAAAGCTTTTTTTGGCTGCTATCGCGACACCTACATGAGACACACAGACATATTTTTTTGCTGAAATCTTTATCTCATCATAATTCATCGAGATTCATCTAGAAGTAAAAATGCAATAAAAAAAATACATATTTTTTTGCGACTGTATATATTCCATAACTTGAGAAGTGAGAACTAAATACCAGTTGTTTATCAATACATAGATATTAGATTTATTAAATGTAATGGAAGCTATTTATATTTTTTTATTAACGCCGAATGTAAATTCTCATGATCTGATTTAATATTTTTAGTTGCATAATTTCTTCTATAACAATAGTACTATATTAATAAGAATAGAAGATCCAAATGAGGAAGAAAGAAAAGCATTTTTGGCTCCACTGTTCTTTGATGAAACAAGCGTTAGTGTGTACAGAGTATTAGTTAAAGGAAGAAAATTTGAATTCTCAGGAACAAAAATCATAAAGTGTATATTAATATACCTCACTTATATTTAATTCACAATGTTAAATAATTTTAGGTGAAAACGTCGATAGAAATCTTACCCGATCTAGTAGAAGAAGAAAGAACGTTAAAGACAACATTGAATATGATTTTGTAATTGGAGATATATCAGGCTCTGTACAAAATGCAATGAGTTACAGATCAAAAAGAAAACGGGAATCATCAAACCATGCCCTAGTTAAAAAAATAAAATTTTGTGAAAGCAAATATGGAACTTTCCGATCCAACAGCACAAGTAGTTTATATGATATGCACAAAAAGATAAAACGTAAATACACATTTTAAAAGATAAAATAAATAAGATAGATATTGAAATACTATATTTCAGTTTAAAATGAAAAAAATTAATATTAATAGGGTAATTTTCACAGTTCTTGTTATTTGATAATTAGTAATATTCAGTAATCTAAATGTCAAACAGAAATAAATAAAAAATAATGTCAATGTCAAACAGACAATTACATATACGAGGAATAAAATATAATAGCTTCAGGGCCAATTATTTATTATTCTTAAGTTTTTACATTTAAATTTTTGCAATAAAAATTGTATCGATTCGTGCAAAAAATGTTGTAAGCGCCTCGGGAATAAAATATGTTTTAGTCCCTTCCATGAATGTTACCCTCGCTGCTCTCAGGAAACACTATTCATGCCCGAACACTCAGTTTACTCTCTTGGTACATAAATAATTATTAAACTATCGAGGAATTTTGATGTTTCCTATTCTCAAGTACGGAATTTAAAATAACAAGAATGCTATCATCTTATGATGAATACTTAAAAATATTTGTGAATGAAATAGAAACCTATAATTTTGTTTTGATTTTCTTTTCTATACCCAATGTAATTTTTGTAATTGATAGAAAGCTTTTTTATTTTATAGATGAAAAAGGGGAATCAGGTGAAACACGACAATATGATAGTTTAACATCATTTCATTCTCTGAAGAACAAGCAATACTTTACAAGAGTATTATCTGATCTTTTAAACCAAAGAAATAATGGTGAATACTGTTTGGAATGTTCCTCAAGTTCTTCACCAATTGAAACAATGTTGTGCGGTAATTTAATCAAAATTGAACCAAATCCTAATTCATCTATAATACCAAACACATCATCATATCGAAGCAATTTAGAAGGTAAGCAAATATTTAGTAGGTAGATCGTGGACATATACCATAAGTGTTGAAATGAAAGGTGGAGTTTGAATTTCAAAAATGTACTTTGTTGTTCAAGTACGTAATAAACATTCTTTAAATTCCCCTTACATTAGTAGATATTTCGTGAGAGTAGGTAATGAAATCTACCGTTGCTTTTAAATTATTGGCATATCTGCCATTCTAATTTTTTTGCCGATAACATCTTACTGCGGCTTCTCGTTATGACAGATATGATTCTGTTCTGTCGACATAAACGAAACTATTTGATGGAAAAATACACAACTGTGTATAACATGTTTCAATATTATGATGTTAGTTGTCAGGTTGTCAGGTAATGAGGGCTCAATTATCAGTTCAGCTTCTTCTAATGTCTTCTATTAGAAACAACACAGTGTCGGGTGGTATCCCGTAAACCTGTGAAGTTACAGACATCCTGGAGAATTCTAAAATACAGCTGAAATGTGAATTCTTAATGCAAAGTATACAGTGTGATGCCGGTGCATCACATTAGTTCGATTTTTCAACTATTTGTATAATTTCAAAATAAAAACGAATGTGCCGTCGATAACTTTCCGTCAAACTTAGGCAACTAGATATATTTTCCCAATTTAATGAATTTTTATTATTTGAACTTTAAGACTGTTTTTCTCGATTTTTTTCAAATAATAACATATTGAAAATTTTATACGGTCGGAACCGGAATAAAAACGACTACCAAAATCTATAATAAAAAATATAGGTTGTCATTTAAAAAAAAAGTCGATGACGTCATAACTGAAAATATTTGCCGAAGTTAAAATCGCTATACCCCTTTGAGATTTTTTTCCAAAAAAATTAATATCAACGGAATTACTGAATTTATGGTTACTTAATTTCCACACTGTATAAATTTTCTGCGAAACATTATTTTAAGCTAATACATGTATAGAAAACTGCTACAGACGTAATTATTAAGATACTTCTCCAAGAACCTTATTAAGCTAATTTAGTTAGAAGTCTTGTTCATAGATTAATATAGATGGTTGGTAGTTATCTTTATACTATTAAATATATGATTTCTGTAGTACTTATAAATATCGCATTATTGATATATTAATTAGATTAGGCAAAACTTCATTATGTAACTTCGTTTAGTATTTGTCAACACTTTTATAAATACTCTAGGCGAATATCTTTTTCACTCTTAAAGTGACATGTTTTATATAGGTATAGCGTACATCTTCTTTTCTATAATTGCGACCAACTTTGTGTAAGAAACAGACATAACTTACTGTCGTCGCCATTGTGATGTTGACAAAAATAAAGTGATTAAAAATGTGAATTTAGGAGATTTTGGTCAATCTAATTATGCTACTTGTAGCTTAAAACCACTAATAAAGTAATCACTTGTATATTGACAGGTTAAATCACTCAAATTTGTGTACCACGAAAAAAGTTTAAATTTTTTTTCTATTTTTTTCGGCATACAGTGTCCATATTTTACCATGAACTGGTCTGCGTTAACAAATTTTAGTACCACAATGCTCCTAAAATCTATTGAAATATCATACCATTAAAAGAAGTAAAGTGTGAAAGCCTGCGACCCCTACACTTTGCAAAGTGCATGAAAATTAAAACCATGCCGTCAAGCAAGAGGTGTTATCCATATCCGGCTTGCAACAGATTATCAAAAATTACGTTGCATAGTTTATACACTTTACATTTTAAACATGAATTGCTACTGCTACAGAACATATTTAAGATGTTGTTTGTGGCTGACATTCGTAATTCTCAGTGAAGTTGACAGTCTTCGCATAAGACTTCTCATAAGCCGTTTTACTTCTTTAAAAAACCTCTTTAGCACTTCTTGTAGAGTTTTTTGGTTTATTGGGTAGTGTCCAATTACTATTAAAAACAAATAAAGTTGTAGAAGATGTAGAAAGTAAATAAAAATAAATCATATTTGTGGCAAAAATGAAATGAAGTTTACATTAATACCAATAGTGTTTTTACAAGAACTTGCAGAATATCGATAAGTTTCTGAAAATTGAGTGTCGAACTAATTAATCATTTCCAGATGATGCCAACTTGGTTGGTAAAACGCACGTATATTTAAATTTTGTTGTTTGTGTAAACTACTTCAGTGTGTCACATTAAAGGTTCCAACCTACTTGAGGTTCAGCTTGATACAGTAAACTTCCTCAATTTACGAGTGCAAGAATAATTTCAGCATTATTTTGTGTGATGAAACTTTTTTAAGTACCTACAATAAAAAATTTCATTTTTAGATTCACATATGGAAAAAATTTACAATTTATGGAAACATGCAGCATTAGTAACTTCAAAGAATATGTCTGTCGCACAGTTAGAATTGCTATATGATGTCATTTCAGCTTGCATAAATATACATCAAAATTCATTTGAGAATTTAATTGAGGTAATGTATATAAACTGAAACCATATATAGCGAGAATTGTTTCAAGTCGAACATGCGTTAATTGAAAGTAAATGATGTAGATTACACGTAGATTTCTTATGTGGAGTATTGATGCCGGTACAGGTGGAGACGGCATAATCCATACACGTTATTAATTGCTTTTCTTTTAACGCTTGTTCTACTGGAAACAACTCTCGCTATACATATTATGATGATTTGCCAGTCAATATAGCTTTTAGCAAAAGAAGCTTTTCATTTCTGAAGAGATTAAAAACCTGGTTGAAGTAATTAATTGGTAAAGGAGCCTCTTTTGGTTGTCATATGCACGTACATATATATTTCAAAATTAAGTAATAATAGCTTCATGTCATAACAAAATACATGTTTTATTTTAAGAACAAATTTTATTCAACCTGCACTCGCACAAGCTTCTATTTATTTTAATATCTGATATATATCATGTGAATGTGTTTTAATTAACGAAATAACTGAAATAATTTTCTCTTTATTCATAAATTTACTTATTCTCAGTAAACACCAAAGTATGGGCCTTTATTTGGTCAGCATTTCTGGTAAAGGCCCGGTAAAAGCCCAATAAAGGCCCACACTTTGATGTTTACTGTGTTATGTTTTAATTTTGATATTCTATTTCAGAATTTAGAAAACGTCTTACGAAAAATTGAAAACTCTTATCAAATTGCAGATACAGAACTACAGTGTCCTTAATTTAATGCTTCCTGATTTTTTTATTGTTAAGTACATTAAAGGTAATAAATTTCTTAGTTAAGAATATTGTTTTCAATCATCTGTTTTTGCAGGCAAAATATTTTTTACAACTTCTTTTTTTAGCTAAATTTTTTTTTTAATCTCTTTTTTTATATTACAAAAAAAGATTCCACAAGTCGAGTTCTGATATTGGCGTGTCATGACGTCAAAAACAAGTTCGGCGCAAGGTATTATTTGTTATTAATTTATATATCAATTAAAACAAAATATTTTTAAATTATTACTGCAAACTAAAATCTTTCAGTGTGTTACCTTGTAGTGTTGAGGTTCTGGAAATAACTAGAGGAAGTAGTTAAGTGAAAGTATATTGGCACTAACAGTGTATACCATTATTTTTTTCCCTGCAACGCGCTGCATACTTAATCACAGTTAGTGTTCCGGTATTATTCCTTACAAGTAAAAAATATTATTAAAAGTTGCTTCATATGTTCTCCTACAATCTAGCGCCTATCTGCAAAAATCCATTTATATATTGAAAACGAACGTTCCATTTTGAAAGATGTTATTGGCGCATATTTAAAATAGGGAAACATTCATAAAGTCTCCATATTTATTTGAGGCCTAAATAATCTACTTTTTTTGCCCTAGGTGTGCTATTCGATGAACTGACAAAACTAGGATTGTTGTGTAAAACACTTTCTAGTTTTTTGTTTACGTGGTCAGCGTCATGACTCCAGATACATATATTGTCGGAGATCGAACACTACATCCATCGCATCGATTATGGCAAATTCTTTTGTTTTTAGTCGACATTCAAGTTCTATAGCGTGAGGGAAATTGAGTATATAAATTCTTAATCTTTTTGGACACTGAGATCGACAATAACTACTTGAGTATTTCAATAGCAACTACCCCTTTAGCATACAATTGTAGTACGACACTTTTTATATCGTCAAAGTTTGTGTAGTAATACAGTGCTGCCTTCAGCCAAGTGCCCCATCTTGTCAGTATAGGCTGTGGAGGTAGTGGTATATTGGGTAGAAGTGAAATAATCACATACGTATCGAGGGCATCGTATGAAAAGAGCGTAAAAGCCAATGTAAGTGCTATGTTTGTACGCCCCACAGTGACAAAAATCGTCAACTTAGCTGGACAAAACCCATTTTCGAGGTAGTAGCAAAACTGTGCTATGTTACTTTAATGTATTCTAGGAATTCCATATTCTGCATAATCAAGGAGGGGTAATTTCGAAAATTTAATTTGCATTGTCTATTGACAATAATTAATGATTTCCTTTTATTTCCATAATTTTTTTTTTTCAAAATATGAAAAAAAATTTTGTATAAAAAAAAGTACCTTTCCCCTGTTCGTTTGTTTCTAGAAGACCATTGGATTTATCTGCTTGCAAGTTCTGTCAACTGTCAAAACAACCTACTCATATATGATTGTTATCATCAACTGATTCTAGCGACACTAACGAACAAACCTTAACAGTGTTTAGTGTATGGTGTTTGGAACGTTTTCTTGTTATTGTTTATTAGCGAAAATCAAACAAATGAATAACCCAGGGATTTACCTTGGATATCAAAAAAAAAAAAAAACGTGACGAAAACCTCGACTGGTCAAAGTGTACACTTTTATGCATATTTTCTGTACTCACTCTCACATATCAATACATTTTAAAACTTACCTGAGTTATTCATTTATCTGATTTTCATGAATAGTTTTTTTTTCATCACTAGCAACGAGTTTCTAACTTCGCAGCCGTCTTTTGTTATTTTCTGGTTAACTTCTTTACAGACGACCGATCTGATATCATCGGAGTTTGAAATGCATGCATTTTATTAATTGATATTGTAATATTATAAGATTTTATTTTCAATTTTTACATGATTCTAATGTTTTTTTGAGACGAAATGTTATTGTTTAACACAAATGAAAGAGAAAATCTGTTACCCGTGGTATTGGTAAGACTTTTAAAGATGTAGGTATAAATAACAGTGGTTCATTCATCAGGAAACAAACTACAACAACTTTTAGGCAACCCAAAAGAAAAAATTGAGACAAACGAAAAGTCGGGAATTTACGAAATTAGCTGTAAGAACTGTAATCAAAAATTTGTTAGACAGACTAGACGATCAATTCAAACTAGATTCAATGAGCATATGGCCCATCTCAAATATGGTAGAACAGATAGTACGTCTAGTGTTGCCCAACATGCGTTTGAGAGCAACCATAAAATAGATATTAGCAATTTAGGATTAATTGGGAATGTAACAAATACTAGACAGCTGAATGCATTTGAAAGCTTGGAAATCATAAAGTGTAAAAATAGTATGAATAGTGACAAAGGGCTTATCCCAAATAGCCCGTTTTATTGGTTAGTGGGCCACGGTTCACACAACCATGACAATAATTTAGGTATAAATAGGGTAGATTGTTAGCATAAGTTTAGTTTTAATCATCTCCAGATGATGCCGACTTGGTTGGCGAAACGCGCGTCGTGTGCAGTATATAGTATTTTAGTGTTTTGTGGAAAACTACGTCAGTGTTATCTTCACCTCAAAGGTTCCAACCTACTCCAGGATTGTTTAACACAGATTCTACTAAAATTTTAACTACAACAACTGAATTCAAAAGACATTGGGCAGCTCGGTTGTGTTTGTATTTTACTGAAGTCACACAGTACCTCTAGGTAGATACTCTGTATTGCTATGACAATACTTTCATAGCTTCTTCGATTTAGTTGTACCTGATGAATCACAATTTGTTGGACCCGTGCACAACAGGCCAATTGTGCACTAGTTACTGTGGCAACTAGTGGGAAATAAAAAGTATACAATGATGATGATGGTGATTTCGCCAGTGACAGGAAAGTTTTGATAATGTTCAGTGTAATTAACCCGTATTCAAAGAAATATTATTTATTGTAGTTAAATGTATTTTAAACTTTAAGAAAATTGCGTAGGTACTCGGACAACGGAAGAGGAGAGGAGAGGAAGAGATAGATAGTTTTTAAGTAATTTTCATTTTAAATTAGATCGTCCGACCATCGGCTTACTGGCAAATTTATCCTCACTAAATTTACTAATCAATGAAACACATATAATGAGCAAATTTCTTAGCGGTCGTAGAAAAATAAAATTTCTGATATAATTCAGTAATAACAATAATCCAAACCCATAATAATAGAATTAAAAAGTTTTGAATATCGGAATAGCTATTTATTTATTTATTTATTTGAATACACCATCCAACAGCCGAGGCCAATTATGGGATGGGAAAATACAATTACAATAATTACATATTGATTAAATTAATTATACATTACATGCTACTTAACACTAGGTACTTGAACTAACTAAATTAAACTAAATTAAAAAACTGAATTAGAGGTATTTATACATTATCATATCGTACTCTGTATAAAAAAAGTTGGTATATTATATTTTACTAATGAATTAAATAACTGCGTATGCAGCTGTATGTAAGTCCTATAAATAATGTGTATATTCTTATACAATATAAGTTAAACTATTGTTGCATTTGTGCCATTCATTAGGAAACAGTTGAGATCGTACTGATATAATGATTTAAACTGGTATTGTAAATATCAACTTGTTCCCCAAGAGTCTTATATAACTCCATCATAGAATAAATGGGAGACTTTTTTGAGAATATTTGTACGATTAGTGGGACAGTAGAATAGAACGTTTTGACGTGCCTCCAATCTAGGGATTCTAAAATTAATTTTTGACAATAGCTCTGGGGAGTCAATTAAATTATGAATTAGCTTATACAAAAATACTAAGATGATTACCCTCCTTCTATTCTCCAGGGACTTCATGTTTAGCCTTGTCAATAGCAGTGTATTTGGGTATCCTCGTTCTGGATAATAATTATCTGTCTTAAAAACCATGTACTTCATAAACTTTCGTTGAATCTTTTCCAGTGAATGTGAATGAATATTATAAATCGGGTCCCAAATTATCGCACCATATTCAAGTTTTGAACGTACAAGTGAGTAATACAGTGTCTTGAGCGCTTCTACATTAGAAAACTTTTTACAGTTTCTTATTATAAATCCTAGTGACTTAAGTGCCGAATTTGTTGATGCATTAATGTGCTCTATGAAATCCAGTTTAGAGTCAAATAAAATACCCAGGTCTTTTGTTGTTTGACTGCTTATCAACTCCGTGTTGTTAAACGTATACGAGAACTCGATAGAATTCTTCTTACGCGTGTATGATATACATTTTGAAACGTTCATTTCCAATTTGTTAGAGGTGCACCACACACACACATTTATGCGACAAGAGCAAAGAAGTGAGCGTTTTTCGTACTACGGGTGAAAATTATCAACGACACGAGTATAAAAACCGTACTTTTGCTTGCATTGCATCCAACATTTTTTTCTTCTGTCATGTCGTTGAAAATTTTATACAAAATAAAGAATAATCTAATATTTTAGGTCAACATTTAAATTTTAAGCCGACAATTTTGCGCTCGAATTCTATCGAGAGACCTCGAACACATTTAAGGAAGAAAACATTTACTCATCTTTAATTTTAATTTTAAGTATTATTTGTTTAACAATATTTGCGCTGGAAGAGAAACGAGTTAGTGCTGCTTTAGGAGACTGTCACTTGGACGTCGAGGTGAGGGGCGGCTGTCCACAAGGCAGCTGCCTATTACCCTATCTATGTTGTCTAATAATGGATGGTCTCTTGGAGCGCCTAACTTCGGAAGGATTCTATGCGCAGGCATATGCGGACAGGCTGGTCCTAGTGACCCACCGCTTCCTAAACGTCATTTGCAATAGAACGCAGGTAGCTTGTAGAATAATCCTTCCAAGATTGAGATGACCCTTTTCACCAAAAGAAAAAAATAGAGGATTTTATGGCACCAATCATGCATGGTAAACCTCTCGCTCTTGTGTAGGAGATTAAATACCTGGGAGTGACCCTAGATAGTAAATTGTCATTGGAGCCGCAGATCGACGTCATCAAAAAGTCGACTGCAACCTTGTGGCAATTGTGCCAAACGGTAGGTAGGAACTGGGCCTCAACCCACGGATCCTACGTTGGCCGTACACGGCGGTCATCAGACCGAGGCTTCAATATGGATCTGTGATCTGGCGGCCATGCGTGGACAGAGCGACCACGCCCCGAAAGCTGTCAAAAGGCCAGAGACTAGCCTGCCTAGGGATCACTGACGCCATGAGGACGAAACCGATAACTGCTCTGGAGGTTCTGCTAGGCTTGCCAACGCTTCCCTCGTGGTTAAAGAGGGAGGCTATGGCGGCCTATTTGAGAAGGCAGGATTCTGGGAGCTGGCAGTGTTCAGGTAAGATTAGCTAAGGTTGGAAAGGAAATACACTCTCACTTCCCAGTAGGGAGGAGTAGGGTGAATGGAGAATTGATTTCCCCCGGACTCTCTGATGTGCTACACAGACGGGTGTCGGGTGGCCAGAAAGTAAAGGAGTGCAGGAGAGCTTTGCTCTAAGTTCGTACACCACGGTCTTCCAGGCAGAGGTTTACGCCATCGTAGCGGTGGTAGGTAAGGTTGGAACGGGGCGGAACAGATGACATACATCTGTTTAATGTACATGACATTATTATGGTTTCAACTTCTCGTCAAGAACATGTTTCCAATTTCAATCAAGTATTTTCTAAATTAGGTCACGAATCATAATTGAAAATTCAATTAAACAATTCTGAATTTTTAAAATGAAAGATGATATAATTACACCAGAAGGTATTAAACTGGATCCTAATAAAATTATAGTTATACAAAAATGTCCAACACCAAAGACAGCTAAAGAAATAAAATTGTTCTTAGACCTTGTTGGTTACTTATACTGCTTTATAAAAAACTTTGCTCTTATTACTAACCTTTAACACAAACGAAAAAATGGTTCATATACTTGAATTTAAATCCGCTTTTGAAAAATGTGAAAATCTTCTAAATAATGATCCTATATTTCAGTATTCCGATTTTTCCAAGACATTTGTTTTAACTAGAGATGCATTAAAAGTCGCAATTAATGGAATACTTAGTCAAGGCACAATGTGCCAGCTGAATGTTAAACTACTCAGAACAAAACTATTCTGTGATTGAATTAGATTATTGAGTATTGTTAATTTTGTAAGATATTATGGCCTGTATCTTTTTAGATGTAAATTCACTATTGTCACTTATCATAAACGTCTTCAATGACTCTTCAACCTAAAGGAATCAAATTCGCGATCAGTCCACTAGAGATTAAAATTCGAAAACTATGATTACAATATACAGTGTCTCACTTAAGACCGTAACACCCCTATAATTTTTTAGTTTTTATCCGATTTAGACCAAATTGGTTCCAAAAGTTAGAGGTCAGAATCTACTTATAACCACAAAATCATTTACCTTTTTCAAATGCAAAGCTACATACAATGCAAGATTGAATAAAAAAATGCAAAAAACATAGGCATGTTTTATAAAAAATATGTATTAAGAATAGTTGTTCATAATCATCCCGAAAGGCAAAATCCAAAATGTATTGACTATTGTTATGCTGTTCTAGTAAACATGTGTGCTACTGTATAAACTACACAAATATTTACTTGCCCATATACATATTCTGCAGTTTAATGGACCTTTAAGAAAATCTTTTTTAGACTTGGATATCCTGGTAACTGACATTACCATAATTTGTTCAGCTTGTGAAAGGTGACTGAAAAAAAACACAAGTGAATAAGAAAATTGAGAGTAAATGGGAAATAATAACTGCGATGAAGGATAATTCTGATATAATTCATCTACAGTTTTCTACTTTCCTTTGGGGTCCTTTTTTTATTTATTTGTATAAACAATAATACTTATATGTTTCTTCCCACTTTCTTTGGATATTAAGTCACTTAAATGTACATTTGTAGGCGAACTTAGGTAGAAATCTATTCTTATTTTTATATATTATCCCTTACCTGGTAGTTAGACATTGCAATGCACTAGCTATTATACAGTTTAGTTCGTTGATACTTTTAAGAAAAGCTTATCCTAAACTTGAATACTAAACAAATAAAAAATGTGCAACAATATGTGACTAGACCAATGTTGAGCTGTAAATATAAAATTCAAATTTATGTATATTGTTATATACGAGATGTTAAAAGATTGTTGTTTTATAATTTACGAAACTTGGCAAAATGGACACAGAATAAACTGGGATCCGACAAAAATTGTAATAAGAAATAAGAGAAGCAGACAGCAAAAAAAGACAAATTAAAGAATCGACAAAAATATTCGCAATATATATAAATGAAAAGAAATGTTTACCCAGTTGTTCTGTAGATTTTAATACAACTTGGTTACAGATGCTAAAGAAAAATTGGTCAATATTTTGTAATTCATGTATCAACAGTTCTATATGTAAATATCTATGGATATAATATAAACAAATAATATGTGTCGAGTTTCACGCTACACATATTTTATAAGTTACAAAGCTTTGAGAAAGGAATAAGATTTCGTTTCCGACACGTTTTTTTTTTTGTTGTTTTATACCAGATCAAAAGAAACTTTGGCCTGTAACCTTTAACTGAATTTTTAAGATATTTAGAGGTCTATTATGTAAAATGTTAACAAAAAGTTTATTATTTTTTTTTTCTAAATCTGACAGTTTAATTAAGTAAGGTTAGAAAATCCAAATTTGACATTTCAAATAATAAAATAAGTGAAAACAAAAGATTTGCCATCTGGAACAAAAGGATATGCAGTTCAAAAGTACACAACAAATCAAAAGCAGAAAAGAATAAGAAAATAAGAAAAAAAGAAGAACGAAGACTCGACGATGATATTGTCTTCCTCGTCCTCATCATCGGAGGATGAGGCAAAGAGACAAAAATTGCTAAACTACCAAAAACTACGAAACGATGGACACGACGGAGACGACACAAACGGAAAAGTTGGAACATATAATGAAATGAAGACACCGTGCAATAGACAAACAAAATAAAACTTTTACGCACTCAACGACGAAGAAAAGAACTATTGAGGAGAGGACAAAAGATACAACGACAAAAACTAAGTTTAAAATCTTAATAGATAATAAAAATGTCAGCAAGGACATGAACGAGACGGTACAAGTAAAGGAGACAACGACGACCCAAAAAAAGAGTATCACATATAAACCAAAACAAGGAAGACCACCGCCAATAATAATACATGGTAAATTTGAAGACCAGAAAGGAGTAACAGCGTTCTTGAAAAAATTTGATGAGCAAATGGTTTCATTTCAAAAATACCCCCAATAACACGGGGGTATATCTGGACGACATAAGTGACTACAAAATGTGTATCACCTATTTCGAGGATGGGAAAGTTGGTTTCCACACCCATACTCAAAAAGCAGTCTGATCTACATGGGCTGAACGAAGACGTGGATCTCAACGAATTAAAAGAAAAAATGAGAGAAATTTATAAGATCGGAATAAGAAATTTACGAAATGAGGAGAACGAGATTTCCCCTTTTCTTAATGGTGATGGCGTCATCGGTAACATTGAAAGAACTGGCCAAGGAGGTAAAGTACCTCCAGTACACTACGGTGGCCTGGGGAAGACACTTCAAGAATAAAATAATCATACAGTGTCACCGCTGTCAAGCGTAGGAGCACGCGACTGCAAGTTGTCGTATGATTTGTTGTCAAAATAATTTAATTGAAATAACTGACGTAAGAATCCCTATTTACAACAGACGATTTAAAAAAAAAACATACTATTTGATAAAAAATCGATGTTTTTTTTCGGCCGCAATAGCGCAGCCGGCCCCCAAACCAGCTATATCGCAGTGCCGCCACCACGGACACACGCGTGGGTTAGACCAATGGTAGAGGAAAATGGAGACCAACAAAACTACAACAGACATTTCTCGGAGTTGCCTGGAACAAGAAGAAGGCAGACCCAGATGGCCCAGCAGCAGCAACAACAACGACGCAGCAGCAACAACAACGATAACACCATCGATGGCAGCTGCAGATTTAGGATGCGTAGGAAAATTCACGAAACTACAGTCAGCCTTTCAGCAACTATCCGGCATTATAGATCTGGGACCTGATGTTACGGAGAATCAAGCTGTTGGTTGACAAGTAAGCTTGTCAATTGCAATACGGAACTGGAAAAGTTCGAAATATTTTATAACTTTTGTCAAGATACCTCGAACAATCTCTGCTAAATTTTTAGTAGCCTCTTGAACGCAAATGGTATCGGTAACAAAATTCCGCTACATAAATTTTCTGACGAGACATAAAATTGATACAATGCTCCTTTGTGAAACAAAATTGACTAGGTGCGATAAGCTCAAAGTCCGCGAATACACCACCATTTGGCAAGACAGAGACGGTAACAGAGGTGGCGGAGTGGCCATCCTGATAAAGCCCGACATTGCATACACTCACAAATCGTCGATACGTAACACGACGATCAAAAACGTGAGCGTAACGTTGGACGGCGGCACGCATATCACCACCGTATATAACAGACCTTTGAACGGCTTCAGCACGAACCGGGGCGGGCGTGGCCTAATCATTGGCAACTTGAGCGTCAGACATCGAATGTGGAATTGCCATCGCAATAACGCGAACAGCAGCACCCTGTTGTCTATATCAATAACAACGATGTGTTCCTGTAGTTCCCGCCTACTCCAATGCACTTTCCAGACAATGGTACTACGCTGACCACCATCGACATAGTCCTCAACAAGGGCATGACCACTTCCACGCGGAGGAGCTCACCTTCGACCACAATACGATTTTAATTAATCTGCGTGGTGTGTCGAAGGAGAACGCCGCGATTGAAGTTATGTCCTATAAAAATGCCACCTGACCGACTTTTCGCCAGTTTGTCAATGACCGGCATGGAATAAATAGCAATATAAATAATGACGGGTGATCTGGAAAGTGCTGTGGATGTATTCATGGCCATTTTCCAGGAGGCCAGGAAGCGTTGCCCAAACTAGAAAGATTGTCCCGTACAAAGAGCAATTGGGCGACGTGGTCAGACAAATGATACAAGACAAAACCGGCTGAGACGGCTTTGGCAACGAAATAGAAATGATACACTCTTATTTGCACATTAGGAACATTAGAGCAGGCGTTCCGCAGGGGTTGTTTCTTGCTCCAAAATTATATAACATATGTGTCCCACTTTCTGCAATTCCTGAACACCAAGCGTGCGATGTACTCTGACGATGCCGTCATATACTGACACATGCTTAGGCCGCTGAGCAGTTGATAAAGGCGCACATGGTAATGTGTCGGAATACTACGCCAAGTGGAAGGTGAAGGTGAACGTCGCCAAGTCTAAGGCAATTGTTTTCAGTAGAAAGAAAATTAACAATAAAATAATTACACCTATTTCGATGGGGATCGGTCAAATTGAGACGAAACATTACGTAAAATATTTAGGCGTAACTTTGATTAAAGGACTTTATTTTGGAAAACATGTTAATGAGACGATACTTAAAGTCTATGTCCTGTCGAAGAGTCTATACTTCCTGATGGCGGGGAATAGCAGACTAAACAGGGATAATAAAAAATTTATTTACACTATGATAATAAGACCGGTCCTAATATATGCTGGGCTGGTCTGATGTTCTGCGAGCGGAACGACGTTACACAAATTGCAAGTACTGGAAAACAAATTCCTTGGCCTCATCATAAGTAACTCAACTAGATATACCCTCATAATGGAATTACGACAACTTTGCAGCGACATTGTACCCATAGTGGATTACATCAGAGATACCTCACAAAACTCTTTGATTTTCCACTAACAGCCAACATTATACAAAGCGCCATTTCAAATAAAACACAAATTACCATACCAAACGTTCCAGATTTTCAGACAACATATTTAGATCACACTCTCTCATTATAAAAGGGGCAGCAAAATTCAAAAATTTTTCTCACCTTTCTCTTATTTTTTGTTCGTTTTTTGTTATCAAAATTATACGCAAAACATATTCCAAATTATAAAGTAACCATCAGTAAATTGCGCTACATTATTATATACAAAAAATATCATTAATATATGCAAAAATAAGTGGAGTTAGACATTCCCGCTCCCCAGTTATGTATTGTTTAGATGCGAGCTTTTTATTTTGCAGTTTGGCTCGTCGTAGCATTATCCAAATTCTAAAATATACACATCTTTTACAGTTTACTTGTTATTTTTATTTTTTTTCATTGTTCTAAAGTTTTACATCAGCGGCATATGCTTTTGCATTCGTCGTTGATTTATACTCAAATGCTTTTAGACAATTTAAAATGTTTTTATTTTTTACGTGTTGTATTGTTTTAAAGTTTCTAGTTCTAAGCTCGGACCGGCCCCGCTCCGCCTGACCTAACAATTGCCCCGTCGCCACCATATGCAGGGCTGCTAGGTCGGCAACGGACCGGATGTTCGGAGAGGGCAATATGTTCTATTTTTAATTGAAATATACTTGTTTTGAATTGAATTGATCTGATTTAGTCTGTTACTCAGAGATTTGAACTCAGAAAAACTGAACCTAAATAGTCATAAATTCATTTGCAAATTGTTATATTTCAGTTTCGGAGACACCAAGCATTCGGAAAATGTTTAATTGATTTTAACTTTTTTGTGAATTCGCATAAAATATAACATGGACATTTTCAAACGAATTTTTGATACGTTATCTGAATCTCAGATCTGTGAATAAAACGCAAATGCCACATAACACCAAGAAGCTCATAATAAATTTGTTTTTTAATTTGCCTTAGTTTATGCCAAGATAAAAAAAATAGATAATAATACATAATATACATTAAAACAGAAGCTGAGTACAGTGAATAAGTTTAATTACAATACTGTGACTTTTTTTCAAACATTTGATTTAAATTGTTTTTTTTTAATTTTTAAGTAGGTATGTGTCCATTGTGAAACACCGTTGGCCCTAGACCCGGACCTTGTAGGTCTTGTGGTCGAGACGCCGCTAGTCCTAATAAATATTGATATATTAAAGAGTGGGGATGAAAAGTACCCTTATAATCTTGTCCTAAATAATAGACATTTAAATAAAGCTCCTTAAATTTACAAACATAATTATATCTAAGCAGTTGTGACTATATAAAAAGAGGATTTCATTTCCAAAGAGCTACCTTACGGAGACAAAAAATGTCATAAAGCTTTTCGACTCTTTTGGAGACACGTATACTTATATTAAAAAATAAAATATGGACATTAATCAATTTTGTCTCTAGTTTAGTAAATCTAATTAAAAAAAAGTTGTTCGCTTGACTGTCATGATGAGATTAGCTCCTAAATCCTCGTTTTCGCCATCGTTGCTGTTATAATTATTATTAAATTGCTACTTGCAATTGATAACGCCCAGTAACTATCATAGGCATCATAACCAGTATTAATATTAATAATTAAAATTTTACAAATTGTTAATGAAGAAAGTGTATGCAATTTATTCAGTAACTAAAATTTTATTAATAGAACAATCGTAATGGAATATTATTAATTATTACCATTTAACATTTTTTATATGAAATAAAAACATAAATGAATCTGTTACATAAGTTAAAATATTCCGCCTACAGTCATTTTTACCAAAAGGACTGAAAGTAAGTATGTACAATGTACATATTTTTCAGATCGCAGCTTTCAGAGCTGTCATCTTATAATTTAATTATTTAGTTTATACTAGACTGTTCTTGTCATTAGATGTTTCTTTATATACTACCGGTTGCTGCATCTAAACGAAACGAATACGCTTACGCGATATTTAAAGAATTTGTTTAATAAAATGTGTAGTTGTAATTTCAATAAATAAGATAAACTGATAATTAGAGTACGTATGATGTGTTTAGTCAATAATTAATTTGAAATAGGAAAATGCTGTGGAAAACTTTTGATAGGTGAGTTACTGATGAACTTTATTCTCAGCTCGAAAAATCGTTCTTTTCAGATCTCATTTGTGAATCTGTGAATAGTATTCAGTTTTTGGTTGTATATACATATCTAATATAGCTTTCTTAATCTTCTATTGCTCCAATTTCGAAATACATTGATGAAAGATTATTTTTTTCGAATAATGATTAATACGATCAAAAGAAAATAAACAAAATTAGGATATTTTTATGGCAACAGGTAAAGAACATTTTTTACAATATCAAAAAGCCTCAAATTTTCTAAGAAAACTACCTATTTGGTGTTAAAAAAAACTCATAAAACTATTACTATCTAAACATACTTCGATATAATGGTCATTTATTATCGGATTTTAATAAAAAATTTTGAATGGAAATAAAAAAAATGCTGAAAATTACTTAGGGATCAGAACTTCCTCGTCGTAGTAAAACCCGACGTGTTTTGGAGTTTATAATAAAAGTAATTTTTGACGTTTCAAAAAAAGTCACTTTGACGTTTCAAAAAAGTCTATTTTTGACGTTTTAAAAAGGTCACGTTTTGACGTTTAAAAAAGTCACATTGGTGGAATGTCACTAATATTTTTTTTAGACATTAGGACCGATTTTGCTCATCAACGAACTAAATCTCTTCCTTGACCTCTAGAATGTGTGTACCAAATTTGAAAGCTTTATCTCAAAAACTGTAGCTGCTATCGTGAACCACACAGACAGACAGACACACAGACAGAAAATTTTTTTCTGTCTGAAATTTTGTGTATCGTCGAGATACGTCCAGAAATGTAATAAAAATTTTCAAAATTTTTTTTCACGAATACATAACTTCTCAGTTTGAAGAGTGAGGAAGTAATAAATAATAGATTTCTCATGTATTTATTTTTGGTAAAATTGAATTGAATGAATAATTTACACTATAATTCCGTCGTTCAAAAGAATAATAATAAATATTAACAAATCCGTTTCATGACTGATTTTATTGCCTCAAATTAATGTACGAGCGGTTGTTTTTATTTTCTCGGGCAGGGCATGAAAACAAAATACTAGAGCAGCAACAATTATTTGTTTTTCAATACAGTTCCCTTACTTTGGAACACAGATATTACATCACCGTTTCCATAACTTCTTTAATTCGTTGTAAAAATATTTATTAGGTTTCTCCACAAAATGGCCCTCAACAACTGCTATAATTTCGTCATTGTCCCTTAAGGGTTTTCTTTGAGATTCGGAAATAAAAAGTGGTTACTGGTTACTTAATCTGGACTATAAGGAAGGTGGTTAATTTCTTCGAAGCCAGAATCAGCAACAGCAGCTCTTGAAAGTCTCTACTTGTGCACTGATGCATTGTCGTGGAGCAGCAAAACACCTCTCGTCAGTTTTTCACGTCTTTTTACTTTAATAGAATCTCTGAGGTGATGCATTGAACTTGAACAATACTCTCCCATTTCTGTACTACCCTTTTTCAGATAATTAAGATAATTAATATACAAAATTAATTCCCCTGACAGTCTCAAAAAATGATTGCCATTATTTTTCTCGCAGAAGAGGTGACCCCTAACTTCTTGGGAAGGTTGGAAACCTTGACATGTCACTGCATCGACTCTTGTTTCGATTCAAGACCATAATAATTAACCGACGTTTCATCTCCAATGACAAGTTGGTTGAGAATTAAATCTAGTTCGTCTTCACACGCTTTTGGAATGGCGAAAGCATTCGCGAAACCAATCTTGCACTAACCTTTGTCATTCCTAGGTAGTCACGTCCGTAAAAGTTTTATTTAAGAGAAATATATAAAATACGAGTTCAACGTTAATTTATTGTTTATACACATCTTCTATTCCTATATTTTCTTCCTCTTCTTCTTTATCTATTTCATCTAAAATAATTTGAAAATTAGTGCATCCTTGAATCTGACAGAAGTCACAAACACAACTACACACAACTACACACACACGCACGCAAGCACGCACGCACACACGCACGAACGCACACACACACACACACGAACGCACACACACAGGTACTAATTGGATTCAAGATGGCGGCTAGTTTCTAATAATCATTTGAAGTGATTTTTTTGGCGAATTCATTAACCTTAGCAAAAATGTACAAAGTTGTTTAACTTTTTATGATGAATAATAAAGTTTTCCTGATATTTTGCGATTAGAATTGAAGTAAAAATAGTTTTCAAAATTTACAATTTTGTAAGAAATCATTTATTTATATATGCATATTTTTAACAACATTTTACGACTTAGTTATTGATATAAATTAAAAATTTAAAAACTGCACCTTTAAGTTTTTTCCAAGGAATTTAAATCTTCAAACAGAAAAATAAAATTAAATGTAAAATAAAAAAGGCATGGCAAAAAGAGTGTGTTTCCAAAAATTTGCACTATATAACGGGTGATTATAAGTAAGGGATATATTTCAACTTATTATATATTCTTAACAAATCAAATTAATAACAAAAAGTAAATGGAATCTAGTTGCTTACATAATGGGATTTCTGATGTCAAACACTAGTTACCGCAAATGCTCGATATGACCTCCATTTTGTTGTTGTAAAATTACCAACCGTTCCCTCCAAATTGTATACAGCACTATTCAACATTTCTGGTTGAATTGCACGAATTTGCTCTCTAATACTGTCCTTTAATTCCTCCAGCGTTGTTGGCCGTGTTCTAAACACCAAATTTTTAAATAACCCCACAGCCAGTAATCCGCTGGGTTAATATCAGGCGATCTTGGTGGCCATGAATTTGCAAAATGTCTGCTTATAACACGATCTTGAAAAACCGCAGTAAACAATTCTTTAACTGGTCGGTAAATGTGCGGAGGTGCTCCATCCTGCATAAAAATCATGTTTTCAATTCCTTCGTGCTCGTTTTGCAACTGTAGAATTGCACAATCCCTTAACATTTGCAGGTATCGTTCAACAGTAACAGTTACAGATACAGCCTCCCCATTCTGTATTTTCCCGAAAAAGTATAGACCAATGATGAAATTAGCAGTGAAACCAAATCAAATGGTGACTTTTTTGACATGAAGGCCTTGCTGGACGATTTCATGTGGATTTTCTGTTGACCATATTCGATAGTTTTGAGTATTAATTCCACCATTAAGAGTGAAATGGGCCTCATCTGTCCATAAAATACGGGATAACCATTCGGGTTCAATTTCCATCTGAGCCAATACGTGCAATAAATAATCGTACCTGAGAGCAAAATCTGCGTCCCTTAATTCAAACAGCAGTTGCAGTTTATAGGGATACATTTTTAGGGTTTTCCGTAAAATTTTCCAAACCGTGATGTATGGCATTTGTAATGGTTTTGATATCGCAGTCACACTACTGATTGCTAGCGGATTAGTATTGGCTACGTTTTGATTTTCCTGAAGAACTTCTGCAACTTGGACATCACTAATCCTAGGTCTTCCTGACCTCGGAAGGTCTTTTACAGACCGTTTTTTCAAATTTGCTAATCAAATTACGATACGCCTTCATTTTGCACAGCCCTGCTTTCAAACCCATTTTCGTACGAAATCTTCGTAATCCAGTAGTGTAATTTTTACCACCTTCATAATAACATTGCACCAAATCAATTCTTGTTTGCCGATCCATATTGAAATTGTTAGAATTTACGTTACGCGAGTTTTATTTTGAGAACAATTCTCTAAATTACGATTATTTCGTTTGATACTTGTCTCAATAGTTGTCACGACAATTCTTTTGTTTTCCATAGATACACTAAGGCAACTAGATTCTGTTTACTTTTTGCTACTAGCATAATTCCTTAAAACTATATAAGAATTTAAAATAGACCCCTTACTTTATGATAACTCCATATTTTGGCACAGAATGATGTGGTATTAGGTCAGTAGGTATTGGAACAGTTTAGCCACCTCTCACTCCACTTTTTGCCCAGCGCCAGCCAATCAGAACGTAATTTACAGCTATTTCACAGCTTTTTACAGATCTGTAGTTTTACTGGTATAGCTTTTTACTGTTCTATGTATAATACAAATAAGTACAGCTCTCTTAAAAGCTGTTACCAGTGAATCTACAGACCTGTAAAATAGCAGTAAAAAGCTGTGAAATAGCAATAAATTGTGTTCTGATTAGCTGGCGCTGGGTAAGATGTGGAAGTGGTGGGGGGTGGCTCAACCGTTCCAATACCTACTGTCCTAATAGCACATTGTTCTACGCCAAAATATACAATATACATTTTTGGAGAAATAGTTTTTTTGCCATAACTTTTTTATCTTACATCCAACTGTTTTTCTATTTGAAGACTTATATTCTTCAAAAAAAAAAAAAATGAAATACATGCAGTTTTTAAATTTTAATTTGTCAACAACTAAGCCGTAAAATTTTGTTAAAAATATACATATATAAATAAATGATTTTGTAAAGTATAAATTTTGAATTTTATTAAATGCTGTTTTTATTTCAATTCTAATCGTAAAATGTGTAGAATACTTTTTTTACCCATCATAAGAAGTTAAACTTTATATAAGACTAATTTGTTCTCAAGTCAAAAAAAATCACCTCAAATGATTATTACAAACCAGCCGCCATCTTGGATCCAAAGGGGTAGACAATCCGCCCCTGCACAAAGAGGAAGGTATTCAAGAATCAAGACGCAAAAAAAATGTAAGAACTATTGAAGTTGAGGGGAGGTTTTGTATCAGAAAATCCAATTAGCACTAGACAATAACTTTCAGAACAGCTGTCTCCCAAACCACTAATTGTATCGTATCTAACATATTTAATTCGAAATCCAAGAAATTGTAAGATAGCAGAATTTGACAGATCGCCAGCGATTAGCAATCACCGCTTCTGCATTTGTACCGAGATTCATTGGGAATGAAAATATACTCTACTTTTTAGTTTTATTTATAGTGTTAAGAACGCAGGAATAGTATTTTTTTCTATTCTCTTTCTATTTCATTTTTTATGTGAGATAATCGTTTTCACAGCACACTATTTTGTGTATCGGGTTTTGTGTATTACATTACATTATAATACTTATTTATTTAGAAGAATTTAGTTTTTTCTACTATAAATTCTTATGAAACTGCTAAGTTATGGCAATCATTGTAATCGTAAAAAGATGTATTTTCTAGATATCGTGATAGGCTACCATTTTGAGATTTGAAAATTATGCATTTTTTAGACAAACCAATTTCCTCACTTTGTGTAAGAGAGTATTTATCCTAAAACAGTAATTCAATTTTTGCAATAGTAAGAAACCCCGTCAGAAACATTTTATGTAAATCACAGCACTCTAAGGAAATAAATAAAAAATCAAAGAAAAAATGTATACTGTTATATTCAGAACTCACCGTAGATTCCAAAAAATGTAAAAAATATACAGGGTGTTCCATTTAATTTCCGGCGAAATCGGAAGTGCATAAAAATTGAAAATACTGTCTTCTAATGCTATTTTATGTGTATAACAACATATTAATATTTCATTTTGTTCTGGATGCTATATTCTATGTATCTCTCAGCAACTGTTGAGGATTTCCATCCCCCATAACGTTTTAAAGTAAGAATATCAGCTCCACAACCAGCTAACAGTGATGCCGAAGATCTCCTAAAGCTGTAACCCGTATATTGCTCAGGATTAGATAAATTAAGGTATTTAGCTATAATACTTGATATTTTTGAAAATGTATTAATACCAACTCGTTGGACCGTTTTCCCCTCGATACTGAAGAAAAACCCCTTTGTGATTCACATGAATAGGGCGAATAGCTGCATATTTATCATAAATATTTAGTGGATTTATTCCATTAACTGTCTCACCAATTACCGTAAAAGTGTTTTCAATGTCATCAATAGTCATATTTAGAGTTCATCTCGACAACAAGTGTCCGCCAAGCTCATTATTAATACAACTTTTAACATTAAAAACTTTTCATCTGGTGCTTCTAGTAAAAAACGTTCGACATCTGCTCTGTCAAAAACTTTAGATTTCTTAGCCCTATACCCAGTGGATTGTCTTTTCAAAAAAACTTTTACTTTTTGATAATTGGATACATCTACATTATTCTTTACATTCAAAACTGCTTTAAGCATCAAAAACTTGGACCAGAGACTTGAACATTTTAAAGTTTTTGCTTTTTCAGATAGATAAGTCAGACTCAAATATATTACAGTTTTCTGCTTACATCAGTGCATAAATAAATCATATTCTTTTTCGTACAATTTTCTAGATTTCGCTGGTAATAAATCTAAAGTTATAGCAATTGCTTGGCTCCCTGATATCCGGAGGAGTACCAGGAATAAAATCTTACTCACTATCACCCATTTTGTTCCAAATAAAAATTATTGTAAAGTAGAATGTGTCAAATGCGACGTTTAAATCGTTCAATATTTAGTTGTTTTATTATTGGTTTCTATCG
Source organism: Rhamnusium bicolor (assembly GCA_029963845.1). Classification (NCBI taxonomy): domain Eukaryota; kingdom Metazoa; phylum Arthropoda; class Insecta; order Coleoptera; family Cerambycidae; genus Rhamnusium; species Rhamnusium bicolor. Next base: position 756,268 of record JANEYF010000366.1, on the reverse strand, counting down.
AAACAGCAATAGAATTTAGTCATTACGACAAGGTAACTTTGTCTATTTGCCATATTTTTACAAAATTATACTGTTTTCTAATTTCGAATGGCGATACAAAAACTTTTGTATATAACTCTAGACTAAAATGTGATTTTTTTTTACTCGTGTGGTTTATAGCACTCGCCTTCGGCTCGTACTATAAACTCCCCACTTGTAAAAAAAACACCATATTAGCTACTTGTTATACATATAAAATACTATTATTACACGTGTTACACGTATTAACATGTGTTAACGCGTCACGTCTTAATAGTGTGTCCACAGCTTTACTGTCATGAGACAATGTATTTATAGAGTTATTCGTTGGATTTCCAGAAATTTCTGTTAAAATTAAACTACTAATTTATGATGCTCAAGTTTTTGCTTATATGTATACGGGATATATTGCAGCATCTCAGGCTTCATGACTGATATCGATATGACCAAGTTTACTACAGTTAATGCATTTGCTTTGAAAATGAATTACACTCTTGAATTCTATGGTCTTAAAAACATTTAGGATATGCCAGAGGCTCATTACATAGTATAAACATGATTAAAACTACATTTATAACACATTTTTAATTCGATCGCATCATAAACTTTGCAATAACCATAAACTATGAACAAATTACCCAGATCCATTATCTTATAATAGGTTTCAGCATACAATTCCAGCATAGTTTGAAAAACACTTGCATTCTTCTTAGTTGACCATATCTTCAAAACCTTAAGTTGAACAGCATCTAGAAACGATTCTGAGATCTAATTAATCTAAGCAATTCATTTTCTGCAACGACTTTAATACGTGGATTTAAATTGTTTACTTCCTTTATTACATAATTTTCTGACATTTATGTATTAGCTATTTTTCTGCATGCCGCTGCACCTTCATTGTTGCTACATCCTATATTAATATACCTTTCCTTTATACTCGTACCTAATTGATTGACTTTGGAGACGTGTATATTTAAGCCTACAGGGTTTATATTGTTTATAATATCGGATTTGGTTTGGAGATTAGGTTAATTGACATTTTTTTTATTTAACTATTACTACAGAATTACTACCAATCATTTGCGAATACAGCGGCTTGTTAACTTTTAATTTATTGTCCGCAATTTTCAAAACATCATTTTTAACATTGATTAAAATTCCTCTATCCCCCGTAGTACAGTATTTATTTTCTTGTCTAGAACAGATCTTATAATTTTTTCGTTGTCATTCTTGATTGAGGAACATTTATTAGAGAACCAAAAAACTCCAGGCATTCTTATAGATTGTAAGATATCAGCAAAAATTCCATAACACGATAGGTAATAAAAAAAGATCCTAGAAATCCTAGAACAAAATCCCGCACAAGAAATACCTGTTTTTCTACCCATTATAGGCGCTGTACAAATATTACAAGTAATTTTTCGTAAAATCCGCTACAAAACTTTTTTATAATTACCTAGTACACATTTTCAGACGAGTTAAATCATATGCCAATGCATTAGGGCTGTAAATTTTATTAATTTATAGGCAGACAATACCAGCAAATACTTCAATAAACACGGAGCTCATTATGTTGACCGTTTTAGGCGAAGGCGAGGTTTTTATTTCACTTTTTACTTTTATGTTTTACTTTTTACACGATAACACTAAAATGCACTTATGTCTTATTACATTCAATTACATATACTGAAAAATATAAAATAAGATTTTTAATTAACTACAAATACATATAATATAAAATAAAGGCTACTAAAATTTAAACTTGTTTTAATTGTTTAAAAATATAAATTTCACTTCATAACAACCGTTTATGAAGGAATAACTCGGAATAGGTAACTGTAAAAATTTAAATTTATCTTCAAAACTAAAGGAAAAACAAGGGAATAACTGTGAGTTATACATTACAAGACTTACATATATTTATGAAGAATTTAAAAAAAAATGATTCTTAACAGACCAATCATTTACTCGAGTATAGAAAAAAAATTATTTTCATTTACATACATACCTATATTTTCCTGGAGTGGGTTGGAACCTTTGATGTAAAGATATCACTGACGTAGTTTTCCACGAAACACCAAAACACCATATACTGTACTCGACGCGTGTTTCACCAACCAAGTTGGCATCATCTAGAGATGATTAAAACTAACTTATGCTAACAATCTACCCTATTTATACCTAAACTATTGTCACGGTTCGGTGAACCGTAACCCATTAACCAATAAAGCGGGCTATTTGGGATAGGCCCCCTGTCACTGTTCATACTATTTTTACACTTTATGATTTCCAAGTTTCCAAATGCATCCAGCTGTCTATTATTTGTTACATTCCTAATTAATCTTAAATTGCTAATATCTATTTTATGGTTGTTCTCAAACGTATGTTAGGCAAAACTAGACTTATATGTTCTATCATTTTTGAGATGGGCCGTATGCTCTTTGAATCTAGTTTGAGTTGATCGTCTAGTCTGTCCAACATATTTTTGATTACAGTCCTTACAGCTATTTTCGTAAATCCCCGACTTTTCGTTTGTTTCAATTTTGTCTTTTGAATTGCCTAAAAGTTGTTGTAGTTTGTTTCCCGATGAATGAACCACTGTCATATCTACATCTTTAAAAATCTTACTAATAGCACGGATGAATCGAGGATCGAATGAAATCGATACAAATTTCGGATCTTCTCATTCATTTTGAAAGGTCGAGGAATTTCGAAGCGACTCTAAACTTTCGTTTCCTAATTATTTTACCAATTAAACATACAGAATATCCATTACTCGCAGCTGTATCCTTAATCAATGCCTTTTCTTTGTCAAACCTCTCCTTATTAAGGGGGATGTTTAATAGACGATGGATTAGAAAATCAAAACTCGCCGTTTTGTATCGAGCACAATGGTGAGAGTCCTTAGAGATATATCTTAGAGCACTGGTATCTTTTCTGTATATGTCAAATTCTAACTTATTTTCACTATTTCTAATTAGTAATACATCTAAAAATGGTAGTTGTCCAGAGTTTTCAATTTCACATGTGAATTTAACTGACGTGAAACGCTGTTTAATTTAGATACAAAGTTGTCAATAACAACGACTTTTGTATCGAACACTGTAAAAAATCATCCACATGCCCTAAGCCAAACCCTGGGAAATACTCGAATTCTTCTTTTGCTTCCGTCTGAAATCTGTTCATGAAGAGACTAGCAATGAATGGTGACAAAGAGTTACCCATTGCTGTTCCTTCATGTTGTTCGAAGAAATTATCGTTGAATCGAAAACAATTTTGTTTCATGCAAAGTTTAGTGAGTTGAAGATATTCTTTTACTACATCTTGACTGAGATTGTTAAATTTGAGTAGATCCTTAAGGTAGTCCAAGGTTTGTGGTATCGGAACACTTAGAAACAATGAACAAATGTCAAAGGAGATCAAAATTTTACCTTCTTGCAACTGAATAGTTTTCACCTTATTAATGAAATCGTTGGAATTAATCACAGGGAAACTAGGTGGTGCAACAGATAAATTTTCGAACTCTTCTGTTAATCATTTTGATAGGTGGTAAGTTGGCAATCCGATTGCTGAAACAATAGGACGTACCGACTTTCCTGGTTTATGTATCTTAGGCAAGCAGTAACTTCCTATTTAAAGCTGGAGTAATAAGGTTATTGCAGGATATAAGTACATTTCTTAGTTCAGTAACCATTTTTGGTAATGGATTTCTAGAAAGTTTTTAATAAGGACCATTATTAATCTGATTGTCTACCCTTTCATAATAGTCCTCTTTATCTAAAATAACAACCTTATTGCCCTTATCAGCTTTTAAATAAAAACAATCTTTTTCACGCAACCGTTTGATAATTTTTCTGTCTTTTGTAGATTTTGACTTTTTATTTACTTTAGTGACAATATTTGTCGAGATTTGATTTCTGCAAGCTTCACTGACAAATCCTTTAGAGGAATCAGGAAGGTATTGAATTGAACTTTCAACACTTGCAACAATCTCATCTAAAATGCATTCAGGGGCAGGTAAGGCAAAATTTAATCCCTTGTTAAAGAGATCAATTTCTTCTTTATCAAACGACTGTGAGGAATGATTTTCTACAATGCTGAGAGCTTCTTGAGGAACACTTTCTTTTGACGTACTACCAATTAATCTTTTGAGTTTTTTATTTTGTGACATTTTCTTAATAAATTTCGCGTTAATTGATATAAACATGTTCCTCTAAAAGTCACACCATCGTTGATGTTCTAAATTATTTGACTTATAGGTAAGCTTTTTGTAAAGTCCATATGCTTGTAATTCAAGCGTACTTTGTTTACTGTACAGATACTTAATTTCTAAATCCAGTCATTTCTGCTTTGCAAACATTGTAACTTTATCTGAAATGTGTGAAGAATTTGGAATTTTAACTTGAACAAAATTTGGAAATACTGAACGACGTTTGCAAGTTTTTAGAAACCAATTATCTGACCCTATCAATCTAATCTTAGCACGAACCTTATAATACAGATTCAGTTCCGTATATCTATATTTACTGATATTTTAAAAAGTATACTAATTCTAATAGAAAAAAAAGGAAATTAGACATTCTGCTCGTGGAGTAGTAAAACATTATGTGCGATGTTCTGGAGTTTCTTCAGTCTTTAGTCATCCGTATCCGATCCCTCCTTGGCCCGCTTGAGGTAATTCTTTATTGCTTTTATTGACCCATGACACGTAAAAGGATTTTTTGCGCTATAAGTATAAAAATAAAATTATAATTACTATGTGTTCACTGCTGTCTTTACCATCTCGAAACCTTTATTCTCTTTCTCTTATTGAAATGTAAATAATAAAAGTTAACATAAACTGATTTCTCTTCACTAATTGTGCTCCTTTGATTCTCTAAGTCACCAACCAACCACAAAAAAGATTTCACGTCAATCACTTCAATAGTTTTGTTTGAAGGTTAAGATAAGCCAAGCTTGAGTTTTTCTCGAAAATAATTTAAAACTCAAGACATTGCGTCGTTACAACTGTGTACAAACATTCTACAAAATATAAATGGCTGACAAATGGCGTTCGCTGCTAACATGTCGGTAAATAGTCTGCGCTTACGTAAGAAACCAGCGTACCTTAAGAAACGCGCAAATCGGTCGACGTATGATTCAAATAAATAATGTCCGGCAACAGATATCCAGTGGACGTCCTGAGTTGGCATGCTGAAGTCAAAGTCCGGAGGTGAACATTCATACGATGTCCACAGTGGACACTAGTAGAATTAATGTCCTACAAGGGAGATCATATGTATGTCCATTAAAGGTCCACGGACATTTGGACGAAATATGGACCAATAACGGATGTCCATTGGACGATTTGTGGCAGTGGCGGCTGGTGGATTTAGGTTATTATACAATATCTCAGTATTGAAGCATGGAACCCAAGCAATATTTTAAGGCACGACTATCAGTACTGAATGAAGAACTTTTGCAGAAAAAAAATGAAAAAAAAATGGAGAAAAAAGTTACAAAAATGCCCAACCTTTTCAAAAACCAAAAAAAAAAACGGGGTGATAAATTTTCCTTCTGATTACGAAAAAAAAAGTTCGCAAAGATTTTACTAATGGTCTAGAAGGAATCTGGGGAGGCTGCGCATTTTTGTAACTTTTTTCTCAGTTGTTTTTCAATTCTTTTTCTTCAAAACTCCTTCAATTAGTACTGATAGTCGTGCCTTCAAATATTGTTTGGGTTCCATGCTCCAATACTGAAATATGGTACAACCTAAATCCACCAGCCGCCACTAATGTGTGGTATGTTGGATAACTGATTTTTTTATAATTTTCATTATGTCCAATAAGGTTCTAAATATGCATATCAACGTACCTATCGATTTTCCCATCAATACCTGTGAAGCGATTTTTAGTTCGCAAACTATTTTAGTAATAATTTCAACGATCAAATTCATCAATTTCAAATGATTTTTTTTATCTTTCTCTATTTCTATGACATTTACTGAATTATAAGTTGCACACAAAATCTATAGAATCATTTTTGTAGTTGCTGTTGTCTAGTTTCATTTTGTACTGATATTTTCCTGCTAGAGTTAGAAATTCAAAATATTGTAAAATTATCCCTCACGGCGGCCATATTACAGAGCCAAATGATTTGCTGAATTTATATTATTACTTAATAGGTATGTCAATAGACATAAAAAAATTATCAACTATTAACACGCGATCTAAATGAACGTCTTATTATTGACCTATAATACTCTATAATCATGACTTGCAAACATATTTATTTTCCTCATGTTTGTTTCTAATTGATTGACCTATAAATATTTAATGCTTATAAATTAATTTATTAACCTTCAACCACGAATCCTCCATCCATTCAAAGTTAGACCTATATATGTCATGCACTGCTTTTTCAATTTGATCAATTATGTTTTATAAGTTCTATCTATTATGTATCTTGTATTAATTATGTCGTATGCGTTAATATTATTATATTACTCCATTAATTGCTGTACTCACGAGATACGCACAGAAGGAATATAAATTATTATTTAATTACTTTAACGTTCTGATGAGAGATATTCAAATTTGTTACAACATTTTTAATGGTATTTGACCTATATTTATGTATAAACAGAAAAAAATGCCGTACTGTATACCGGGTAGCCACGAGTCAATGTACGCCCCCAATATTTTGGTTGTTTTTTAATTTAAAAATTTGGTTTTTGCTACACATGAGTTAGACAACAATGAGCTACTTTCAGACTAACAGGAATGAAAATATCACTTCCGGTTGAACCGGAAGTGACATCAACTTCTTTTCTTAAATGGAATGACTATATTTTTTTGATAATTTCTCATTAAGCATAAATTTCTAAGTGCAACAGTTTTTTCAGATTTTAAAAATCCCAAAAAATAAGTGAGATACGAACAATTTTTTGATTTTTTCAAAATGGCCGTGTCAGATGAATACGATGTAAGAAAATTATTAAGTAGGCTATGGAAATTATTAGTAAGGTTGTAGACTTGTCTGTAAAGAAGAAAATAGTTGTTCGAATTACTGATAGATACCAGTATTTTTTAGGTTTTTTTCAAAACACGGAATTTAATTTTCATTTTCATTTTCGTAGGGGTCCTATGGAAATTTTTTTAATGGAACTGTGCTATTTTTTTTATTAATCAGAAATAATGATTCATAAACTATAATTTTTTTCGCCATTAATCATTTCTTAATGATATCCTTCGTAATAATAAAAATATTTTTAAAAGGTAAACACAAATTAAACAAGAAATAATTTTAATAAAACGTTACAACCATGAATAAATAGAATAACAAAACTATTTAAAACCTAAATTATAATAAACCATTATAAAAATTGTTCAATCTGTTCACCGTTTTGATTAATACACAGAGTAGCGCGACTTATTGTTGCACGTCTAACATTCTGTAATTGTTGAGGTGTTATTTGTGCAATTTCGTGTCGAACTCTTTCTTCCAGATCTTGCCTTACCTATTTTTCAAATGCGCCTAAATAAAAAATCGAGTGGGGTTAAGTCAGGCGACCTTGCAGGCCATCTGACTGGACCATGGGTCTCAATCCAACGATCTGGAAACAATTGATTTAAGTAATCCCTAACGATAATAGCATTGTGTGGTCCAGCCTCGTTTTGTTGGAAGTAAACCTCGTCAATATTGGTATTGGGAATTTGATTAATCTGTGGAACTATTATATTTTGGAGAAATTCTAGATATCTTGGTCCAGTTAGAGTTCTGTCAAAAATTATTGGACCTATGATATGGTCGCCCAGTACGCCTAACCAAACATTGAAGCCAAGCCGCTCCTGAAACCGCCCCTGTCTCATAATGTGAGGATTTTCAATTGCCCAATATCGAATGTTGTTTCGATTAAATAACCCAAGGTTTGTAAATCTCGATTCATCAGTGAACAAAATGTTTTTGATAAAATTCTCATTTCTTAATTGGCGTAACTGTAACCAATTACAAAAGGTTATTCTTCGTTGATAATCATTGTCATACAAAAATTGATGCAATTGATATTTATAAGAATTTAAAATTTTCCTGGCTGATTCTTTGGAAACTGGTAAATCATGTTCAATTTGTCTTACTGAAATGGTTGGGTCAACATGCACTAAAGCTAATACATTAATTTCCGTTTCTTCATCCACAATAAATATTTCTTCAATTTCTATATCAGGTTCAGTTCTAAATTGATGCTCCAACCGGGCGAAATAGTTTCTCCGAGGTTATCTTCTTTCTGGATATCTCTCTCCATACAGAGTTTGTGCTCTAGTTGCATTACGTTGAGTCTCTCCATAAATAATCAACATGTCAATTTTTTCATCTCTTGAATATTTTTCAGCCATTTTATATTAATTTTCTTGTTTATAATAAATTTAATACACTTGCTTCAGAAAATTAGTGAGTAAGTCAAAAATAATTCAATTGTTGCGAATGTCTGTCATTTTCATGGCTATCTGCAATTTTGGATTTAAATGTAGATAGGTACCTTATTAAAATGATTTGTTGGCGCTTACCTTTTAAAAATACTTTTATTATTACGAAGGATATCATTAAGAAATGATTAATGGCGAAAAAATTATAGTTTATGAATCTTTATTTCTGATTAATAAAAAAGAAATAGCACAGTTCCATTAAAAAAATTTCCATAGGACCCCTACGGAAATGAAAATGAAAATTAAATTCCGTTTTTTGAAAAAAAAAAAACCTAAAAATACTGGTACCTATCAGTAATTCAAACAACTATTTTCTTCTTTACAGACAAGTCTACAACCTTACTAATAATTTCCATAGCCCGCATTCATCTGACGCGGCCATTTTGAAAAAATTAAAAAATTGTTCGTATTTCACTTACTTTTTGGAATTTTTAAAATCTGAAAAAAACTGTTGCACTTAGAAATTTATGCTTAATGAGAAACCACCAAAAAAATATAGTCATTCCATTTAAGAAAAAAAGTTGATGTCACTTCCGGTTCAACTGGAAGTGATATTTTCATTCCTGTTAGTCTAAAAGTAGCCCACTATTGTCTAATTTATGTGCACCAAAAACCAAATTTTTAAATTCAAAAACAACCAAAATATTGGGGGCGTACATTGACTCGTGGCCACCCGGTATACAAGCATAACTGAATAAATTCTACAATTTAAGCTGTAATAAATTGTATTATTTTTTTTATCCAAACAACCCCGAAATTGACCATTACGTATAACTGAATAAATACTTAATTATTTCAATATTCTATCTTACAAAATTTATTACCTACACGATGAAAACTGGTAAAATAATCAATTATTGATTATATGGGTGGCATTTCGTACTTTTCGTACTTTTTCTGATAAGATTATTCGCCATTAAAACATAGGTACTTTATTCTTGGTAAAATTTTATAACTTTTTCATTTCCGGTCATTCTGTATAGTAAATTATAAGTACGACTATTGCTGAGGACTTTTCACAAATAAGCAGAAGTTTTTATGAACTTTTTTTGAAAAAATCAAAAATAAATAAGTACAAAATAGTTATAGTTAAGTCTATGCGTGAACATATTGTACAATGTTACTGTTGTAGTTTCTTCGAAGTTATGCATTTTTATATTTCCACGATAATAAAAATGTTTGATGACAATACGACATTTTTTTCAATATTTAAATTATGGCCAACTTTTCATTTTTTTAATTTTTACATGACACGATATGGTGCTATTTAACTCTCTCTATCTCTTTAGATATTTAAGGTAGGCGCCAAGTATGTACCATTAATTAAATCAGAATTTAGCATATTTTTCAATACTGTAATAATATATAGTATTCAAGTTGCCCTAATTTCTGGTTAAACCGAATGTGATGAAATCCCAGCAAGATTGCAATCTGGGTCCCTATATGATATAGTAGTGACAGTAAATATTCCAAATTTTATATTTATATCGGGAATGGTTTAGCTGTTATAGCATATACATTCATTTAACAAAGTTTATTATGTTGTGACGACATGTTAGAAAAGCAACTATATTTTTGTATTTTTTGCGGTTAATTATCTATCCCAGGTAATAGGGTCACCTCTTTTTAGCAATATTTTAATAACTAAAATGACTGACGTAAAAGAGTTGCCAACGTTGGCAAGATAAAGTACAAAATAATATATTTGCAGAGGTAATTCAAGAGATTAATGAGTGACAAAAATAAAATGTAATTAATTGCTTTTGGTGTAGCTGAGCAACATGATAAAAATGATCGTGTTGTAGCTGATAAATCAGATGTTCTTGAGTTCTGCTAATACTGCAGTACAAAATACAAACAATTTGAGAGCATTACTTTTGGATCGGTTTGCTTTGGGCCAATCTAGACCTATTAAGGTAATCCTTGAGAATACGAAGTGAGTACATCAAGTCATACGGAGTATAAAAAATAACGACAGATTTAAGAATATATCGATATATCAATATATTTGGATAAAACACCAAAACAAATCGAACAGTACTTTTATCACCAACTTAAAATCATCTAAACCAAAGAACGGGGTCACTGATGATGATTAGTAGAATACTATAAATCATCTATGTGATTGTTTAGTCACATAATTTAAAATATATGACTAAACAGTCATATAAATGATTTATAGTATATTACAAATCATCTAGATGATTTAAAGTGATTGCGATTTTCGAACTACAGGGCTTATCAGAGGAGGAATTCTTAGATTTTATAAACAACGTTATACCTGCGATTGATATTGTAAATGGTTGTAAAGCATAATTTATTGTATCGTGATATATGTTTTGTGCTCTAGATTACACAATCAGTTATAGCTAGTGAATTGGAAGTGTTTTTGGAAGCATTCAAGTATAAAAAACTGAAAAATAAAGCGATGGCTGGAGTTGACAATGGTCCTAGTTCTTTAATCAAAAACCGTGCTGTACTTCTCTTTTTTAATCTGTCTTTAACCACTTTATGTTGAAATTACACTAAATTTGTTATTTTATTATGAGACTTGTTAGTTTTACTCATTTCAATAAGTTGCAACGTAATAGTAATTATTCTAGAATGTTCGCGATGTTTAGTCCGTTTTTCCTCCTCCTTCAAGGTGATGTTTTTTTCAGCAGGTGCCGAAAACTCGATGACATACATCACCTTGAGTTGATGGGCGAGGAGGACTATGTAAGGCTTGTTGGCTTGGATTAACCTGACCGCCGAGAACAAGTAGTTCCAGTAAATCTGCCATTTCTCGTTCTCGACTCAATATCACCGGGAACGTAAGGCAGCACTGGTGTCTGGTATACCTCGTACGAGTGCCTTAAAAGGTAATATAGCTCTCGTAACGCCACGTAATGAGGTGGATGTAGGTCAAAATCGCATATGGGGCATGCAGAAAGTATGTGCATGAGGGATTCCGGCGTCTGATGGCAGGTTCTGCAGTTGATATTAAGAACATCGACGCGTGTGGCATACACGCGGCTACGGTAGACCCAAGGTGTTGATAACACCATCCTGGCGGGCCATAATGAATACCTCGGTCTCGAACTTAAGCCCGACTGACCTTAGAAAAGCGAATGTCAGTCTGGTCGATAAACTCGGTGTTTCTATGTTCTTATAGAAGACACCATGCTGGGATTTATCGACGTGCTGCCGAAACAGATTTTCTTGTTCAGCAGCCCAATTTTGACTTTCATCGATTTGGCTGAAGTTCAGTGATTGACTCTACATCAACATCTCGCCAGCCTCCAAGCCTGATGTCAAGTGTGAGACCGAGTTCATTTGCCGCTCTTTTTGCTGCCTTGAACAATCCTGTTCTCACTTCTACAGTTTCACAACCGTAAGAGGGGATTTGAACTCCTGAAGATGTTACATGCCATACTCAGTACTACTGCCATGCGCACACTCCAAGCTCGAGAGTCCTCCCCCACCCCGTTGACATGAGAGGCACACATGTGGAACGGACGATCTGGGATGAATGCTTCTGTGAATATTCATCATCTTGCGGGTATCTCTGTCTAATGTTAGTATCAGACACCTTGTTCTTCCCCGAAACGTCTGAAGACCAAATCTTTCGGAACAGGTAATTGCATTTTCCACAGAGAGAATCCTTAACTGTTTTACATCCTGGATGTGCCTTTGTTGCACACCCAGATATGTACAACGCTCTCCGGCATCCAGATGTCTTAGGATGCTTCCGTCTGCAAGCTGCGCATCTTCAGAGAAATCCCCACATCGTCCTCTCTTTGTCCTAAGAGCGTCTTGTATTTCGCTCTCTCGGGAGACATAAACTTTAAAGTCGTCTATATAAAAAAGATGGGTGACCTCCGGTCGCTGGGGGCCCACATTGATATCCGCAGATTTGGCCGAGTCCAATAGACAACGGCAGCAGTAAGATGCAGAAGAGAGGACCACCCTGGAAAACTCCTTCCTAAATGCTACTTGCTCTGTTGTGACCCGCTGTGCACCTGATGTTATAGTGAAGCGAGTCTTCCAGAGCAGCAACAGATGTTCTATGCATCTCACTAGTGGTGCTGGTACCGCAAGACATTCGAGCAAGTGTAATAATAGCTCGTGTGATGTTGTGTTAAATGCCTAGTGGTAGTCAATCCAGGCTATCGATAGATTCCGCTTGTATTGCACAGAATCCTGTGCGGTCTATCAGCAGGCTGTACTTGCAACCTGCCATGCCTTTCTTGGCACCACGCTGTTCGTGTATCTGCTGGAAGACCGGATCAACAGACTTCAGTATCCTAGCATACAAGATACGTGTAAATATCTTGTAGTAAGAGTAGAGGCAAGTGATCGACCTATAGGTCTTCTAGTCGGAGAGTTCCCCCTTTTTGGGGATAAGCACAGTACATCCCTTGACAAACCGATTCGGAATCTGTTGCCCATCGTTCAACCGTGTGTCGAAAACTTGCGCCAGATGGCAGTGAATGGAAGGAAATTTCTTCCACCACCAGTTGTTTATGTCGTCTGGGCCTGGGACAGCAAAGCTCTTAGTGCCACCAAGAGCTTGTTGTACTTCCTCTTACTGATTGCTGGACGTGTGTGATTCGTGGAGTGTTTCTGTTGAATGGACGCATCGTTACGTAAATTCCCTTCCAGAAGATTACGACATCTGCTACAGTCGGCGGATTATCGACAACACGCTGTGGCTCTTGAAAGAGGCGGAAGGATTGGTATGGAACAATTTGTTTTGTTCCATACTGCTAACCCGCCTTTTCAACGTTTTCTTTACAGTTATGAGAGTTCGGATCCTATCTAAACAGTGTTGCTTGGTGGTAAGTAACACTGCCAGATTTAGAGTGTGGTGTTGACGTCCTAGTCCGACTGCTATGCGCCGGATCCTAGAAGTAAAGACTCTACCATTTTCGTGTATTAAACCACCTGCTGGATCCGAGAAGTGCATTGTCTGACCGACTGGATCTTGCCCTTGATTTTTTAAACGCCGCTTGGCTTTTTCGACCCCGGGAGGGTGTTAGTTGACCTCACGTGGGAGGTGAGTTGCTTCGTGCGTTGTACACGGCACAGTTGATTTGCCAGATGTCTGAATCTTCTGGAAGTTCCTCATCGGTGACCACGTCTTTTCTAGCCAAATCTCGTGGCTTTAGGTTAACCCTGGTGTTAAGGTTAACCCTCGTTCTTAAGTCTGTCTCGGTGAACTCTACAGGATGTTTCCTATCAGCTAATTGCCATGGTGGGATTGCGGCTGGCAGTTCTTCCAATTGACGAGGTGCCCTTACGTAACCTGTCTTGTGCAAGAAGGATAATTTATTTCTCCGATGTTGCTGCGAGAAAGCACGATGTTCTGAATGCATTTCGCACCAAAGTGCATGCAATCGCGCCATGTATCCTCTACGCGCAGGTTCGCTATTCTCGTAACAAGTCAGCAGGTCATTCCGTCGTTTCCTCGTCCACTTAAAGCGTCGTCAACGTTGAGACCATCTAGTGACGCCCCTCTCACCTGTCTCTGACCCCATCCACTTGGGGTCGGTCGTGAGGGGCCCTTTCTCTGAGATTATATGGAACCAGAGGTTTAGGGTACCAGGGTGGTTAGCCCTGGTACCCACGGTTGACATATGTCGCCAGAATTACCTCTGCCTGTCTAGGGTGCACCGCGAGGAGGTTGCCGGTCCGAATTTTGCACCCTGTTTTTTTTTTTTCGGTAGAACCGATATCGAACGGTCCTCCCGTGGACTCTGACACATCACGAGAGTAGCGCCGGCGCATTAACTACAGCCACTCCCCACATTTCGTAGGGTTAGTGATTGTAGATACCAGAATCGTGTGCCCTAAGCAGACGGAGAGACCCAGAATAACCGCCTTCTGCATTTGGCTTGCCAGCCACTCGGCTGTTTTTGGCAGACGGTATGATCTTCAATTCTGAGAGCAACGTAGGATTTATCCCTCTGAGTACACCGATTATCAGGACGACCATTTTGACCGAGTAGTCTGGGTGCAGCATTTGGAGCTCGTACCGGAGATCGGATATATAGTCCGTTTTTCCTCCTCCTTCAAGGTGATCTTTTTCTTAGCACGTGCCGAAAACTCGATGACATGCATCACCATCAGGTCGAGGTCGAGGAGGACTATGTCAGGCTTATTGGCTTGGATTAGCCTAACCACCGGAAACGAGTAGTTACAGTAAATCCGACAATAATGAATACCTCGCTCTTTGACTTAAGCCCGGAAGAGCAAAGATTCTAAATCGTTGTATAAATTACAAAGATCTAGGAATTATTTTTGACACTAAAGTTACTTTCTGCAATCATATTAATCAAATGATTAAGTCAACATATAGAGTCATAGGCTTCCGGTATCAGAAACTGGAGTACCTTTTTAAATGTTAACATGACTCTGCTATATGTATATGTATCTATTATATCAAAATTCAATATAGAATTAGTTCAACGCAGATGCTTAAATAGAGCGGGCGCTGATTCAACTCGAACAGGCGTTAAAAGGAAGTAATAAATTATGTACAGGGTCATCACGTGAAAATGTCCTTTGAATTTACTTGATTATTATAAGTTATTAAACTATTAACTAATTTTGTTTGCATTATCTAAATCATGAATCAAAAAAACATTAAAATATGAGATATAACTTTGTTTTCTTAAATAAAACACCCTGTATATTTTAAAATAATTCGATTTTCCTCATTTTCTGATTACTAAAATATCATACATGTCATGTTATCTCAAAAAGTTTTTGAGATATTTGGATTTTGATATTAAAATGTCGTTAATAATTTTTTTAAATGTAGTTGTATTTTGCCTTTGAAAACAAAATGGCTGAACTTCTGAAATAAAGATACAGTTTACTCGCCAAATAGTACCATTTGTGGTTAATTCTTCTTTTTTTCAAAGGCAACTAGGTTTAACAGATTTATTAACGATTTTTTTATACCAAAATTCAGATATCTAAAAGACTTTTTGAGATAACCTGTTGATATATTTGAAATCAGAAAAATGAGGAAAATCGAAATATTTTAAAATATATGATCCATTTAAAAAAACAAAGTAAAATGTCGAATTTCTTAAGCGCGATGCGCAATTGTTTTTTTTTATTCAAAATTTGGATTCTGCAAAAAGAAATTACTTGAGAAGGTCTTGTATTGTTTTATCTTTTCCTTAAAATTTAATCAATTATAATATATTGATTATTCTTTTTTGAACAAATTAAACTTGCTAGTTCCTAGATTTGAGTCCCGTCAGAATAATACCTCTTACTGTAAAAGGTACTACGAACTACGATGTTATTCATACAAATATTATGAGAAAATTACTGATCTAATGTGCAAAATGTTCAATACAATTTCCTGTTTATGCGATGTTAACAAGTTTAAATAGAATAATTCACATGTATATAAAAAAAACTATGCCTACTAGATAGGTAATTCTTTAATATAGCAATACGTTTGTTTTTCTCTCTGTGTTCATTCGTTTTCACTACTATTGTTTGCTTTTCTACATATTACGTTTTATTGTAATTCTTTTAATGTAGAGGTACGTGTGTCTCTTGTTTCTATATCAATATTCATTCATTTTTCTAATACCAGAATCGTGTGCTTTAGGCAGACCGAGAGAACCTAAAATGACCGCATTCTGCATTTGGCCTGCCAGCGACTCGGCTGATTTTTGGCAGGCCGATATCGTCTTTAATTTCGAGAGCAACGTAGGCTTTATCCCGATTTACACCGATTATCAGGACGACCATTTTGACCGAATAGCCTGGGTACGGCACCTATATTATTATTATTATTACAGTTATTATTACAGTTATTAATACGATACGACTACTTATATGTAACTTTGTAAATTTTTCCCCGAAATTGGATATTTAACCTGACGGAAAATAAATGATATATTTATTTATATTAAATTGTAGTCTGAATTTTTTTAATTATGGTTCATTTTTACAGATGGCAACAAACAACAAGATTGTTAATATATTTCCAAATAATTAGATCACTTAGAGGACGTAAGTATACATATTATTATCTGCATATTAGATAAATAACTGCATGTAAGTTCATTCTTTATTATTATCAACACTATACTTTTCAATTGTTAGCACATCAAACGCTTCTTAGAAATAGATATCCACAAATATTAAGGCAAAAGTGACTGTTACGACCGGATTTGTGTTGACTTTGTATATACATAACTATTTTTGTAGACGGCAATAAAGTGATGTTTACCTGAGATAGCAGGCTTGTTTAGTTCTCTCTTAAAACAAAAATGGGCTCAGTGATGATATTCTTTCGCTTCTGAGTTAATTTTACGTAAAAAAAATTAAGTGATATTTTACATGATCGCGACAACGTATAAATATGTGAAAATGTATTTGCCACCTGCAATAAGGGTTGTTATTTTGAAAAGTCTTCTCAGGAAGGTATCTACGGGAGAAAAAAATCATATCATCTTCAACTATCCGTAAACAGTCATGCTGCTCGGATCAGCTACATTGGCAATCTATCAATATAAAATCACACCCATAGACAATACTATAGGAATTTACTACCATGAAACATCAGACATAGTAGTGACAAACGATAAATGGACATTATTGGTACACAAAAAACATGTCTTCCTTAAAACGAGCTTTTGACAAAAATGACAAGATTTTAGACACCATCATAAACACTCTCGATCCTGCTATTCATAATATGAACACTTTCCTAAGCGAAGTTAAAACTCACCTTAGTCTTTTAACACAAATTTCCAAAAGTATACAATCAAAATTTAACGAAGTTTATCTTGATGCAAAACGCTACAAACGTGGAATTTTAACAACCTAATACTAACCAAACAACTAAAGTAAATTTCGATAGAATGAAACCTTATTCTAAAAGTTAACCTTGGTTTCAGGTTAATCATGCTGCTCGGATCAGCTACATTGGCAATCTCCCAATATAAAATCACACACATAGACAATACTATAGGAATTTACTACGATGTAACATCAGACATAGTAGTGACAAACGATAAATGGACATTATTGGTACACAAAAACATTTCTTCCTTAAAACGAGTTTTTGACAAAAATGACAAGATTTTAGACACCATCATAAATACTCTCGATCCTGCTATTCATAATATGAACACTCCTAAGAGAAGTTAAAACTCACCTTGATCTTTTAACACAAATTTCCAAAAGTATACAATCAAAATTTAACGAAGTTCATCTTGAGGCAAAACGCTATAAACGCGGAATTTTAAACGGTGTAGGTACAATTTTTAAATTAATTTCCGGAAACTTAGACGCCAAAAATGGTGAATATTACTCTAACTGCATCAATAAATTAAATAGAGACGAAGGCGAATTAGAAAACTTGTTGAAAAACCAAATTTCAGTAACAACGTCAGTAATTAGAAACTTCAACTTGACCATTCAGAAATTACAGATCGACTAAAAAACATTTAACGATGATATCAAAGAAATTGAGGATGCTATCTTAAATACGCAACATGATATACAAATAGTCAGAACAAAATTAAAATTTCTGAACAATTAATGGCTAGTTATCTGTACATTGAAAACGATTTGAACGATATTCTAAATTCAATAACATTTGCACGCTTGAAAATTATTCATACTTCTATCATTATTCCAGATCACTTAATAAATTCATTACAATAAATTTCACAAAATTTGCAGAAAAATAATTTGCCACTTTCGATAAAATTATCAAAGGTTGCTCAATACTTGGATATTATAGAACTCACAGCATTTCAAACTGATTCTAGTTTAATTTTTATCTTAAACATACCCGTAGACTCCCAAACCTATACAGCTTATCAATTATATCCCATTCCAATCCTGGATAATAGAACTGGATTGCACCATATTTTGTCTCTTAAAAATATATCGCGAGAGATGATGATTCTTTGATGTTCCTACCATTCCGGACCTGAAAGAATGTCGACAACTTAACATTGGAACCAAATTATGTCAAACTTGTTTGCCTACCCGATAGACAACACTGCCATCTGCAAAGCTAGTCTTTTCAAAAATCTTAGAGTCCTACCTGAAAACTGCCAAACCTCTTTCATTATAAATCAATGTTACAATGTCCAAAAACTTCAGGAAAACACCTGGTTAGTCATCAATGCAGAACCTTTGCATGTTACTATCAACTGTCCCAAGAAAAATTCAAAAACTGAAATCATTACCAGAAACTCCATTATAAATTTACAACCCAATTGTTACGCCTTCGTTGGTACAACCAAAATTCAAGTGAATTCAAACGAAGTATTAGATGTTAAGGATAACAACCATCCTATTCAAATCCCATACGTGTGATGTAACGAACTCCCAGCCAAGATACAGTTACCAAAATAAAAGCCACTGAAACTAAGCAATCTAAACACAGAGGATCTCGAGATTGCCAAGCATAAATTGGATCAATACTCGAAGGATTTGGACGACCTAATCAACGAACCGTTTATTTCCAAACACATCTCCTGGTTCCCATATTTCATACTCACACTAATCTTTGGACTACTATTCCTCTATGTATGTTGTAAGTGTAAAATAAAAAGAAGACGCAGACTAGCCATCAACACAACTACATCACCTCCACCTCCACCGGGACCTAGTAAAAACTTCAGGAGTTTCACTAACATACCCGCTGCAAGAAAACTACCTCCGATTCGTGAAGATGAGGAAAATGAAGCAATAGAACTCACCTAAAAAGCCTTCTTGTGGATCTCAATAATTCATTCTGAATCCTATTGATTTCAGTGAATTTTAATTCATTTTTAAGAAAAAAAACTTTATTTTATAACTTTTAATACTGTGTACTAACGTTTTACATTTTTACCTTTTTATATTTAATTTTTATCACGTTTTTTATTATTTTACATTTTCAGAATGTACATTTTTATATATCGCTGTCTTTATACGTTTACGCTTATAACCTACCTTTATATTTTGTATTTCAAGTGTTTAGTTCTAATTTTCATTTGAATCATGTTTTACATTTTTTGATTCCATGCTTTCCATACCATGTTTTTCATTTTACAAAAGTTGTTGCATAAACATCAACTTTACTTTTTTAATAAGGGGGGAAGTTGTTATATAAAATCTATGCCACGGTATATTAACTTATACACGACATTGGCTTTACTTCATAATATCTCAAAGTATCATATTACAGCTACGTTGCAGATAACAAATTCTCTCCTAGAATTACAAATTGCATAGTTAGCACTTGCTTTGTTTCAAGTCTGGGAACTGCTGTAAATGCTTACCCAGCAAATAGATTATAAATTAGCGTCACAACCTTTGTTAAAACAGTCTTGTACTCATCATGTTAAAATAAACACATTTTACTTTATATTATTCAATCTATTCTTCAGAGCCAACGTTGATTCTAATAAAATAAAAAAAGTTTTTAAAAAGTCATTTATGTAAATAAAAATATGACAATGCGAAATTTAGGAAGTTCTCGCACAGTTCGGGAACAACACCCTTAAAAAGACTCAAGTGTACGCGTGGCATTAACAATTTTTGGAAGGACGAGAAACTGGTGAAAATAAAGGTCACCGACGTCACCCGATGACTAGCGTGAGTGCGAAGAATATTTGCATTGTTCGCCGCCTTCTCGAAGATGACTGTCGATTAAGGGTTGCCGAATAGGATATGGCAATGCTCAGGCAATCATTACTGACGATCTTGGGTTCGAAAATCCAAGACGTTATCCTGCTTCGTGACAACGCTCGGTTCCATGCAGCTGCCCTAATTCGAAAAAAAAAAATAAGGATTTGTTCTGGACTACATTGGAACACCCTCCCTATAGTTCAAAGTTATCGCCCTGTGATTATCATTTGTTTGGACCACTTAAAGAAGCACTTGAGAGAGAGAGATTTATCGACGATGTTGCTGTCGAAGCGTTCGTGCGCAGTTGGCTGGTGTCACAACTACCTTCATTTTACGATAGCGGCATCAAAAAACTGCCTATCCGCTGGGAAAAATGCGTCAGGAGATTATGTAGAAAAATAACTTTGTATGTTTGTATTTTTATGATGCTTCAATAAATTAAAAAATATATATTCCGGTTTATATTTGCGACTCATCCTCGTACAAATATTGCTGGTTTAAGAGATACAGGGTGTTCAAAGGTTGAATATTGTTTTAAAATTTCTCAATAATTTTGAAAATTCGTTCGACACTCATGCCTTACAGAATAATTTAATAACTACTATTATATATACTATACCAAATAAAATGTAACCTGTTGAAGAGTTCTTGTTATTTTTTATAAATAGTCAACAGATCGTATCGCTCTGAGAAAGCAAATTTTTTCACAAATAATATGACACAAATAACCACACAGTTCTTTTTTGAATTTATTAAATTATATGAGATATTCACCCCTATATGAAAAATGTGTTATATTAAATAAAACAAAATTCTGACGTTGTAGACTATCTCTGAAGACAGAAAAGATATTCGTTTTCCACAATAAATATAACCTCTAGAGCTCATTTTTTAAATAACTGTCTTGGTCCAGATATTCACCCCCAACATACATAAAGTTTTACTAAATATAAGTCGTAATTTTGACGTTGTAGGTTATTTCTGAAAAGTGCAAAAATACTGATTTCGGACCGGAAAAATAACCTCAAGGGCTTATGTTCCAAATAACCTTATACAAAAAAATGTGTTATATTAAATAAAATAAAATTCTGACGTTGTAGACTATTTTTGAAGAGAGAAAAGATCTTCGTTTTGCACAAGGAAAACAACCTCTAGAGCTCATTTTTGATTTACCCGTCTTGGTCCAGATATCTACTCTCTATACAATTAAAGTTACACTAAAAATAAGTCACCATTCTGACGTGGTATGTTAATTCTGAAAAGCCGAAAAATACTGATTTCTGACCGGAAAAAATAACCTCTAGAGCTTATATTTCAAATAACCGTCTGGGATGAGATATTCATCCCTATAGGAAAGATGTGTTATATTAAAACAAAATTCTGACGGTGTAGAATATTTATGAGGGCAGAGAACATATTCGTGTTGGATAAGAATAACAACCTCTAGAGCTCGTTTTTCAAATAACTCGCACGGTCCAGATATTCACCCCCCCCCATACAACTAAAGTAATACTAAAAATTAGTCATCATTCTGACGTTGTACATTATTTCAGAAAAGTGGAAAGTATATTTGCGCCTTTCAGAAATAATGTAAAACGTCAGAATGATGACTTATTTTTAGTGTAACTTTAGTTGTATAGGGGGTGAATATTTGGACAAGATAAGTATCAAAATGAGCTCTAGAGGTTGTTTTTCTTGTCTAAAACGAATATGTTTTCTGTCTTCAGAAATAGTCTACAACGTTAGAATTTTGTTTTATTCAATATAACACATTTTTCGTATAGGGGTGAATATCTTATCCCCGACTGTAAATTGAAATATGAGCTCTTGAGGTTATTTTTCTGGACCAAAATAGGTATTTTTCCGAGTTTCAGAAATAACGTATGTCAGAATGATGACTTATTTTTAGTGTAACTTAAGTTATATAGGGGGTGAATATCTGGACCAAGACGGGTATTTCAAAAATGAGCTCCAGAGGTTGTTTTTCTTGTCCAAAACGAACGTCTTTTCTGTCTTCAGAAATAGTCCACAACGTCAGAATTTTCTTTTATTCAATATAACACATTTTTCGTATAGGGGTGAATACCTCATCTCCGACGGTTATTTGGAATATAAGCTCTTAAGATTATTTTCTTGGTCCGAAATCAGTATTTTTTGCGCTTTTCAGAAATAACGTACAACGTCATAATGATGACTTATTTTTAGTGTAACTTTAGTTGTATGAAGGGTGAATATCTGGACCGTGACGGTTATTTCAAAAATTAGCTCTAGAGGTTGTACAAAACGGATGTCTTCCCTGTCTTCATAAATAGTCTATAATGTCAGAATTTTGCTTTATTTAATATAACCCATTTTTCATATAGGGGTGAATATCTCATACTCGACGGTTATTTGGAATATAAGCTCTTGAGGTTATTTTCCGAACCAAAATCGGTATTTCTTTGATTTTCAGAAATAACGTACAACGTCAGAATGATGACTTATTTTTAATGTAACTTAAGTTGTATAGGGGGTGAATATCTGGACCAGGACGGGTATTTAAAAAATGAGCTCTTTAGGTTGTTTTTCTTGTCTAAATCGAATATCTTTTCTGTCTTCAGAAATAGTCTACAACGTCAGAATTTTATTTTTTTAATATACTTAACACATTTTTTACATAGGGGTGAATACCTCATTCCTGACGGTTATTTGGAATATAAGCTCTTTAGGTTATCTTTCAGGTCCGAAAACAATATTTTTGCGCTTTTCAGAAATAACGTACGTCAGAATTAAGACTTATATTTAATAAAACTTTATGTGTGTAGGGGGTGAATATATGGGCCAAGACGGTTATTTCACAAAATGAGCTCTAGAGGTTGTACTTCTTCTTCAAGACGGATATCTTTTCTGGGTTCAGATATAGTCTACAACGTCAGAATTTTGCTTTATTGGATATAACATATTTTTCACATAGGGGTGAATATCTCATCCCCAACGCTTATTTGAAATATAAGCTCTGATGTTAATTTTTCGGTCCAAAATTGGTATTTTTCCGTTTTTCAGAAATAACGTACAACGTCAGAATGATGACTTATTTTTAGTGTAATTTTATTTGTATAGGGGGAGAATTTTTGGACCAAGATGGATATTTCAAAAATGAGCTCTAGAGGTTGTTTGTCTTGTCTAAAACAAATATATTTTCTGTCTTCAGAAATAGTCTACAACGTCAGAATTTTTTTTTATTCAATATAACACAAAAATGAGCTGTAGACGTTGTTTTTTTTTATCTAAAACGAATATCTTTTCTGTCTTCAGAAATAGTCTACAACATCAGAATTTTGTTTTATTTAATAGAACACATTTTTCGTGTAGTGGTGAATATCTCATCCCCGACGGTTAATTGGAATATAAGCTCTTGAGGTTATTTTTCCGGGCCAAAATCGGTATTTTCCACTTTTTAGAAATAATGATGACTTACTTTTAGTGTAACTTTAGTTGTATAGGGGGTGAATATTTGGACCAAGATAGGTATTTCAAAAATAAGCTCTAGAGGTTGTTTTTCTTGTCTAAAACCAATATATTTTCTGTCTTCAGAAATAGTCTACAACGTCAGAATTTTGTTTTATTCAATATACACATTTTTCGTATAGGGGTGAATATCTCATCCCCGACGGTTATTTGGAATATAAGCTCTTGAGATTATTTTTCCTGTCCGAAATCAGTATTTTTGCGCTTTTCAGAAATAACGTACAACGTCAGAATGATGACTTATTTTTATTGTAAACTTAGTCATATAGGAGATGAATATCTGGACCAAGACGGGTATTTAAAAAATGAGCTCTAGAGGTTGTTTTTCTTGTCCAAAACGATTATGTCTTTTGTCGTCAGAAATAGTCTACAACGTCAGAATTTTGTTTTATTTAATATAACACATTTTTCGTATAGGGGTGAATATCTTATCCCCGCGGTTATTTGGAACATAAGCTTTTGAGGTCATTTTTCCGATCCGAAATTAGTATTTTTGAGCTTTTCAGAAATAACGTACAACGTCAGAATGATGACTTATTTTTAGTGTAACTTTAGTTGTATAGGGGGTAAATATTTGGACCGTGATGGTTAATTCAAAAATGAGCTCTATAAGTTGTTTTTCTTGCCCTAAACGAATATTTTTTTTATCTTCAGAGATAGTCTACAACGTCAGAATTGCGTTAGTTAAAATATAAGCTCTTGGGGTTATTTTTCATTCTGTGTGTAAATATTTTCGCACTATTCAGAATTACCCTACAACGTTAGAATTGCCTGTTTCAAATATGTTAGTTGTTTTATATAGGGGGTGGAATTCTGACTGTGGTGGTTATTTAAATAAGTGGCTTTTCTTTTATAAATCATGCTTTTTTTCTGTCTTTGGTATTACTTAAACATCAAAATCATGTGTTTTGAATATATTATCGATTATTTTGCGTAATTTATCTTTAACGGGTAATATTCTTTTCCCCAGCCCCCACAATTTTTAAGTTTGGATTTAATACGATATTAATATTATTGCTACAATTTTGATGTTAAGAATTTATTTAAAAATGATGTCTAAATAAAAGTAAAGAGTTTTTTAATTAGTATATTCTACTTATTTGGTCAAGTGTATAAATTCAAATCTCAGATTTAAGTCTGAATCTCTAACTTCAACTATATTGTTGTGTTGCTCTCAAGGATTTTAGAATAATCATCCGATGTCCACATGCCAGTGTCGGTGACTGAAATTTCATTGTTCCTCATGAAACATGGTTGATACAGTTGTTTATCCTCATTTGGTCAATCGTCTTCCTTTACAAAGTACAGCACTCACTTCAATTCCTGGACATTATTCGTTTCCTTATTTACCATCTCACTAACGTATGTAACAAAAGTTTTGGCAAAAATTTCCCGCTTTATTCCATGCATTAACAATTTATTTTATCAAGTCGGCGAAATTTGCGGGCCATCGAAACACACCGGCTGCAAAAGGTTTAATGCAAAGAAAATAATGAAAACTATAAATAACTCAGAACAAATAGATTTACAATAGTTTTTGAACAATAAAAGAAAGATTAGTTGGTTGTTAAGTGCAACATTGTATACACATAATTTTTTGTTTCAGAACTCAATATTATCGAAGAAGATGTTAGTCGACCTTGTGCGAATTATAGAATAGGAGATGATGATTTACAGGCTTACGATTTCATCAGACAGTTCCGACTGGATGTTTTAGAAACACAGTTTCCTGGAGTAACCAGAGTTAGAGGTTCAAACCGATTACAAACTGCATATAGATTGGACAAAGATGCTGACTTAACGTTACCAACGAGGTTAAATATAGTTCATAGAATTGACAATTAACCATTCTAATGCAGAATTAGTTAGGAAAACTTTTTTACACAAAGTTTGTTTTATGTATATCACACTATCGGTTTTTCTGAAAGTCTGTATAAAAAGCTATCAAATATTTTCGAAACCATAATAAGATGACCTATACAAAAGTACTTCATCAAGTCGCTATCGAGGATCAAAGTTCTTAAGGATATTTTTGTTTTTTAAATAACATTTTTAAAAAAGTTAATATTGTTTACCACGCTCTAAATTCATTTTGGCGTTTGTTACTTAGGGTGAAATCTTGTAATCAATTTTTCATCCACTTCTGGATGTCTGATTTACTTGATTTGCATACTTATGTATATTCGATGATAATATAAGAAAAAAATCGAAACACTAAAAAATGGCAAAAACGGCAGCTCCAAAATGACCTGTTTTTCCAAATTGAGCCGATTTTATTTAAAATCGATAATAGGGGGGTTTTTAAAATCGCTGACTAAAAATCTGTAATCAGTTTAGAGATACAAGATGGCGGATACAAAATGACGGACTTTTTAATATGTGCTCTGATTTCGATTAAATGAAGTAATCGTTGGTATTTAGAGTCACTGATCACGAATATGGAATTAGTTTAAATTGACTACAAAACTCTGAAAAACTAAGTCTAAAAAAAAAGTAATAAATTTTTTCAAACCATGTTTTTTAAAAATGCACCAAAAAGGACAAAATCAGATTTAGAGTCGTTATGGAACTGAATTTGAATCTGATCTTGTTCTTTTGTCCTAAATAATTTAATTTTCTCCAATTTCAATTCCAGGCATATATTTCTTCGGCGCAATTAATCAATTTATTAATTTCCCCATTTTTGTTTTCACCTATATCTTCTAAATTTAAAGTTACAACATTATTAGAGCTGCCATGTTCTACAATCTCATTGCTTATCCTTTCCTTGCTGTGTTACTCATCAATTTTATTTTTCTTTAATTCATATAATTTGACTTATAGAGATTTTACGATTTCTGTTAAAGCTGCAATGAAAACTTATATGAGGAAGAATTTTACACCCTTTACAACTGGTACTTATGGACTTTATAATGTTTTCTCCATTTTCGGGCTAATTATCTACGACGGACGTCAATTAATCTAAATTGCAATTGACTCTACCACGAACACTATCTGACTATATTTTACTTCTCCTATGTTATCCTAACTATCGCTTAATAATAATAACAATAATATTCAAGTAAAATCAAATGTCAACTAATGATAGCTATAATAATAAAAACAATGGTATTCGAGTAAGATTGAATATCCGGCTTAGTTCCAAAACTAAAAGAGTCGGTTAATCGAAATAAAATTAACAGGTTAGGAGAATCGAGTGAACACTGGTTAGCCTTAGTTGAAATCGATCAATAAATGTTCAAGATAATGAGGAATAGTGAGACACGTTATACACAAACCATTTTTTTTTAGGAATATATTTCCGTTAGGATTACCAGAACAATTTTCTTTTATATCAACCTTTCGAACAAGAAGATTACCAAAAACGACATGGCATATAATAAGAGTTACAGATTTGGAATATAAACCACAATTTTTAATATCTTTAAACCCAAGAAATCAAACTATTGAATTTTCGATAACAAATTATGAAGGTAGACTGCAAACAATCGCATTTGATAATCCTCAAGTAAGTGTCTAGCTATAACCAAGTAAATCAATAATTATTCTCAAAAGTTCCATATGTTCTGAAGACACCTTTTTTCGGACCCCGTTTTTAATACACATTAATTTATAGGTATTCGATAAAAACTGGCACAAAATTCACGTTGGTGTATCTAGAGAAAAGGTAATGGTGTATGTAGACTGTGAAGAAGTTTCAACGCAGCCGTTAGATCCTAGGGGGCCAATTGATATTAATGGAGCTATTTCAGTTTCAAAGTTAGCGAATTCTAATGAAACTGTACCGGTAAGATGTCTTTATTCTTACATCATAGGTAGACTAAATATACGCAGCTTCAATTTTCTATTTGTTAACCAAATCAGAAGTACCTGTCTACTTTCACACTGCTACAATATTTCCTTGCAAATTTTTCTCTCTTATTTTTTGACGAATTTGTTTTATTTTCAACAGAATTATCTGTCTTATGTCGGAGCTATTTTTTCTAAAAATGTGCAAAAATAAATTTATAAGACTCGGATTCAAATTTCGAGATATTGCCGATTATCACACAATTTATCACAATGTATTTATTGGCAATAAGATGACAACAAACATAAAAAATACATTGTACTAAAATAAATTATTATTCACGCCTAGCGTACATCTTTTTATCGAGAATAATTTCAATAGCCGTTATCTCGAAAATGAATAAAGATAATAAAATTATATATAGCTGAAAAGAGAATTAAATGAACTAAATATACGAATATATGTAGAAATATCCTACAGGATAAAAATTTTAAAAATCGATGTCGTTTCAGATTAAACTGGAAGTCAGAGCCGGAATTGCTTATGTTTCATATAATTACTGGATGTGTAGTACTCTCGATTACATGCATAATATACACGATGTCAAGATTGGGAAAAAACAATTTTCTGACAAAAGTTTTCTCAGTGGATTCAGTATCTACGGCAAAAAGGGCCTGTATTAGTTTTTGAAATTTTCGATTATCCCAATAGTAAAGGAAGACGGTCCAATGTCTACCTTAACTGAATCACCCGGTCACCCGGTACTTTAGGTGCGAAAAGCGCCCTTTAAGAAGAGATTTTTTTCGTAAGCTCCCTCTAGGAGATGAGTTGAGGGGTTAATTGTTTCTTCTAATCCAAACCCTTCCAGCAACAACATTAAAACTTATTAGGGATGTAGAATTTTACTCCAACCTACGGTATTATAAACATTTTAAAGGGACTTAAAATAAAGGTAGTTTTAGTAAAAAGGAAATATATTACCAGCAATTCCAGAAAAACATATAATTACGACAACCATTAAACTTAATTTTTTTTAAAACTGCAGGATTGCTATCTGATATTTATATTTTGTTTCTAATACAATTTCTTGTGACTAAAACTCCTTTTAAGTTAAAGGCCCCTTTAAAATGTTGGTAATATCGGGGGCAAAGGGATAAAATGGGGGATTAAAGTTTAAAAATGAGTCTCCTAAACCCTTAAACCCGAGTAACGTCGGGTAATTTCAGATATGTGACTGACATTTAACATTAATAATAATTCTTTTATTTTTTGTCATACGACTTCTTTTATTAGAAATAGGTCTACCAATAAGTTGTAGCTGCTTGGAAGGGGGGGTTCGTTATCCGCAGCCATTCACGAGATACGAGGATTTTTAATTTTGTGACATCATTAGGTAAATGTAATAAAAATTAAGTTTTGTTTTTATCGTGCGGACTTTTTTTCAATAGAAGGAAAATCAAATCTGAAAGTAGGGAGGTTCTTATGTTCATTTTCAACCATTCGCAAGATACAATCAATTTTTTGTTGATATATAAAGCATACTGCGAATGTGGTGGTGGGAGTGGTCTCATACAATTTGTCCTAGTTAAGAGCTAAAATGCTATAAAACATTACCTAGTTGAAATTAAAATTTTAATTGACGGATGATATTGTAATCGGATGAAACAGCAATTGAATTTGCTCATTTTAAACTTAATTTTAAAATTTTCAAAATATTTGTTCAGTGATATTCAATATTCATCGTGACATATAGCCGAGAAAGTGGTTGTTTAAAAAATATATCTTGTTTAAATAGACACATGTTTTGTGCTCATCTGTAATACATTTTTTGTATATTTCTATTTTATTTCTTTTTTAAACAGAACTTTTACCAAGGTAATACCTAAATTTTTATTAACTTTCTCTAGTTATTTATTTTGACTTTCAAGTTTTTGCCATACTTTTTTTTAGATTGATCTTCAATGGATGGTAATGAATTGCGATCCTACACGACCAGAGAGAGAAACGTGCACAGAATTGTCTCCGGTAAGTTTTTTATTTATAATTATTTATAATTATTGTTATAATACAATTTAATAAAAACGCCTAAGATGGCTTTGTTTGGATGTATGTGAAACATTGACAGTTTAAAAATATGTAATTTTCTTTGCGTGGATTAAAAATGAATAATAATTGTGCTGTTAATTTGGGATTTCTAATACAAAGGGTGTTCCATTTGAAAAATACGCCACTCGTACATTTTCCAGCTTTTTTAATTCTAATAATTTTAATCTCCAAAAAAATGGTAGTTTTTATTTTTTGTATAATACGGAAACAATTTCATTTTCTATTTTAAACCGAATAATGATGAAACATTTATTTAATTCGCAGCACTATTTCGTTTATTAATTAAAATTAGTACCTAACGTTAACTATATTAATAGACTGCACACAGGAAGTTAAGGATATTAGAAAAATCACTCTTGAATACATCCCTGCAAAAATTGTTTTCCGTGTGTATGCTTCTACATGGCTTTTAGATGTCCAGGGTAAAAAACTTGTCTCTTTTTCATCGCGTTCCTGGTATTTTACTCGGTCAATGACATAATTAATTCTTTTTCTGTAGTTATTTGCGTTCAAATGTGTTTGAAACGTTTTCTGTGCAGTTTTTGAACAAATATGTAAGAAAGACGTCATTTATTTCAAGCTGCTATTGGCAAAAATTTTATTATTATTGATGATAGTGCTGGTCCCCATCGTAGTTAACTAGTCGAACTCACCTTTAACCTAACCTCCGTATCCACATCTGATATGTGCATAAGTTAAGCGTGCGCTACGCGCACCCTCGGCGCGTAGCAAGGCATCCTCCTGTCGAGGAAAAAATTTGTATATTATTGGCCGCCGCGCCGTTACGATGCGTCGGATCGAAATCGGTCATTAGACTTTTCTGCGCCGTTCGCGACGTAGAACGTCACTCCGTACGCGATTTTGTCGAAAAAGCGATTTTCGGAATTAGCTCCCCCCTCCCCGACCCCCCACTCCCCCCTCGTTTTTTTTTTCAAAAACCTATCGCCCAACGACGGCCCCCCACGGAATCGCGTTCCTTAATCCGCATATTTACTATTTTTTTTCGGACAATCGAACATTTTCGGAGCGCCGACGACCGCCGCGCCGTTACGATGCGTCGGATCCAAATCGGTCATAAGACTTTTTTGCGTCGTTCGCGACGTAGAATGACACTCCGTACGCGATTTTGCCGAAAATGCGATATTCGGAATTAGCCCCCTCCCCGACCCCCCACTCCCCCTCGATTTTTTTTTTCAAAAACCTCTCGCCCAACAACGGCCCCCCCACGGAAGCGCGCTCCTTAATCCGCATTGTTACTATTTTTTTCGGACGATGGAACGTTTTCGGCGCGTCGACGATCGCCGCGCCGTTACGACGCGCCGAATCGAAATCGGTCATAAGACTTTTTTGCGTCGTTCGCGACGTAGAATGACACTCCGTACGCGATTTTGCCGAAAATGCGATATTCGGAATTAGACCCCCCCTCCCCGACCCCCCACTCCCCCCCTCGATTTTTTTCCAAAAACATCTCGCCCAACGACGGGCCCCCACGGAAGCGCGTTCCTTAATCCGCATATTTACTATGTTTTTCGGACGATCGAAAATTTTCGGCGCGCCGACGGCCGCCGCGCCGTTACGACGCGTCGGATCGAATCCGGTCATAAGACTTTTTCGCGTCGTTGGCGACTTAGAACGCCGCGCCGTGCGCGAATTTGCCGAAAAAACGTTTTCCGAAATTAGCCCCCCTCCCCGACCCCACACCCCTCCGATTTTTCCCGAAATCCCCCCGCCGAACGATGGCCCCCCACGAAAACGCGTTCCTTAATTCGCATATTTACCATATTTCCTGACCGTTGGAAAAAAAACGCGAAAAAGCGATCGATTTGGTACCTGTACAGGCCGAACGGAGCATCGTACGCGTATCGCACCCCTATACTTTTTTGTAGGCCTGGTGATTGTCCTTTCTATTTGGTGGGTCGCGACCCCCCTCGTCTCTACTCGGGGGACGTAGCTACCCCCTCCACGTACGCCAAAGGTGGGGGTGAGTCGAGATGGATGTTTTTTCATCTCGTGTCGCCCCCATGCCCCCTGGGTCAAAGCGGGGCTCGGAGGCTCGGTGTAGGCTACTCTTGTTGCTCACTGAGGGGCGAGGGGAAGGAAAATTTTCCGGGGCTTATATCTCGGTGACGGGAAGAGCTATCGAGGTGATCTCGACGGCGTCGTACTCGTCTAGTCGTCCCATACGGTACTCAGGGCGACCACTTTTTCGAAAAAACGATTATTTCAAAATTCACCCCCCCACCCCCGCGAAAACGGGCGGACGAACCATCTACGTTTATAAGGGCGAAATGTGCCAAAAACCACCCCTTTTATGTAAAAAATTCGTCGCGCCCCCCGGAGCGCTTCGAACCCCACTCGCGTTCCTCCTTAGCGGATTATAAAAAAAATAATAATAAATAAAAATAACAATTATTTTGGTAATTGGAATATGTGATAACTTTTTGTATAGGCCTTTCAGAGACACCCTAGGACAGCTTGCATAAGTGATCATGGGATTCAGTTCATGTATTTCCAGATATATTAAAAAATTATTAATCTACGTACTGCATTACGTTCTGAACAGTGGCGTGCCCACGTAAGTGCTAGAGCGCAACCAAGTACCCACCCCCTGCCCCGCGCTGCCTATATTGCTGACCTAGTGCCCTAAGCAAAACATTTTGTAAATATTCAATGAACAATTATAGAAAATAAATCGTTTCTTTCTTGAATATTTGATGACCTGCAATATATTAATATCACAACCTGAGAAGCGATCAATTAAAACAGAAAAAACTACTCAAAAAAACTGAAAAACTACTTCTTTAATTTAATCGACATTTTTCTTTATTTATATAGCATTTTCAGGACTAATTAAATTGAATTTTCCTTGTTCATAACTTAATAATAAATTGAATAACAAAAATTTGTACAAGTCATATGTTGAAGTAAATGCAACATAAAGCATATAAAAAGTCTTTAAAGTTTCAACGACACACAGCAAATTTGCTTTGCATCGTTGAAATTATATATATACAAAAATAGTTGAGAGTGAATTACCCAAACAGCACAAAATGTCTTAGACGTCTTTTTTTTGTCCAAATTTTGTCTGAACGCTTAAAGAACTAATAAACTCATCTTATGGATGCCTTCTTAAAGGTGTTTTATGATAACATCTTTAAAATATCTTTTAAACGCCCTCATAGGACATTTTTAATATAGTATTTTACTAAAAATTCACTAGTTTCGGAAACATTGCAATATTCAAATGAAATTTTGGATTTGGACAGACCATATAATTAGAAACAACTTTTTTATTTCACATTTTGTTCCAAAATAAAAAATAGAACCAGTTTACTCTTACGGAATTTTAAGTTTTTGTAATTTCTGATCACCCCGTATAAAAAATACAATTTCTGTCAAAGTCACTACTATTTTTTAGGCAAGCAAAAACTTTTATAAAGAATAACATTTTCTCGAAAAGTTAAAAATTTTAGCCATTACACCTATTGTAAACCCCATCCGCGGACATACTGTATATATGTATATATATATACACATATATATATACACATATATATATATATATACACATATATATATACACATATATATATATATACACAAAATATTTTGGGAATATTCATCTCTAGTTCAGAACACTATTTTCATATTTTGTATTCAATATATGGAACGTCAAATACTATGTGTGTTACAATGAAGAGCAATTTATTGTCTTATTAACCATCTTACGTATGCTTCACCAATAATTTAATAATGATTACTATGGCGTGTCATATATGTTTTTACTTTCTCATATATCGATACTGATAAAGAAATTATAGGCGTTGCGAAAAAAGAAACAAATTCCAGATTCTGATGAAAACGAACGTTTTGAGACCGGAAAATAGAACGAACTCTATTGAATAACCAGTGAAATTGGTGAATCAGGGGGGGCATGTCTCAAGGGGGCGAACATTTTTTTTTGCATCAACTCAAAAAAATGCTTCAAATAAAAATTGTTCATAATGAAAAGAATTCTTGACAATTTCTCCTTTTAGAGAAAAAAGGTTTAAAATCAATTTCAATCAATAGATTCGGTCTATAAAGTCAATGAAAAACAAATTATTTTATTTCGTTTGTCTCGTTTATATCATTTGTCTCATTTGCCTCGATTTCTCATTGTTCTCAATTGACTCATTTGTCTATCGTATTTATACACCGTGTCTCAAGAGCTTCTGCAATATGTATTTTGTACATATGTGCACATTCCTACGTAACCCAACCTACCAGCCTTATCAGCGAGTCAGGTGGGCACGTGAATAACATGTTAACTAGCCTCGCCTGCCAAAAAGTTCGTGCAAGACTTCACAACTGTTCTTAATAATGGACAATTTGCAAAACCAAGAAAAAAGTTTTTATTAAAATTGTTCTAAGTCGGATGGGAAAAAAAATATGTTCTAGCAATGTATCCTTTTATGTTGAATGCAATGAAGAAAAAAAAAATAAAGTTGAAAATTTATTGTCAAAGGACAGTCGAAAATAGTTAAAATTTTAAAAATTATTTTTTTTATGTCCTGATGTGAAATTTATTTTTACAAAAATTTTGGCTGTCGATTCTTAAAAATCAAAAATTTTTAATAAATCCTGAAACTTTACTGGCAGCCTAGTATTCACCTGGAAAACATAGAGCTAACCAGATTTTGGGCGGCGATTTACAACACATGACACGCCTTAAACACGCATTATTGGCTAGGGGGGGGGGCTAACTTAGACTGTATTTTATTGCACAATGACCCACTTACTAGCAGAGATAACTCTCTGTTACTAGTCACGCCCAATTTGCGAAAGATCTTGAGACACGCTGTATAATTTGTCCCATTTTCTCAATTGTTTGGTCTCATTTATCTCATTTTCTCAATTATCTTATTCGTCTCATTTATCTCGTTTTCACAATATTATCATTTGACGCATTTATCTTTTTGGCTCATTTGTCTCGTTTTGCCAATTGCCTAATTTGTCTCATTTCTCTCCTTTATCGATTTTGTCTCATTTACCTTATGGTCTCATTTGTCTCATTTTCCCAATTGTCTCATTTATTTCATTTACCTCATATCTTATATATCATATTTCTTTTTTATTTTTTCATTTTATTTATTTTATATAAACAAATAAAATAAATGGAAACGATATTTTCAATTAAAGTAATTTATTTCTTTATTTCAAATTGAATATTATGAAGATGAGAAAGTAATGTCGAGGAACACCTAGCCGCGACCGATTTTTTTCTTGTAGACTTGTTGCAACACTTTTTGAGAAATGTATGACACATAAATAAAAAGTTAGATATACTCAACTATGTAGATTTCAACAAAAATTCCTTATAAGACGTCCTATTTTTTAATGTCCATGACCGTGCATAGTATTTTTAGGTTCAACTTTAAGACACATATGAAAGAAACTCTTAACTTTTGATGACGACACCATATGTCCATATATAAATAAATATGTTACTTATTACAGAAATCTCGATTGCCAGTCACAACACGACCACCTCCACCAACACTACAACCATCGTGTGATGTTACATGCCCACAAGGACCACCGGGATTTAATGGGACCGATGTAAGTTCACAAATTTCTGGAACTGAATTTTCTGGAAGATTTTTCTAAATGTTTACTCTTTCAAAATCTGTGAAATTGCAAAACATCATAAAGATTATGGGTCGGTTTTACCAACTATCGTTAAAATTTAACAGTCCATTAAGATACTTTTAAAGAATGATTAAGGATATGATAGTTTCATCAACACTTGTTAACATAATAACGGACCGTTAAAGGCTCGTTAATTTAAATAGCCGTTTTTCCGCCCTTAACTATTCACGCATGATTAAATGCGAATACAGACTATTTATTATACACTATTTATGCGTAGTTTGTGGATGTCAACTGTCAAACATTATTGAAATAATTTGTGTTTTGCGTTATATTATATTATATGTGTGAAGATGGAATCTTTTGATGCTGAATTATTGTATTTAGACATACTAGAAAATGACGTGCAAAATAAGTAAGTAAGGAAGAAATTGTTTGAAGAATTGGAAGATGGAAATTCTCTGAAAGATATCGACTTTCGAAAGAGGTGGTATTGCAGGTCTTAAGTGAAATTGAACCAGTGTTAGAATATCTAACAGACAGAAATTTATTTTATTTCTGGAGTAGCTATAATATTTAAGAACAATTCTTTTTTCATTGTTTGAAAAATTGGTTGATCTTTCTCTCTTCCTTTTCCCCTCCATTCTGCTGTTTCTCACTTTGAAACCAACGTCTAAAAAGCAACTAACTGAACGACTAGAACGAGTATTAAGTATCCAAGCCCTACAATAGTAAATACACACGCCTCACAGTAACAAATAATAATTAATAAATAAACAGCTGAAAATAAAAAAACACCTTATCAATTTTCATTCTTATTGTTACGTGTTTGCTATCCACACAAACATCTATACTCGTAGATTCGTTGATTGAAAGTCCAGGTAACACTTACTCACTACTTTATTTATTAATTAACAATTAACAACAATGGATTAATTACTGTCTTAACTATAATCACACTTGAACACTTATAAGTCTCTTTCTTATTTCTTCTTTATTCGTTCACGTTCAACTTAAGACTGGATCTCGGCCCACCGTGCGTCTTATTTATACATCCATTCATACGGTCTAGAGTATTCCAGAATATTCCCGGCCCTTCGCGTACAATTTCAGTCTCATCTAATCAGTCTACACAGTCCAGTGTCGTAACACTGCCCCCACCTTAAGAAAGGGGCAGTGTTACGTCTCGATCAAGCAAATCATTGTTCCCTGCATACTTGGCTAGTCTCTCTATATGCACAACCTTCACCTTGGATTTTGGGCTTTGCTGAATTCTATATACAACGTGGTTTAGTCTGGTGCCGACAGTGTAAGGACCTTCCCAGGGCGGGTGAAGCTTCGGGGACCTGCCTTTCTTTCGTTATGGGTTATATAGCCAAACCAACTCTCACACCTGGTACTCTCCTGAATTAGCCTTAAGATCATAACGAGCCTTCATACGGTCACTTGCTATTGCAATTCGCTCAAAAGGAGCCCTGGCGTTATATTGCTTATTTCTTATTTGTGGCCCCATTCTTGCCGCGCAAACTATTGGTGGCACCAAGCCTCCACATCTTGACGACTGTTTACCCAGTAGAAACGTTCTCTTACTTTTGTCAAGGTTTTTTTTGATGCCAAAATGTCCGCCAGACGTTCCACTTGCTGAAGTACATTTGCTACGTGACACCTGGGGATTACCAATTTCAAAGTAAGTTTCCTCCCATTTGGACTTTCCCACGCTCTCTTCAGCAGTCCATCCTCTACTCTAAGGGAGTCCCATGGTGCCCATAATGCCTTCAGCCCCACTGATTTATTTGAAATTTCCTTCCAATCGGGTCGGGTTCCTCTTTCTTTCCATTTCAGAATAGGACCAGTTTCCTTATCGTTTAACTGCGCTTCCCTTAACGACTCTTTTGTCCAATAATCCGGAACATCAATCTTAACGGTATTCAGTATTTGTACATTTTGCTGTTTTTCCTCACAATGGCAAGGCTTGCAGTCTTTCTGACACGATCTTTTGGAAAGGCTATATGCCATATTTCCCGAAGTACCAGCTCGCCAGTTTTCCTGCGGCTTCTCCATTACTGCGACATTTACTGTCGTCGTCTCTCTTGTTCTTTTTTTCTTCCTGTCATCTTCTCTCTTGCACTTCTATCATTTTTTTGGATTGTTCCATTTGTTGCAACAGTGTTGAAAGCAAGTCCTGCGTTTGTTTCTCCGCCATACTTCTTGTTATTGGCATTAACCTCACTTAAATTAGTTCAAAATGTAGTTTACTACACTATAATGTCCATAAAATGTATCTATCACGTCTATTTTAATAATGGAATGTTCCAGAAAAATATCGAAACAGCACTAGAAAGTCTTATTTAGAGTATACTTCTTTTGTGTTGACAAAATTCACTTATCTCCACTAATTGTGCAATGGAATGTTCGACAATTTTTACGAAATATCACTAATAAGTCTTGTTTTGAGTCTATAACACGTTTCCGTTAACACAGTTTACGTATCTTCTGTGGTTTCCAAATCGAATGTTCTAGAATTTTCACTAAAAGTCACTTATAGTCTTGTTTTTAAGTCTAAAACACGTTGCCGTCGACACAATTTACTTATGACCTGTTGTTTCCAAATAGAATGTTCTAGAATTTTCCCGAAATTGCACTAGTAGTCCTTTTTCTCGGTCTACAATACGTTATTACTAGCAGCACTCGCATAGTTGCAGCTATTTCTAAATCGAATGTTCTAGAAACTTCTCCACTTTAAAGTCACTATTCAGTCCAGAAATAGTCCTCCAAACACTGTCCAGTAGCTTAATTCACCGTGTTACCAATAATTTCTGAGAAGAACACTGTAGAACCTTTTCGAATATTTCAGAAATTTCTCTTCCAATCCCACTTCTGACACCAAATTGTTACGTGCTTGCTATTCACACAAACACCTATACTCGTAGATTCGTTGATTGAAAGTCCAAGTAACACTTACTCACTACTTTATTTACTAATTAACAATTAACAACAATAGATTAATTACTGTCTTAATTATAATCACTTGAATACTTATAAGTCTCTTTCTTATTTCTTCTTTACTCCTTCACGTTCAACTTAAGACTGAGTCTCGGTCCACCGTGCGTCTTATTTATACATCCATTCACACGATCTAGAACATTCCAGAATATTCCCGGCCGTTCGCGTACAATTCCAGTCTCATCTAACCAGTCTACACAGCCCAGTGGCGTAACAATATCATTTTTCACTAGGGATGGACGCTATATCGACAACTGCTAAAAGTAACTAGTTACTGGGCGGTAACCGTTTGCACTGAGTACTACATTGAATTTATCAGTTATTGGTTACTGGTTACCAGAGACAACCGAATAAAATTTATTCGTGTCTCTATACCGGTTATCTAGCTGTATTCAGCGTATCGATAACCGATACTTATGTTCTGGCGCATTCTATAGCTTACCTACGTATGCGTTTATATTCTACAATTTTTGTTTGTTTAAGAGAATATTTATTCTTTATTTTTGAAGTTTTGTTTATTAATTGTGTTAAGAGAAATTATTATTTTTTTTTATTCTGAGAACACGTGAATAGTTCATATGTTTCGTTTGACGTTATGTATTTATTTTAACAGAATATTTCTAACTTCTTTTTAATTCATTTATAAATTATTTCGAATTTTCCAGCTTTTATTTCACCTTTTTCATCACGTTGCCTTTAAAGGCTGTTTTAAAATTAAATTTGTTTACCAATTTGTAGTACCAATTTTTAAAAGGGACGAAATTCAGATGCTTCGTATTGCGTAACTGCTTGAACCAATCACTTAGAACTACGTTAACTGAACTGAAATTCAGAATTCAGTTAACGTCAGGAGTCACGGGTCGGTATTGTACAGAAATATTGGTAACTAGTAACCAGCAACTATTAAAAATAACTGTTATGGAGCGATAGCTGTAACGGTTATAACTAGTTACGACAAAGTAACTGCTTAGGGCATCACTATTTTTCACCGACTGTGCTTATACTTATCAGTCCAGTAACCGAATAAGGCGAAATGCACTAAATTTTGACAGTTTTTACGTATTCAGTGATTAACTAATGCTGCATTGAAAATGGTTGGTGAACCAATTACGTACTTAAGCAACCGTTAAATTTTAACGAAATGTTAGTTAACAGATGATTAAGCAATATTTAACAAACCTTGGTCACAGCCTATTAAGCTGTGGCTTGGTGAAACTGGCCCTTTCAGATAATAATCCTGTAGTTTAAATAAAAATTAGGTTTAATAGCTGTCGAATTTATATCTTGACTTAAGATTTTGCTGAAATTACTGGTAATACATTTTCTTATGCCTAAAACTCTCTTTAAGTTAAAGATCCCTTTAAAATGTTGATAATACCGGGGAGTCTATTTAAGCGATTATTAAGTGACATTAATCAATGATTTTCATTTTGATTGAATTGAAGACAATAATCTTACTGGCAAGATAGGCAGTGCAAGCTTTTCCGAACTGAATTTTCAAGAGGAAAATTGGAATGGATGAGTGCTTAGTGTTTTGTGTTTGGTTTGGATTGATTTTTGCGGCAAACTCTTTCTAAACAGACACTAGTTATTGCGTCAAAATCACTTTCCTCCAAGCCGTGTTGACTGTGTCAGTAAACTGGGAACGTACAATAAAAACTCACGTATTCACTTTAAACGTTTTCTAAGATCTAATCTTCTATAAGTAACTTTCTACGATTTTATAATTAGCAATTAGCATTTATTTTTTATTGCGCTATATAATGTAGGTGTTCTATGAATCTTTCATGGAAATATAATAAGATAAAATGTGTCTACTGGGATATACTAATATAACTCAGATGCAAACACAGTACGGAGATTCTGCGAATGACGATCTTCTCTCTAGACAACTGGCCGTATTCCAAAAAGGAAAAGTCGAGTATTTTTTTTTTGATCAAATAATCTCTTAACATTCCTGCAATACTTGCATATGTTTTGTTACACCTAATTATTAATTAAATTGTCTGTATTATTGTTAAAACAAAAGTCTCTAAACGAATTACAGTTTACCATTTAATTCCATTACTTTTTCAATGAAGTTTGGTTAAGACGCAAACGTTTTTAGGGTTCATTTAAACTCATTCGCTAGAAAAAAGTGATCTCTAAATATATCCGTGGAAATTATACATTAAAATTAGTTAGAAAAATATATTTTAGTTATATTTATAAGTAGGTAACAATTATAATTAACATATATTTTAAAATAAGGGTTTACCTGGTCTACCTGGAGAAATAGGAGAGCGAGGACTACAAGGACGAGTGGGTCCTTCAGGACCTAGAGGCGAACGAGGTCTACCTGGAATTCCTGGCTATTCAGTACGTAAATCTATTATTATTGTTGTTCACTGGTATCAGCAGTATTTAGTACTAGCAGATAATATACATTTTATAAATTGCATACAACCTTATTAATTTACTATTAAATATTTGAAATATCAACAATGAAATTTTAATTATTTGTTGAGTTATATCCGTTTGAAATTTTATATAAAATTAACTTTTTATTGGGCTTTCAAAAAACTTCTCTTTAAAAAATCGCAATTTCTTAATTAAATTTGAAACATTTCGGAAAATTGTCCTAATTAAGAAAAATATATTATAATATATTTTATAAATTGTCAAAAAATTTCCTGGGTGGGCACACTATTTTTGTAATTTTTTTCTCAAATTTTTTGAAAACTTCCTCGTTTAAGTATTTAGTCATGTCTTAAAGTATCTTTTGCATCCAATGCTCCAATATTAAGATTTGGATAACCAAATTTCACCAGTCGTATACAGGGTGTTTTGAGTTAAAAGTCCCCAGGCCATTGTCTCAAAAATAATATAACTATCTGATTTTGTAAATGCAATATAATTGATATCAAAAAGGACTTTAAATAACCGTAAGAATTTTTCCTTCGCAGTGCACAGAGATAGTGCTGCGATAGGTACTAAATTATATTTCATGTATACTTTGATAAATGTGGCGCAGCCCCCTCCCCCCCTAGGGTTTTATTTTGTTCACTCTTAATAAATTAGGAAATGCATAAAAGCATGGTTATTTTAATACACCACAAATGAAAATTTTGTTTTATTATCTAACAAAATTTAAATTTTGCGGCCCAATGGTAGTCAGGATTTTGTTTCGAGAGGCGTACAACACACCCCATAAAGAAGGGAAAAAAGTCGATATTTTCCTAAGCAGCATGTCAACATTATATCAATGTCGACGCGTCCTAATGTTGCTGGATGACGTGACAACAAGTGAGAACGGATGAACAGTATGAGCGGGTGAACAGTCTGATATGTGCATTAGTTAAGCGTGCGCTACGCGCACCCTTGGCACTGTGCAAGGCATCCTCCTCTGTCGCAACAAAAATTTGTGTATTATTGGCCACCGCGCCGTTACGATGCGTCGGATCGAATTCGGTCATTAGACTTTTCTGCGCCGTTCGCGACGTAGAACGCCAACCCCCCCGCTATTTTGACGAAAAGTCGCGTCCCGCCGTAACGACGCGTCGGATCGAATTCGGTCATAAGACTTTTTTGCGTCGTTTGCGACGTAGAACGACACTCCGCCCGCGAATTTGCCAAACAGGCATTTTCCAAAATTTTTCGAAAAAACGATTATTTCAAAATTTACGCGAAAACGCGTGGACAAACCATGTGACTTTATGAGGGCAAAATGTGCTCAAAAGCACCCCATTTACGTAAAAAATTCGTCGCGCCCGCGAGAGCACTTTAGATACAACTCGTGTTCCCCATTAGCGGGATAAAAAAAAATAAAAAAATAATAATAATTATCCGACACGCTTTTGCACCAATGCGATGGATAAAATCAGAGTCACTACAACGTCGGCATATGACTGACAGTGATGACCAGCAACGTCGTTTGAATGTTGCGCGGAAAACTCAATTTTACACCAAAATTGGCGATGTTTTATAGTGTATAGTGTGCGTTTGGACCATTTATATTCACTGGAATCAACATTAAAGCTCTTTCCACCTAAACTTAGAAATATAGGAAGTACAGCTTCACCTTCTGTATTTTATTATGATATTTTCAGTAGATTTTAAGAGCTTTGTTGTATCAAAATATTTTAACGCAGACCAATACATGGTGAAATATGGACATTGAGTTTTTTAGAAAAAAAAAATTTACATTTTTGTTGGGCTTCAAAAGATTAATTGGTAGTACGTCAAAAGAAAGCGTTCATCAAAAAGTTCTCAGCATTGTAGAAAATTATTCCTCACAGTCGTTTGATAAAGAAGAAATTGATCTTCTTAACAAGGGATTAAATTTAGCTTTACCTGCCTCTGAAGGCATTTTAGATGCAAGTATTGAAAGTTCAATTCAATACCTTCCTGATTCCTCTAAAGGATTTGTCAGAGAAGCTTATAGAAATCAAATCGCGACAAATATTGTCACTAAAGTAAATAGCACTGACGTAGTTTTCCACGAAACACCAAAACACTATTATTGCACTCGACGTGCGTTTCGCGTCGTGTTCCAACCCATTCCAGGACTAAAGTACATAAAAAGTCAAAATCTACAAAAGACAGAAAAATTATCAAACGGTTGCGTAATAAAAAATTGTTTTTATTTAAAAGCTGATAAGGGCAATAAGGTTGTTATTTTAGATAGAGAGGACTATTATGAAAGGGTAGACAATCCGATTAGTAATGGTCCTTATAAAAAACTTGCTAGAAATCCATTACCAAAAATGGTTACTGAAGTAAGATATGTACTGCAATAACCTTATTAATCCAGCTTTAAATGGGAAGTTACATGTGTCTAACCCAAGTGGACCTAGATTGTACTGCTTGCCTAAGATACATAAACCAGGAAAGTCGGTACGTCCTATTGTTTCAGCAATCGGATCGCCGACTTACCACCTATCAAAATGGTTAACAGATGAGTTCGAAAATTTACCTATTGCACCACCTAGTTTCTCTGTGATTAATTCCAACGATTTCATTCATAAGGTGGAAAATATTCAGGCGCAAGAATTTTGATCTCCTTTGACGTTTGTTCATTGTTTCCAAGTGTTCCGATACCACAAAACTTGGACTACTTTAAGGATTTACTCGAATTAAACAATCTCAGTCAAGATGTAGTAGAAGAATATCTTAAACTCACTAAACTTTGCATGAAACAAGATTGTTTCCGATTCAACGATAATTTCCTCGAACAACATGAAGGAACAGCAATGGGTAACTCTTTGTCACCATTCATTGCCAGTCTCTTCATGAACAGATTCGAGACAATAGCAAAAGAAGAATTCGAGTATTTCCCCAGGGTTTGGCTTAGGTATGTGGATGATATTTTTTGCAGTGTTCGATACAAAAGTCCCTGATATTGATAATTTTGTATCTAAATTAAATAGTCGTTTCGCGTCAGTTAAATTCACATATGAAACTGAAAACTCTGGACAACTACCATTTTTAGATGTATTAGTAATTAGAAATAGTGAAAATAAGGCTGAATTTGACATTTACAGAAAAGATATCAGTACTCTAAGAAATATCCCTAAGGACCCTCACCATTGTGCTCAACACAAAATGGCGAGTTTTAATTTTCTAGTCCATCGTCTATTAACCTTCCCCCTCAATAAGGAGAGGTTTGAAAAAGAAAAGACATTGATTAAGGATATAGCTGCGAGTAATGTATATTATGCAAGTTTAATTGATCAAATAATTAGGAAACGAAAGTTTAAAGAGTCGCTTCGAAATTCCTCGACCTTTCAAAATGAAAGAGAAAATCCGAAATTTGTATCGATTCCATTCGATCCTCGATTCACCCATGGTATTGGTAAGATTTTTAAAGTTGTAGGTATGACAGTGGTTCATTCACCGGGAAACTAACTACAACAACTTTTAGGCAATTCAAATGACAAAATTGAAACAAACGAAAAGTCGGGGATTTACGAAATGGGCTGTAAGGACTGTAATCAAAAATATGTTGGACAAACTAGACGATCAATTCAAACTAGATTCAAAGAGTATATGGCCCATCTCAAATATGGTAGAACAGATAAGTCTAGTGTTGCCCAACATGCGTTTGAGAACAACCATAAAATAGATATTAGCAATTTAAGATTAATTAGGATTGTAACAAATACCAGACAGCTGGATGCATTTGAAAGCACGGAAATCATAAAGTGTAAAAATGGTATGAATAGTGACAGAGGGCCTATCCCAAATAGCCCGCTTTATTGGTTAGTGGGTCACGGTTCATTTCACCGAACCGTGATAATAGTTTAGGTATAAATAGGGTAGATTGTTAGCATAAGTTTAGTTTTAATCATCTCCAGATGATGCCAACTTGGTTGGCGAAACGCGCGTCGAGTGCAGTATATAGTGTTTTGATGTTTCGTGGAAAACTACGTTAGTGTTATTTTTGTAGGAGATACAAATTTGAGTGTTTTGACTGTCAACGCATAATGTAATGATTATTTAGTGATATTAAACTTAAAGTAGCATAATTAGATTGATGAAAATCTCCTAAATTTGTATTCTTTTCATTCACTTTATTTATCAACATCACAATGGCGAAGAATAGTACGTTACGTTCGTCCTCGAGCTAGTCTTAAAAAAATTGCGGAGTTGTGTAAAGCAACTTCGGCCGTCTTTATGTATGAATCTCTAAAATATGCAACACATCCGATTGCTTAG
Source organism: Rhamnusium bicolor (assembly GCA_029963845.1). Taxonomy (NCBI): domain Eukaryota; kingdom Metazoa; phylum Arthropoda; class Insecta; order Coleoptera; family Cerambycidae; genus Rhamnusium; species Rhamnusium bicolor. Next base: position 711,409 of record JANEYF010000366.1, on the reverse strand, counting down.
TTGTAAAAAGTGGTTGAATATTTGAATGACCGGTATCTCTCCATTGATACTGAGAAAGGGGAATCCTACAGAGAAAATTACGAAAACAATAGAATAACACAACAAAAATGTATGTTATGTTGTTTGTTTTAGTTTTTCATCCTCCTTTACTCTCTTTATCATGCGTGCATTACACCACGTTTCTTCGTCCATAAAACGTTAGAGAACGATATATGTTGATAACTCAGTGTTATGATGACGTTTCCACAACGTCAATAACCCAAAACCTACACCAACATTCACAAACATGTATTGAAATAGGCCAGACGTTGTTAAAACGTGTGTATTTTATTTTATTCGCACACAACTGATAAGAGACGTCGCGTCGTCTAGTCAGCCAAAGGTTGTGGATGACATGATGACGATTTTCTACACTTATGCAAAGTTAATTTCTGTGCAGATGTAGACGCAAGTCACCAAATTGCTGCTTGAGTTACTACTACTACACACTCTAAATACACCACTGTTGCCCCCCTTGGCCAAATTTTAAATATGCCACTGTGATAAACCCTTGTAATTTTTTTATTAATAATTTAGAACATCCGTTATTAGGAACTTTCTTCTTAGTACGGAAGGTACTATGCATTAAGGGGCCTAGTCGGGAAAAAGCTTCGGATAGCTGTGTCACTCTCTAGAAAGTTTTTATACATGCGCCGCTGAATAATTTTGCTCTTGACTATACCTTCACTGGACGTTTTATTCACCGACTTCATTGAGGTGCGATTCCCGATAGAGGTAACACTTCCTTGCTCCACTTGTAGTGACAAAGATACTTATTTAGAAAATTCTTTTTAATCAAATGGTACGGAATAAAAGTTTGAAACTTGCTGAGCATAATTATGAAGATTCATTCTAGACGACATGTATGAATTTTACCTCGAATTTTACCGATTGATATCATAATTCAGGAGCTAATCACGTCCAAATTTAACTTATATTTACAGTATAAATTTTCCCTACATAAAGTGAAAATTAATTAAAATAGATATACATGTACCCTCTAGTACACTTTCAACTACTGATCCTCCAAATTTGGTGTAATTTGACCAAACCATATGGAAGAAATAAATTTTGAAAAATTACCTTACAAACACTGGTTCGATTAGCCCTCTTAACACGTATATCACTTTTCAGTTAAATCGGAAATAATTTGATCTTGTAATAATTGTAAATACAATGAAAACAATACCGCGTAAATAGTATTATTATTTATTTTAAAAATTCTTATAATTTTCAACAACTCTTCAAATAGATATATACCGTGTTTAATGAAGAGAAATAGTTAAGCCACTCTCAATTGCGCCCAATATTTGAATAGAATTTTTCTATTGGTCGTACCTATTTATAAAACCCATAACACAGCAACCGCTTGACTTGACTGCCTCAAGGGCTCAGAATCTTGCTCATATTCGGCGTTGGCCATTGAGTTTTTGGTGTTTTGTCACAGGTTCGTTGTTTAGTTTTGCTGATGATTACTATTCATTTACCGGCTCGGTGGAGTAGTTGGCTTGAGCACGCGATGACAAGTGTGACTAGATAACCTCTCTATCGTCCTGCGGAATCGAATTCCACCACCGGCTCAGACTTTGTCGGTGGAATGGTTGTGTGTCCGCGTTTTTTCATCAGTGTAACCCTCGCCCGTGCAGCTTCGGTTTTGGATTCGGAGGTTGTCTAATTTCTGTGATGTTTTATATAAAAAACCGTATTTCTCAAGGCTGATGTACATGTGTGTATATTAAAGTAGGTACGTAATGAAAACGAATTAATATTGATTAAATGTTATAAATAATAAGCAATTTTAAATTTCATATACTTATGTGACACTACTTAACGTTTCATCATCTTAATTCCTCAAACGATTATATTTCAAATTACCTGGTATTTGATTTCCCACTTTTTTATTTTGTAGCGTGTGAAACTGGTTGTTGCGTACAATGTTCTTCGCAACCATAAATTAGTAGGGATAGTGGCTTAACTATTTTTGTTCATTAAAATTGCATTTGAGGAACTATTGAAAATTATATATAATATGTAATAAGGTACGGGGAATTCTATTTAAAATTTAGCAGGATCGAGTTAGTTCCGGTGTTCCGGTTTAACTGGAAGTGGTATACTTGAATTGTAGAGTGTTAAAAACTGTACTTTAGGACAAAGTGTCATATTTTTTTACAAAAAACCAAGGCCTACTGCGTAATTTGTTGGGGGTGAAAATTTAAAAAATCGTATTAGCAATTTCTTACAAAAAAATCTGAGTACGCAACTAGATTAATCGTCAGCAGAAATTGGCCTGTACCAAATTAAAAAAAAAAATTACATATTAATAATTCTATGCCCAAATTAAAAATCACATTGTCACATTGTTCTTATGAATTAATTTCTTCTGATCCAGTAACCCATGGACAGATTTCTCATCTTCTTTCCTCATCTTCCGATTCCAGTTTGTAAAATTTTCGGCTTCTAATATTATCTCTAGGGATCTAGATTAGCCATTTTCAATCTCGAACGAGAATTATTGTGAAAATATTCCAATATTCGCTCATTTTAAATCTCCCGACGTGTATTATTTCCGTTTTTAAGAATATGCTCTAATGCACTACCTGCTTCATTGAAAACTTTATGTATGCGGTAGAAAGTACCTACTGCTGCTCACTATAGGTATATCGAGATTTCTATTATTTAATTATCTGGCAATATCTGTTACCCAAAGAAAATTATCGTTAACAAGTCGCACAATTTCAATTTTATCTCTCACACTTATTTGTTCTATAATTACACCATTAATTAACTAGTATTTTCGTACACAGGCTCTAATCTGACAGTACTAAAAGATTGGGCCACAGTGATTCGGCTGAATCGGCTCGAACGGAAAGAAAATTTCCGAAGGAATAAAACAAATAAATTTAAATGCTTAAACCCACACTTGACCGGTCGGCACCGGACGGCAGGCGGATAGTCATTTCAGAATTCTCTAGGAGCAATCAGCATCGGCATCCAGAAATTCTGCTACTGTGTGAACGTACCATTCCGAAGCTGCTTCCGTCCGATCTGATTCCGGCCGCATCAGTGTCACCCAGGCTTAACGCTTTAAGTCACTTTGATTTTCAAAAGTTTTTCTTTCAAATCTCATAAAAATGTCGATCTTTTCAACAGCACCAGCTTATTAGTGCTCCGACTTTTCAGTTGCTTTGCTAAATAGCTCCTAAACGGTGCAAAATACGAAAAAAATTTAAGATCCCAAACATTTTAGGAAAAGTAGAAAAGTAAAAAAAAATAGTGTCGCTGTAAAAATCAATCAGTTCGGGGGTTTTAAAGGTTCATGACCCCTAAAAAAGTATCATCCTATAGATTATCAGTAAAACTATTTTGTAGAGACTGTAACAAGTAGTATGTACACCAAATTTGAATCAATTATCTTTAAAAATGTATAAAATACATGGAAAAAACAAAAAAGAAATTGAAAATCAACACCTGTATTTCAGTAACAAAACATTTTAGGACATATGTTAATATAAACTTTTCGTCTTGAAATGTTGTAAGGAATAACCTCCTGAAGTTTTGGCATACAATTAATTAACACCCTATATACAGGGCGTTTACCTTTAACTTTCTCAACATGGAGACTTCGCTTATTTTGTGAGTTATAACATAAATAAGAGAAAAATTGCATGAAATTCTTGGTAAAACTTTGAGGCCTACAGAACTTAATTATCTGATTTGGTATTTTTTTATATTCTGCAAAAAGTCGAAAATCGTATTTTGTTTTTCTTCCATATGTTGCTTATTTGACACCCAATCTTTATTTCTGTAAAAACGTTCTTGGAGCAACGTTTTGTGTTTTATATGATTTTTATAAAATAAAAGTTATACGTTTTGTTCACTCAGAATCATCATCCAAGATAAGTGGGATCTCTATGGTGGGAATGTTAAAGCCCTGTCTGTATATATATATATATATATATATATATATATATATATATATATATATATATATATATATATATATATATATATATATATATATATATATATATATATATATATATATATATATATATATATATATATATATATATATATATATATATATATATATATATATATATATATATATATATATATATATATATATATATATATATATATATATACATTATATATATAATACTTATGTAGTACATGTGTATTTTATAGGGTCCTCCTGGATTACAAGGAATGCCAGGAATAAAAGGCCCACAAGGACCTCCTGGGACGCCAGGATATCCTGGTAAAGACGGGCTTCCAGGACCTAAGGGAAATAAGGTATATATTTAATGATTAACGTAAACAGGTAAAACAATAGAAATGATTTTATATATATATGTGGGAACGTACAACAGGGTGGGCAAATTTCGATGTTTATATAGGGTCACTCGGTAACTGTAACAGATACAAAAAAATAGAAGACACATTCTTGATCTCTTTTTTTTGAGACAAATTCACTGGCGAAAACAAAAATTTGCTATCGTCTTTTGTTTTCGAGTTATAAACAAAATTTCGATTTTTCGACTTTCAGACACATGTCAATATCTTGGTTGTTTGTAAAGTTATGAAAAAAACAACTTTTACATTCTTGAGGCACTTTTTTCTGTATAATACAGTGGCGTCGAGAAAATTAAAAAAAAAAGTGCAATTCCGAGTTCTGGTATAAAGTTGTATTTTTTTTTAGTGGGAATCATAGTTGGCTATGGTTTAGTTAAAATCAAGTTTTTTTCTCTTTCTAGCTATATATCATATGTGGGGTCGATTTTGGTGTGTAAGTATTTAATAGCGAAAATAATCTTTTAGTTAGATTACTTTTTATGTTTTTTATATTTATTCCAAGTAGGCGTGTGTCATCTATGACTGTGTTTGTCCATTTGTCAGTAAATTGCGTATTAATAATTTTGTTTCCATCATAATTACATCCCATTTAATCGTAAAAGTGAGGATGTCTTACGAAAATTACGAGAAATATGTTATAGTAAAATGCTTTATCAAAGTAATAATAATTGTGATATTGCATCCGAAATATATTTCAATCGCTAGCCAGAAAAAAGACAATCTAATAAAGCTATTTTTAAGAGATTAAGAGAAAATATTATTAATTGTAGGTTCTTCAACAAGCCAAGACCAAAAAATTACAACATTGAAAATGCTGAGAAAACTTTTATAACTGTAAGTGGAATGGCAGTTGTAAATCCTTCAATTTCAAGTCGGCAAATTGAAGCTGATTCTGGGATTTCAAGAAGTCGAGCTTTGGGTATTTTGAAGACACACAAATTCAGGCTTTGTACAATAAGGAAACAACATCACCTGCAACCAACTGATCTTCAGTGACGATTGGAGTTTTGCATATGGTATCGTCAAAAAAGTCAACAAGATCCATTCTTCTTTAGAAATGTAGTTTGGACAGATGAAGCCTACATTAGTAGTGCAGGAATTTTCAACAGGCAAACGAGCACTATTGGTCTGATATAAACCCTTATCGTACCGTTGACGTGCGATCTCAGGGACGCCTTGGTTTTAGTGTTTGGTGTGCTCTACGTGGCAATCGTCTTTTAACATATCACATATATCAAGAAAATCTTAATGGCCAACGGTACTACAAAATCTTAAACCAGAAAATTTTATAGACTGTGTGAATTCCATTTCAAATCTTCATATTTATAACGCCAATGTGTTATGAAGAGGTGTAATTTATGTATCGAACATAACGGACATCAGTTTGAACATTTACTTTAATTTGAATTTTTATTTTATAATTGTAATGTAATATAGAATTAGATATAATTATCTGATTTTTTGGTTTTGGCTTGTTGAAGGACCCACAATTAATGAGATTTTCTTTTAACCTCTTAAAAATAGCTTTATTAGGTTGTCTTCTTTGTAGATAGCGACTGAAATATATTTCGGATGCAATATTACAATTATTATTACTTTGATTGAAGCATTCTAGCATATCATAATTCTCGTAATTTTCGTAAGGCATCTTCAGTTTTACGATTAAATGGGGTGTAATTATGCCGGAAACAAAATTATTAATATGCAATGTACTGACAAACGGATAAACACTGTCATAGATGACACACGCCTACCTGGAATAAATATAAAAAACGCAAAAGTAATCTACTAAAAGATTATTTCCGCTAATTAAATACTTACACATCAAAAGCGACCCCACATATGATTTATAGTTTGAAAGAGAAAACAATTCCCTTTTTAACTAAACCATAGCCAACCATGATTCCCATTTAAAAAAATACAACTTATTGCCATAACTCGAAATTGCACCTTTTTTAAATTTTCTCGACCCCACTATTTTATAGAGAAAAAAGTGCCTGAAGAATGTAAAAGTTTTTTCACAACTTTACAAACAACCAAGATATTTACATGTGTATAAAAAGTCGAACAATCTAACTTTTTTTTTTTATAACTCGAAAACAAAAGACGATAGCAAATTTTTGTTTTCGCCAGTGAATTTGTCTCAAAAAAAGAGATCGAGAATGTGTCTTCCATTTTTGCAGCTCTTACAGTTACCGAGTTACCCTATACAAACTTCGAAATTTGACCACCCTGTATAATAAAAATTCAAGTGTTCACTTTAAACGTTTACTACGATCTAATCTTCTACAAGCAATTTCTACAGTTTTATAATATTATTACTTTTAATATCATACCTATGTGATATGTTATAATACGAGTAGTATACCGTAGGTGTTATGTGAATCTTTCATGGATTTCATGAAAATGTGATAAGATATCTATCATACCAATATAACATATAAATATATATATTTTTTGTTATTTTCATTGGAGATTACTTATAGTTATTATTTCAAAATACCTTGAATAGTGTTTTTTCGAAAAATATGGATATCTCACAATTTACTAATATTACACTCCATTTGGTGGAATGTAGTAAACTGCTCATACCTAATGGCGGCTGTTGGACCCCCGTATCAGCTAAATAATTTTAATTAAAATCAAAGGCGGAATCACGTACAGTTGCGACCTAGGCGCATTCATCTACGGTGCCCCATTAATAAATAATTTTTTTCGGTCATATATATGTACATACATTTAAACATATTTATTTCGTGTTTATTTGTGACACACTTTGTTATTCTTTAATTATATTATATTTTTACAAACTCATTAATAAATATCATAGACAATCATTTAAATAAAACTAAAATTAATTAAAACACTTCTTTCTTTCTTTAGAATTTGCAAATTTGGTAATAATAGTTTCCATAAATATATCCCTTTCTCCTTTCACTGTATTTCTCTTCCGACATCGTAGTTAACTTAAAAAAAATTAAAAACTTGCAAATGTGAATAAATTAACTCTAATATTATTAAAGCGCGATAATTTTATTTGCTGAAATATTTAAATTTTCCGTATTTGTTCATTTATTTTATATTTCTGCATTTCAGTGGCGCCGCTTTAAGTTTAGCGCCACTAGGCCTCGACCTCACGGGCCTATACGTAAATCCACCACTGATTAAATTATCTGTTAAAAGTGATTCCATTCATTCACATCTTTCTAGACATTTGTTCTTATAAATACTTAAATTTTCTAACAATCAGACATTTCAATCTTATGCTTTTCTCTTGAATAATCAGCATACTTTTTTATATTTGATTTAACTAACTTTTTCACACATTTCTTTTGCTGAACAAATGTAACATAAATTATAATATAAATATGTGTAGGGTGACCCTGGATCTCCTGGAGTTAAAGGTGAACGTGGGACTGATGGTATTCCTGGATTTCCAGGAACGGAAGGACCTCCTGGACCAAGGGGTCTACCAGGTGAAGCCTTAACGCACAATGGTAATGTAGTGCAAGGATCTCCAGGACCTATGGGACCGCGAGGACCTCCGGTAATGTACTAATATGGAATTCTATTACTTACAAACTTATACTTGTTTTGTACGTGTGTACGTGCGTGTGTATGTGCGAACGTGCAAGCGCGTATTCACTTACGTGCGTGCGTGCGTGCATGCATGTGCGTGCTAACGTGGAGAATAAATTGATCCCGGCCTACTCAGATATTAAGTGTGTCCTTATTTTCATAAGTTCAACCTTCCCTCCTGCACCAAATAAGTTTTTAGGATATAAAGGTTTATACATAATATGTTTAATTATATTTCTAATTTTACCCCTATAGTATAACTGCCTCAATTAAAATATTAAGGTTAAGTTCAATTAATCAAATATTTTAACCGAACTTGGATAAATATGTAAACATATTTAAAGGGCTTACCGGGGGAAGAAGGGCCCATTGGTCACCTTGGAGGTCCTGGTATACCTGGACGAGATGGAAATGATGGGCGACCCGGTTTAAGAGGGACAAAAAGGCGAAAGAGGCGAAACTGGACCACCTGGAGAAAGAGGATATACGGGACCGCCTGTAAGTATAATGTAATACGGAAACTATATGATAGAGGGAGCTATTTACATTTCAAGTTCGATTTTATAAAAAAAATATATTTCGTCCTAAAGTAAAACATTTATTTTAACATTATTAATAATAATTTAAAGAAATATAACTTCATAAAAATGTATATACGAAATATACAGATTTAATTTCGCAATTTTATCTTAAATTCTTACAACTAAAGAAAATGCAGTCGATAGTAATACTTGAATCAAATAATTTAAGTTATATTCAATATGTTCAAGGGTCCACCTGGACAACCTGGAAACCTTGAATATCAAAATGGCAAAGAAGTTCCCGGTTTACCGGGTGTACAAGGTCCTCGAGGAGAGCCTGGGATACCAGGTCTGAAAGGTGTTAAAGGCGATAAAGGCGATCAAGGTGTAGATGGTCTAAATGGAGAGAGAGGTTTGTATTACTAAGAATATAGTCATAACAGACATAAGGTTCATTTGAACATTAACATGGATATTCCCAGAAGAAAAACTTTTTATTTTTAATATTACGAAAAAAAATCATCCTTTACACAAAGTTTTGCTTTGTGACGTGCTTTTCCTCTGTGTAGTAAGGGAAGTATCACTGACTTCCTAGAATATGGCAGAATTTTAACACGGTAATACGGTGAGGCCTCAAGCATCAGTATAGGAACACCACTTTTCTTTATTAGCAGCATAATAAAGCATTGATAGTTAGTTACAGTGAAGACACGGTAATATCCAGAGGTCTAGAAAAGTTAAGGATGCATGGGGTTATGCAGATTGAGTGGAAGTAGGCATTTATTTTTAATATTAATATTTAAAATAAATATAAATAATATTTAAAATGAAACATAGTAAGATATTTAAAATAGTTTTAAGATTTTGTTATCTAACGAATATAATCATATAATTTGTTAGTTGTTAATTTTTGTCATAATTTAAATATGTGACGACATTCTGATAATGAAAATACCTATTTGTTTTTTTTGTTAAATCACTAATTTTAATCCTTTTGGCGCAAAGGTTTATTGAACAATTTTTTTTTGATATATGACAGTGGCTTAATACCCAAAGAAGATGAGAAAAAACACTAATTTTAATTATAACAAAAGTTTTTCTTAAAATATTAATAACCAAAAATAAATACCTATTTCTTACAACTCTGCGAAATCCCAATCTTAAAACTATATACTATAGTAAATTATTATTGTTACTACTTGCACACTGTGATAAGGCTCACTGTTGAGGACCTACTTAACTAAATAAATAAATAACGCCTGAGAGGATGCGTAACATTTGTTGTTCTTTTCAGGAGAAAGAGGATTACCTGGTTTAGAAGGAACAAGAGGACCGCAAGGCAAAAGAAGGTCGTCCAGGACCAGAAGGACCTAAAGGAGATCACGGATTTGTAGGACCACCCGGTCCTCAAGGGCCTATAGGTTTAATTGGTTTACCAGTAAGTTATTAAGGATTAATACTTATCTTATATTACAAGTTAATAAAATTTAGAGAATATTTCTCATTATTACAAATACATGATGGTCCTATATGTCATAAAAGTGAATAAATCCAAGTTGTGTTAAGGCCGCTATCTTGGAAAATGAATTCCTTTTTTAGTATACAAAAGGATAACTAAATATAATAAATTCCTTTCTCCGTTATACAGTTTACAGGATTAAGTTTAAAGAGGTTCTTCTTTATTTTTGATATTACGAAAAAATTCACTAATAAAAACGTCTTGCTTTTACCATTAATGAGAGTGTAAGTAACAGAAATAAGATTTTGTGTACACGATGTCCGAAAAAATGTATGTGAAAATTATACAAGAGTACAAGTCGGTAGGTATCGATATTTTTAATTTTACAGAAAATTGTGAAATAGAAAAGTTTTTTTAGAAACAAGATAGGTTTAATATTTCAGACGGAAATTTTGAACTTTAAAATGATAAAAAATGTATAAAAAATAAAGAAATTTTGATTTAGAAATAGCAATTATAATGAATTTTTACTTTAAATTACAGAAATATTTACCATGTCTTAATGAATAAGAGATAGTTTTAAGGAAATTCCAATTAAGTTGTGTGCAGAAAATGATGGGGAATTGCTCGAGCGATTTTTTGCGTTTTTTTGGAAACATTTTCAGTTATATTATGTTATCTATTAATTTAGTTTTTTAAGACACCATTTATTAATAATAATTTTTTCAATGCTAAACTTGTTTATTCTGGCATTTGCATTTGTGAAGTTTTTTCCTATCGAAGAAATTTCAAATTCTAAAATGAGCAAAATCTTTTTTCTTTTGAAATTTCTAAGTGAAACTAAAAGTAACGGTACTTTATTTTTGCATAATTTTCACATTATTTATTTTTTTGACACTTAAGAAATATTACCCTGATAATGGCATTCTTATTTTTTATGGTGAAAGCAAGACTTTTTATAAAGAATTTTTTTTCGTAATACCAAAAATAAAAATATTTTCGGAATAATCTAGTGACCCTTGCTCATATATATATATATATATATATATATATATATATATATATATATATATATATATATATATATATATATATATATATATATATATATATATATATATATATATATATATATATATATATATATATATATATATATATATATATATATATATATATATATATATATATATATATATATATATATATATATATATATGATTAAATATGATTTGACGGAAACAACTACTCAGCGGGCAAATACCCCGACCTGCATTGAATTACTTTGAAGGAGTAATTCAATGCAGGTCGGGGTATTTGCCCGCTGAGTAGTTGTTTCCGTCAAATCATATTTAATCACATTAGTTTAGTCCACCTGGGCTAGGGTCGCCGCTCTCGGTACTTGCTGTGATGCAAGTCGCTATCCGCCACAGAGACATCGAGGATGTCGGTCGGATAGTAGCATTCAGACCATATGAGAAGTTTCATACCTCTCACCACTATTCATATATATATATATATATATATATATATATATATATATATATATATATATATATATATATATATATATATATATATATATATATATATATATATATATATATATATATATATATATATATATATATATATATATATATATATATATATATATATATATATACATATATCACGTACAAATATAACAAAATAATGGGTAAGTACGTTAAACTGGTAATTACTTAACACGGCAACTTTTAGGGCCCATCTGGAGCTCATGGTATACCTGGATCAACTGGACAGAAAGGAGACTCTGGAGAACCTGGACCACCTGGTATACCAGGAGCAGCAGCAGTCGGTGAAAGAGGTTTGCCAGGTCCTCCTGGAGAACCGGGAAGTTTTGGTGATGTAGGAGAAAAAAGGAGAAAGAGGTTTTCCTGGATTGCCAGGACCACCAGGTCAAATTGGTCCTCAAGGTCCTCAGGGTCCAGAAGGAATACCAGGAAAAGATGGAGAGGCGGTAAAATTTAATTTGTTAATTACCTTATTTTCTAATGTAAACTACCTATATTTTAAAATAATAATTTGAGGCAAATAGAATTTTAATAAATTCCTGAGCAAAAATATTTCGAGGTACATTTACATTGCTTGCTTTTATATTATAGGGTTCTCCAGGTGGAAGAGGAGAACCGGGACCTAGAGGACCACAAGGCCCTCCTGGTCAACCGGGAAGAGATGGATTTATGGGCCTAACTGGAAAGCCTGGAGATAAGGGAGAACGAGGAGATAGTGGGTTACTAGGTTCAATTGGGCCTAGAGGATATCCTGGAAATCCTGTAAGTACTGATTAACAAACCTTAATTAAAACCAATGTTTTTGTTAATACTTAGTCATATTCTATATTAGATTAGATATATTTTTTTAAACATAATATTAGATAAACTGACCCACGGTTTTATCAACATTTTAAAGGGATCTTTAACTTAAAGAGAGTTCTAGTGAGAAGAAAAAGTTTTACCAGCAATTCCATCAAAATTTAAATCGAGAGATGAATACCATAGTTATAAACCTAATTTTTACTTAAGCAATGGGATTACTGTCTGATATTTATATTTTGTTTGTATTGTATTTTCTTGTCACTAAACTTCCCCTTAAATTAAAATTACCTTTAAAATGTTGGTAATGTCGGGGATAGATATTGAGACACATTACCTTACGTTAGCTTATATAATCCATTGCTGCAACAAACCAAAACAAAAAATTGGAATTATTTTAATACGGATTTTCCCAATATCGAAGTGGGCCATATCCTACGGGCACACAACCTCTAAGGAGGCCTTGAAAGAAAAAAATTGTTACTGTTATTTATAACAAAAAAAAAATCATTTTTATTCACTTTTATTTTGTATTAATCAAATTACCTTATTTCTCTTTTATGGAAGAGAACTCTCTCCCATATTGCTTGTTGGCTCCAGGCTAAGCGAACTCTATATCCAACCCCAACCTTACAAATACTCAAAATCTGTTTCGGACGTAAAGTGCATCCGATTTAGATAATCTAATTATTGGGAAAAATACCTCATGTCTGCTTATACTATTTGTAAAAGGGCAACGTGCACAAGCAACTTTAACAGTAGAATCTATCCCAAATATTGAAATACTACTAGTCCACATCGGGCGGGAATAAGCTGAGGATTACACAAAACTGTAATTGTATCATTTCTTGCCTGCTTAGAATACGATCCTTTGCAAACAGTTATTAAGGTCAGAAACTATCCTCAACATAATTTAAAATATTATAACTGGCAAAGTGTATCAGATTTAGATAATCCAATTATTGTTGATTGAACAGGGTCATGTTTTGGTCTAGGCCAACTAGACTCTGGCCGAGGGTGGCAAATTTTTAGAGGCAGCAATTTTTTTGCAAAATACTTAAGAACAGGGTTGCAACAAGATTAACCTCAAATTTACGCATGGCAACATTTAACTTAATACAAAAATATAATTAGACTGATGTGTAGAGATGCTCCGTAAGAGTTTATGACTTCTGTTATCTAGGGCTGACTCTGCATGTGGAACCACTGTTGAAGGGTTGATGTCTTATTTTTCTAATGTTAATTTCATTACTTCTTCGGCAACACTTCCAATTGATTTCGAACAATGTTTGAACAATTTCTGCTTCTTAGAATTAGGAAAACGGTCCATATTAAAATAATAATGAATTATTCCAATGATTTAATTTTTATTTTCTGATATGCAGTTTGTAGTTGTGAGATTTCATCTAGATTTATTTCTTGCAAAATGTAGTCGTTCCGTCTGTAGGTTTGTCTCATTTTTGATTTTTAATTTGGGTAGACTAAATTGTTCATGGAATATCCAAGTTTTGGTATTCCTGTATATTTGATTGTACAAAATGACTGAGCAGTTTTCAGGAATAGTGATTAATGACGGTTGGTTAATTTTCAAAAAATCCCGTTTTGTTTGCAAAGTTTTTGGATGCTTATTTCCTCAACGGCTACAGCAATTAAGTAAACTGAATTTACTATTTATACTAAGTATAAAACTTTGTAATAAGACTTGAGATGTTTTACAATAATTATGTTCTTGGTTTCATAATAATTTTGTTATATAGTTTTCATTTTCCATTGGGTATGGAGGATGACATAAATGCATGTTTTCTATTTCTAGATATTCGTTTTTCATAAAATATTCTCGTGATGGGTTAATTAATAGGATAGGTTATTTCGGTATTATGATTTGGTTATTTTTAGAAATAGGGAAAAGTTTAAAATATTCATCTGTTTCTATTACAGGAAAATGTATTGATACTATAATTTGATTATCCCTATAATATACTTGTGAACTAGCAATTTTGTAATAAGATTGTATATTATAGAAATTTGGCAATGAGTTTTGAATATCTTTAATTAGAATTTTTAAATTGTTTACCGATATAATTGAGGGGTGAAGAAAATTTAATTGTGCAAACATAATCGCATTTTCATTTCAAGTCATCTAGGACTGAATTTACGATGTGGTGTTAAAGCCATTAAACTGATAGAACCAAATAGTTCACATATATTTTCAACTTTTCAACATTAGCTAGTTGATTTACTTAATTTGTTAATTCATTTATTTTATTTCCGATCAAGTATTGGTAGTTTGTTAGGTTATACATAGTTCCATTAGGTATATTTAGAAAATATTCTTTTGGGTAAGTCTACATCTCCTGAGAACAATAAACAAAACGGTAGGTCATGAAAAATGTTCGTTTTTCGTCCAAAACTTTAAGAAGTACGTTGGTAATATCGCGATGAAATTGTTTTCGACGTACTGATCAACTGACAAAAAATCCAACCCGACTGCGACAATGATAATTGATTCGTTTACTTAGTTTTTAAAAAATAACTTATTTAATAAAAATACAAAAAATAAAACCGAAAAAATAAATGAACAGAGATGTTACTTAATACAAAATAGATTTGGAATTAGATTGATGTGTAGAGGATGCTTCGCAAGAATTTATAACTTCTGTTATTTAGGGCTGCCTGCACTTCGTCGGCAAAATGGCTCATATAATTCGCGGTAGTGTCTCATTATTCCCTCAAATAGAAAAACAGTCATACTCGTATATTCCTACAGTAAATTGCGGCACATTATTATACATATATGAAATTATCAAATACCCAAAAATAAGCGGAGCTGGACATTCCCGCTCCCCAATTCAGTATTATTTAGAGGCGAGCTTTTTACTGTAGCAGCTTGGCTCGTCGTAGCAAAATCATAATTCTAAATTTTTATACACAACTTTTTACACCACATATTTATTTTTCTGCATTGTTTTAAAGTTCTTATATCAACGGCGTATGTTTTTGTATATGTCGTTGATTTTCTCGTTCTTGTTAAAATTATACTATTTAAAATGTTTTCTTTTAGGAGTTGTATTATTATAAATAATTGTTTAGTTCTAAGCCCCGCTCCGCCTAATCTAACAATTGTCCCGTCACCTACATACGCGGGGATGCTGGTTCGGCCCAGGTGTCCGGCGAGAACATTATATTATAATGTTTTTTTTTTTAAATTTAAATAAAATTGTTTTGTTGTTTGTTTGGTATAGGTGTCTGTACTTGCTGCGGACAGAATTCTTTATTTGTTTTACATCCTCGATGTGACATTGTTGTACACTCCAGCATGTAGGTCTCTTCGGCCACAGTATAAGACTGTGCTCCGGTATACAGATTTCGCTGGAGGCTTCCTCGTCATCGAGTTGCGCATCCACATAGAATTCCCCACATATCTTGAAGTGGACGACTGCATCTTTGTTGAACCCGATTCCAAAGCTTTTTGTAGTTCGAGTTCTCCGGAAACATCGTTTAAGTTTAGTCACATAAAATGGATGGGTGATGTCTCCGGTCGCTAGGTGGTCCACATTGATATCAGCGGGTTTGGCGGAGCCCGACGTCAGCAGTGAGATGCAGAAGATGAGAAGACTCGGAGAACCACCCTGAAAAACTCCTTTCCTAAATGCCATCTGCTCTGTAGTGGCTTGCTACTTTATTGATCTCACTAGTGCTGCTGGTACCGCAAGACATTCGAGCAAGCGTAACACTTTCTCGTGTGGTGTTGTGTCAAATGCCTTACAGTAATCGATCTAGGTCATTTATAGATTCCACTTATATTGCATAGAATCCCGTGTAATACACGTAAGTCTATCAGCAGGATGTCTTTGCAATCTTGCCTTGCTAGCACCACGCTGTTTGTGTATCTGCTGAAGGACCAGGTCAACAGACATCAGTGTCTTAGCATACAATATACGTGTAAATATCTTGGAGTTGAGGCAAATGAGCGGCCTGTAATTCCTCGGGTGAGATAATCCCCTTTTTGTAGATAAGCACAGTACGTTCCTTTTGACTAACCATCCGGAATCTGATGCACCTCGTTCAACCATATGTTGAAAAGTCAGGTCAGACAGCGGTAAATGAAAGGAAATTTCTTCCACCACCAATTGTTTATAAATTTATAAGGTCTCGGCTTGAGGCAGCGACAACGAAGTTACAAAACTCTTACTCAGTTTTCCTTATCAATACTTTTTTGGGTGTTTCAATAAGAGCGCACTATTTCAAGGTTCAATAAAACATGGTTTTCTGTAGCAAAGTATTGAAATATTTATTGAGTTATAATGTAGACATTTGGGAGTTATGTATGGAACAACATATCTGGTAAATGGCAGCCACGGCTTTACTGGCACATGCGTACTCTTTTGGCCAAATTTTGAATAACAGTGTTGCATACATGTGGCGGTATTTCGTTGATATAGCGTCTAATTTTGGCCTTCAATGCTTCGGTGGTCGCAGGCTTGTTGGAATAAACCTGTGACTTCAGATAACTCCACAGCCAAAAGTGCAAAGGTGTTAAATCGCAAGAGCGTGGCGGCTAATTCTAGTCACCAAACCGAGAGATGACACGACCAGGAAAAGACTTGTGCAAGACCGTCAATGTTTCACGGGTGGTATGGCAAGTGGCACCGTCCTGCTGAAATCACATGTCAAGGGCAATATCTTCCAATTGAGGCACAAAAAACTGGGTTATCATAGCACGATAACGTTCGCCATTCACCGTTACTGCATTACTTGCCTCGTGTTTGAAGAAAAACGACCCAATGATTCCTCCAGACGACGATTCACATCAAACAGTGAGACGTTTTGGATGCATTGCATTCTCATGAATCATTCGTGGATTTTCTTATTCCCAAATGCAGTTTTGCCTATTACAAAGCCATCGAGGTGAAATTGTGCCTCATCGCTGAAAATGATTTTGTCCGCAAAATCGGCAATCACTTTTGTTGTTCAAGGATCCAATTGGTGAACTCTCTTCGCTGTGCATGGTCAATTGGACTTTGTAGGCATGGAGATGCAAATCTTTAGTAAGAATACGCTGAAGAGTGGCTGTTGTCACGTCCAATTCTTGTGCACGATGACGATTCGACGTCCCTGGACTCTCGGCCACGCTCTCGCGAACTGCCGTGGTGTTTTGTTCTGAACGACCTCTACGAACTCGTGTCGTGTGTTTCACATCACTAACCGAACCTGTATTCTCGATTTTTTCGGTTATTCTTTTCACAATAGATGAATGAGGAACATATTTCGACAGAAAATTGAACGCAGTTTACGAATCGTGTCAATCAAACTTTCACCATTGTAATAATAATGTTTAACAATCAGGATGCGTTGTTCCATGTTTACTAACTCCCATCTGTTTCCTATCGACCTGGGATGTAATAATCTTGTGACATCATGACAGCCAAACTGGCACGCAATTCTAATCTTGCGCTCTTATTGAAACACCTTTTATTATTATTCAGATCCCCATAAAATATTCAGATTAAAAATAAAAATTGTTTAGATAGATAGATCTATCATATAGACTTAATTATCATATACTTTTTTTTATTTCAGGAGCAAATCACATAAACATGAACACTTGCTTTATGTTTATGTAATTTGTTCCTAAAACTTTAAGTACCTATATAAGTACCTACTTATTTTTCATTTTTTATTTATTTATTTATTGATATTCTAATACAACAATTTTGCAGATTTTTAAATATGCACTGTACTTATGTTTAGCCTATACAGCGTGCTTCTGGATCGAGAATCCATTACTTGTAACTATTTAATTTTCGATTTTTTGAAAAAGTCATTCTTTATAAAAAGTTTTGTTTATTCTAAAATTTGATTAGCTTCAGTCAAATATGCGAAAAAGTTTTCATAAATTTTCACAAGCTCATCAGTGATTGTGTAAACATTAGGTGCGTTTCTTTTACCACCAATTTCAACTAAACTAAGTAATTTTACGGTTACGGAACCTACATCAAAAGATATTATGCTTTTATTCATGCGGTGTAACCTAAAAACAATTTATATTAGTTGAGATTGGTGGCAAAAGACTATTGGCACCCCTAATCTGCAAATTTGGCGAACTTACTTTCCGTGAGTAAACAGTTTAACGTACTCACATCGCAAATAGTTTTAGAGAGAGACTATATCAAACAAAATCATTCAAATTTATGCAGTGTAACTGTAAAACTACTTAGACTGTAGCTGAAATTGGTGATAAAAAGAATACACCTTATAACTTCATCGACTTAGTCCGGCCCGGATGGGTGGACGCCCCACCACTAAGCCGATACAGGGGGTGAGATTAAACGATTTAAAAATATTAAACGGGCTCAAGATTGGTACCACCCGTATTCGTCTTTTTAGAAAAAATGTTATTAAGAAATCTTGTTTGTGATGTTAAGGCTCCGTTTTCACCAGATATTCAATTTAATTCTATAAATCGCTGTTAACATTTTTCAGTTAGTAATATCGAAAAAACAAAAACATATTCAACCTAAATTATAGATTTAATATATAAAATTACAGACAATACTAATGGTTTTTTTTTATTAATTGGAAATATGATTATTTAGTTTCGTAAAATATGACACTAAGTAAAAACATTCATATTTAATAATAATAATAGTAATAATCGTCTTTATTGAATCAAATAGTTATAGGTACGGTACTATCTAATATTTCTTATTAATAAAAAAAATAACCCATCATTATTGCCTGTAATTAAATCTATATGGAATTTAAGATGAATTATTATGTGTTTTTATTCTTTGTTCTCATTAATAAAAAAATTTTAACACCGATTTAAAGTTTTATGTTGGCTATCCCGATGACGAGGAGTACTAACGCCGCCTTAAATGCAGAGCGTGAAAAAACTGGATCTCACGAAAGACCAAAATGTTTAATGCTGCATATTTGTTTTTTATTTCCTCTTATATTTTTATTATATTGGGTACGACATTCGGGCACACAAGGTATAATATGTAGACAAATATTCTGCATTCCTCTATTCTTAATGTAGAATAAATTATAGTTTAAAAAAACTAAAAAAGAACACGCTTTAATAGCAAACCGAACTGAAAAGTAAAAAATAATGTTTAAATACTAAGATTTTATTCAACAGCGATAGAAAGTCCACTAACTCAATATAATTAAATGATTTTTAAAAAAGTTTAAAATAAGAATGAAGTAATTGACAAAAAAATTCATTTTATTCTAAAAAGCGTGGGATGCTTTTTACTATATTTTTTAAGTTAACTCTACTTCTATTAATAGCTACCAATAAAATATTTATAACAATTGATATCAAGCACCCCACGCTTTTTACAATAAAATGCATTTTTTTGTCAATCACTTCATTCTTATTTTAAACTTATTAAAAATCATTTAATTATATTGAGTTAGTGGATTTTCTATCGCTGTTGAACAAAATCTTAATATTTAAACATTAATTTTTACTCTTTAGTTCGGTTTGCTATTAAAGCGTGTTTATTTTAAGTTTTTTTAAACTATAATTAATTTTTTTATTTTTTAGTCATGAACGAAAACAAATGTAATAGTCTTCAAGAGGCTCGATTTTTAATATATCATATGTGACAATAGACCTAAAATTATTTCATTTATGTTCTCGTAACCTAACGGTAATCATTCAATTAGTGGTTAACTTTCTGCCAACTTATCATGTATGCGATATTTTGGCGAATGCGCCGATCACACAACTTTGACATCCGCTTAGAGAAATGCGTCGATACACATTCAAATTATTGTATTGTCATCGGTCCTTAATACGTGTGCAAATTTTCAATTTAATCAGACGTCTTGAAGTTGGTGAAAATTACGTTGAAAGATTCCGTTATTTTGGCGAATGCGCCGATCACACAACATTGACATCAGCTTAGAATTTTTTTTAAGAGAAATGCGTCGATACGCATTCAAATTATTTTATTGTCATCAGTCCTTAATACGTGTGTAAATTTTCAATTTAATCAGACGTCTTAAAGTTGGTGAAAATTACGTTGAAAGATTCCGTTATTTTGGTGAATGCGCCGAAAACACAGCTTTGACATCACCTTAGAAATTTTTTTTAAGAGAAATGCGTCGATACGCATTTAAATTATTGTATTCTCATTGGTCCTTAATACGTGTGCAAATTTTCAATTTAATCAGACGTCTTGAAGTTGGTGAAAATTACGTTAAAAGATTCCGTTACATAGATAGATACATATATAGATACATACAGGTGAAGCTAATAATATATATGTATATCAAGATATTGTGAAATATATTTTAAAACCATTCTCGTTAGTGTCATTTACCAAATAATTATTGGACAATTTTTATTTTGAAAAGTTGGTACATACATAATGGAATACAATAAATGAAGGAGCGTATTCCTTGTACAAATTTAAAAATATTTTGTTATATAAAAATTTGTCCTTAAAGCCTTCGTTTCTAAGATTTAAAAAAAACTATTTATTTAAATATTTGACATTGAAGCGGAATTTTGTGTGTACAACACATAAATAAAATGGCACTCGACGTGAAAAATTAAGCCCTAACTTTAACCAGTGACGTAGATATGAGGTATGCCGGTTACGTTTTCGTCAAGAATTATGGCATGCCACTGAAAAAAAGGATGCAGTACCGCGTACGATATTCTGCGCATGGTTTATGCAAAAATGTATTCAAAACCTTTTATTCTTCTGTATTATTTATAGATGA
Organism: Rhamnusium bicolor; assembly: GCA_029963845.1. Taxonomy (NCBI): domain Eukaryota; kingdom Metazoa; phylum Arthropoda; class Insecta; order Coleoptera; family Cerambycidae; genus Rhamnusium; species Rhamnusium bicolor. The sequence goes on along the minus strand of JANEYF010000366.1, from coordinate 690,353 downwards.
AGCTGAATTTAATAGAGATGGTATTATAAATTTTTATAATAATCACCCATGGGCCGAGAAAAATCCTCACAAACTAATTGATTCAAGACACCAACAACGTTTTTCGATTAATATCTGGGCTGGAATTCTCGACAGTTTTTTAATGGTCCCATTGTTCTACCCCGAAAGCTTATTGCAGAATCCTACCTTAATTTTCTTCAAAATGATTTGCCATTTCTAGAGGATATTTCACGAACAGTACGCCTACGTATTCTTTTATGTATTTTGGTGCTTCGCCTCATTTTTCCTTGATCGTACAAGAACATATCAATGAAACTTATTTTATTCGATGGATAGGTCGCGGGGAACTAATAGCATGGCCATCTTGCCCCCAGACCTCAATCCCTTGGATTACTATTTATGGGATCATTTAAAATCTTACGTTTATGCTCTTTCTATTCTTCTTGATAGGATAGAAGAAGGATGTCAGCAAATTCATCGGAATCTAGGAATCATTGATGGAGTATATTGACTGAGACATAAGACATCATATCGAACACCTCTTGTTTAAACCATTGTTGAAAATTGTTTGTTTCTTTTGTGCCTCCTATAATAAATTTTGTTTTAATAAAAAAATAACGTCTGTCCAAATTTAGATTTTTTAATTTTGCACGCTATTAGTTAAAACAAATTAGGCCAATAGCTACGAAAAAAAGGGCGAGATAATTTCCGTTCAAAATTAAATTTGCATTACGTCTAGAAAGATAACTGCTTTTGGTCATTTTTTTTAGTGGAAAAGACATCTTTACTGGTCTAGTCCGGTAAAGTGACATAAGGATCAGTAAAGTCTTTATCGATCCGTTATGTCACTTTTGGTTGACAACATAGGGTAGGTACCTAAAGCACTCTAGTGCCTGTCATCTGTCAGTTGAATTTTTTGAATTTTGTTTACAAAATATTTCAATTTAAAAAGGGTTTTGAGTAGCAAAAACGATTGCAGAAAAATATTGTACGCAACTGACCGGTTTCTGCAGTATAACCTGCCTTCCTCAGAATCTGTAATTTATTAATAGTGTGACCAACGGATTTACAAGAAACTAAAAAACACTTACCAATCTAATAATAAAACCTATTATTTCCAATTTTAATTGTATTACTCATAAATAAATAACAAACATGTTTGTTCTAATAGTTTCATAAAATAAAAAATTACAGGGCACAAATTATTATTAAAGATTGTACGCAACACACCCGGAAAGTGTCGTACGTAAATAACTATTACGTAACAAGAACGGAACGTGATCGGGCGAGCTGGCGATCCCAGTAAAGAGTACCTACTCTATTATTCTCAATCAAAAGAGACATAAGAGATCGGTAAAGACATTACCGATCTCTTATGTCACTTTACTGTGCTAGACTAGTAAAAATATATTTTCCACTCAAAGAATTCACCCAAAATAGTTAACTTTCTAGACGGCTTAAAATACCTATTTTCAGTGACGTGCTATAATGCTTGGCGAAAACGTACCCGACATGCCCCTTATTTACGTCATTAGTTAAAGTTGCGGGGCCAAATTTTGTCACGTTGAATGCCATTTTACTTATGCTCATGTACACACAAAATTCTGTTTCAATATCTTCATTTCTTCAAAAATTATTTAAATAAATATATTTGTTTGAAAACTTTATCGCCCATCATCTTGGAAATGAAGACTCTAAAGGACAAATGTTTATATAACAAAATCTTCTTAGATTTGGATAAGAAATACGCTTCCTCACTAATGCCATTTCATTATATTACATCTTGTAATTAACACAAAATATATTTTAAGAGAATGAAATAGGGTACTACTCAACTATCCTAGCCTGGCACTTGAGCTTGGATGCGCAATGTTCTAAACCCCGTCCTTTCAATGTAAAGCGGTTTGTTCGTCTCTGTCCCACACTAGCGATATTTCTTCTCTTTCTGCGCGGCCAAGTGCCAAGCTAGGATTGTTGAGCAGTGCATTTAAATGAATCGTGCTAGCGTTTAACATCTTCATCATATTCTGACAAACGCCTGAGGGTGCGTTTAATCAAACTTTTTGCAATTTGTTGCAAGGAATAGGGAACTTTCCTATAATTTTAAAAATAAAAATAATACTAAAAAACATAGCGTAACGTTGTAATAAAACGTGTACTTCACAAAAAAAATAAGATTTCTAATTCCACGCGATCAGTATGAAGGATCTAAACAGCGATAAAATTGAAGTGGCCCGAAACGAGCTACTATTGACTGTGACGTCACACCATACAATATTCGGTAGTCTTCGCGCCGGGAAGCAACACAATCAGATGTTTATCAATTCCAATTCCAATTTAAAATGTTTATTCACAATTAAGTAGATTATTTACAACTTGTATGGGGTACAGAGTAAGATTTATATTAATATATACATATATACAGAAAAAAGAAAACTAAAAATCAATTCATTCATAAAATACTTAAAAATAATAATACAAACAAATTAACAAAGTATGACATATAAACATATGTACAATATGGTGTTATTAGACTGTGGTTGATTTGTTAGTGACTGTTCTGATATAAATATATAATTGTGTTTTATAGTACCGCTTATTGTAGTTGTACAGATATTTTAAAATGACTGATCAAGGTTTTTCAAAGGGCCAATCTGATAATTTGCCTAAAGTGGATATGTTTATGGTGGCATCTTTTATACAAAATAGTGAAAGTTTTTCCCTTGGAGAGGTCCGCGGAGTCAAGGCAGAGAAGTACGTATTTTTTTTAGCTTTTAGTAATAATTTGTAAACATAAAATAGTTATGACTTGATCACGGAATAAAAAGAAATAACTACAAAATGCTTAGTCACAACTAAGCATTTTTAGCAGACTTAGTCTTATGTTTGAAAGAATTTAGGGTAATTCTTTACAACAGCCACCTATATTTTTCGTGTTTTTTTTTGTACACACGAGCAAAGTGTCTCTATAGAAGACATTTGCTGCAAAGGAAATGTTGCGCAAATGTATAATTACCTATCGTAGGTATTTTCGTACTATGTTTTGGGGCAAGGGAAATGAGTGATTGTGTGGTGTTATTATTCACATAATAGATAAATGTAAGATTTGAATAGAATAAATTAAAGAGCAAGGGAAAGGTATTTGCAATATACTATATATACTAGAGGTAAACATTTTACTCTTCGCAGACAGCAGTGTTATTTAACTTTTATATAATTGTTGCACATTCTGTAGGATACTCTTCGCAGTTTTTTGAAAAGAATCTTGTGTTTGTCTTATAAACTTCATTCTTACAATACCTAATGTATTGACTACATATTTAATTTTCTCTCCCGATGGTGCTGACTGTATTGGCGAAACGCGTGGCAGTATATTTTATAGTATAAACTAAAATTCATTCTTACAATACCTAATATATTGATCACATATTTAATTTTCAATTTTTTTTCATCTCCCGATGATGCCGACTGCGTAGGCGAAATTTGTGGTAGTATATTTTACAGCATTTTGGTGTCTATAGAAAATTACTTCAATTTTAGTAGCACATTGAAAATTGCAACCCTCTGTAGATTCATATTTTTTAAATAAAATGTCCTACAACTTTTTTATTTACTATTTGATTTTTTCAAAAACAATGCATTTCTTCCTCTAGCTAACACTAACTTATAGCCCAAATTTCAATTCGATCGGACTTTTCTTTCTTTAGTTATCGTGCTTACAAGAAACGTGACGGACGGACAGATGAACAGACGGACATTTTGAAAGTTGTTCAGAATTCGATGACGAACGAAATGATTTTTTCTCTGCGAGCGATATTAACGATTTTAGAAATGTCCCGATCAAATGCAATATACTCTTCGTAATCGTATTTACGAAGAGTATAATAATAAATAGCTGTTTACTTTCGCACCAGGAAATTACCTTTACTTAGTATCACTAAATTACATTCTATCTACTAATCTTCTTATTTTCTAACATTGTATACACATTCTTTCTTTACTTAATCCTCCCCTAATTAAAATTCAATAATTTGGAATTCGGAAAATTTTATTGCCCGCCTGCGAAAAACTAGTAGATAGACATATAGTATTTAATAATACTTACATTAAAATGATCTTCACACACATGTAGAGACCTACTGCTCTGTGAAATGTCTTTTTCGTTTCTTCTACACGCTTTTAGCCATTTTGATCGACGAATCTTATCTTCTGGCAATATTATAAATATTTTATCTGGCACTTTCACTGTAGTATTTTTATACAACGGTACAATGCAATATTTAAAATAAGGAGTTTTTTGTTTCCAATTTAAGTATACACTTAAAATTTATGGCGATGCTGGTATTTTTACGGCTGAAATCAAGCGGTCGAGTGCTGGGATCTTCGTCGGCGCTTGTAAATTGTATGGTGTGATGTCACGACTACTCCCGCGTTTTTGAACCTGTTTGAAACGGTTCGCTCGCGCGCGAAACTAATAATTTATAACAAATTTATTATTGGGAATTAAGGCGTCATATTTTGCATATCTTATTTTTTAGTATTGTAGAACATTTTTATGAAGTAAAAAAAAATGTGCAAGTTCCCTATTCTATTGATGCTCCAATTCAAATCAAATTGTGAAGGAAGAAGCAACGTTAACGCATTCACAACAAAGGAAACTCAATTATTTTTCTCTTTCACAGAGTGTGTTTATTTAATTCAGCGTGTTGCATTAGTTGCCGTTCTCATTACTCGTTTTCTGCATAAAAAACCAGAATATATTCAGCTGCACCTAGCAATTTTATTTTAAATTGTCAATTGAATTTAGAACAAAAATGAAGTACAATCAAAAATATTGTATGGAAACGCAACTATTTTCATGCCGGGTACGCAGAAACAATCAGTATCCTAATTTTATCTATTTCATTAATTCATTAAACTATTTGATATTTCTCTAGGGTCCAGCTGGTCTACCGGGTGCCATTGGAACAGCAGGAATACCTGGTTTAGAAGGAAGACCTGGTCCACCAGGTCCACCAGGGCCTCCAGGTCCACCAGGAGATGCGACCCAAGTAGCGAATCTAATACTAGATAGTAATGGTTCTCCAGGGATTTATGGCCCTCGGGGTCATCCAGGTCCACCAGGAATAGTAAGTAAATTAAAAATTTAAATATACCTATTATATTTTTGTTAGAAACGTGAAATTTTACTTAAATTGACTAATTTCTTTACATTTTTTCTCAATGATTTGCGAATCTGTCATTAGTTATTATTAATTAGTAAGTAAAGTGATTGTAATAGTATGTTTCATAACGAGTTCAGAAACTAGGCTTTTCACGTGCGCGCATGACAAGTCATGCAAGCACGTGAAAACAGTTTATAGACGTGTAATGAACGGAATTTTTCATTATACCTCTGAAACTGACAACACATAAAGATACATAAAAGTATAGTCTGGATTTAGAATAAAAATTGAAATTAAAGGTCAAAAACGAACGAAATTTCAATCGCATGTTTTGTTATTATGATTGGCAAAGTAGAAAGCCTCGATATATTTATGACGGGTATGTCATAAGGAAAAAACAAATAATTATATATTTAGGCTAAAATTTAACAATTTAATGACGCAGAATGCAACACAGCTTGCGCCACTGGCTTTATTGGCATTAGGTTGTGATAAATGACGTTTTACATCTATATTTGTTCAAAAACTCCACTGAATACATTTTAAATACGGTTGAATGCTAAACGCATTCTGAACAGGATATATCACCGTGAACTGCAGCGATCGATATAGGAAAAAATAGGCAACAAAAAGTTTTGAAAATTTAAGGAATTACTAATGTCAGTGTGGCCAATCCAGCAAACTAATTACAAGCATTTCATACTTCCGGTTATACCGGGAGTCGATACCAACTTGCTTATTTTAAGTGGAACACTCTGTATATTTTTGATTTTTCGAAAAGACCATATCATTGTGAGTCGACAACATCATACCCAGCCGTTTTGGAGATATTTGACGTTTTATAAAAAAAATTGATGGGAGCAACGGTTTGCAATAACCTTTATAACTTTCTTCGTGTAGGAGATCCGCATTTACTTCTTACCATGTAGAAGGAACACAAGATGACAGTTAAAATAAATTCGATAATAGTATACCAAGTATACCAATATTTCGCGTTACATTTTGTCAACTTCCACACACCGCGAAAACTTTTTCAGTTTAAATGGAACACCCTATATTTTTTTACATCAAGTTATGTAGAATTAAATTCTCCTTTTTCTGGTATGACACTGTAGGGGTTAAAGTTATAACTTTTTGAAATATTTGTGATTTTCTTAGATTTTCAAGAATTTTTTATTTCAGCAATGTCAGTCATTCTCTTATGTCAAAAAATGCCAGCACGTTTAAATTGCACCCACGAAGACTTTTCAAATATGTTTATGATTTATGAAGAGTGTGATAAAGTAATATCAAAAACATGTAACACATTTGCTAACTCGAAACAGAAACTGTCACCAAACATTGTAAAACTCATATTGAATAATTTTAGAAACTATGGCTTTGTCAAGGCAGGAATTATAAATTGATGTAAGTAAAAAAAAAATATATCCAAAACCCGAGATACATTGCATAAACTAAAACAGCAAAGATAAAATTAATTCAAAAGTATGTTTTCATTTTAATTCAATAAATGGCTAAAATTCTGCCCACGAATCTCCAAGCGTTTTTCGTACCTTCGGACTAGATCTTCACGGGTAGCTTTTCTAACTGATTCCAGTAGTAAATTTTGAAATGCATTGCTCACTGTCTACATGCAATCCTCAAAGGCTGTTAATGGACAATAAACTTTATTTTTAATAGTTCCCCAAATAAAATAATCCAGAACTGATAAATCGGTCGAGCGAGGAGGCCATAGGAAGGTCCATTATTGGCGATCCATTGATCTTAAATATATCTTGTAAAATATTACTGATCAATTACGCGTTATGTGGAGGGGCACCATCGTGCTAATAAAAAAAATCCATGTTCGGAAAGAGGTACATTTTCTACTCATTTTCCAAATTTTGAGGAATAGATATCTTTCAGCTACAAAAACAAACAATTTTAACTACATGTTAGTAGTAGAATAAATCTTTTTAACAAACTGTTTAAATTTTTCTCATAAAATTGTATTGCCACCACTCTATCGTTTCTTATGGCACAGTAAACATTAAACAGCGAACTTTCTTAAAAATCATTTCCTGAACACGAGGATCTAAGTCATTCCTGTAATGGTAATTGTGTCGATTAAAAACTCTATTTTTTGGTAAATGTGCTTTATTTCTAATACAATATACTATTTCTACGTTTTCCTTATCAACAATAGGCTCCCTCCTTTGAGTTCCTGCCTTGACAGAGCCAAAGTTTCTAAAATTATTTAATATGCGTTTTACAATGTTTGGCTTCTGTTTCGAGTTAGCATATGTGTTACATGTTCTTGATATTACTTTATCATATTCTCCATAAATAATAAACACATTTAAAAAGTCTTCGTGAGTGTAATTAAAAGGTGCTGGCATCTTTTGACACAAGAGAATGACTGACATTGCTGATTGTTTCTTATTATGTCTAATTAAGTATGTAGATAGCAATTTTTACGAAAAATTTCTGAAAATCAAAGAATATTGCAAATATTTCAAAAAGTTGTAACTTTAACCCTTACAATGCCTATACTAGAAAAGAGAGAATTTAATTCTATATAACTTGATGTAAAAAATACAGGGTGTTCCATTTGAACTAAAAAAGTTTTCGCGGTTTGAAGTTGACAAAATTTAACGTATATGGAGCACTTGGTATACTATTATTCAATTTATTTTAACTACAGAGCGTAGCTCATCTTGTGTTCTTTCTACAGGCTAAAAAGCAAATGAGGATCTCTTACACGAAAATTATTTTGTTGGATTAGCCACACTGATATTAGTAATTTCCTAAATTTTCAAAATTTTCTGTTGCGTACTTTCTTCTATATCGATCGATGCAGTGCCCGGTGAGACACCCTGTAGAATGAGAATTAATTGTATTTATTAAAAAATTTGAAAAAACAATAAAGTGATGAAATAGAGAATAACTTATTTATTGTGGACATCAAAAAACCATGCAGACACACGGAAACATTTTTTTGCAGGGATGTATTCAAGTGCGGTTTTTTCCAATATCCTCAACTTTCTGTGCACAGTGCAGAAAACATATAATTCCGTTGAATTAGTTTAATCTTCTTGGTAAAATCCACATTGAAATATGGATGGATGTTGTTTACAAACAAGGCTGAAGATGATGTTATAATAGTGAATAAATTATTTTATTTTAAAATACTCGTATTGGATCCTTACTGCCAAATCCTCATTATATCAATAAAAAGAAAAAGTAACTGGGGGAAGGACAAGTTGACTGACATGGAAATGTGTAAATTTTTGTTTGTTAATCTAAGAGATTAATTATTTAAATATACGATAAGATCGTGTATTTAAAGAATTTCAAGTTGGCAGAATATATCATATTTAGAGAGAAATTCTCTTTTTCTTATATAAGTAAATATTTTATATACAAATCGAGATAAAAATAAATGTTTTTGTCGTTTAGCCTGGAGAAAGAGGTGCCTCGGGAGATAGGGGTCCAGAGGGTGCTACTGGAGCACCCGGCATACCAGGAAAAGAAGGTCCGCCAGGTTTGGCAGGATCACCAGGACAAAATGGCCAACCAGGAATACCAGGAGTACCGGGGCCTGCGGTATGTAACTATGATATTACACATTATTAATTAAAATAATTACAAATTGGAATATTATATCCGATCGAAATGAATTATGTAAAAGATGTATATACCGGACGTCCAGAAAGTAATTTAGCAATCTTCTGGAATAGCTAGATCCATGGGCGTCTCGTCCAAAATTTCCAAGGGTGAAGGAGCAACATTTTTCAGAAATGCGTTTGAACGTTTCTTCGCTACAAAATATTTTTCTTTTTGTAAAAAAACGCAAATTTTCTCAAAAATATATAATATAAAAATATTTGTTTTGTTGGAATTGCTGCAATATGTCGATATTGGCATGATTTAATTGCCAAGAAAGCTTATAAGGTTTTTATAGAGTGCGATACTTACACAGCGTACCTATAGATGGAAGATAATAATTATTTTATTGCCTACCCTTTGTATGCGTCGGTTTATTCCTTCATCGCTGCCCAACCATCAGTGCTTTTAATAGTCAGTAATAAGAATTCTCTTATATCTATTGCGCCTATTTTGTTTTAACGAACGTGCAGCTTAGGACTATCTATGATCTTCCATCAACAAAGCCTAGCTACTCTATCCATAAAACATGAAGTATGTGAAGTAATCTATTTGAGCAATGTTATTTAAAAAAATCTGAAACCAATGCGCGAAAAGTGCTCTTTTAACAAACTATAGGGCAGAAAAACTTCGAAATTGATGCGCAATAGCTACAGTTTTAATAAACTATTATACTTTTGAAAAAAGCTTTAAAAGTTTTTAATTTAATCAACACTTCTCTACGAGTACATTTTCCACATATAATATTAATTCAGTTGGTAGAGATTTTTTGCTCTACAAAAGGTGGGGTAGAAATGATTTTGTAATATGTTATTTAGGTCGAGGCCCTGAAGAAAAATTCAAGTTTTCGACCTGTGGGGGGGGAGCGAGTCACCATTTTGATAAAAGGTGCAAAAAATTGGGTTTTTCCAAATAACTCCACAACAGTTGATCCAATGACAAAAATTTAAAAGTTAAAGAAAACAAAATTCCTTACATTTTTTGTATACAATTTTTTTCCGTAAGTCTAATATGTAACGTGTTGCAGCAGCAGAAAGATAAACATTTTCCAAAAAATCATCAAACTCCATTTTTGTTATTTTTTTTATTCTTTCTTTCTATTCAATACATAATTATAATAATTTTTGTAAACTCAAAGTGAACTTATTTCCACATCACCATGAGGTAAAGCAAATTGCGCTTATTTTATTGTGGTATCCCCAGTAGGTCTAATCCACAGATGTTCCAGTTTGGCCATTATATTATTACTTTTACTCTGTTTCGACAGGGGGCGACTCAGATACAATTACATATGTATGCATAGTTGAAGATACAGGTCACTGTAAACTGTAAAGCAAATTTAAATTGATGTGAAGTATTTTTCAAATAGGTCAGTCGTTAGATTTCTAGTTTCTGTCTGCTTTTCGGTAGGATTTGTGTGGATCGGTAGAATTCATTAAAAATCAGTAGATCTACCGAAAAATCGGTAGAGTTAACAACACTAGTCACTAACCCTGTGTGTGTTAAACCAGAACCGCGGGCGAGCGGTATACTGCCGTGTCTCTATTTCTAAAGAAGGGAGAAAGGGACGCCTTTTTTCGCCCATTACAAAAAAAAAAAAAAAAAGGAAGACGAGAGACAGGCATGTTCAAGGAAACATCTGCTACAAAAAAAAAACGGAATGAAAACTGAAACATCCATACACTATGTAATATTCTGTACTAATTTCTGCAACCCCGACCGGCGCGGCGGTAAGTAAATTTATATGTAAAAACACTGTAATTTGAAATAGATTCTTCTGGAATAGGAATTTTGTCTTCTTTAACATTTTCTTGACATTTTTGTCGTTGGATCAACCGTTCTGAGTTTTGAAAAAAAAAAAACAATTTTTTGCACCTTTCATTCAAGATGGCGGTTCGCGCCTACCCCCCACCCCCCAGGTAACGTATATCCTTGATTAATAATCTCTGCTATTATATTTTACTCCTGTTAGAAGTCTTGTTATTATTATTTAAATTCTACGACATAAGTTTTGAGATGCATCGCCTACCCTAATTGGATTTTTATTTGTACACACATCAGTAACATCAGTTTGTTTTATAAACTTTGTGGAAAAGCAAACAGAATAATAAACAGATGGTGTCATACTTTTCGAAATATACCCGGAACCAGTGAATCGGGTAATTTCTTTTTGGATACTTATTTTTTAGACTAGTCCCTCCTAACTGTTACCTATGTAACGCCACTGTTTTTTTTTATACCGCCAAATTAAAGAAAAATATACATGTGTTATCCTGGCGTGAAACTTCACTTATAAGCTTTGTGTATTTGGAGCGATTAGGGCGACATCTTAGGACCTATTCGCCGATATTTCATAAAATACTGGCAAAATACTTCGAGAGCAAGCTCTCGAATACAATACTTACCTCGCAACCACGAGGTAAGTATTGTATTCATGCTGGGCAAACATTTTTTTGACCCCTGTTTTTTTGTTAATTTCTCAACGTTTCAGAACACGTAAGTTCCGAAAATCGAAAAAAATGCCGTCGGTCTATCTGTTGATGTCGCCGAATCCATGTAGCCAATGTAGTCTGCTAAACGGCTAAACGGATTTCAACCAAATTTGGCATACACAATCCGTTGGTGCCAAGGTGGTACCGTTGCTTTTTATTTTTTAAATATGATGAGAGTTGACACCATACAAAAAAAATCTCCAAAAAAAGAACTTTGTTCAAGTTTTTTTTATCAGTCAGATTCACGATCAGGAAGTCTATATCATGACTCAAATAAGGGATGCAACCCCAAAAAATTATTTTCAATATTTTCAGTTCTTTTTTGGAAAATCTTCGAATTGGCTGAACAGATTCCAACCAAATTTGGCACACTTAATACGTCCGTGCTATGCTTTAAATATCGATAAGAGCCATCCTACAAAAAAAAAATTCCACCAAAAACAACTTTTTTTCCAGTTTTCCAGGAAGTCTATTCAGACACCTATATTACAAATTATCCAAATAAGGAATGCAATCCAAACAAAAAAACATTTTTTTATTAATGTGACCAAGGACCAGCGCGGGAAGTCACGGGCAACTAACTTTGCCGATATTTCTTCATATAGCCTTTAGTAGGATACATAAATAAATATAATTAGTGAAATATTCACTTTTTCCTTCTTTTCAATCCGAAAATCTGGCTGATTGGACTAGATCCATAGTGCAAAAAAAAAAAATCCGAAAATGCTGTTTTTCAAAATTTCCATGAGAATTTGCAATAAACTGAGAAACGTTTTGTTGCTTGCAACTGTTGGTAAATTATACTCAAGTGCATAAAAAATATATCTGAAAAAATAAATAGAAAAACCAAGCAGTTTTTATTAAAAAATCATGCAGTTCGTCACCATCAAGCGCGTCTCGCCGTAATTTTCAAGTGAATTCTCGACTTTATAAAAATATTAATACTATCTTTTTTTGTAGAGAATTACAGAAGCTTCAATATCTTACATCACCACTATATAGTGATATTTCAAAAAAGCCGTACTCATACCTATGGGGACTTTTCATATCTCATTTAGAACTAAAAAAAACGCGAGTGCAAAATATCAGCCCGCTGGCTTGCTATCTTTTCTATGTTTGTATGCATTTTTGTATACCGGGTGGAGCAATAGGCATCCGATTTCGATAGTTCTAGTACTATAAAGGCTAGATTTTTTTTTGAAAACTACGTAAAATGAGTAAACTGGATAAAAAGTCTCTCAACCACTTGGATTTAATAAATCTTTTTTTTTGTTGAAATAAAACCATCTGCATTTGAAAAAACTACTAGTCATAATATTTTTCTTTAGCAAAAGAATAAGTAAATACCAATTACGAGACATATATGCGATGTTTTTGAACTAATTTCATTTCCTAAAAATATACAGGATGTCATAAATTATTTTTCAATTCAAACTTTTAATAATTAATTCTCTCAATTTCTTCAAATGGCAACTTTTTATATTTTCGATATCAATAGGGTCAAAAAATGCTTTATCTTGCAAAAGGTAGAGGAGAGTTTAAACTTAGTAATTTTGTTCATTTTGGGGCTCTAATGAAATCCTAAAATTTGTAAATACGAGAAGTCGCCGCTGGCGCTACCATCTTGGAAGGTGGCGGACAAAAATTAGTTTTTTTGAGAGTATCTCTTTTCTGCTGCATTTTAGAGTAAAAGTACCCATATACAAAGTTGTAGAGAATACAATGTCCTACAACTTTTTACAAATTTCTGGTTCCAGGTTTTGTGACTTATTGAGTAAGGGTTGAAAAAAATATGATGCAGCGTGACAAAGGGGGGAGGGAAAGGTCAAAAATGCGTTGATTTTGCGTGATGTATTTTATAAATGGTCCTTAAACAATTGATTTGAGAAAAATAAGTTTAACACAAAAGTTGTAGGAAATTTATTCTCTACAACTTTGTACGTGTTTACTCTAAAATACAGCAGCAACGAGATATTCTCAAGAAAAACTATCTGTTAGGCATTTTCCGTCATTAGGGCCCCAAAATGCACAAAATTGACAACTGTCACCGACCTTTTCAAGTTAAAAACTACCTATTGACTGAACTAATAGTTTAAGTAAATTGGGTCCAACATAACTATATTTCACATTTTTTATAATAGGTCAGGCGGTAAAATCGTTGGAATTTTGAAACTTTATTTATTTATTTATTTAAGAAATAGGTCACCCAACAGACAGTCGAGCTACCCAATGACAGGGTGACACAAAGTACAAACAATGAGAGTTACAAATTATAGAATGCATGTTTCACAAAAAATTATTTATTTGTTCATACATACTTGAAATAAATTATCGTGGTCGGAATATTTTATCTGCTTATTTTTGAATTTTTTCGTGTACAAGATTTCTAAATTGTTCTAAACTTACCTCTAAATATTGCCAGTATATAGCAGTATATCTTAATATAACATGAATGTTACTAATTAATTATTTTATAACGTACAAATTCACTAAATCAACCCCTTCGAATGGCAGTTGCAACCCCTAAATTTTTAAATGGGAAGTAGTGGCTTGTGATACCTCATTCTCTATTCAAAAATGATCTGGTTTTAATATTTATGCAAAAATTAACAGTAAAAAAATGTATTAATGTGCTTGACGTTACAGCAAATTAAAAAAAAAATTAATTTCAGTGTAGGAAATGTTCAAAATGAGTTTCTAGAATGTCTTGACAGCATCCTTATCGTAAATAAAAATACCTTCTAATGTTTTCCAACTTCTGAGGCGTGACCGACCTAACCATTCTAGCGATCTTCGCCTCTCTATCCACCTATTTAGAAATTTTAAATTTTAAGTCGAGACACTACAAAATATACTTTTCTCGACAATCGCTTCGTCGATTAAGTTGGCATTATTTTGGAAATGATTTAAATGTTAAGTGTATTCAGTGATTGATATTTTGTCGAAACTGCATCAGTTTTAGTATATTCCTTTACCTATATTCTAAGTAAAATACAGGGTAGGTAATTAATAAAATTTCTTCTGCATATCCTAATTTGTATTGTGAGTAGAGAACAACAAAATAAAAAGTTTAGCCACAAACAATTTTCATAAAAAGGTAACCATAATTAAATACACAGGTCACCAGAAATATAGTAAACAAAAATATACACTTACACTCAATTGCGACTACGGTAACCATAATTAAATACACAGAGGTCACCAGAAATATAGTAAACAAAAATATACACTTACACTCAATTGCGACTACGGTAACCACAGCTACTGTTTTAATAACTCCCAAACGGTGGTGTGTATTTAAAAATGGAGTAGTGCGGTGCGCAGCCAATTTGTGTAGAGTTCAATGCAAAGCATAATCGCGTGGTAGCCACTTATCAATTATTAGCACGGTAGCCACAAATATTGCACAACATGTATGTGTGTGTTGGATGTGTGTATGTGTGTGTGTGTTGGATGTGTGTGTTGGTGTGTGTGTGGTGGCTGTGTGTTGGACGTGTGTGTGTTGGATGTGTGTGTGTGTTGGATGTGTGTGTGTTGGATGTGTGTGTGTGTTGGATGTGTGTGTGTGTGTTTGTGTTGGATGCGTGTGTGTGTGTTGGATGTGTGTGTGTGTGTTGGATGTGTGTGTGTGTTGGATGTGTGTATGTGTTGGATGTGTGTGTGTGTGTGTGTGTGTGTGTGTGTGTGTGTATTGTTCAACAGGTTGTAATTCAAGTGCAAGTAGCTCAGTAGTATTTTCAGGAATCAGGGCTTTAGACAAACCAGTTTTATGTACGTATACGCGTATGAATAGCATATTTATTATCGTAAAAATGAATTCTGTGCAAAGTTTAATAACGGAGCCATTCTGTAGTCGATGTTCCACCGACAAAATTAAAAAAAAAGACTTGGAAGACCTACTCTGAATTTAAATATAAAACAATCCATTTCCAGTAAAAAACGAACCTTTCATTCAGACATTTATAATAAACATACGTGGATTTGTGGTTGTGATATGAATAATGTGCTGTTTTACCAAAAGAAGACTTATTGCTCAAACATATTGTTACGCCACTGGACTGTGTAGACTGGTTAGATGAGACTGGAATTGTATGCGAACGGCCGGAAATATTCTGGACTGTTCTAGACCGTGTGAATGGATGTATAAATAAGACGCACGGTGGGCCGAAACTCGGTCTGAAGTCGAACGTTAACGAGTAAAGAAATAAGGAAGAGACTTATAAGTGTTCAAGTGTGATTATAGTTAAGACAGTAATTAATCAATTGTTGTTAATTGTTAATTAGTAAATAAAGTTAGTAAGTAAGTGTTACCTGGACTTTCAATCAACGAATCTACGAGTAGAGGTGTTTGTGTGGATAGCAAACACGTAACAATTTGGTGTCGGAAGTGGATTGGTAGAGAAATTTCTGGAATATTCGAAAAGGTTCTACAGTGTTTTTCTCAGAAATTAGTGGTAACACGGAGAATTAAGCTACTGGACAGTGTTTGGAGGACTATTTCTGGAGTGAATAAAAAAAAATGTTTTCTTAAAATGTTTTCTTAAAATGTTTTCTTAACCGCCTCTCAAGTCACCGAAGTAACTCCCAGAAAATCCTGGGATTTTGTGTTGAGTAAAGAGAGACGAGGCCCTACAGTTTATTGTGGAGTCCGAATAGTGACTTTAAAGTGGATTTTCGAGAAGGTACTAGAACATTCGATTTAGTAGCTGCAAATATGCGAGTGCCGCTAGTAATAACGTGTTGTAAACTGAGAAAAAGGACTACTAGTGCAAATTCGGGAAAATTCTAGAACATTCTATTTGAAAACTACAGAAGATACGTGAATTGTGTCGACGGGAACGTGTTGTAGACTTAAAAACAAGATTATAAGTGACTTTTAGTGACAATTCTAGAACATTCGATTTGGAAACCACAGAAGATACGTAAACTGTGCTAACGGGAACGTGTTATAGACTCAAAACAAGACTTATTAGTGATATTTCGTGAAAATTCTCGAACATTCCATTGCACAATTAATTGAGATAAGTGAATTTTGTCAACACAAAAGAAGTATAGACTCTAAATAAGACTTTCTAGTGCTGTTTCGAGATTCCTCTGGAACATTCCAGTATTAAAATAGATGTGATATCAACATTTTATGGACATTATAGCGTAGTCAACTTTATTTTGAACTGATTTACGTGTCGTGAGTTAATGCCAACAACAAGAAGCATGGCGGAGAAACAAACACAAGACTTACTTGCAGCATTGGTACAACAAATGGAAGAACAGAAACGAGAACGCCAGGAAGAATTAAGAAAGATTATGGAAGATCAAGAAAGAAAGCGACAGGGAGAGAAAGACGAACAAAGGAAAATTATGGAAGATCAAGAAAGAAAAAGACAGGAAGAGAAAGACGAACAAAGGAAAATTATGGAAGATCAAGAAAGAAAAAGACAGGAAGAAAAAAGATGACTTAAGAAAAATGATGGAAAGCCTGGAAATAAAACGTCAGGAAGAATTGAGACAAATTATGGAGGGACAGCATCAAGTCATGCTCTCGATCACTGAACAATTGAAGGAAGATGTACAGGCTGAAGTCATGGAAGTTAAAAAAGAAGTTAGTGAATTTAGAGAAAAGTTTGAAGGAGAAATAACTAAAGTTAAGGAAGAAGTAGCCCAACTCAAACAACAATTAAGAGAGAAGGGTGGCCAATTATTACTGTCGTCTGATGCTAGGTTACAACCGCCTTCCATCGACGGTCAAAGTTCATGGTCAACTTATAAGAGACAATTTGAGGCAGTTGCACATTCAAATAACTGGAACGATGAGGAAAAAGCAACAGCATTGGTATTAGCACTAAGGGGCCAAGCATTAGACCTGCTCCAAACAATTCCTGCCACACAGCAACAAAACTTTAGCATTTTGGAGGCAGCGTTAGAACTAAGATATGGCGACCAACATCTCGCCCAAGTATATCAGACTCAGCTCAAATCACGCAGACAACGAGGTGGAGAAAGCCTCCAGGAGTTCAAGGCTGCGGTGGAAAGATTAGCCCATCTAACCTATCCTGATGCACCAATGGAATTTCAACAACAGTTAGCAGTTGGTACATTTATTGATGGAGTAAGGAATCAGGAAGTTAGGCGAATTCTTAAGTTGGCCAGGCATAAGCTTAGTAGTGAGGCTTTAGTACATGCACTCGAGACTGAGGCTGCCTATAAGGATTCCACACAATCAAATCAGATAGTACGAGCTGTGAGTGTGGAGAAAGACAAGCCAGACAACACAGCACAAAACCTGATATCTGATCTACACAAGATGATGACCCAACTACTGACAAAATCGAACTCCCAGCAGAGACAAGACCAACAACAAAGTAGTGGGAGGTCAAATGGAGACATCCGTTGTTATAGGTGTGGCAAATTGGGCCATATTAAGAGGAACTGTCATGAGCTCAACATTCAAGATCCGAGACAAACCCAACAGCAAAGTAGTGGGAGACAGGATGGAGGAGGCATGCGCTGTTATAAGTGTGGAAGAGTGGGCCATATTCAGAGTAACTGTCGTCAGCGCATCACTGAGGGGGTCGCAGTAATGGAGAAGCTGTAGGAAAACTAGTTCGCTGGATAGAAAAACTGCAGCAGTACGATTTTAAAATTGAACATCGTACTGGAAAATCCCATAGATATGCAGACGCTCTCTCCAGAAGACCCTGTCGGGAAGACTGCAAGCACTGCCACCGGGTGGAAAAACAACAAGGAATAATAACTATAAACACTGTTAAAATTGATGTTCCTGACGGTTGGACAAAAGAGACATTAAGAGAAGAGCAGTTAAAAGATCAAGAAACTGGTCCTATTCTGGAATGGAAAGAAAAAGCAGCCCGACCTGGCTGGAAGGACATTTCAGACAAGGCAGTGGGACGAAGGCTTTGTGGGCACAATGGGATTCCCTTAGAGTAGAGGATGGACTGTTGAAAAGAGCTTGGGAAAGTCCAAACGGGAAGGAAATTTCTTTGAGATTAGTAATTCCCAGGTGTCGCATACCAAAAGTACTCCAGGAAGTGCATAATGGAACATCTGGCGGACATTTTGGGCATCAACAAAACTCTCACTAAAGTACGCGAACGATTCTACTTGGGTGAACAGCCGCCAAGATGTGGAGGCTTGGTGCTCAATGTGAATGTTTGCGCAGCAAGAATGGGGCCACAAATAAGAAATAAGCAATGTAACGCCAGGGCACCTTTTGAGCGAATTTTAATAACAAGTGACCGTATGAAGGCTCGTTATGATCGTAAGGCTAATTCAGGAGGGTACCAGGTGGGAGATTTGGTTTGGCTATATAACCCACAACGAAAGAAAGACAGGTCCCCGAAGCTTCACCCGCCCTGGGAAGGTCCTTACACTGTCGTAAGCATACTAAACGACGTTGTATATAGAATTCAGCAAAGTCCAAAATCCAAGATGAAGGTGGTGCATATAGAGACTAGCCAAGTATGCAGGAAACAATGAGTTGCCTGATCGGGACGTTCAGGCTTAAGGAGGGGGCAGTGTTACGCCACTGGACTGTGTAGACTGGGGTTGTATGCGAATATTCTGGTTGCTCTAGCGTGTAGACTGGGATTGTATGCGAACGGCCGGGAATATTCTGGATTGCTCTAGACCGTGTGAATGGATGTATAAATAAGACGCACGGTGGGCCGAAACTCAGTCTGAAGTCGAACGTGAACGAGTAAAGAAGAAATAAGAAAGAGACTTATGTGTTCAAGTGTGATTATAGTTAAGACAGTAATTAATCTATTGTTGTTAATTGTTAATTAGTAAATAAAGTAGTGAATAAGTGTTACCTGGACTTTCAATCAACGAATCTACGAGTAGAGGTGTTTGTGTGGATAGCAAACATGTAACAATATGATGGTGCAGCAATTATGAGCGGGTCATCTAATGGGGTGCAAGCAATTAATTAATGTTGGTGAGTTTGAAAGTTAGTTTATATTATTATAAGGTAAGTACTTAGTGCAAAAATAGGTTTTTCCGGAAAACATAGTTGGTAACTTTTAACCTATGTAACGTAACTTATTATAATAACTGGTACCTCTAAAAATTGCAACCCTCGCATTTATACAGCACGAGCCGCCACTGCTTGATAGCAACATTCAAAATTTTAGATAGTTTTATTATTGTATGGGGCGCCATACTGTGGTTTTTATCGTGTTTTGTGAAAACCGCTACTCCTGCGAAAAAAATGCATGATATCAACAAAAGTTCTTTTTAAATTTCCTGTTATACAGCAGTTTCAATTTTCACATTGGATCATATAAAAAAAGTTATGAAGAAAAACCTTCCGGGGTTCCCTGTCAACCCACCGTTACAATTAAGCTTTGTGTCGAAATTAAATAGAGTTGTAGCTCCGGCGGCTAATGGTCATGCGAAATACGACCAATGTAAATCAAGCCATTTTTAAAAATATGAGGGGCCAAAACTTTGTGGGGAAGCATTTCCAGGCCCATGGTCATAAAAACTGTTTTCTTTGAAATCACCCAAGGGATCACCTTCTGAAGTTTTCGACATCACTTTGGAAACGCCGTTATTCATAAATTATTATCGATGCCTAAAAATCTATTTATAAGGAACTAGTTAAAGTAGGCAATTAATAAGAGAATGAGGGTACACAATAATTTACATAAGTTTTAACTTAATTTATACGCGTATTCCTAAAATAACGAATTTTTATTTAAACTGAATTTAACACGCACGCACAGACACAATTGTTGGCAAATATTGAAATAACTTGAAAGCCCTTTGCAGGGCACTTAAAATGGTTGTATTTAAAAAAATCATGTCATGTTACACTAAAACTTCTAAATTTTGATTGACCCTGGATCAAATGCTACTAGAGAGCGCGAGTATACAATACTTATTCAAACTAGATGTAGAATAGATGGTTACTTGAACAAAAAAAAAATTGGAGAATTTTTCAATTTTGATGTTAAATATTGACTATTACGAATATCTTTGCCAATCATATTATGCTCACACCATAACTCTTTAAACATAAACTGTAAAAGGTATACGTAAAAATGTTTACAAAGTTTCCTGTTAAAACTGTATAAAAAAAACTTATGATCAGAAATAATTGCACTGGGATGTGTTGCGCTCTACAGGAAATTGACGAAAACTGTATATATCTTTCACTACATGTCCATTGCCCAGTATGTATATGTAACACACATTTAGGTTTGTATCGCCTAAAACTTGGAAGTTGTATTTAAATTTGTTAAAGAACTCTTAATTAAAATATAAAGGTCCAATTTAAATTAAACAAGGAACTGTATACGAACACATTTATTTATAATAAAACATTGATACAATAATACAGTAGAAGTCATGTATACTATACAATAATATAAATTATAGATTAAAACATTAATTAAATGATAAAACAAATAAAGCATTATATAACAGCCCATTACTTTTTTTATTAAAGGTGTTGTTGTTAACTTCCTGATAAGAGGTCCATATAATTTTGAATTTAAACTTATCTTAGAATAACTGGCAGAAGTATATTTTTTTCGAATTGTTTGATATTTTGATGTTTCACTTTTCACAATTAAATGGGCCAAGTCAAAAATTACAGATCTAAAGTCAGAATAATCATATGTTGTATAACGAACTAAAGTTGGGGTCCACACTTTCGTAAGATCCATTACCTCATTTAAAATACCAATAGACAAACAGCAAGCCGCAGCTGCCTGTATTGACGGTTTTACATAACATAAGTCATAATCTAAAAGAGCTAGTTCTAAAATATACTTTCCAAGGACATGGTGATCACTTCTGACTTGGGCAATTTTATTGTAACGCCTCAAAAAATGTAATGATAGAGGTCGACCTAAATTAAAGTCAAGTTTTTTTAAAATGTCTATTTCCATTCGAAGAATTTGTTTTTTTGAGAAAGTGTCATCACAAATATAAACAAAATCTTCTAAATCAGGTAAGTACATTTCTTCATATTTACTTGCAATTATCATTGCAGAAGTACCAACCAACTGAAGAGTGTCACGGCCAATATTTTTATTATCCTGTAAATATCTGTCAACAATTGCTATACATAAATGTAAAGTTTCAAGGTATAACTTGAAATTTATATGAACCTCCACTAACCAATTAACGAGTATTGCACGCATACGTGGTGTTGATTGATGCCCTTCCAAAAAATTGTCCCTTATAGGATATTTCGATTCCAAGTCACGTAAATAATTAAATATATCCGCTAAATATTCTGTTACCATTTGAGGTTCATTTTTTGAGCCCTCATCAGGATCAATAATAGAAAGTTGTTTCGAAGAATATGATTTAGGTATTTCAGTGACTTTTTCATCCTCAATATTTTTCAATACACTTTCCTGTCTTTTTAACGGGGGTTTATTCGAATTTGTGGATGTTTTTTCTTGTATCTTTGAGATATTTTCTTTTTTTAATACAGTATTATTTAAAGTCTTCTTCGGTAGCACCTGAGGTGGACCCATAACACCCACTTTCTTCGTAACATTATTATTTAAAGCAGAAAGCTTGTTACCAACTTCACCCAAAGCTGCTCTCTTGGGTAAGAGTCCTTTTGTTGGTTGTGCTAGGGCTGATTTGCCTATTAATCGTGAATTAATATTTTCTTGGTTTGAGACTCCCTCTATATTACGTTGTCTAAGAGCCATCTGAAAATAAAACTTAGATAAATGCAACACTCATCTTCAACTGGTAAAAATTATGAAATTTTGATATTCTTTCTTGTGTTCAACTTATTCAAATTATTATTATATTTGACGAAATCAATAGATAATATACAAAAAAAGGCAAAGAATCGGACGGAAAAAAGGAAAAATTAAGGAATCGGCAATATTATTGAATGAAGAAAAATGTTTATCCCATTGCTCTGAGGATTTTGGTACAACGTGGTTATCAATGTTAAAAGAAGAATTGAACAAAAGTAATATTGTATTAAGTAACAGTTGTAAGTATCTAACGTGGTTACCAATGTTAAAAGAAGAATTGAGCAAAAGTAATATTGTATTAAGTAACAGTTGTAAGTATCTATCTAAAAACGACAAATAACTTTGAAAAAGGAAACCGAATCGTTTTCCGAAACGTTACGGAATTATATTATTTTTGTGTCTCATTTTGTTTGTCGAAAAACACCCTCTGACTAATCTTTTGACGTAAAGTCACAAGCGCAGAAATTTATTTTTCCAGTAATATACTGGGTAACTAACTATATCTTTTAGATAACGAAGAATTATTCATGTGGTAGTCAGTCCCAACAAAGAAAAAGTTTTACTGATATTAGGTGCAATGGTTTTTTAATTAGTTATTTTTCACCCTTTTCATAAAATAGCTCCATTTAAAGGTTCTGTAATGTAAAATTATAAAACTGATACCTATTTCACGTCTGAACAGTCAATTTTACATATCGATGGCTTAGACTGCAAACCGGCTAACTCCACTTTTTACGGAATTTGAGATTTTGGTGCCATCTGCTAGTAAAAATAAAAGTTCATAGTGTGGTAAAGCAAATATCTCCAAGACATTAAGGTTTTCTTTAAATTTCACGGCACGTATACCGGCTATCTCCACGATATAAAATTTCAACACTGTAAAGCTTCTAACTCCTGTATCAGCTGCCATTTTCAATGTGCGAATCAACCAAAATAGTTCACAATTCTGTTATTAGCTGCCAATTTTCAGTTTAGAAGTTAAAATAATATATAAAAACATTATTATAAGTGCATAAATGTAAAAAAAATTTATGTGGATGGTTCAGTACAAATTTTACCTACTAATCATCACAGGGACAGAAAAGATCCATCAGTATCGAGAAAAACTTGTTCTGTAATCTATAACTTGAGAAAAGGGGATGGATTAGTAAGAGTCTGTAAGACAATGTTTTTGAATACATTGTGTATAGGGAAATGGTGCATACTAAATTGGAAGAAATCATTGAAACAAAATGATGTTATTGAACTAATCGAAGAAAAAGATTCGTTATTACCAGCTCTTAAAAAATCAAATAAAATCAATTCTTTCACGAAAGAAAACAAAGCAATCAATGATTTTCTTAATGAATTGCTGACGATGGAGTCACATTATGGTCGGAAATCAACAGAAAAAAATTATCTCTTATCTGAATGGCCATCGAAAAAAGCCCTCTACAACTTCTACATGAAAAAATGGTGTGAAGAACGTAATATAAAATCCCCATCTGTATGTACATTTAATAACGCTATGGATATAAGAAACATCTCCTTATATCAGCCCAAAAAGGACCAATTTCAAATTTGTTATTCACACAAGTTGGGACACTATTCAAATGATCAACATGCCTTACAGATTGAAAAGAAAAAAGATGATACAAAAGAAAAACAGAAAGACAAGGAAAGAGAAGATTATGTGTTCACGATTGGACCTGCAAGCTATTCTTTTTATCGCCACAATCCACTGTATCCAGTTTATATTACAAAACTAAGCTTTGCATTCACAACTTTATTCAACTTAAAATCCAAGGAACGAACTTGCTATTTATGGAATGAATCAGAGGAGGGGGGCTAAATGCAGAAGAATTTGCTACAATTGTGGTTAAATTTTTATTGGAAAAAGTGATACCTCAGTTGAAAAAAGAGGGCGACAGCAATAAAATAATATTGTACACTGATGGCTGCACATATCAAAATCGAAATGTCACAATGAGCAACGCTTTACTTAATTTAGCCATGACAAACCATAGAACAAAAATTTTTAGAAGTTGGTCATACTCAAATGGAGGTCGACAGTATGCATGCCATGATAGAAAAACAGCTAAAAAAGCATAAAGTGATCAATATCCCTGCTGAGTACATTGATGTATGTATCAACACTAGAAGAAGTCCCGAGCCATATAATGTCTACTATTTGACTCATGATATTTTTAAAAAGTTTGATGTCGAATTTTTCAAGTCGGTACGGCCTGGGAAAAAAAAGGGTAACCCCAAAGTTAACGATGTGCGTGCTCTTCAATATAAGTTTGAGGGTGAATTTTTTTTTTAAATTACGATTTGCGGATGACTGGACCTTACTTACTACCTCAAAGGCGAGATAGAGAAGTTAGAACAAGAACTTGGGATGAATTGCCGAAATTATACACAAACCGGTGTTAAATTAAAAAAAAGAAGTATGAGCATCTTCAAGAATTAAAAAAGGTGATTCCTTCTGATTACCATGACTATTACGAGAACATTCCGTATGAAAATTAAGTTAGATTCTATAAACTGATCTATAGATCAGTACGCAAAAATGAGATTTTGTTTTTTTCTTTATTCTTAATAAGAACCAATATTTCGTTTGTTATTTTTGATAATAATATTTGTTTAATGATATCTGCAAGTTACAGTAATATTGTTTAGAAATTAGAGAATAAACGTCTAACTCCAAAATAACCATCTCATTATTTTATAAAAAACTTCTTAATTATCTTAAAAAAAAGTAAAATATAATAAAATTTTAATATTTTTCATTCCATTACCACGTCCTAATTTAAATTTTACAATAATATGGTGATTGCACCATACATTTAAAGTTTACAAAAGCTGTAAATAGTTTTTATTGTCTCCTGTAAAATTTACATTTTTGGAGTTAGCAGGTTTGCAGTTTAAGCCATCGATATTATATTTACGCATTAAACTCTTCATCTAATAGCCTAAAAAGCTGTGATACTTTTTTTAACATGTCTCCGATTTCATCAATACAACTTCTAAAACATCTTCATTTTTGTTAAAATGAAATCTGCCTAGTATGAGAAAAAAGCATTATATAACTTTTTCTTGATTGTCAATAATCATATGAAATTAATACTCAATATAACATGTAAAATCGAACTTAGGTTTATATGTTATTTGTTATTTGTGCTATATACTGCTGATATACAGGCCATTGTACATTCTAATATGCATTTATATGCAGATGACTGTCAGTTATATGAATCTTTTAATTTTGATTCACAGCAAATAGCAATAAATAAAATGAATATTGATCTTGAGGAGGTACACAACTGGTCTGTAAAAAATGCATTATCGTTAAATCCCCTAAAAACCACTGTAATTATGACTGGCACTGAGAGACAACGGGAAAAAATTAATATAAACAACATGCTTGTATTAGACAATGTTCCTCTGTCCGTTAAAGACGAGTGTAAAAGTTTAGGACTTACCATTGATAAAAATTTATCCTTCTCGCAGCATGTCACTAAGTTAATCCAAGCAGCTTACTGTAGATTAAAAGGTTTGTACAAGTACAAATTTGTGTTGAGCACTCCAATTAAATTAAAACTGGTAGATTCACTTGTTTTATCGCTTTTTGATTATTGCGATGTGGTCTATGGGCCGTGCCTCTCAGCGTATTGATCAACATAGAATTCAGCTAGTGCAAAATTCTTGCATGAGATTTGCAGCGAATGTTATTCGCGAGGGATCACATTACGCCATATTTTCACAAGTATAATTGGATTAAAATGAATATCCGTAGAGATATTCATTACTGCTGTCTCATTCATAAAATCATACAGACAAATAAACCATCTTACCTAAAATCTAAATTGGTATTTGGCGATGATATATATAATCGAGCTAGACGAGATAACCACTTATTGCATATCCCTAGGCATTCCACCTCTTCCTTTAAAGGCTCTTATTCTTATAATTCACCATATATCTATAACTCTCTACCCTTATCGATTAAAAAATACAACTAATTTTGGTATTTTTTAAGTCAAAAGTAAAAAGAACATTTTATAAACAAATAAATTAGTGCATTTATTTAATGAAATAAAATTCTTCACCATGTTTTCAGCTATGAACATTCTCACTTTTTTCTCCATTTTATATACCTCATACTTTAGAATAAATATTATTATTTTTTTAACTATGTTATATCTTGTAAATTCACATTGTAAATTGCATATGTAAACAACTTTCAGGTTGGGCTAAAGCAGCCTTGGCTGAGCCCCGCCTTAATAAAGTCATTTATTATTATTATTATTATTATTATATGTTAAATTTAATATGAGAATGATTTATAATTTCACATTGCAAAACTTTTTAAGCTACTTTATAAAAATTGCTTGGTTAGAAAGTAATTTCTGACATTATTTAGATATGACAAGTGTACTTTGACAAGTAAAAACTGATTTTTCTTCAAGCAAAAAAGGTATCTTTTGTGAGTGGTATGTCAAAATGTTATGCACAAAAAGTTGTTCATAATGAAAAGTTCTAGCAACCGTGCCGATTTCAGAGCAATCGGATAATTTTGATTTATTAGCAAAAATTAGGTTTCACGTATATTATCTTTTCAAGCTGTTCAAAGTAATAAGTTACATCTCTAAACAAACTTTGGAAACAATCACTTTAATTGTTGCAATTTTTTTCATGCTTGTAAACAATCACAAAACTTATTATTTATTTTTATATAGCTATGAAAAGTACAAATAAAGGAAATAAAAGTGACAATACACAAACGTTAAAAACATATTGTCCTTTGAAATTATTTTAATTTATTAGAGTTAAAGGAGCTCCTTCACAATTTCTCTATACTAAATTCTTGTTGAAATAAGCGAGGCCGGATTTCGTGAGGATTTTCCTCTGCCAACTATTCCCATTCTAGTAAATGAAGCTTCATCAGTCCACAATATTGTATGATGAAATTGAGAGACACTTCCGTGGGAATTTAGTAGCCACCGACAGAAATTCAACCGTTTTTCTGCGTCACCGGAGTGCAAATTTTGAATGGGTTGTAAACGGAAAGCTTTTCTATGATTGCTGCGTAAATTCGGGAATACGTTTGATTTTGACATCTGCTCTGAGGATTCTATTTTCATTTCTTCTGATTCTCCTGTTTTCATTTCTACCTAGATGATTCTGAACAACTTTCTATTTTTTTTTTTTTTTTATAAAAAATGCCTACGTTATTTGCATTTTTTCTATTCAATCTTGCATCGACTCTGCATTTGAAGATAAATGTGATCATAAGTAAATCTTAATGTAAGGACCCCTATCTTTTGAAACCAATTTGGTTTAAATAGGATAAAAACTAAAAAAGTTATAGGGGTGTTACAGTCTTAAGTGAGACACACTGTATATTAAAAATATGACAATTATTTCATCAACATAGTGGCTTCTTCGAATGTGAGTACAAGACTGACATACAAGTGGCTTAAAAATAAAACTACAAAATTTAGCAATTGGCCATAGGGCGGAATGTTGGACATGACGGACTGCCAGCCAGCTCTCTTGCATATTTATCATAATCTTTGTTAGCACCACCATTATCATTTATCATGCATATTAGCAGAATTATGCTAATAATAGTGATTTAATATGTGTTCTGTGGTGTACAACTTTAGTAGTAGGAATAACTATTTTTAGTCTTCTATTTAGTGACGTATTTAATGGGTAGGGGAACGGGGGGGCGCACGTTCTTCCTTAAGGTATTTATTATGCTCAATCTTAATAAATTAGGAAATATGTAATACATTGTTGTTTTAATTCACTACAAGTACATATTCGTCAAGTACCATGTTTAACTGTCATTTTTATTTTCCTACTTCAACCAGAGGCGTAACCACGTGGGTATGATTCCCTCTTTTTTAAAGAAAAAAAAAAGTACGAGTTTTTAATTTCGAAATCTACTGTCAATTTACGAGTAAACAGTCTTCTTGTATTTGTCCGTAAAACGTACCGTTTTACAGTTAAACTTCATTTAGAATTTCTTTTTCTATATACATATATATATATATATATATATATATATATATATATACATACATACATACATACATATATATATACATATATACATATATACATATATATATATATATACATATATATATATATATATATATATATATACATACATATATACATACATACATACATACATACATACATACATACATACATACATACATACATACATACATACATACATACATACATACATACATACATACATACATACATACATACATACATACATACATACATACATACATACATACATACATACATACATACATACATACATACATACATACATACATACATACATACATACATACATACATACATACATACATACATACATACATACATACATACATACATACATACATACATACATACATACATACATACATACATACATACATACATACATACATACATACATACATACATACATACATACATACATACATACATACATACATACATACATACATACATACATACATACATACATACATACATACATACATACATACATACATACATACATACATACATACATACATACATACATACATACATACATACATACATACATACATACATACATACATACATACATACATACATACATACATACATACATACATACATACATACATACATACATACATACATACATACATACATACATACATACATACATACATACATACATACATACATACATACATACATACACTCTCGGGAGAAGCCAAACTCCTAGAGAGCGCGTCCCCAGGTGGCGGATTGGGGAACGTCCTAACCGGCATAGCCGGCGGATAGGGGTGAAGTAATCTAGCCCCCGCGGACCAAATAGAGCGAACAGGATTCATATGGATTTGCAAACGAAAGAGGATAAAGTTACGGGACAGGGATTCGGAACCCCAGAACCGGTCGGTAAGGGTAGTGGGAGAGCGGGCTCCCCCCCGACCGTCAACCAGCGACCGCTCAAATCAATTGGTAGGGAACCAGGCCAAAGCTGCTACTGGAACAATACAAGAAGAGCAAAACCCTTTCAAGAGGAGACAGAATATTGCTAGAACTCCTCCTCATAAGGATAGGATACAGCCATGCCCGGGAGTCCTCGCACTGGAAAGAAAGGTTGATGTCCACTCCGAGGAACTAGAGACGGAGACTCAGCGACTAGAGAGGGAGGAAAAGCTTGCCTTTGAGGGCTTAGGAAAGGACATAGCAATCATAGATGGTATTGTCAAGGATGCCAGAAACATTCATAAGCAGATTCGGGATGCGACGATAAGAGCTATGATATATTATCAAAGAATGCAGGAATCTCGGGAAGCATTAATGAAGGCGAGGGATACGCAAACCAAAACAGGAAAAACATTAAAGGATGCGGGTGTTCAGACCAACCCTGGAGAAGGACAAAAAGAGGTTACTGTCGCAAACGACAAGAAACGGGTCGCTTCATCACCCCCAGAGACCCTTCCGCAAATAAAAGAAGCACGGATCAGAATAGCGCCAGCTCGAACGGGAGTCTCCAAACCATCGACGAAAACAGAAGAGCCACCGAAGAGAAATGAGAACGACCCCGAGTGGCAAATTGCAGAACACCGGAAAAAGAAGAGGAAAAAAGAAGGAAGTGACCAATCAGAAGGACACAAAGCAGAGACTGAAAAGAAGGAAGAGGAACGCCGAAGTGGGAAGAAAAACATTCACAAAGGAAAAGAAGGTGAAGGGTCGAGGAAGAGCCAAACAAGGCGGAGGCTACCCGAAGCTGTGGCAGTGAAAATTAATGATGGGACATCGTACGCAGATGTACTCAGAAAATTAAGGACGAAGGTGGATCCGGATAAAATGGGCCTACAGGTTTCGGGGATAAGGAAAACACGAGCCGGCGAAATACTTATCGAATTAAAAAACGGGAGTGGTAAAGCGGAAGAACTGAAGACGAGCGTAGCTGCGGCCCTAGGAGAGGGGGCGGCTGTTCGTACATTGGACCGGACCGTCAGCTTAGTGATCAGGGATATGGATGGAGCTACAGAGGAAGCCGAGGTGGTAGGTGCAATTAAGGCAGTCGTTGGGGAACTCGGCTTGGAAACTGTAAAAGTAAGAGCGCTCAGAAAAGAGTTCGGGGAAACACAGGTTGCAGTGGTGACAATGCCAACGAGAGCTGCGGAGATAGTGCTCAAGGCAGGACGCCTCAGGATTGGCTGGGTCATGTGTCGAGTCCGAGAGAGGACAGAGGTCGTGCGATGCTTCCGCTGCTTGGGTTTCGGACACATTGCAAGTAACTGTAAGGGAGAAGACCGAACCAAAGTGTGTCGCTTGTGTGGTACGACGGGTCATTTTGCTAGAGGTTGTGAGCAAGAGCCCTTCTGTGTGATATGTAGTGAGAACAGACAACCTGGAGGAGCGAAGCATATCATTGGCAGTGCGCGGTGTGAATCTTTTCGGAGGGAGATAGAAAAAGCCCGAAAATGTTAAGATGCCTACAGATAAACCTCGGCAGGGGCCGCGAAGCGCAGGATTTACTCATGCAAACCGCTGTGGAGAAGAAAGTGGACTTGTTGCTTATTAGTGAACAATACAGGAAGCCAGAAACAGGCTCATGGTTTCAAGACACAACGGATAGGGCAGCCATCCTAGTACTTAACAATGACCTGATAGTCAATGAGGTCGGCGAGACAGCGGCAAACTTTGTGTGGGCGGACATAGAGGGAATGAGAATATTCAGTTGCTATTTTTCCCCCAATGACCCGTATGACGTTTTTGTGGACCAACTCGGCAATCTGGAAGACAGTCTTCGGACGGCGAGCGGCAAGATATTGGTGGTGGGCGATTTCAACTGCAAATCGCCAGAATGGGGCTCTGGGCAACTAGACCACAGAGGAGAGGCCCTCTCAGAGATGATGGCTAGACTTGACCTCGTCACCATCAACGAAGGAACAGCTTACACCTTTAGACGTGGTTCTACAGGATCAGTGGTGGACGTCACGTTTGCTACAGGTGATCTTGCGACCAAGGTGTCGGGTTGGGCGGTGCTGGAGGACATAACACTAAGTGATCACCAGTATATCCAATACGAGATAAAAGCGGAACAACAATTGAAGATCAACAAGGAGCAGCTGTCAGCGCGTAACATGAAAGAGAAGAAGGACGGATGGGTGCCGCGCAAACTAGATAAGTCTGAACTTAGAAAGTTTCTAGACACCACTAAGCAACGCGGACACCTGCAACGTATCGCGCAGATAGGAGATTTGGGGATATTGGTAGATTTTGTAGTCAAGACCATCACGACAGCATGTAATAGGACCATGCCGAAGCGAAGGAACCACCCACAACAAAAAAGACCAGTCTATTGGTGGACGCCCGAGATTGCTGAACTACGAAAGAAATGCCTCACCGCGCGTCGAAAGATGCAGCGCGGTAGAAATACACCGCAAGAGCCAAACCTTAGCGAGGAATTCAAAGAGGCACGGAAGAAATTAAAGACGGCAATCAAGACCAGTAAAAGAAATTGCTGGACTGAACTATGCCGTTCTGTAGATGAGGACCCTTGGGGACTACCTTACAAGATAGTCACTAAAAAAATGGCAGGAAGACAACAGATTCCTGGGATAAGGAACCCGGAGAGAGTGGGAAATATTGTAACGACCCTGTTCCCAAGGCATGCGAGGAGGCCTGGGCGTCCGTCCTCCAACGACAACGCACAGATTGAACCCTTTACCGTTGAGGAGTTACGTGAAGCGGGAAAACGGCTTCGACCCGGAAAAGCCCCAGGCCCGGATTATATTCCCAATGAGGTGATTGCAGTAGTAGTGGAGGTGTGGCCAGAGCTCCTCCTGGAGGCTTTCAACATCAGCCTCCACACGGGAATTTTCCCAGAGAGATGGAAGCGACAGATCCTTGTTCTCTTAAGAAAAGGGGACAAGCCACTGGAAGATCCGTCGTCGTATCGACCAATCTGCCTCTTGGACACCATGGGGAAGCTTCTGGAACGGATGATTCTGCAGAGGCTCGAGGCGCATATCAAAGCAAATGGAGGACTGTCGCAGAGACAGTTTGGTTTTCAAAAAGGACGGTCCACAGTGAATGCGATCACAAAAGTGGTTGACGCGGCGCAAACAGTGATGATTGGGCCATGGAACACCAGGGGATTTTGTGCGCTAGTCACTTTGGACATAAAAAAATGCTTTTAATTCGGCCAGATGGGAAGGAATTATGGAGGCACTGTCAGAACGGCGTACACCCGAGTATCTGTTGAGGATAATCGATAGCTACTTCTCAGACAGAACGCTTATCTACAACACGGAGAACGGAGACAAAGAGTATGAAGTAACAGCTGGGGTTCCTCAGGGATCGGTTCTCGGTCCGTTCCTGTGGAACATCATGTACGACGGGCTACTTAATCTAGACCTGCCAAGAGGATCGACAATCGTAGGATTCGCAGATGATGTGGCGGTCGTTGTGACCGCAAGGACGACAAGAACATTAGAGTTGCTGGCGAATGAAACCATCCGTCGAGCCAACATTTGGCTCACGGCCAATGGGTTAGAGTTGGCAGTGCACAAGACGGAGGCGGTACTCATTACGAACAAGCGGTCGTTCACACCACCTATGATAGCTTTAGAGGACAAGACTGTACCGTGGAGTAAATCCGTAAAATACTTAGGTGTGCGGGTAGACGGACACCTCAGATATACGGAACACGTCTTAAAGACCGCAGATAACGCCGCATCTACGGCAGCTATGCTAGCACGGCTCATGCCAAATATCGGCGGCCCTAAGGAACGAAAGAGGAGACTACTAAACAGCGTTGTCCACTCAAAAAATGCTTTACGGAGCGGAGGTTTGGGCGGGGGCATTAGAACGAGAAACGGTACGGCGTAGATTAGCGGCAGTGCAGAGACGTAGCGTCATTAGAGTTACGTCGGCCTTCAGGACTGTCTCAGAAGGAGCGGTGCTGGTGCTAGCCAGCACGCCACCGATCGACCTCATGGTCAGGGAGAGGCGAGAAGTTTACGAAGCTTGCAACGAGAGAAACGCAAGTAAAAAGGAGGCCAGAAAGTTGGCGCGACAGGGCCTCATGGAAAGGTGGCAGGCAAGATGGGATTCGGATACGGCGGGTCGGTGGACGCACCGTCTCATCCCCAACATTACAGAGTGGTACGATCGAGCCCATGGTGAAGTGAACTATCACATCACCCAGGCACTTACTGGCCACGGATGCTTCAACCAGTATTTGTACAGATTTAAGAAGACTGAGAGCGCTGCGTGTCTGCTGTGTGGTCACGTTTTGGACGACGCTGAGCACGCAATCTTCGAGTGCTCTAAAACGGAAAGTGAGAGGTCCAAACTCTACGAGACACTTGGAGAGGAGTTGAGTGTGGAAGGCCTTGTTCCTGCCATGCTAAAAGACGAGAGGGCCTGGACGGCGGTCTCGGCCTACATTAAGGATATCATGGAGAGCAAAAGAAAGGTGGAACAGGCCGAAAAGGCCAACAGAGAGCGGGAAGCCCAGCTCCTGAACCCCTAATCTCGAAAGAGGACGGGGGATGTAGGGAAATGGCTGAATATGGACACCACCCCGAAGTAATGCGAGAGCGGTCCCAGGGTGGTGCTCCGGAGTCAGGGGGGCCACTTGTGGGTAGCTTGCTACTCCTACGCCCCCGCGAAAAAAAAAAAAAAAAAAAAAACATACATACATACATACATACATACATACATACATACATACATACATACATACATACATACATACATACATACATACATACATACATACATACATACATACATACATACATACATACATACATACATACATACATACATACATACATACATACATACATACATACATACATACATACATACATACATACATACATACATACATACATACATACATACATACATACATACATACATACATACATACATACATACATACATACATACATACATACATACATACATACATACATACATACATACATACATACATACATACATACATACATACATACATACATACATACATACATACATACATACATACATACATACATACATACATACATACATACATACATACATACATACATACATACATACATACATACATACATACATACATACATACATACATACATACATACATACATACATACATACATACATACATACATACATACATACATACATACATACATACATACATACATACATACATACATACATACATACATACATACATACATACATACATACATACATACATACATACATACATACATACATACATACATACATACATACATACATACATACATACATACATACATACATACATACATACATACATACATACATACATACATACATACATACATACATACATACATACATACATACATACATACATACATACATACATACATACATACATACATACATACATACATACATACATACATACATACATACATACATACATACATACATACATACATACATACATACATACATACATACATACATACATACATACATACATACATACATACATACATACATACATACATACATACATACATACATACATACATACATACATACATACATACATACATACATACATACATACATACATACATACATACATACATACATACATACATACATACATACATACATACATACATACATACATACATACATACATACATACATACATACATACATACATACATACATACATACATACATACATACATACATACATACATACATACATACATACATACATACATACATACATACATACATACATACATACATACATACATACATACATACATACATACATACATACATACATACATACATACATACATACATACATACATACATACATACATACATACATACATACATACATACATACATACATACATACATACATACATACATACATACATACATACATACATACATACATACATACATACATACATACATACATACATACATACATACATACATACATACATACATACATACATACATACATACATACATACATACATACATACATACATACATACATACATACATACATACATACATACATACATACATACATACATACATACATACATACATACATACATACATACATACATACATACATACATACATATACAGGGTGTCCCAACCGAAAGTAGGCACCCTGAGTAACTTTGGAGATAAATTTTTTTTGAAAATTGGTGAAACACGTCGACCCTGTTTCCAAGGGGGACATATTTTAATGTAATACTTGTATACCTATCATCATCCCTCTACCCTACACGGACACCCCCTCAAAAAATTCAAATGGCAAAGGGGTCGAGTGATACATCTTTTGAAAGGTCTCTCAGTTCTCTACATAACTGTGTATTTTTATAAACTTTTATCGATTTGTTCCTGAGAAATCATTGTTTCATTATTTTAGGTTCGGGAAATAAAAATAAAAGAAGCAGTTTAAATTATCGTATGTATTGTTCAAAATGACCCCCACCGACTTCCATACAATAGTATAATCTGTCTTGAAATTCTGTACGAACATTTCTGAACACATCTGAAGTCAACAAACGGCATTCTCGAACAATTCTTTCACGTAACTCTTCCAGAGATGCGGGATTTGTTGCAAATACCTTCGATTTCAAATGTCCCCACAGAAAGAAATCCAAGGAAGTTAAGTCGGGTGACCTAGCGGGCCACTCCACAGGACCTCTTCTTCCAATCCATCGCTCAGGAAACCGATTATCCAAAAATTGTCGGACTGCTATAGCAAAATGTGGGGGTGTTCCATCCTGTTGAAAAAACAGTTTTCCCTCTAAAAGATTATCGTCTTCTTCGAGGATTTGGGTAATCATTAGGTCGATGTTATTTTCTAACAGATCGAGGTACCTCTCGCCATTTAAATTGTCAGGAATAAAAAACGGCCCGACAATGTAATCCCCTAAGATGCCAGCCCAAACATTTAACTTCTGAGGCCTTTGGTTATGACTTTCCATGAACAAATGTGGATTGGTTTCACTCCAATACCTACAATTATGCCTGTTTACCTCCCATTTAACTGAAATGTCGATTCATCATAGGCATTGTACAGTAGATTGGCATTACCGTTTAATTGTTCATTAAAAATATCACAGAATTCAAGTCGACGATCGGGATCATCTTCGTTTAATTCGTGTACCAATTTAAATTTATATGGATGAAATTTGTGGGTCCTTACAATTCGATGAACACTGCTTTGTGATACACTGGAAGCCTCAGCTACTTTCCTGATCGATTGAGTATTATCCATCTGCAAATGACCCAGAACTGCCACTTCGACTGCTTCATTCCTAATCGGTCGCTAAGGTTCATGCTTTTTGTTTCCTACAGAACCTGTTGCCATAAATTTTATCAATAATTGTAAAACATACTGAGAACCAACCCTTCTATCTGGGTGATTTCTATTGAATATGTGCTCCGTAGCTCTAGCATAATTATCGTTTTTTAAAAAAATGCTGACAATTTCTATTCTCTCCTGAAGGGTATAAAACCATTTTGAAAAGTCACTTTGGTAAAATGTATCTCTCTTCAAATTGGTTGTGAACAAATTAATGTTCAAGGACTATCAAATACTTATGAGTCTTTTATTATTCTAAAACTAAACGGACAAGGAAAGTTTTTTTGTCGAAAAAACTCATGTTGATTTGAGAGCACTAAAATATGTAGTTTTTTATAAATTCCAATACCCAATGCCGTGTATTCTAGATTTTTTAAACGATTTCGATTGTGTGTAATCATCAAAAATAAAATTATTTTCCTTAAGAACGAATCGATAAAAGTTAAAAAAAATACACAGTTACGTAGGGAATTGAAAGACCTTTGAAAAGATGTATCACTCGACCCCCTTGCCATTTGAATTCTTTGAGGGGGTGGCTGTGTAGGGTAGAGGGATGATGATAGGTATACAAGTATTACATTAAAATATGTCCCCCTTGGAAACAAGGTCGACGTGTTTGACCAATTTTTCAAAAAAATTTTTTTATTCCAATATTATACAGGGTGCCTACTTTTGGTTGGAACACCCTGTATATATATATATATATATATACATATATATATATATATATATATATATATATATATATATATATATATATATATATATATATATATATATATATATATATATATATATATATATATATATATATATATATATATATATATATATATATATATATATATATATATATATATATATATATATATATATATATATATATTATCATTTTAGTTACCTCAATTTTTTCAGCTGTCTTCTTATAACTTCCCCTTGTGCTAAAACTAATTTTAATAATTCTTCTGTACTAGACGGTTGTTTTTCATTTTGCAGTGCGTGGAGTCTCTTTGGATGAATGGTTTTCCAAGCGCTTCTATCTGACCATGTGCTCGAATCTGATCTGCACCTTGTTCTTCTACTGGACGGCCTGTTCATTTCGTGTTTTCTCCTCCTCAGAGAAATTTTTACCTAGTGAATAAATAAAATTTAAAAAACTTGCTTACATAACATATAAATTGTTCAGGTACTATTCAGCACAGGGCGTCTTACATAAAACTCAAACTTCTTTTTGTTTTGTAATGTATATTTTTACAAATTTGAATATTTCATCATTTCATCAATTTTGTGAAAATTTAAAATTACAATTTAAAAAAAATAAAATTAATAACTGTAGACATTTTGTGTGGGCTTCCATTGTATTTCTGATATAATTTTTAAGATCTACATAAAAATCCTATATCTTTTGTATTTACCATTTTTTCGTAATTAATAAAAATTACAAAATTAAAGAGATGGGAGGGAATTCTTACAAAAGCACTTTGTACAGAGTATAGCATTTATAAAATCGTACTTTTTTGCCCTGAATATGGTAGCTAATACAAAATAATTTAAAGTGGATTATGATTTTTATTATATATTTTTTCAAATTGGTACTTAAAGCAATTATTAAAACTTAATAAGATATAAGAAGTCGCAGTTTTATGTGCGACTACTCTTACAATTTCTAAAATTATTCGTTGAACATTTATATTCGAAGAAAAAATCAAGTTTGGACAAAAATGATTATAATCGCCTATATTTTTCCTTGGTAATAAGAGGGACCCTTGATATTTTTCGCTCGCACGTCTACTTTCTAGTTAGTAGTTTTCTTTAATGCAGACGCTTTGCCATAAGGGAAAATCGTGGAATTAATTATTTTTTAACTATCAAAATCATTAGAAAAGTAAGATTACTAATCCTGGCCAAGCGATGGTAGATTCAGGGTCGGACGTAATACCAATGCCATCGTGCGCTTGTTTACGATGACGATGGCACGACACACTTCAGTTGTTATCTGTCGGTCGATGCATAGAGTACTAATAAATAATAAATAATGTTGAGCGTAAAGAGTAGAAAACGACCGTACGCTGGTAAAGTGAATAAATTTATCGGTGAATTTCCGGATTTATTCTATGATGGATGTAAAATAATTTGTAAAGTTTGTGATCAAGACTTAATGTGCTGGAATAAATACGGTTGCAAAATTCATGTCAATAGTAACCGGCATAAAAATAAAAAAAATGGCGTGTCTTCTTTGGAACCTCAGTTTATGTTTGATTTGTTGTTAATGCTGATTGCCTGTGATGTTCCCCTGCGCATATTGAATAAACCAGCATTTCGGGAGTTCTGGAATAAACACAATCCCCAGGTGAATTTACCAAGTCGTTCATCGTTACGTAGATATGTACCAAGTGTTCGTGAAGACATTGTAAATAGGATTAAATGTGCATTAAAAAATACACGGCTGTGGTTATGTGTTGACGAGACGACAGATTGTAAAAAAAAATTATTTTAAATGTTGTAGTACGTGTACTCGACCCTGTTAAGCCAACATTTCCTCTTTTACTAGCTAGCAAAAGACTAACTGCGTGTACTGGCGAAACAATTACGCGGGTGGTGTTGGAGACTTTCGAAAAATTTGAACTGTCAACAAGTCAAGTGTTGATGTTTGTGACCGACGGTGCTGCGACAATGCGTTTGGTGGGCCGTTTTCTTCAAAGAGACGATTGTAGGTTTTTACATCTTACGTGTAAAGTGCATGCGTTCCATCTTGTAGCAGAAACGATTCGAAAATGTTTTCCAGAGGTAGATACATCAATAGCAAATACAAAAAAAATATTTCTCAAATCTCCTAAACGGCTTCGAGCATTTCACACACTGTGTCCTGGTATTCCGGAACCACTAGAGCCGATTCTTACACGTTGGGGAACGTGGTTGAAGGCAGCTTTTTATTATTCTGAATATTTTCAACAAATAAAAGCTGTGATACTACAGTTCAACCCTAACCAGGCTGCAGCTACTAAGGAAATCCAGACAAGCTGTCAAGATGTTTCCCTTGAAACAGATTTAAAAACTATTTATAACAATTATAGAGGACTACACGGCGCAATAGAAAAATTGCAAATTACTTCGTTGTCGTTAGTGAAATCGCTGCAAATAGTGGACGACGTAAATACACAGCTACAGACTATAAATGACGCAAAAAATAAGCCCGTTATTGACAAATTCGGGAGTGTATTACGGAAAGATCCTGATTTTACCAAATTAAGACAAATTTGTGATGGTGCATCTACAGCTGCGTTAAGTGAGTTCACAGAGTGTTTTACTTATGCCTGTATTACTTCCGTAGATGTCGAACGGTCTTTTTCAAAATATAAACATATTTTTTCACCACAGCGAATATCGCTTACTGAGACAACTGTAGAAACATATCCGATGCTACACAGTTTTTATAGAAGCGCTCCAGTTTGTGATAATGACAACCATGCTACTTCATAAATCTGCTTAAGAAGGTGAGTTTTGTATATATTTTTATAAAGTGTACCAGTATTAATAAAATTTATTTCCATTTATTTTATTTATTTATTTATATATTATTAGTTATCACTTAGATATACAATGTACATGTGTGAACGTTATTTAACAGTTTAATAATAATGTGCAGTGCTAAGCTTACAAAATATACGGAGATACATAAAAAAAGAATTTAAAGCGAACGAAATAGTACAAAAACATACATCACAATATATAAAATATTTTTGTTTTTATTATTGTACTTATTCAACTATTATGATATGATGCATATTCAGTACGTCTCTGTAGGATTAATGATCTTGGCTAGGCTTAAAGATTACATCATTTATTAAAATATGTAAAATATTATTAGCGAAAACTCTTTGAAGAAAATAATTTTGAAAATTTTTATAGTGTCAACTTGAAAATTGACAGCTTTACGTTTTTTGGCATGACAAATAAGAATATGCAAATAATTTTAACGTTGCTCATAGGGGGCGCTATTTATACTCTACTGCTTTGATAAATCGAGGCATATTTTTTTGGGCAAAATGAATCGAAAATCTGGAACAGCGTCCTTTTTTACATAAAATAGTGACTCGCTTAATTTCGATATCGTTATCCGGTTTCGAGATATTTGCTCTTAAAATTTCAATGCATTTTGTTTTTAAGAAAATTTTTATCATAAGCAAAAATTTTCAATCCAAAAACTTGGCATAAAAATATCAGTTGCATGCGTCATCAGCGCCTTCGAACGCTTTAATAATAATGACATTTAGCATATTTGACCGAACTATTTTCTAATAAATGTTAATGCTTTACAAAATGACTATCCATCAAAATGATCTTCATTGAAGAAGTTTTCGCTTTTTTTTTTAATAAATTTATTTGTAAATTATAATTTTGAAAATACTATATAGAAATATTTTTAAATTATAAAGTTGAAAAACTGTTATATTGCGTTTAGTTGAAATACTTACTTCTGTTTGAGCTGTTCCCCAAGCGTTCCAAATGTCTAATATTTTTGCAAATTCATCTAAAGGTTGTTCTACTCCCCTCCATCTTTCTGTTATTTGGTATTGTTCTGATGTACTAATGTGTCTTCCCTAGAAGAAATAAACATATACGTGAATTCAAACATAAAATAAAAACATTCTTTATAACCAAGCCGAACTTTTTACTTAACGCCGAAAAAATTGTGCAAGCTCATCAAATCAAATGTCGAAAAGAGTTTGTTGATATAGTTTAGAGTATAAATAATTGTAAGATGTCTATAACAAA
This sequence comes from Rhamnusium bicolor, assembly GCA_029963845.1. Classification (NCBI taxonomy): domain Eukaryota; kingdom Metazoa; phylum Arthropoda; class Insecta; order Coleoptera; family Cerambycidae; genus Rhamnusium; species Rhamnusium bicolor. Next base: position 649,045 of record JANEYF010000366.1, on the reverse strand, counting down.
AATGACATGTCGATTATACAGTCACAATTTATTTTCGTAGTGGTAAATTTTCGACAATAGGACGTGTAAAAATAGATGAATATTTCAACCAACATTGGTAGTTTACAGCTTTCTTCATGTACACGTGGACTATCTTATAAGTGAAGCTGCAAATCGTTTCTGTGTATCATGGTCGTAGAGTACAGATGTACTTACTGTCGCCAGCATTCACCTTGACCGCGAAACTCTTTCTCCAGTCCAGTCTATTATTAGCTTTCGAATTGTGTACACGTTAAGTCACTTGGGCGTATGGCATATTGTTTTTGTGTTTTTGTTTTATTTGTTGTACTGTATTGTTGATACTAATTTAATAATAAAGCATGGCAGACGTACGCGGGGGTAGAATACGGCCATTTGCTGACAAAGTGAATAAATTCATAGGTGAATTCCCGGATTTATTCTATGATGGTGCTAAAATAATTTGTAAAGTGTGCGAGAAAGATTTGATGTGCTGGGATAAGCGTGATTGTGGACTTCACGTAAAAAGTGTACACCATAAAAATAAAAAAAATGGCGTGCTTCGACAACACAGTTTATGTTTGATTTACTATTAATGCTGATTGCCTGTGATGTTCCGCTGCACATACTCGATAAACAACCATTTCGAGAGTTCTGGAATAAATACAATACCCAGGTGAAGTTACCAAGTCGCACAACGTTATGTAACTATCTACCAACTGTACACGTAGACATGGTAAATAAGATGAAATGTGAATTAAAAAATACACGGCTGTGGTTATCTGTTGATAAGACAACAGATTGTAAAAAAAAAGATCTATTTTAAATGTTATAGTACGAGTACTGGACCCTCTTAAACCGACAGTTCCACTGTTACTAGCTAGCAAAAGACTAAGTCAGTGTACTAGCGAAACAATTACCAGGGTGGTGCTGGAGACGTTAGAAAAATTTGAACTGTCAAAAAGTCAAGTGTTGATGTTTGTGATTGATGACGCCGTGACAATGCGTTGGGTAGGCCGTTCTTTGCAAGAACAAGGTTGTACGTTTATACATGTTACGTGTAAAGTGCATGCTTTACATCTTCTGGTAGAAACTATTCGAAAAGGTTTTCCAGAGGTGGATGCATTAGTAGGAAGTACAAAAAAAGTGTTTCTTAAATCTCCTAAACGTCTCCGTGCATTTCATAGCAAGTGTCCCGGTATTCCTAAACCACCACAGCCGATTCTTACACGTTGGGGGACATGGTTGCAGGCAGCTTTTTATTATGCTGAATATTTTCAACAAATAAAAGCTGTGATACTACAATTCAATTCAGATGAGGCTGCAGCTATTAAGGAAAGCCAGACAAAATTCGAAGATATTTCCGTTGAAACAGCTTTAAAAATATTGCGAAGAACTATAAACCATTACATGAAAGCATAAAAAAAATTAGAAAACAGTGCTTTGTCATTGCTCTGCAAATAGTGGACGAAGTAAATCTACTGCTACACGCTATAGGTGACGCAACAAATGAGCGCGTTAAAGAAAAGTTCGCAAATGTGTTAAATAAAGACACTGGTTTTACCAAATCAAGACAAATACGTGATGGTGCAGCCCCAGATTCGTTAAGTGCATTCAAAGACTATTTTACGTATGCGTGTATTATATCAGTGGATGTCGAACGTTCGTTTTCAAAATATAAGAATATATTTTCACCAAAGCGAACATCACTCATGGAGACAACCATAGAAACATACCTGATGCTGCAAAATGGCTACACATCTTTTCCAGTTTGTGATAAGCAAGCTAGTTCATCAAGCTAGTTAAGAGGGTAAATTTTAATTATAACAATTTATTGTTTCTCGTATTAGTTAATTTCGCGTGCGCCACTGTCTCACGGAATATTTTTGACAGCCCTTCTTATAAGAAATAAAATTGCATATTTCATTTGTTTGAATAATTTTAGCAATCATTAGCTAAATTGTTGAACCTACACATACTTTCATAAAGTGTGTTTCACGAGAGAATCCCGGTCGTGTAGGTTAAGAGAAATCACCCAAAACACTACCCGTTCTTGTCTACAGGGTGAGTCAGTTTTTTGTATACAAACTTTAACAGGAGATAGAACACATGATTTTAAAAAGAAAAGTTCCTATAAACATATGTCGTAGAACGCCTCGTTTCCGAGATACAGGGTGTTGAATATAATTTTTTTTTCTCGAATTTTCATTATAACTTATAAACGAATGCTTAGATTTTTTCCATGTTTGGGGGATAATGCCTATTAATTAAGGGGCATAAAACAAGCGATAAGAATGGTCAAAAACTTGCACAGTGGCGGAGTGGAGGGGGTGCTCAACCCCTTTTTTAAACAGAACTTCTACACCAATGACTATTTATTTTAAAAACTGTTATTTTCATTACCTACATACAGTTTAACAAAAATAATGTCCCTTCTTCTATTTCGAAATTCCTGTGCGTTTCCGAGTTATTTTGATTTTTAGTGTATGATGTGGTACTAAATTAAGTAATTTATTTATTATCAATTATCGGCTAAATATTTAATTCTTTCAACGAAACCTACCTAAATATGGTTTGTTAAGGATTCTAAAAAGCCGAAATCTCTTATTCTTTATCTCTTTCCAATGTAGTCAAAATAAATATTTGTTATATCAAGCCATACTCAAATACAATACATACAAATACATACTCAAAAAATTCTAAAAAAAAATTATATTCAACACCCTGTATCTCGGAAACGAAGCGTTCTACAACATATGTTTATAGGAACTTTTCTTTTTAAAAACATGTGTTCTATCTCCTGTTAAAGTTTGTCTACAAAAAACTGACTCACCCTGAATAAATTACTTAATTTAGTACCACATCAAACACTAAAAATCAAAATAACTCGGAAACGCACAGGAATTTCGAAATAGAAGAAGGGACATTATTTTTGTTAAACTGTATGTAGATAATGAAAATAACAGTTTTTTTTAAAAAATAGTCATTGGTGTAGAAGTTCTGTTTAAAAAAGGGGTTGAGCACCCCCTCCACTCCGCCACTGTGCAAGTTTTTGACCATTCTTATCGCTTGGTTTATGCCCCTTAATTAATAGGCATTATCCCTCAAACATGGAAAAAATCTAAGCATTCGTTTATAAGTTATAATGAAAATTCGAGAAAAAAAAATTATATTCAACACTCTGTATCTCGGAAACGAAGCGTTCTACGATATATGTTTATAGGAACTTTTCTTTTTAAAAACATGTGCTCTATCTCCTGTTAAAGTTTGTCTACAAGAAACTGACTCACCCTGTATATTAAACAAAATGTATGTGATCAAAACAGCAAAAATCTTTAATATAGACAAGCATGGATTGAGCCTTCGGGCGATTTTCTTAGACTGGGATTCTCTCGTGAAATACACTATAAGATGCCGTCAAAACTGAATAATGAAACGATTCCAAATTTTGCGTCTTCCACTCGTATTTGTAGACCATTAATTACCGGATCGTATCCTACCACATTTAAATTTTTCATTCGAGGAAACTGGTTTTGCAAGACACACTTTAAATAGCGCAAATAAATAGCCCAATTATAAAAATAGAGATTCAAAACAGGTAGTTCTTAATAATAATGAGCTTGTAAACATGCAATGCGTCGAATCTGAATAACTGAATAATTCTTCGGAAGTCATAAGTTAGGGATATTCTTTGTAAAGTCGCTAGTGCTCTGCCAGGTTACATCAGTCTATAAATTAGTTTTGACCAAATCTCTAGTTATAAGTAAAAAAATATTTCGAATAAATTTTCAATTTGTCCTGGGAATGGGGGTCTACGGTGCCCACATCTACAGTGTATCGTTTCCTGTGGTGTCTAATTAATCCTAAATCAATCCGCTTTTGCTAATATTGCAATCATTATCAAAATACTCACCCTCATTTCTTCGTCGTGCAGTAAAACGTTAATAATATCTTGACATGTGGTCTCTTCCGAAATCCCAGAAACCCACCTCTGTTCCCCTCGAACCCAAATAGGTATTTCCTCACCACTACTTGCGCTGTCCACATCCGAGTCATCAAGAATATGTGCTTTTGAGTCATTCAACCACATCATTTTTCTGTAACAAAAGTGCAGGTAATAAAATGTGAAAGTATAAATAATGTTTTAACAAGCCGTTTAGACTTTTAAAAGTTTATAACTTAATAACCGTTATTAAGCGTTGTAATTATTAGCTATTCATAGAATTTACTTTCATTTTATCGGCTGCCTCCAGTAGTATGTGTTATGTGGCAATTCCATCATTACTTTCCATTATTTCACAAAATTAAGTTTGACCTACAAATATCTCGCACAATATTTTTATTTTAAAAATGGTATTGAAAGAGTAACCCTCAAAGTTTGCATTTTAAACAATCAATGACGTTAGACTTATTACCTACTACCTTATACAGCACAAAGCGTACGAGTACTTTTATAAACATGATAAAAATTAGGATAAACTACGAGTGGCCGTCTGGCTGAATACGAAGTTCGAACGAAAGTTAACGATTGCGCATTAGAGTCAGGACGCTTGCCAAAGCATTGAGAGGAACAGGCAACGAGACAACAGACTAGCAGATTTCAGCATCGCATCGACATTCACGCATCGATCGCCCCATCATGCTGGTAACAGCCGGGCGATTTGCTCATACCGCTAGTCGTGTATCTAGTGGTCTGTGGTAATGTGTGGAACAAATTCAATAAAACTTTCCAGGAGGGTTTTCGCAAAAAATCCTCAGACAGGCCAATTTTGTTTTTCAAAAAAGGCATCTTTTTGATAAATGGCATTCTTTGCCTATGTTTTGTTTTCGACCTGAGACGTCATTGGTATTTTTAACTTCCCGCTAAGAAAATTGAAAATTTTCAGAAATCGGGAAGTTATTGGTTTCACCCCGATTTTCGAAAATCGAGTTTTTGTCAGATCGCGACGTTTTGAGGACCTAAGAAGCTATTCTGACTATTCCCACTGGCTGTATGTATGTGTGTGTGTATGTGTGTACGGTGTATGTAAACCTCTCATAACTTTTGAACGGCTTGACCGATCGAAACGCAGTTTGCGGCATTCTAAAGGGGTTGACTCAACTTAGATTTCCTGAGAATTAGAACCGATTTGGCCCGGTAGATTTTGAGAAATCTCAAAAATAAAATTTTCAAAAATTTGTTTTATTTGATTATCTTTTAAACTACTGAACCGATGAATTCCAAAATCTAATCAGCTCTTCTCCTTATAAAACAACGTCGATCGTCGTAAACCGCATCAAAATCGGTGATTCGTTCGAGAGATATCGATTACGAATAATTCGCAAAAAAGTGTTTTTTTGAAATAGCAATCAAAATTCCTGTCGGATCGATTTTTGGTACTAAGATAACTTTTTGTACTTAAAAAAACTGCGTTGGATGCCGTAAGCCGCATCAAAATCGGTTGATTCGTTCGAGAGATATCCATTACGAAAAATTCGCAAAAAAGTGTTTTTTTGAAATAACATTCAAAATTCCTGTCGGATAAATTTTTGGTATTAAGATAACTTTTTTGTACTTAAAAAACTGCGTCGAATGCCGTAACGTCATCAAAATCGGTTGTTTCGTTCAAGAGATATCAATTACGAAAAATTCGCTAAAAAGTGTTTTCTTGAAATAACGTTTAAAATTTTTGTCGGATCGATTTTTGGTACAAACATAACTTTTTGTACTTAAAAAACTGCGTTGAATGCTGCAAACTGCATCTCGATTGGTTAATTTGTTCAAAAGATATCGCAGTTCAAAAATTACAAAAAAAGTAGTTTTTTTTAATATAACTTCGAGATTTTTCACCTAATCGTAGAGCTCAAAAATGTATGTGTATAGTATGTTGAGCTCGGAGAGCTCAAAAATTAACTAATATGTATATTTTTGAGCGCTTTAAGCTCGAAAATAGCGGGAAGTTTCAGAGATGGCCTGCAGGGTCAACCGATTTTCAGTTTTTTTTTTTTTTTAAATGAGAACCTACAATTTCTTTTACAGATTCATATAGAGGATACTGCTCGGCACTTGTATAAAATAGTGACATATTGAATAGAAAATGTCGAGATATTTGACTTCAAAGTTTGAGTCGTTTTAAATATTGAAAAAAATAAGATTGGACAACGATGTCCATATCGCCTTATCTTAAATTTAAACCTCTATTCAAATCCGTCGAAATAATATGAAATGGCAGTTAAGAACATGACAACCACAAAAAAAAAGAATTGAAATATTTTTTTTTTAGATTCAAAAACAAAATGTCAAAATATCGAAAAATTAAATTAAAAGTTTTTAGTAGAGACTAAAATAGACTTAACAACTTATAATAAATGTTCAAAATTTTGACCACTGAAACGTTGAAGGCAAATATCTCGAAAACTGTCCTCTTCAACGTTCCACTTTTTTTACATGAGCGTAAGCAAAAAAAATTTCTTCTATACGAATCCATAAAAAAATATAGGTTGCCGTTTAAAAAAGCCGATGTCGTCATAGCTCGAAAACAAAACACATTCAAAGAATGCCATTTATCAGAAAAGATGCGTTTTTGAAAAATAATGTTGACCTAACCGAGAATTTTTTGCGAAAATCTTCCTGGAATGTTTTATTGAGTTTGTTCCATACATTATCATCACACTGTATATATGTATGCACGTTTTTAAACTTTATTAATAGAAACTTACGGAGGATTTTTTTTAGTGTTCTCGGTCTGCCACACCCAAATGTTTGAATTGTTCCAACTAGTCATCATTTATTTTGTACAAGATGCATTTTGAGGTATAATAAAAAAATATATAAACATTAACTACACACATTTAAGACAAAATACAAAAAAAACTAATAATAGTAGAGTTCTTTTTCGACATTGAATTTGAAAGGTGCCTCGGCGTAACAAAAATAAAAAGGATTAATAATAGGGAGAAACGAAGATAAATGTTCGGGTTACCTACCGGTTACAGTCAAAAGAATATGCTACCATATAATCAGAATATAATTATGTTAATTAAAATCGCGTTTACACAGCAGGGAAATGTCTGGTAAAAGTTTTGTAATATTGTTTCAATACGAACTAAGTAAATAAAAACAGATACGAAGTAGCAACTTGAGATGATGTTATTTTTAATATTATATCCTCTATATTTCATCTCGTTTGTGTATTTGCAACAACTTATGTCAGATTGAAATATACAAACAATACTTATGTAGATTAAGTTCATTATTTTTTTATAGTAGGCGTGGGTGTTTTTTATTGTTTAGTTCAATAGCTAGATATATAGAAGCAAATATAGCGACCTGTTTTACCTCATTTGGCCAGACCTAAATGTAGTAACTGGTTAAAAGCAATTTTCATGTACAAAAAAATTTTCCGGTATAGAAGAGAACTGAAAACTTGATGTCATTTATTTAGTTTTATTTGGCAATCTCTTAAGCGTTTTTGCAGCGACACGGCATGACTTAAAAAATTTATTATATCATGGGCTTATACTATACAGTATGACCACGAAATATAGAAACAATCCGTCATTTTCTTGGTATTAGACGTAGCTATACCATTTGGTACGGTGATACTACTACATAATATAGTGTGGTTCCTCCCCCCCCCCCCCCCTGAGGTATATTTTATTTTTAACATGTCAATGGGAAAATTATGGATATTTTGAAAAAACCGAAATCACAATATTTAAAATCATTACTCAATTAGTTGAAAAGTGGAATTTAATCTTAATTAGCAGATTGATCGACTTTAGGAACACAATTGCAGATCTCGACGCAGACCAAAAAAGCATTTTTTTTTGTGTTTTAAAATTAACCGAAAATATTCATACAGTTTTGTGTAAAATAATATGTATAATCGATTCAATTGTATCAAATCCGTAGATGTGTTGTCGTCAAAATTAAATTTAAAAAACATCGGCGTATATTAACAATAACAGAAAAAAAATACATGTTTGAATGATTAATTAAATTTAAACAGCTGTCAATATCTTGTAGCGCTAATTTATTAATCAGTAGTCGTAAATGATACCATCTATCTATAAATTATAATGAAGTTTGACATATGCATGGGATTTATAAGAACGATTATTATAAATAATTACATACAATAAATTTTAAGATAATTATTGGAAATCATTTGTTTCAATACACTTGTTGAAATGTTTACTCAACCCATTCTGAACTGTGAGAGTACCTCAATTTGTCGTTAGTAATACTTAAAATTCGTGCTGAAAAAAAGTTCAAATATTTTTTGTGCTAAATTAATAACGCCACATTAACCTGATATTTCTCTTCGAATGAGCGAAATTGCGATGGCAGCCCTTCTCGACACTGAAGAAGCATTTAGCGATGCATTGCCCGACTCTTTATATGCAGCAGTGGCTGCCAGAGGAATTGAGCCAACCATAGTCGACTGGATTCATGCTATACTATCAAACATAACTTAGCTTTAGAGCCACAAGAGGATGTTCGTAATGTGGGATTCTTTCCTCACTTCTGTGGTCACTTCTTGTGGAGGACTTGCCGAGATTCTAGCATATGCAAACGAGCTAGTCATACTGGTTAAAGGAAACTCTAAAGGAGTAGTATCCAATACCTTTCAAGAGACACTGAATGCAGTAAACGATTGGTGTGACAGGGAGCAGATCTCCGTGAAGCCGGAAAAGGAAGCTGGAGGATTTAAGTTCGCTTTCCTTGATGGGTGAAACCGTGGACTTTATATGTCTATGGGTGAGACTATTCCACTTTGGGAGAAAGTGAAACATCCAGGAAGCAAAACTGTCCTTATGGACATATCGTCGAATTTGTGATAAATTCGGGGGCATCGATCCCCAACAAATTTATTGGATTTATCATACGGTCATCAGACCAATGATAACATACGGATCCATCGTTTGGTGTCCGAAAGGATCACAACGGCAAGCCAAATTCTCTGGTTTGCAGAAATTAGCATACTTGTCCATACCGATGGCAATTAACATCACGCCATCAGCTGCAATGGAAATTCTCCTTTACTTACCCCCTCTTCGTATACAGTATGTCCACGGATGAGCTTTACAACAGGTGAAATGGCAAAAATATTCGACTTTTTAGAGAACAAGTTATTCTACAAAAAGTTCTAGCGATTCACGCTGGGATATTTTCTGTTTCTTATACAGGGTGCTCAAAAATTACAAAAACTTGAAATTCACCAAAGAGTAAATTGGCATTAATTTTGGAACAAAATAAAAAAAGTTGTTTCAAATTTTTAGTAAATACAGTTAGTCAGTTTTTGGCACCTTTTTTATTTAGCTAATTGTATGTAAGATTTATCAGATAAACAATTGTTTTGAATTTATGAAATACCTGACATTGAAATGGTCCCTTATAGGAATATGTTTCAAAAACATGCGTTATAACTCGTAATTTACAAACATAATAATATTCAATCAAATTTTCGGATTACAAAATTTGTAACAACTTTTTTATATAATATTACTTTGTTCCACAATTAAAAGATAAAGTACAATTTATTCTTAAGCGAATTTTGGTTTTTTAATTTTTAAGCATCCTCTACAAAAAACATGAAGTTTCTCAACGTGGATCGTATTTTTTAAAAAGCAATACTTTTATGTAGAATCACTTTATCTCGAAAAGTTAAATATTTTAGGAATTTCACCTCTTGTAAACCCCATCCATGCACATACTGTATATTTGGGGAGAGAGGCTAAGTGGGCAACCTACAGACTGCAACAAGCGGCCATCAAAATACCGCAGCCTAATATTATAGAGCGGAACAGGTTGCTGGATGACAAAGAAAGTCACGGCATCCTGGGAATGCTCTCGGATACTAAGCCTACCGTGACTAACTAGGAGCTGACGTTCAATATCCCTTTTCCGGAAAGAGATGAGTGGGATCGGAATAAAGCCGACCTACTAAAAACAGGCAGTTTCTGGTTTACAGATGGCTCCAAAACTCCCGATGCAACAGGAACCAGAGTTACATATCTACAAAGCAAGTGTGAGGCTATCCTAAGCCTAGGTACTAATGCAACTATATAACAGGCCAAGATTATGCCATGAAAGTTTGGGCTGGAATATATGCATCTTACACGCAGATCAATAATAGATAGCCAAGCAATTCCAAAAGCTCCTGGTTCCTACCGGTGTAATGAAGAGGGCGCAAATAGACAAATAAACGAAATAGATACTGAAAATTGGACAACCTCGTTTTCAAATTTTTATGCCCAGCAATCAGCTAATGCCACTACTGGGCCTGAAAGTTTAGGTGGGCACGTGACCACTCATGCCCGTAACTCCTCAAACGGCTTCCTTGGTTCTTTGGTGGCTGATAAATAAGGAAGTAAAGAAGAATACAGATGTTTAATTACCAAGCTCACTTTCATTATTCTCCTCGTGAAATTTGATATCTTTTACATTTAATTAAATCTGTATGATGTGTGAAAAATGTCAACGTACTGTCGTAAAGCCATTTCGTGGTTCGTCGCGCATATTAAATAATTTTATCGAATGTATCTCACTTCCTATTACCGTGTAATGAAAGCAAAGCAAATGACATCCAAATTAAAGGACGTTGGCAGGTAGTTAACTCTTGCGTATTTTTTAAATTGTTGTTGTATCTTGAAAAAGTTATAAACGTTATGCGCTAATAAGTTCTCATTGCAATGTAGTAAAGATAATGCTAGTACTCATATTGACTAGACAGGTGTCATACGAGGAGAGCCCTCCGTAGAAGTGCAATTTCTTCAACCAAATTAAAATACTCCTGAAACTGATAACAATTTTTTATCCATCATTGATTTAACCGAAGACGATTTGATCGTTGGGTTCAGTATTAAAACGAAATATCCAATATTTAAGTTCCCACATATTGATGAATAAAAATACTAAATAATATTTAACTATACAGTGTGGAAACTTATGACGGATTAAGGTCCATTTTTATTTTCAAGGCGCCAATTTTTGCCGTAAAAATGTCATACCATCTTCCAACCCCCTCTCCTATAGATCAAGCCCTTCAATAAAGTTTAAGTGGCACAAAGGTTTGAGTTATACCTTGTTTGAAAAGTATTTTAATTCTCTATACATTGGTTTTAAATTATTCTCCAAGATAGAGCGTTCACAGACGTATAGGATAATTTTTGTCTAAATATCGAGTTTACCCAAACTGCTGTTATACCTAAATGAAACCTTTCCAAACAGTATCTAGTAATAATAACAGACCAAGTTCACAAAATTTAGGTAAAACTACCTTTTAGTATGTGAAATACCAGTGTACTTGGATGTTATTAAAAAAACTCTATTGGGTATTTGTGATATCAAAGAAATTGAATTTACGAGATCATATTTGACTTTATATCTTTAAAACGCTCAGACAAGAATTAACCAAATTCAAAAAGTTTAAAATCAGTATCTGAAGATTTTTTTCAAAAAAAGTTGTATGCTTCCGGGATTTTTTTAATAATTAAGTTATTGAAAAATTAAATATTGTAATTTCATTACATCTATCAATTCGGTTACATCTTTATCTTCCACTTAATCATAATTAGTGGAGAAGTTAACACGATAAAAAATAAAATACACATGTTTGCAGAAATAATCCTCGTTTACGACCTCATAAAATAAATTACGCATCTAGAGCTGGTCTATTTGGAAATCGTGAGAGTAAATTAAACATTACCATACGTAGGATGTTTCCTTATATTTCGACAATAAATATTTTAATAATAAATTGAATGCCGGTACACAAGTACCTTATTACTACTTTATGTATGCAGTACGAGACAAATAAGGAAGTCGTAACATAAAGTAATGTTGTAATTAAGTTATTAATCAAATCGACAATAAATTATATTTTGTCAATTAATGTCCGATCAACGCATTTGTGTCTGGCTTCAGGTGCTAAACCAGATTAGTTATTATTTTGAAACTACATATAAATTTACCGTGTAACTCGATTGTAATATAACTACTAATTAGTGTGGATTGCATTTGTAATTGTGGACTTTTATATACCTGGTCAAAAATAAAGGCATTTCCTTGGTTCTCTGTATTTATTAAGATTGGAATTTCGTAGAGTGAGTGAAAAGTAGGATTTATTTTTAGTTTCTCAAAAATATTTAAAATACCAAACATGGCTTTCCATCATTTATAAATTACTTGGACTTAAAACAATACAACTCGGTATTAAACTGTAATAATGGATTACTGGATATTATCACAAATATATCTTGTGTTGTTGAAAAAGCAAAAAAATGTTTCAGTAAAAAAGACCCCCAACATCCTGCCTTGAGTTGAGTATACATCTTATAATGGGTAACAACAGTTTAAATAAGAATACCTCCATGAACGATATTCCAGTATACAATTTCCGGAAATCTGATTCGTATATGCACAAATAAGCTATACAGATTGGTCACTCATAAAAACTACAGCGTTCTTAAAACTGTACCTCGTCCCCTAATGTACCTGTCTTGGTACATATAGTACCAAATATAAAAGAAAAAGCAAAATAATAATTAATTGCGAAAATATAAGCGAATCGGGGATACCATTGTTCACAATGAGTTCGCTGATAAAACGGCTTACAAAGAATATCAAAACAATATACGAATTGATATAACAAACAATGCAAAAGGTGTTTCGTCATGTATTAACTGAAAATGTCTCGATAATCCTCATCCTCAGCCAAATAAGACAGAGAGACGCAGATAACCATGTTTTATCTGACACGCGGACACGATGTCGCAGTACAACAGTACTTCAAACACAGATAACGTTGCCAATTAATATTCGTTGGGACAACTGTTTAGTTATTTGTTAGGCTTGTCGAATACACCCCGCCGTCAAGGCTTAAACCAGGTGAAACGAACTACCTCGTAGTGTTTTGTAAACTGTTGGCAGGCGTCAGTTGCATCCAGGGCACACCTACGTAGGCGATGGCCATAAAACATTAAACGATGCCCACTGGGTGTTTACCACCGGACCTCCTGTCGGGAGACAAGGTCCCGTGGTCAACACCCCAGAGGGTTGAATGTACTAGCATGTTGTGTTATTGACATCCGGCCGTACCGACCTAACAGCTGATTGCTCGAGTCCCTCATACAAGTAATGAAATTTGATAATGTTACATTGCAAATTCAACTGAATCCTATTTATTATTTACATCATCTTATTCTTAAACCTGACCTAACATTGATACGGACAAATGAACGAAAGTTTCAACTACTGATACCTGATCATATGAATTAATATTGAATGTCCTAATTATTAATGAAAAAGGTATTGAGAAATACATTATAAAAGGTCTATCGGTAAATCATTTGGTACCACCGGTCAAATCCTATGAAAACCGCGAAATCCCAAGCATATAGAGCCGTACTTTGATTAACGTTGCCATTTCACTCATAACAAAAGAAATTGGTTTAGTTTAATAAAATTTAGTGAGCTCAAGTACGGAGGGAACGGCAACGCGGTAAAAATTATTTAATGCCATCCTTACTTATTCGTGTACACCCGGAGAGTTCCGCGGGATTTACTCCCCCGGGTTCTTGAGTAGGTAACCCCTGTATTATTTGTTTCCATGTCGGCGGTTGTGTCGGCGGTGCTTACACCCTAGTATAAGGCAGTGTACAGGTCCTCGGGCACAGAGACCAGGCCACAGAGATTTCTGCACCAAAATGGGTGGAACGCTAATTAAGCGGGCTCTCTGTCCTTAGCGGCGGTTATGAAAACCGGAGTAGTGGTTTCTCTTTGACTTCTGGGATCCGAGGACCCAGCGTAACACTATGGTTGCCAAAGGTCTAACCACGACGGTGACGGCGGCTATGAAAACCGGGAAAGCGATCTATCTTTGATTTCCAGGCTCCGGAAAGCCAGCGTAACACTATGGTTGCCAAAGATGTGACCACGACTCTATGCTATCTCGCGTATTTATATGATTTCCCGTGAGGGAGTTCGTTGTTCAAGTCTGTAAGTTTGACGAAGATAATCAAACGCTAGTTCCCCAACTGTGGTCTTCGAACGAAACTCTAACACACGATACTCGCAGTGTAAAGTGACATAATAACACTATCTTTATTAGCCTTCGACTCTATTTTTGGTAAAATCTCTTACAGCCCTACGTGTTTACGTCGGTTTGTTTATTTTACCCGTTCCCGGCTAGCAAACGCCTTGAGATTTTATACAATTTTGTCAACACTTTAAAATATTTAAATGAATACTGTGTGTTCTTTTACTAGAGGAATAATTTAGCCTCTGTAGTTTTACAGCTACTGAATAAATACGTTTTTCTGCAAAAATTATAAGGAAATGATATAACCTTTTTATGTAATAATTAATTTGGAATTTAATGAGATAAACGCCTCGAAATAATTTAGTTTTATGTAAAAAATATAGGAAATTTATCCGCGATGAAGAAGCCCAGGGCTAGAATTCTTCAGTACCTAGGCACCACGATTACGTTGCTGTCAGACTTTAAGTGCCTCGCGATTGAACAACGAATTGTCAATTTAGCATATAATATAACTTGCTATGCCGCCAGTTGCAGATAGACTATTTTCATTCCATGTGATGTACATTTATCAGTGGTAATCCTTATTGACTATTTAAATAATTACCAATTTTCCATCTTTTAATGGTAGCCTGTTGTTTTAAGTAAAGAAAACCATTATACGTACCCCTATAAAAGATGGTGGCGCCCACATTAAAAGATAACATTTGGCTTGACGATTGTCAATGGTAATTTTATTTCCTGCTTGTTTAGTTATAAGGTTGATTTATTTTATCTTGTTAACCACTTTGCTTTCCAGGTCCGAGAAAAGAGTCTTAAATGTAATTTTTTGAATAAACCTGTTTTGTAATAAGTTTGTTTCCTTTGATTAAAATTTAAATTATTTTAATGAGCTGGTGACAGACGTTATAAAGTAAATACGTATCTCCTTCAATATTCTCGCACTCACGACATCCCAGTGGTATAATAGACCCTTCGTAAGATACCATTCTGTATCACTATTCTTAAGCCTCGTCACATTATCAAACATTTTCAGCAACACACAGCAACTTTATGGAATACACCTAATATTTTTTTCTCGTCTCTTATTCTCCCAATAAATTTTCACTTGAACTGAATAAGTAGATAGTCTGTGCGCATTCATGATGACCCTGCAGTTTATGCGTGTCATAATGACATTTTAATAATATAAAGGTAATACCCTTATAATAACATTTTTTGTTATTATTATTTAGTCTTTACGAATTCAGCAAAACATTAAATAAAATGCATACTTTTTCTCTTGTTTCATGCAATGTCCACCACAATAATTCCATAATGAATCATTAGTATAATGCCTCAAAATGTGTACACACGTATGTTCAAGAATGACTTCGGGCGGAATTACACATGGTGGTCGAGTACAGTTTTTTTATCTCCATTAGGATTGTTAGTGTGCCCCCCATAATTTCACGAACGACAGCGCATCAACTGTTATTACAGCTAGAACTGTACAACTCACTTCCAGATCGAGTCAAAACAAAAGATGTGCTGTTTAATGAGATAACCAGTAGCTAATGTCAGATGTGTGATCGCGTGAACAATCTTCTCGGCAAGGAGAGCAACAAAAAATAGTATACGCCAGGGGTTCTCAAGTTTTTTATTTTCGTACCAGTACCACTTAAATGAAATCTGATCCGCTTGCCATTACCGTGTGGACCTGGGAAATTGGGAAACAATATATTTTTTTTCAAAATTCTTTCTCAGTAGTAGCTAATGTTTACCAACACAGAAGTAGCTTCCATAAATACCAAAAGACTAGGTGTTATACTCGACACGCGTTTTGGCAACCAAGTTGGCATCATCTGGATATGATTAAAATTTTATTTATCTCCAGATGATGTCAAGATTGGTGAAACGTGAGTCGTGTATAGTACCGAACGCTTTGGTGTTATTAAACTTATTACATTTGCTTTAGACTGTACAGTTTGTTCATAATTAGTATTAAATTAGTGTTCTTAAACATTATTTTTACACTGACCGGCACAAAAGGTGAGACACCAAGAAAAATTGGTACGGTTTTAATTAAAATTTTCTCAGTGTAAACAAAACGTGTAAAATTGTTTCTTGTGTCTTTTCTAAACCTCTTCACCTAAAAAACAATATTTTAGAAGGATCACTTGCATTTTTAGGACAAAATGAGTGCGACAAGAATTTAGGAACATGACATGAACAAAGAATAGGCCATTATAAAAGGAAATGACGTTGCTTGATCCGTCTGCCCAGCATATCCCATACGTGATCCATAGGATTTAGCTTAGGACTACGTGCGGGCCAGTCTAGGGCTTCAGTACTGACGTCATGGAGGTAGTTTCTAACAATTCTGGCCACGTGCGGACAGGCATTATCGTGCACTAAAAGAAATTACTCACCAATAAGCACCACAAAAACCACCACATGCTCTTCCAAAATATCATTAATGTACCTTTTAGCACCTCCATCTACTAACACAAGCCCTGTGCGAGCCGCGTAAGATATGCCAACCCACACCATTACCACAGACCCACCACTGAAGCTCACCCTCTCACTAAAGTTGCATTGCGCGTATCTTTCTCCTCGCCTACTCCATACTCTCTCTCTCTCTCTCCCTCTCTCTCTCTCTCTCTCTCTCCCCTCTCTCTCTCTCTCTCTCTCTCTCGTCCATCTGGAGACCTCAGGGCAAATCGGGACTCATCGGAGAACAGCACATTGCTCCACTGCCCGATATTCCAATTGAGATATTCGTTTCCAAAATTGGGTCTGGCCACGCGATGATTCGGGAGAAGATCGGGACGTGCTGCTGGTCTTCTCGCAGATAAATTTGCCTCAACTAGCAGCCTTCTTTTAACAGTTCTATCGCTGACGTTGACCTGGTGTACTTCTCACAGTTCATTCCTTATTTGAACGGCAGTGATGTCGATCTCGCAGGACAGAAATCACGATGAATCGATCATCGCCAGGAGTTGTGCTTCGATTTCTTCCAAATCTCGGCCTACTGCGGTATTCGCTGGCTTCTCGAAAGCAGACAACTGCCCTGTGGACACTGGATCGAGGAAAACCCAATATTTCTGCGACTTCGCGGATGCTAAAGCTAGGCATCAATTAAAACAACCGCTCTAGCAGAATCTTCCGAAGATAAGAGCAAATAATGCGAGCCAATACTAAAGAATGATTTCTCATAGTGATTAAAATTGTTAAAATTCGTCAGTTTTTAAAATGATAAGAAAAAGAAAAAATGGGAATAAAAAAAATAAACAAAAAAAGATGCAAGAATGCAAAACAAATGATTCTACATATTTTGTGTAAACTGAAAAAAATGTTAATTAAAAATATACAAATTTTTCTTGCTGTCTCACTTTTTGTGCCGGTCAGTACATAATCAAATTGAGTAAAATAAATTATCCATTGCTCAGCCCTTATTAGCGGTCAAATTCGAACATAAAAAAATGTAATGATCTTGTTACGAATTTAATAAATGGGGATTGTATATGTCGTCGCGTCGTAATGTCACATCTAATGAAATCTATTGGTCTTATGTTATCAAGAGATTACCATGTCGGGGAGTTCTGAAATAGATACACTGCATATCTTTGTTTTGTTTAATTTTTTTTTTGTCACTCACCAGTTAGTACAACTTCGAGTATCACTAGTGCTACGCATATCACAGTTTTAGAACCGCTAGTAAACGCTATACCCATATCCATCTTTCAAACCAACAACGTGTTATTATATTACCATAAGAAATGAATCGGACCCCTTAAGCACTAGTTTGGTCAAAAACACCGCCTAAAAATTAACGAGTAAAACAAAGTAACTGTTATTTACGTCGAAAAAGAAATCGTGTATACACATCAAACAGAATGCCGAGAAACACGATATTAAAATCAGATATTTCCAGACTATCTTCGATTATCGAGGATGACGTAATTTATGCTAAAATCGTAAACAATAGGTTATGCTTAGATTTGCGATTTAAATTTAATATTCAAAAGATCCTCCGGATAGAGTGTTACTTCTTTTTCGAAAGAAGATTTTGTTAATTTAGTTGTGAATTGGAAAAAAATGGAGAATGGATTATATAATAGATAAGGCAAGAAGATGGCTGTCTATTTTAGTTTTTCGTTATTGCATAAATTATAAAATAGAAAAATCACAATATGTATTTGCCACAGCATAGATTTATTATGAGTTAAAAGTCATCAGTGTGTCTAATTTAATTGTAACGCTGTGTAAAACCGAAGTCTATAGCACTATTAGGAGTATTAGGGACGAGTCGAGTCTTGATTTTGATCTGAGATTGCTGCTGGAATTATTTATGTTATATCTAACAAAAGATTGCAATGGTGGTGTAGATAAGTTTAGACAGTTTAATTTTTTACATCATCACTTTAGGAGTACCTCAAAAACCAAACCTTAGACCACTTTTTTTGTTGTTGTTTATAATTGACCTAATTGAGTTCATTGGGTGGGATTAAGTTTTGTATTACGCTGATTTTAGGGCGCTAATTCAATTATTTTTCAGAAATAATAACAATAGTAATGTATATTTTCCGGAAAATTTCTGCATTATGAAAATTTTCCGGAAATTTCACAATACATCACTAAATAATGATATAATAATAATAAGACAGATTATTGTTAAATGGCACAACAAATAGTCTGTAGGTATTATTGGCCACGTTATCTCCAAGTAAAATATGATGTCTAGGAAGGCCACACCTCATATAAGAGGTTTAAATAATATTCTGTAACTAATATTGTATCCAGCACAACTACTGACCGGCACAGAAAATGGGACATGAAAAATTGCTATATTTTTATTTAAAAATTTCCTCAGTGTAAATAAAACGTGTAAAATTGTTTCTTGTTGTCTTTTCTAAAATTTTTCGCTTAAAAACATAGTTATTTTAAAAGGATAACTTCAATTTTTAGGATAAAAGGTGTCCGACGAGCATTTGGGTACATGACGTGAACAAAAAATAGGCGAATATAAAATTAAATTTCATTATATAATAAGGAGTATTACCTCCCCCCTAATACTGATTACACTCTCAAGTCTACGTTGCTTGCCTTCAATTACGCGTTGGATGGACTGTTGAGGAATGTTATCCCACTCTTCCTGTAGTGCATCCCTAAGTTGCTACAGTGTTAACAGCTACCCACTACGTTGCCTGATCCATCTTTCCAGCATTACCCGTACTCGTTCTATGGGATTTAGGTCAGGACTACGGGCCAACCAGTCTAGGGCTTCAATACCGACGTCATGGAAGTAGATTCTAACAATTCTGGCCACATGCAGGGGAGCATTATCGTTCATTAAAAGAAATTTCTCGGCAATAAACCCAGCAAATATCACCACATGTTCTTCCAAAATGTCTTTAATGTACCTTCTAGTCATTAAAGCATCTCCATCTACGAACACAAGCGTTGCGCGAGACACGTAAGATATGCCAGCCTACACCATTACAGACCCACCACCAAAGCTCACCCTTTCACTAAAGTTGCATTGCGCGTATCATTCTTCTCGCCTTCTCCACACTCTCTCTCGTCCATCTGGAGACCACAAAGCAAATTGAAGCTGATTGGAGAAAAAAATTTTGTGTATTCCAATTGAGATGTTCGCGTCGGAAATTTAACCTAACCAAACGATGACTTTGGAGAGGCTCGGGGCCTGTTGCTCGTCTTCTAACAGATAAATTTGCTTCAACTAGCCTTCTCCCAACAGTTCTATCACTGACGTTGATCTGGCATACTTCATGCAGTTCATGCCTTATTTGAACGGTCACGTCAATCTCGCAGGATAGAATTCACGATGAATGATCATCGCGAGGAGCTGTGCATCGATTTCTTCGAGATCCCGGCATTTTGCGGTATTCGCCGATTTCTCGAAAGCAAACAACTACCCTGTGGACACTGGAACGAGGAAAACTCAGTTTTTCAACGACTTCGCGGATGCTAAAGCCAACCTCATTCATAGCAACTACTCTAGCGGAATTTCCGAAGATAAGGGCATTTTCGAAAATTAATTAAAATGATCAGAAAAAGAAATTAAATGAGAAGTAAGAAATGAAAAAAAAAAAGATTCTATATATTTTGTGTACGCTGAGAAAAATTGTAAGTAAAAATATATCCACTTTTTGTGCTGGTCAGTCAATTTATATAATAATATAATATAATATAACCTTACAATATCATGACAATATAATAATCGCGCTGCTTATAGTTATAAAACAAAAGAACCACTATATACTCATTATAGCAGGCAAATATATTTTTATAAAATAGATTGTTTCCTAACAGAAATAATTAATTAAAATTTTAAAAGGCCGAGGAAGGGCATTATAATTTATTTTATGTACAGTTGAGTAAATAAACCAATTTATGAGTATATGATAAAACAGTAAAATTTATTTATACGGGAAGTGTCTACTATAAAATTTGTTTTTATGAAGCTGCCGTTTCACAATTCATCTCTAATGTAACGATATAATTTTACGGAATCTCATAAAATTTACGTTTAAGGCCTACATTTTGCAGTATATGCGTGTTTTCACATATAAATTATAAACAGCGTCTCTCAAGTGTATTTCAGTGACGTGAATCTCATTGCGAATTCCTCGGTCTACTTAAAATGTTTTCTAAACCACCACCGAACTACCCCCCGAAATTCTAGTTTTTTGCGTTAGGTAAAAAAAGATGAGGCCCTACAATTTATTGTGAAATCCGAATAATCCGAAGAACAAAAAATCCAATTTGTCCCGGGGTGGAATCGAGCCATCGACCTTTGTTATCGAGTAAATAGCTATAAGCATAAGCACTTTACCCACTCAGCTACCATGCCTCTGTACCATGCCACTAAACCATATAATCAAATTATAACATTTAACATTTTTATGTTTGATGATATTTGAGGTTCCAGGACTCAGCATCTAAATGTGTGTACTGGAGCAATTTTATACTGGTTGGGTAACATTTGGTATCTCCTAAAGAATAATGTGCCGCCTATGCAGAAAACTAGGGTTAACAGTTTATTTAAATACGGTTGAGGTTTAAAAGTAAAGTTTTTAGTAATAAGATTACAGGAATAAGTGTGATGACTACGAATTATACTCTAAACACGCGCATGTACGCCCAGGGCACTAATTTATGTGTTCCCTTTTTTATATGCTCCAGATTGAATAAAGTTTAAAAATACCGTGTGTTTGTTCGTGAAGTTTCTCCTTTTTTTTTACAAAAGAAATCAAATCATTTCTAACACGAAGACGATTAACCATTTGCTCTTCCATTTCCATTTTCTGTACATAGCAGTGCATCTACGTTAAGATGAACAGGCCTATGAAATTTTCGTCACGAAGAACATCAAAATCTGAATATTTTGGCCATTATAACGTGGCGTTTTACTGCCCAGTTATTTAAATTAATAAGGCAAAGCTTATTTAATGGAATAAAACAAAATTTATAAACAAATACATATATTAAATCAATACAAATTCGGACTCTTTATCTCCGGGCGGGGAAGTGAGTGATTAACTAGAACAAGGTTTAAATAATGCTTAAAACTAAACAAATTCACAAACAGTGGGACATCGCCAATTTAACCATTTATTATCAGCCCATGTAACCCATGAAATTTTCTTAGGCAACACCCCCTTTTTTTAAATGAGATTTTAACAAAGTTCTGACAAATTTAAATTCACTGTTACCGTTAAAAGAGGGGAAAAACATGTAACTACTTACAATCGTGTCTCATGACGTGGATCATTAGTTTCATAAAGTCAAATATATTTTATACTTTAAAGTCCGAAAACGCAGACGAGTTTGCAATTCCTGAAAGTGAAACTATTTGTTACACCTTAGCGGCACCTCCAGTTGACACAGGTGGACACTTATTGTTGCTAGGCACCTAGTTTATAATTTAATTAGGGTGACCTTACTAGCGGGTGGGGAACAGCTTCATATCTTTTGAGTTTTTTTACTCTCATACCTTCAAAAACTTCTAGGCAACGGATCATCTCAAACGCAGAAAAATGCAAGGTATCGTATCTCCAACAGGACACAGCAACATACACCCAAACGATCCACACTCCACCGTGGCGGACGCTCGTCCCCCGTCTTTCGCGCTCAAAACACTATTCAAAAACATCGTACGATCTACTCGAGCACTCATCGGAGCATTTTTAAATACACCAGTTATTCAGTAGCGCCACGATAAAGGGGCAATATGACAATGTTTAACGAAAATATTTTAATCGAGTGGAATTTAAGATATAACTCGAACCATTTTATTTAATTTACAACGAATGTGATCCAAATTAATTATTTCCTAAAACGGACTGTTACAACATATTACCATCCTCTAGGTACACACGGTTTTTTTTTATAACCCCAAAATTCGAAAACCATATTAACGATTTCTTTAATCAAAATCTAGCACAGCGTTAATCAGAACCTCTCAAAATGCCTTTGTACTAAATTTGGTACAAAGGCATTTTCAGCGGTCTTGATATCATATTTTGCATAAAAAAAATAGGTAATATGGTTTCTTGAATTTTGGTGGTAAATAAAATCGTAATAGATAGACTGTGTTTATCTAGAGGATGGCAATATGGAAAATATGCAGATTTTAATGCTCCTCACAACAAGAAAAAATCATTTGATTGTCTCAAAAAAAATAGGCTCATAGGCTCGTGGCCACCTTAACGTATAACACTGTATATTATCTAAGTTTTATACAATTTTATGATTTTAAGTTGCATTATTTAAGAAAATATTAAATGGGAGTAGCTCTCATACTAATATTATTCGTACTAAAAAAATGTACCTATGTTGCATGTTATTCATCTTTCGTTTTGAGAAAAACTATGACAGAAAACAACTCTGAAAAATGGCGGAAAATAATGTAAGGATGAGGAAGGGAAATATTTACGTGCACGTGAAAACAATACTCCGTCATCCGATGATTTGTTTTTCCTGACATACCCCAAATTTTTTACAATACAACAAAGTTAATACTATAAAGTTTTTTTTGCAAATTTCTACTTACTATTTCAATATATATTAATTTACACTAGCAAAAATTAATCTATTACAGAGTGTTTCGATTATTGCGACTTTTGATATGTTAATTCAAAGAACCCTTGACTATTCAAGGCGTTTCAATCATTACACACATTAAATTAACAATAATTACTAATTAAATTTGCTGAAATGACAAATTTAATTAAGTTAATATTAAACGTACAATATTTAACATTAATTGTCACTTTGCATTACCATTTAAAATGACAAATTGCTAATGGGTACCGGTTGTACGTATCTAATACTTGGCAGTTTATTAAATAAAACGCCATCTAATCGGTTTTAGTACATTTATGGTAGAAGTTGTGAAATCTAGGACGGTATTTGCATGATAGTTATACATATTAATTGCAATTAAGTACTGTTCAAATTGGATGTCCCACGGGCGCATATACATACATTAATAATACTAACAATATAATGCTATTTATTATCAAACGAAATCGAGATTCATGAAGCGTTAAATGCTAATTGTAAACATTTATTTATTTATATGTATATAGTTAATGTTTTGACTGTAGGTTATAATTTGCATATTGTTCTGGGTAAAATTGGTTTTAATGTATATTTTTAATTCGCACGTGATTTCCTTTACATTTAGTAGGTATTATATTTGCGCCTAAGGTTATCGTATTTTTGAGAAGTGATTACGACATATATTTTGTGTGGAATAATAATTAACGACGCCTACAATGCTTGCGTCTAAGCTCAACAAAATCTAAACACGATTACTGAAACAGTACATTGTCTGCCATTTGGTTCAACACATAATCTCTTAAATAAAAAACACAACACCAAAAATTCGTTGCGAAATGTTAAAAAAGTTGATTGAAGATGAAGTTACTTTATGAAAATCCATTTTGATTTAAAAAATTATAAACACTTGTCTAATTTTCACTTTATTTGTTATTTTACAACTAGTTTCATCCTATTCGAGCATTTTCAAGTAAACTAAATTATACACAGATTTTACTTTCATTTAAATATAAACTGAACTGAATAGAAGGATGGCTCACTTTATGGTTGATAATATAATATGAATTTTTACAGACGTTATGTCTTTAAATGTAGGGTTTTTTTCAAGATAGTAAATTATATTATGGTGTGATTTTTATTAGCAGCAAGTTATCTGAATAAGTTTAATAACGGAGAATTATTTAAATCTATCTGGTCGTTTAATATATTGTAATTTTTATTCCTATTTAATTTATTAATTTCTAGCACTTCTAATAAATTAAGTTTTTTTACTTTTCCCACAAATATGTAATATTTTAGGTTGATGGTCATCAGTTATTGTATGACCATAATCTGTTAGGAGAATTAGACAAGTAATAAAAAGTGTTTATAATTAAAAAAAAATTGAGAAATGTTGTTGAAATTTCCAGAGGTTTTGTTTCATTATAGCTAAAAAGCGAGTAAAATTCGAACAACCGTTTTCCGGCCTTTTTTGTACGTTTTTCTTGTAAAATACTAATTGCTTCAGAGCCTGTTTATGTGAAATTGACAAATTTTACTAGTTTAAAGTCATTATTTGAGTTTTAAACACCTTCAAAAATGCCTAGATCCAATTTTCTTCAGTTATATGACTCTGAACAAGTTAAAATAATCGTTATTAGGGGAGGCGGGCTTTCTTTAAGGGATATTACAAGCCGTAGTGGACGTAATGTAGCAACGGTATGAAGATGTTGGTCAAAGTGATCTGAAGAAGGTCGACATGAGCGACAGCGCGGTTCTGGAAGCCATAAGCCTATTGGCTTGATGACGGTTTCGGATGCTAGGACCAGGCAGGACTATTGCCATTTTTACCCTAGTCATCGCTGTAGACCTGGACCGGCCTCGTGCAGGGCGGGTTAGCTTACTTTACTAACGGCCCCACTCCAAACGTGAGCAGTGCCGAAGATTTCGCCAACCTCCCTGGGTCCTGGCTGATGAACCCTGCTGGCTAGGGCCTCTTCTGGTGCTCTTCTGTCTTCGTCTACTTTCTTCGCCAGCTTGTCACCCCCGGGGGTAGTCATCTGTCTGTCAGGGACTGTGCGGATATTTTGTAACTTGGGATTGATTGCCAGTACACAAAGTGTCAATTGACACATTGTCGTCTGGATCATCGGACAAGGTGAGGATGAACTATGTAGCTCTAGGAGGTGAAGGCCTAAGTGCTTTCTTAGCACTTTCGTCCTTCACGGAGCCAGGGGGACAACGGACACTGGTCGGCTTACTGACCGGCGCCCGTAAGGTTTGTGGGAAGGTGGTTGGTTTGTCATGTC
The DNA here is from genome assembly GCA_029963845.1 of Rhamnusium bicolor. Classification (NCBI taxonomy): domain Eukaryota; kingdom Metazoa; phylum Arthropoda; class Insecta; order Coleoptera; family Cerambycidae; genus Rhamnusium; species Rhamnusium bicolor. Next base: position 623,664 of record JANEYF010000366.1, on the reverse strand, counting down.
TTTTCCGTGGTTTGGTCCATCTGTAAGGAAAGGATTAGTTATACTCACCCGTTATCCAGTAACTGTACTTTCGGCGTCTTGTGCTTTGGTGCGTCGACCGGATCATAGGAGGTGGCCTCCCTGATCAGCGGGTTCCTGTGCTCCTCAGCTAAGGTGTACAGTTTCTTCGCTCTATCCCGGATGATTTCGGTGACTGGTGTGTACTCCAGGTCCCTGAAGATGTCAGCGTTTCTAACGTACCATGGTGCGCTCACCGCCGTCCTGATAGCCACTACGGAGGCGTAGGTCATCTGTGGTCTGATGAGGGCTTTGACTAGCAGAAGCTTGTTCCTCGGACTGAGCCTGCATTGGTTCCCTACCATTGGGTAGATGAGAGCTCTCGTCCGCTTGGCCTTTACCACGATGGCTTCGGTGTTCTGTCTCCATGTCAGGCCTTTGTTAATGACTACGCCAAGGTATTTGACGGAATCGTGCCATTGGATGTCTTCACCAAACATGGAAACGTGTCCTGTGGGAATTTCCTTGCGTTTTTTCCTGAAGAGAATCGTCTGGCTTTTCTCCGCGTTGACTGCGACTTTCCACTTGATACACCATTCTTCCAGAAGAGAGGCTGCCTCTTGGAGTCTTCTGGTGGCTGTTCTCGCTCTCCAGGATCTGGCCGTGAGGGCCGTGTCGTCCGCGTAGAGTGCCATAACGGTGCCTTCGGCCCTTGGGAGATCAGAGGTGAAGACAGCGAACAGATGGGGTGACAGCACAGAGGCTTGGGGGACTCCGGCTTCCATCGGTCGATAAGTGGACACACAGTCCCTGATCTTCACTCGCATCTGTCTTCCGTGCAGGTATGATCTAACTAGTTTGACGAGTGCAATGGGATAACCCATACTCATCATTTTAGCTAGTAGACCATCGTGCCAGACCCTGTCGAAAGCCTTCGCAACGTCCAGGAGTAGTGCCGCCGTGACCTGTCTTTGGTTGAAACCTTTGGTGACTTCTTCGGTGATCCTGAGCACTTGGAGTTCCGTACTGTGTCCTGTCCTGTACGCGAACTGTTCATCCGGGATGATTTAGAGCTCTTCGATTTCCTCTTCTATTTTTCTTAAGATGACGCGCTCGGCTACCTTGCTCACAGCTGAGAGTAGGCTGATGGGCCTGTAAGAGGAGGGAAAGATTAGTTCCTTACCTGGCTTCTGGATGACTATGACGTCGGCCTTCTTCCACCTGTCCGGAAAGTATCTGAGCCTCAAGATCCCGTTGATGATATTCACCAGGGCTGCTACCCCTTTCCTGGGTAGCTTCTTGAGGGCGATGTTTCCGATCTTGTCACATCCAGGAGCATTCCTCGGCTTTAAGCTCCTTAGAATCCCCTTGACCTCCTCTGGAGTGGTCGGGCAAATGTGATCATCGTCTGGCAGGCGGAGCATCCGACGCACTCTGCGTTCCACGCCGTCAACCCAGTCCTCATCCTCATCATCGAGTTGGTTTTCCCTACACTGCAGTTCCAAGCCGTCCGCGAATGCTTCGGCTTTTTCCTGGCGAGTATAGACAATCCCATTCTCTCCGTGGATTGAGATTCCCACGACACGAGCTGCGGTGTGTATTGAAGTTTTAGGTAGTAAGATATCAATGGCGTCAGTATATCTCCGAATTGGAAATATTGGGCTTTATTCCTACCAGTGGCGGCTGGTGAAATTTGGGCTATGTCATATGTTAGTATTGGAGCATGGTTATTTTTTAAATGATTCGTAAAATATTTGCGAAACATTTTTTTTCAGAATCAGGTGGAAAATATAACAACAGATTTCCAATTTCGTCAAAAAATATTGGTTTTCTATAAAATTTACACCGTTTTGAAATTTAACTATAGATTCATTTTTCACTATGCAAATTTCAAATATCAACTTTGTAAAAAATCAATATTTTTTTTGAAGTTTGAAATCTGTCGTTATATTTTCCACCTGATTCTAAAAAAAAAATGTTTGCAAATATTTTACAAATCGTTTAAAATATCACCTTGGAGGCTCACAATTTTTCCAACTTTTTCGCAAATTTCAATCGAAATTTTTTTTTCTGCAAAACTTCTTCATTTAATCTTGATAGTTACGCCTTAAAGTATCGCTTGGATCACATGCTCCAATACTAAGATATGACATAACCTAAATTTCACCAGCCGCCACTAAATTTCCTACCGACTTTTTTGTGCCCATCCTTTTTTCTACGCCCTCAAGTTGTAATTCAAAAATGATTTACACAATATGAATAACAAATTTAAATAAAATTTACCTAATCATGGAATTTTAAGCGAGCCCAGCCCTGCACGAACCAATCAATTTTCAATAAATGTGTATTTGTTGTATAAAACAATGAAAATTCTTAATTAGTGTAGGGCTTTTAGTAAAATTAATAAGATGTTAGCGAGTTAATGGCGTTATTTGTAGAATTTAAAATTCGGTAAATCAATATTTTTGAAAATTTATTAGAGAATAACTATAAACGTACCATTAAATATTATGACATTATTTTATACAGCTGGTCCACAGACTTTCTAAACGTTTACTAACATTTACCAAAAAATGATGTTATCGGCACTGATAACACTATTAAAAAAAATGAATTCGGTCCTGAAATTTTTCAAAGTAAATTATGCTTTTGATTGGACTAAAGGAGTATAATGTTTGTTACAAATTGTCCCTAAAAATATACAGCCGTTCCAGAATTATAACAGACTACAATTTTAGTCAAAAATTATAAAAACGGTCTTTAAAACAGCTAAGTTTTCTCTATCTTCCATTACACTATATCACTTTAAATTTGAAACACTTTAAGTAAATAAATATACAAAATTATAAAACGTATGTGCTAGCTGAGATGTTAGCACCGTCGACTGCCATTTATTACAACTTTTTAACTACATATGTGGTTTTCAACACCAAATTGTGATGTAATTTAAGTGTTCATTATATTTATGTAAATTATATAGTTAATTATTTTTTTACCTAGACTTTTAAAAATTATGTAAGCAAGGCGATAAAAAACGAACTTTTTAGTATTTCAAATCGGTTTGTTTAACTGCAATGTATCCATTTAATTCAACAGTGCCAAGGTAATTAACTCCTAAAAAAACAAATTAGGAATTGTAAAACTATCGAAGAACTATAGCCTCACATCATTACCAAGCAATTAAAGTAATCATTTTATATGGTGGGCATATCATTTATCTTTCAATTAACAGTCTTGTCTTCTTTATACACATTGTAAAGGTAAACGTTGTGTAGCTGTTAGATGTAATAAAACGATAAATACATTGAGGTTAACATTTTTCATACATAAGAACAATATTGATTATTATAACTGTATAAACATTAACATTTCCTGTATGTTTTATACAATACTAGGTACCGGCAACTCTTAATTCAAACTGCAGGTATAGTTGAGGAAACCTATATTGTCACGGGGCGTCCGGGGTAAGACCCTACGGAACGCAGAGCCGGATTTAACTGTATTGTTCGTTCGTTTATTTTTTTAATGTAGGTTTTTGTGCTTAGTTTAGCTAGCAACCATTTTACAATTGTACAAACAAATATTAGCTTGAAATAAAAGTTTTAAATTTAACGTATTGACTACACATACAGCAGTTAAGTATTCAAGTTTGCTTAATATAAATTGTTACTACCCAGCAAGAACCGCAAGGAGGTATGAGCATTTCTTGCCAGGAAAGGATGGGTATGGAATATTAGTATAGAATAAAGAGATTATTTAAAAAGCAACAAGAAACTTTTTAAAAAATATACTCTCAAAATAGTAACAGAAACAAATATTTTTCTCAATAAAACAACTAAAAATAAATTCTAATAGTAAAGTTATTACTATAATAAAAACAGAAAGACATCTCTTTATCAAAATGAAAAAAAATAATAACATCCTGAAAAAGAATGTTTTTCAAGCACTGAATTACGAAAGCACAAAAACGAAATTAAATAATGCAGTTGATTCTTTACTTCACATCACTCCACTTTACCTCACGTCACTACTTCTTCCTCTGAATCCTCGCCCTTCTCACCCTCTTCTTCATTTTGAAATGAACTACTATCCTCGTTCAAATTTATAATGAATTTATTTCCACTATTTATATGAACTTTGGCAATTTTTAAATAATCATCCTCAATTGTAATTACTTTCCTAATTCTTTTTTCCAAATCCTCCTTGTTAATTTTCAACACTTCATTTTGAATTATGTCTACGACTTTTTTTATCGAATTTTGGAAAAATATTTCCTTTTCTGATATTTTTCTTCAATTTACACCAAATTAATTCAATCGGGTTGAAAATACAGAAATATGGCAGTAATCTCAACACTTTGTGGCCATGTCTCTTCGCTACATTATCTATAATATACTTCTCATAATTTTTCGTTTGAAGGACTTCCAACAGTTGTGCTTTATTATAATTTTCCTCATAATAGAGATCATGTTCCATTAAAAAAAATTTGCAACTCTAAAGATTGTTGTAAACATTAAGGCAAATTTGTTTCGCTTGCTCGTTCAAATGTAACCGATTTTTTCTTATTGAAAACACCACTGGCGATTCTTCTCTAGGGTCATTTGGTCAATGACCTCCCACATACAAATAAAAAATAGAGCTATTCATTTTCTGAAGTTTAAAAATATATAATATATATATATATATATATATATTAAAATAAAAAAAAAAAATATATATATATATATATATATATTTTTTTATTTTAAAAAATATATTATAGTTTCTAGTTCATTCTATGGACAATACTATTCAAATATCTAGATCGCAGGATTTCGTATCCCCTCCGAGCACCGAGCCTCTACATTGATATTCATTACATTATTCATTTATAGAATTTAAAAATCTTGGGTCAATCCACAACTTGTCCTCAAAGCTAGCTACGGACCGAATTTACAACGAATTAAAGTGAAATAGACTTATGCGCGAATCGTCAGAAAGCAAAAGAGACAGAAAACACTGGCGGGGACAATGTCCCTGACACATTTTACGGAAACGGTAACGCACTAAGTTCACTAGTGCAGTCTTAATGCTGACTAGGTACGCGTTGGTCGGTAAATTCTGTCGCGTTGTTTTTAATGTTTATATTTATGAACATTTTATTAGTAAATCTCTACTTGTCGTGAAATTAAGTAAAGCAGTGTTTTTGGTGTTTACTATTAAATATGAGTGTTGTACAAAATATATTAAAACTGAAAGATTGACATAAGTTGGGTTATGAAGACCGAGTGAAATTCAAAGGTGGTGGCCGTCCAAAACCTAATATGACGATAAAGCAAACATCTCTTGATAAGAAAAAAGAAGTTAATAGGTATTTTTAATTACAAATAGTTATCCTTCAGCAAATTTTATTCATTGTTACGCTCATCAACTAAATTTAATTTTACAAAAAGCATCAAGTTAGGATAAAAGCATACAAATTTGTTTTGCTAATTTACATAGCTTTTCTTCATTCTTTGGAAAATCGCCAAAAAGAATAGCCGTGTTATATAATGTTGTTAAGGTGAGATTACCTAAAGCGGCTCCAACACGATGGAATTTTAATACAAAGTGCATAGAGACTGTTTATACCTATCGAACAGAATTATTAGATTGTTTAAAAAAAAATCATTGATAATGAATCAGAAAACAACACTCTAAACCAAGCTATTGGTTTAAAAAACTACTTACAAAATGAACATTTTCTTTACTGGTTACATTTTTTTTCATTTAGTTATGCCTCATTGTGATATATTGTTCAATCAATTACAATTTTAATGGTAAAATTGAAGACATCAGAAATAAAATTTTGAATAACTATTTGGAGGAGACATCCATGCAGTCTGCCCAGAGATGTAAAACGGAAGAACCAAAAAGGAGAATTTCATTAGAAGTTTGTGATATAATTACATCTGAGATCAAAAACAGGTTTGGCTTCAGTAATCATTTAGCAGTGTCTCAGTTATTTCACGCAGATCGATTTAAAGATTATAAAAAAAGCTTTCCTCAAGATATGTTTAAATTAGTTAAAACGGATTATTCAGTCATAAATCATTCGAAACTTAAAACTGAATTAGAAGTATTATATAGCCGAGAAGATTTTTCCAATAGTGAAGGTGCAGTTGCATTGTTACAGCTTTTTATTAACAATAATTTGTGCAATACTTTTTCTGAAAGTGTCAAACTGTTAAAAATCTTGTGTACTCTCCCTATGACTACCGTCGAAAGTGAACGTTGTTTTTCCACCTTAACAAGAATAAAGACATTTTTAAGAAATACCATGGGTCAGGAAAGGTTATCTTCTTTAGCTATGCTTACCATCGAAAGGGCATTAATAAAGAAGATAAAAGACTTTAATGAAAAATTAATTGACCACTTTGCATCTCAAAAAGACCGGAGGATCGACTTGGAATTTAAATCACATTAAAAGGTAGGTAATACAGTAAACTTTTCTAATTGACCTCCCTATCTCTTGACCCACGAACCGCCGTTGCTAGGTATTAACCGAAAGGTATTTATTGTGTATTTGTACATTTTTTACGTGCTTTCGATAGAGCACAATTTTAAAATTTAAAATCAGTCGTTAAACGGACTGAAAACTACAGTTTGAAGATCGAAATTTTTGTCAGTAATTAACATAAAATAGCATGCTTTGAAATGTCTAAGAACAAATCGAAAAATCAAGGACCTCAAACTGCAGTTTCAAATCCATTTATGGGCCAATTTTAAATTTTAAAATTGCATTGGATAGGTAGTTAATTTGAAGCTCTACCGGAAGCACGTATGTACAGGGTACCATTTAAAAAAAATTAATTTTGGCCGTTTATTTTTTATAAAATATTTATTTTAAGAAACCGCCATATATTAATTAAATTAGCCAAAGAATGTCATTTGTTTTGGGTGAAAAATGTTTAAAAATACCTTTCAGTTAGTAGCTAGTTATTATAAACTTTATTATGATTTTTATATAATTCCATTTTTAAGGTCATTTGGTCATTTCTTATTCGATTTTGACTTAATTCAAAAAAAACTAGTGCCTTTTATTTGACATGCGCAATATCAAAAAAGAAGGCACATTTTACTTAATGGTGTATTTTCCCAATAAATTCAAAACTGTCACAACACTTTTAAAACTAAAATAAACACACTCTCTCGGACAGTTCTTCGTGCACTTTTCAACATCGAATCACGGATTCCGCGGTGGAAAATATTAATTCCTGTAAAAGGTGCGTTACTGAATTATAGTGTTATTCATAAATAGGTGAGACGTTAAAGGAGAGAGGAGGAAAGTGTACGTGTTTCCGGCGAGACATTACGTGTTCGCGCAGCGACTCCCAAGTTCCCATCGCCTGAGACATTTAAAAAAAATTAAACGGACGAGCTTCATTAAGCAATTTGAACTAAAGGTACAGAGTGGAGCACTTTCAATGGGCTTGATTGATATCTTGGTTGTTATTAAGGCTAGAAAAAACTAGAGATAATATTTTTATTTGCAAATTGCAAATATAAGTATGCTACGTTTTAGAGAATGATTGAATTAAATCCTAAAATTGTATTTAAAATTCATCAGTGTCATGCCGAGGCGGCACTTCTCACAAGGAAAATAAAAAAGTAGTGCTTTTTTATCACGAAATATAACAAAATATTAGAAATAGTGAACCAATTTTAAAATATTGAGAACCAAGAATTTGAGAACGATATTAAAGGGTGAGAAACCACAAACCGCGTTAATAGTCGAAGAAATCGGGTTTAAAAATGATAATTTAAATTTTACATAAAACACATCCTTTTGTGGGTGTGATTAATGTATCGAAATAGTATAAATTAAAAAGTATTTTAAAACCGACAAGGATAAAAATAGATTACTTACTCTATCATAAGGAACTTCATTTCTTGAGACGAGATAATAGAGAGCGAGTCGAGACGCATAGCAAATGTTTTTTCCGGATAGTACAACAGATGACGGAACCACGACGGTTAATGTTTTTAAATCGAAAAGTTTCGTGGTTAAAGTCTTTGTATGCCAGTAATATTTTCTTGAGTTCAGTCATCGGCCATTTAACTTTATATTGCGACAAAAAATATATATTATTGATTCAAATAATTGTGTGTGAGTGCAATGCTACCGCGCTTGAATTCACCACGAGAGGCGCTAGTGTAAGGTAAGGTAAATGTCACTGAACGTTAAAGTTTATTATGACTTTTTAACGCGGGTTTTTAGTGATTTTATAAAAATTAGCTGAAAAACATTTAACACAATGATAACAGAAGGAAAAAGTGGTAATTTACTTGCTCAGTAGGGAAATTATTGTACCTATCAGAGGTGTTATTAAAGTTAGGTTATATCAAGCGTGAGCATGAAAACAACGAATGTGCATGATTACTACTTACGATTTTCTGTAGTAGGCTCCTTTGGTAAAGCATAATCGTCAGGATTAAAATGTTTCTTACAAACACACGAATGTTTCGAAAGAGTAAAGTTATCTCTATCAACCACTGTTTTATTCGAGTTTTGTCTCTCGGAAACATATGTCCGCCTTTTGTTTCTTAACAAAATGGAACTGCACAATACTGAGACATAATTAACAAGTTTTTTTATTTACTGGTGTACGAAATAATTATAATAAAACCCTATAAACTTGTTCCGCGCCTAACAATAACTTTTGACAGCTACCTTACTCGCCAGTGGCGCCAACTGGTGAGCCTAAAAACGGTAGCCCTCATTCGACAAGTTCATCACCGCTTTTATTTGAACTTGAATTTTATTTTCGCATTTAATTACTTTGAAATTAAATTCAGTGGCAAAGCCGAAGAGTTGGAAGAATTCTACCAAGACAGGTGTGGAACATTGACTTCCCACCTTCTGTTTTAGACCCTCTGGTGTTTTTTAGAAATAAAAAGAAACAACTTAATTTTTTTCAATTTAATTTTGTATAGCAAACAGTTTATTTGCTGAAAGCAACGGTTCCAATTTTGTTTAATAACTTTGTTGTACCTCAAAATAGGAAAAGAGGTATTTGTAAATCTAAAAATAATGTTCCACCAAACTCAAAATAAAATAAATATAAAGAACACATCAGATTTTGCATAAGCAAAAATATGTTAATTTCGTCGACAATTTTCCACCCTGTATGTAATAATATAGGTTTCTAATTTGTTGTTTGCTCCATTCATAAGGCGTGTCACGAGGAGAATTATTTTTGGTGTTTCTTTCCTTAATTAATTGAAATATAATAAATTTACTTTTTAATGGCTATGGGAAAGACGATAAAAAAATTAATAATTAAGTTTCACCGGTTTCAATTATTGATCTCCATAACTCCCAATTGCCCCCAGAGACGCTGCCGAAGGCTTATTATCTTCTCAGTTTGGAAAAGTGGAATTTTATCGCGATAAATCAGAAATAATGTGTATTATTTTAAGGTAAGGAAAGATATTTTAAATTCGTGACTGGCCAATTGAGATTAATAACTTATAACAGAAAAATAAATTAATTTTATTGTTTATAACTGTAATTTATGAGTCATTTTCAAAACATTTTTTTAATTTTATAGTCTTTAGAGTGGACTTCAACATATTGAGTACAAATAAAATCATGTCAATATTTGGGGAATTTTTATTTTCTTTAGATACAGGGTGTTCCAGAATCGAGGCTTCCACTGGTATCTCGCTTATCTGAAGAAAGAGAGGTAAGGAATAGTAATCCGCAAAAAACTGTCCGATCTGGAATCGTTTTCGAGAAAATCATGAAAAACTGAAATCAAGAAATTTGTATTTTGTTTTTTTGGATACATTTTTATTTTTGGATACGTTATACAAGAACAAAAAATACTTTCTAAAAGCAATTATAGTGGTGTATTTAGCATGTCAGAAATGGCAAGCTAAGGGGTTCTTTGACTACGAGGAAGTCATCGGGCATTGGGCTAGGTAATACCACCAAATATTTTATGGATAGAATATTGGTAGGTCGTGCACTTTGATGGGATCCTTTTTAATTACCAATAGCAGTAGACATGTTTCGTTCTTCTATGAACTCATCGGTACTACAGGTTGGAGAAAGTGATGACATCGTAATATACAATTTTACCAATATTCGTTGGGGTTCTTGTGGATTAAAACCACAGCTAATACCACGCGCCATCTCTTGATGGAAAGATTTGTTCAAAATGTGTATGTTTTACGGGTTACAGCACATGTGGCGCTCCCAACTGGCATCCTGTCGACATCTCAACATTAATATGATAATAGTATAAATGGCAAGCTAGGGTTCTTTGACTACTATCGTTTTCTGGATTTATTCTTGCACTAAAAATTTCCTGATTGACAAATATCGTTTTTTAAAAGCTGAAAAGTGCATACCATAACCAAAATCTGGGCTGTTTATGTAAGAATATGCATATGATGTAAGTGCAACTTACATCATCGATATACGTACAGGAACAATATTAATGGTCGATATAAATGTAAGAGAATAATTAAAATAAATCGTAATTATATACATAAACAAGGGGAACAATTTACATAGAAAAATATAGTTATTTTGCGTTCTTCAAGGTTTCTTCATTGGAAGCAGACTGACAGAAAGCAATAATAAACTCAACTTCAGGCATATGCAAATATAAAAATTTGTAATTGATTTACTGTAATCAAAGAAATAAATAAAGCTATTAGTAACTGTTGTTATATATAAATTATGAATCGATTTTTTAATAGATGGGAATTACGACAAGAAATAAGATTTATATGAAGATAAAACTGTGTTATGAGTTACTGTTATCGTGCAGAGATATTTAAATTAATAAAGACTAACGCTAAATAACAATGTTAACAAATTAATCACTTTAACCATGTTTTCAACTATAAAAGAATATATTAAAAAATCAATACCGTTACAAAGATACAGGGGTTAACTTTTTGCATTTTCAGACTAAAGCATTTTAGTTGAACATAAAATATTTTCATTTTTTTCGTCATTATTAAAGTTGTATTTTTCCAGTGTGTTTATTTGTTTCTTTTTGGAAAATCGTCACTGCTTGTGTTTATTTACAAAATAATTACTACAGAATTAGTTTTCATAAATATCACAATAATTCTCGCGTTTCGTCAACTAAGTAGGTATCATCAGTGGATGATTGCAACTAAATTAAAACCATGGCATCTAGTCGTTTGTTTGTAGTATTCCTAATTAACTGGACCTATCAATTCTTTTTTTATTTGATATGAACCTAATACTCTTTGACCCTGAAAATGATAGTCTCGTTTGATATAATATTTATTTTTTTACTGTTTTTGGTTTTTATAAATAGAATAATAATTAAAAACAGCGTTATTGTGTCACTTATAATAAATATATATTACCCTTTTTATAATTCAATATTCATTGTGATAAATAGCCAGGAAGGTAGTTATTTAAAAAATATTTATATTACTTTTTTCTAAAATTTTGTAAAAATAATGTAGAAATTAATAGCTATCAGTTTGCTATTTTCATTTTATAATTGACTGCTTTAAAATCTTTGTTTTGTTGAAGTGTCATTGCATTTGATTTAATGTTGCAAAACATAGATAGCAAGTATTAACAAGTGCTTAGTGTAAACATATAACTGTAGTATTCACTTTCGTTAACATCTGTGTCACCAGTGTCTCAGGTTACTAATTTTATAGAATCTTTTATTTCATTGTTTGGTTTAAGTGTTAACAATGACCAGATGATCCTCGACTTGATACACGTTGGTATTCAGTTTATTCGAACAGTAAGTTAGCTTTGTCTCAAATTTTACTCTTATTGTTAGCTTGAAAGTATCGACAGTTACGTTCCGACTCAAAATATTTTATTTCTGGAAGGAAAAGTTGCAGCATAAGAATAACAGAACATCTGCCATAAGAGTAATAGAACAAGTATCCAATGTTTTTTCTTATATCCAAAAATCTAAATTGATAACATATCGTGTACGACATATTTTTATATGTTTAATATTAAAAGACGGAAACTGGAAACATGTGTTTTTTGAAACTGAAGATCAAAGTTGAAAACTATAACAATTTCACACAAAATGTGGACAGAAGTATACAAGTTGAGTTATACTATGATTAAAAACCATATTTTTTCAGAAAAATAGAACACGTTTAAAAAAAACATTGCATTTACATTAGCAAATACTTAATTGGAGCTTGATGACTTAATAACTGCCACAGTAATAGCTTATCAGACATCAAAAGTTACTTAGTCTATGTTTCTGTAATTAGAATCATTACCTTGATTATTCAAGAAGTTCTATATAATTTATTTCCAATTTGTTGAGGCAAATTAAACAATTATATATACGAAATAAATATATCACTGGAAGAACCTTTACGGAAGTAATTTTCTCATTAAAAAGCAAGAGTTACTTTTTATATTTGAAATGAGTCACCTGAGTCTGGGAAACTCGATAGGATAGACACTTGTACAGCAGATAAAAAGCATAATTTCTCATAAGAATAATTATTTGTAAATGTAATGTAGATTGTGAGATAACAGCAATCCAAACAAACTTAAAAATAATAAGTTAGTAACGTGCATCAGTATGCAATTTATGACTCTCATTTAAATCTAACTTTTAGATTATGTTGTGACAATGTTAGCAGTTTCTTTCCGAAATTGATTAAGATATTGATGCATTTCAAACCGAGATATTTATTTATTTATTTATTGATCTATTTGCCCAACAGATTACATAATCCAATTACAGGACAACAGTGTAGTTAAAAAAAAGTTAAATTAAAAATATACTTAAAAACTATAACTTAATATAATATAATATAATATAATATAATATAATATAATATAATATAAAATATTCATAAAAACTATAAATAACTAAATAAAAGTAGTAAGCAGTGAGTAGCAAACAATGCGTATTAAATTGAAAAGTACAAAATTACAAAATTAAACTATATATCTCTATCATCATTTTCCATCGAATGCAAGGTATAAATATGAAATATAAAATATAAAAGTATGAAAGAATTAATAGAGATGTTATGGGGGGGGGGGGGGGGGGGGGGGGGGGGAAAGGGGGGGGGGGGGGGGGGGGGGGGGGGGGGGGGGGGGGGGGGGGGGGGGGGAAAAAGGGGGGGGGGGGGGGGGGGGGGGGGGGGGAGAGAGAAAGGGGGGGGGGGGGGGGGGGGGGGGGGGGGGGAGGGGGGGGGGGGGGGGGGGAAAAAAAAAGGGGGGGGGGGGGGGGGGGGGGGGGGGGGGGGGGGGGGGAGGGGAAAAAAAAAAGGGGGGGGGGGGGGGGGGGGGGGGGGGGGGGGGGGGGGGGGGGGGGGGGGGGGGGAAAGGGGGGGAGGGGGGGAAAAAGAGAAAGGGGGAAAAAAAGGGAGGGGGGGGGGGGGGGGGGGAGGGGGGGGAGAAAAAAAAGGGGGGAGATATGAAAGAGCGTATTTCAAACTAAATTACATTTCCAAGATGCTGCGTTGCTGTTCTAATCAAATTATCAAGAGACGTATTATTTACATCACTATGACTAGCTATTTGGTTTAAGTTAGTGCTCATCGTATGCAATGGTGACTTTAAAAGTATGTTAGTTCTAGCAATTAGCAAATAAAGTAACTCAGTTTGCCTAGAGGCTGGTCTCGGTACTCGAAATTGTAGCATTGACATTATAGGAATACAGTCTATCTAGTTATGTACTAATTTGGAAGCAAAAGCTAAAGTAGATAATATCCTCCTTAAATATGAAGATGGCATTTCGATTTCTTCATATAACATATATTGATTATACCCTATTTCAGGATATACTCCGTTAACTTTGTAGTATAAGAGCTTGCAAAATTTCCTCTGTACTCTCTCGATTGCTGATTTCTGAAGATCATAATATGGATACCAAATAATGGATCCATATTCTAACTTAGATCTTACAAACGAAAAATAAAGTGTCTTTAATGCTAGAACATCATTAAAGTTACGGCAGTTCCTGGTTATGAAACCCAGCATTTTTAAGGCTGCCGATGTTATCGTATTGATGTGTTCATTGAATGAAAATTTATTATCAAATAAAATATCAGAGTCTTTGGTAATTTCACAACGTTTTAACTCGGCTGAATCTAGTACATATGTAAAAGATATAGATTGTTTTTTTTTAAGTATAACTGATCACCTTGCATTTGTCAATATTCATATATAATTTGTTTGATGTACACCATGACTTAATTTTAGATAGCTGCCTCTGAATAAATCGACAATCCTCAATATTATTGACGGCATGGAAGATTTTAAGATCATCTGCAAAAAAAATTTTTTCGCAATCTATAACATCAGTCAGGTCATTAATAAATAGAAGAAACAAGAGAGGGCCCAAATTTGACCCCTGCGGTACTCCCGAGCTAGCTATGAACTGTTTAGATTCAAAGTCATTATATGTAATGTATTGAGCTCTATCGGAAAGATATGACGTGAAAAGTGTTAATAGTGTGTTTCTGATTAAAAAGTTAGTAAGCTTATTAAGAATTATGTTGTGATCTATGCGGTCAAATGCTTTGCAAAAATCCGTGTAGCTCACATCCACCTGACCTTGACTATCAATTATATTACACACATATTGAGTAAAGTACACCAGGTTTGTGACAGTAGAGCGATTTCCCATGAACCCATGCTGAGCAGGTGATATTAGATTTTTTGACGTTTGGATAGATGTGATTATACAACGATATCTCCAGGAGCTTTGCAGAATTACACAATACAGAAATAGGCCTATAATTGACTAGCAAGGAAGGATTACCTGACTTATGAATTGGGCACACACGAGCCATTTCAGGAAATGTACTCGTTTTAATGACCAGATTAAATAATATCACTAATGGTTCAACAAGGGCATGTCCACAGTCCTTAATAAGGAAACTGGGGATTTGATCATGTCCAGCAGTCATTTTGTTTTTTATTTTCTTAGTAGCATTTAAAATATCGGCTTCCGTAAATTCAGTGATATTTATATGTGGGAGATTATTATTAAGAGCGGGTGTTGTAGTTACAGATGGATCAGAGTGAGAGTAAGCCGCACTAAAGTAATCACAGAAACCATCGACTATAGACTGTGGTGTATCAAAAACAATATCATTGTCGTTTAGTTTGGCAGGGATTCTAGTTTGACTCTTCTTTGTATGAACGTAGTTCCAAAAGTACGCAGGGTCGTTTATAATGGATTGCTGTACTTTAGTTAGATACAGATTAAAAGCGGTTCTTATTTGTGATTTTATTAGCGATCTTAGCCTCTTTAAATTATCTAAGTTTATGATGTGTTCGATATTGTCGTTTGTAGTTTCGTTATCTCGTAAACTCCAATGCATAATATAAAGTTTGAAAGTTATAAAAAAATATTTGCTCTACAAACCCTTTTCTGAAAAATCTACTAAAAAATCGCAATCTGTCCTTCTTTGCCACTATATGCTTAACTCGTTTTTAACTTTAATGCTTTTTTTGCACATGACGATCTCGGAATTTTTGAAGCATCAGTACATAACCATTTATTTTATACAAAATTCAGCTTGTAACCACGAAACCCCCACATAACTTACTTTCGGGCCTATAAATATTAATATAAGTATTAATTAAGTATTAACTTTACTTATTTTACAGACTATGGTTCGTAATTTTTTATAATGTAATACTACTGTGACTCCTGTTAAAGGCCTAACTGACAAGACCGTAACTTAACCCGAGAACTAGGAAAAGGGTTTACCATTTTTTGTCATTTCGTGATCAAAGTTCGTAATTAATTTATTTAAAACGTTGTAAAATATAAATTGTCCTTAACAAAATAATTGTTCTCAACAAGCTGAATTGTTTTGCCACCTAATTATCCCCGTCTCGGTGAAGAAATACAATTCCCTCTTATCAACAGTCTGCGGGCCAGCTTTGTAGGAGTTCAACGTTCCTACTTGATACACGTTAATGTAACTGTATTCGAATCCAAACAGAGTTTCGTTGTTTTACGCAATAAAATCAAAGATGTGATAACGATCAAAAGATTTTCTAGAGACCGTGATGCCTTCCAGGTGCCTGAACTACATCGACGTAGGCGGCCAAGCGCGATGGGCACGTGCCTGTGAAATAGAAAACCACAGTAATATAGTAGAGTTATAAATCTTGACGCTTTCTTTGCCTTGTAACAATAGCGAGTGCAGATGCCGTTAATTATTTCCTAGACACTTAAACAACTAAATAAATGTTTTTTCTATGATAGATAAAATATTGCCCTCAAAAACATTACTTGGAATTTCTAGAGAAGTTTTTGCTTCGAAACAAACGACTCTTTAATATACAGTGTGTCCGAGAAGTATGGGATAAATTCATTATTTCTTATACCAAAAATATTTAGAAAATATCCTCGGACACGTCGATTTTAACACGCTTTTATTAGCTTCACCTGTATTTGCTTGCTTGTTTGTTTGTTTGTTTGTTTGTAACCGACTCTTTGGACTCGATTTTGACCCACTTTAAACGGACAATTTAATTGAAACTTTGTACACTTACGAAGAACCGGTAACAATACAATAATTTGATAAGTTTATTATATCCTGTAGGATGCCAATCTTTCCTCACGTATCCCTGCGTGAAAGCAAAGGCTTAATATGTAAGTAGATTCCATAATTGTTAAGCTCGGTGTCGGTGGTTAAGGCAGTCGGAAATGCCTCTCTTACCCTGACTGTAGGTGTTTTTGTAAAGCCATTGGTAAAACATTTTTGTTTTTTAATTTTTTTTTTTGTTGCCGGAGTGGCGTATTTTTTTTCTTTAATTATTTAATAAGTTTTCAATGAAATGAATTGGAGCGAAACACAGACCCCACGGCTGAAATTTTTTTTTTCGATGTGGATTGTATCAGATCAATAAGTAAAAAAGTTTAAAACAACTAAAAAACACTTTTAGCACATCAAACTAAAAAGTTAAAAATAAATATAGTTTAAAAAAACTAAAAAACACGCTTTTAAAGCACATCAGACTAAAAAGTGAAAAATAATTATTAATATAAAACTGAAAACAATAATAACGAAAAATACTAGTATTATTGTGAAAAAAGCGTGGGGCGCTTTGTGCCATATTTTTCGTATATCGGGCAACCACGTTTTTCACAATAATACTAGTATTTTTCGTTATTATTGTTTTCAGTTTATATTAATAATTATTTTTCACTTTTTAGTTGAGTTTTAAAGTGTTTATTTTTTTAAACTATATTTATTTAATTTCAATTGCACTCCTTATCCTTTATTTTTTATGGTTATTACGTCATCACTGTTTTCGTTATGATGTCATCGATATTTTTTTAATAGAATATTCTATATATTTCTACGTTATTAAATCTATTATCCAGTAGAATTAATCCTGGAAATGTTGACGAAAGCCTGTGGTATCAACAGGATGGTGCGCCTCCCCATTATGCAGCAGACGTTCGAAGGTATCTTGACCAAATATTTCTCTGAACAGATGGATTGGTAATGGTGGATCCATCGAATGGCCACCAAGGTCACCGGACCTCATTCCACTAGATTATTTTCTGTGGGACCATCTAAAAAACATAGTTTATAAAACCAAACCTGAAAACATTGTTGAATTAAAAGAGGGAATTTGAATAGAAATAAACAACATTTCTCAGGAATCTTTAAACAAGATTCAGCAACATTTTATTCATCGTTTAGGATACTGTCAGTTACAACAAGGAACACAGTTCAAACATTTACTATAAATTGTTTTTATTATTAACTAACCGTTAGTTCTAGTGATTATTATTTTTTTCAAACAAAATTTAGTAAAATCTTATATTCAAAATGGCCGTATCTTTCAACTTATCAACTTTGGACCCTAAGTGTGATACATTTTTGGAATCAGCTAAAAAACTAAACCAAACGATAAGGTGCTCAATTGAAATTAAAAACCGGCGAGTCCGATGATTTTTTCTAAATATTTTTGGTTTAAGAAATAATGAATTTATTCCATACTTTACGGACACACTGTATACCATATTGACTTTTTCATTGAACCATGTAATACCAATTTTTAAGAGAAAAATTTGTTATTAAAAACGAAATTTCTAGTTTTGTTGATTTCTCAGGGAATTGTCTCTTAATTTTTTAACAGGTATGGGTCGCTCGTGATGGTAACACCGATGCAACTTCTGAATATTTTCCGTATCTGTCCATCCGGCTGTTTATCTGCCCAAAAACTGGTGTGGAATAGAAGTTCACAGAATTACTATAGATCATCTTAAGAGGGCTAATCGAACCAGTGTTTGTAAGGTAATTTTTCAAAATTTATTTCTTCCATACGGTTTGATCAAATTACACCAAATTTGGAGGATCAGTAGTTGAAAGTGTACTAGAGGGTACATGTATATCTATTTTAATTAATTTTCACTTTATGTAGGGAAAATTTATACTGTAAATATAGGTGAAATTTGAACGTGATTAGCTCCTGAATTATGATATCAATCGGTAATATTCGAGGTAAAATTTACACATGTCTTCTAGAATGAATCCTCATAATTATGCTCGGCAAGTTTCAAACTTTTATTCCGTACTATTTTGTTAAAATGAATTTTCTAAATAAGTATCTTTGTCACTACAAATAGAGCAAGGAAGTGTTACCTCTATCGGGAATCGCACCTCAATGAAGTCGGTGAATAAAACGTCCAGTGAAGGTATAGTCAAGAGCAAAATTATTCAGCGGCGCATGTATAAAAACTTTCTAGAGAGTGACACAGCTATCCGAAGCCTTTTCCCGACTAGACCCCTTAACCATTAGTGTAAATTGGAAGAGTAGTTCACAGAAATTACACGGACGATTCATACGACTGTCCCCGCAAATGCAAGTGAGCGTTTAAATAATTGATTGTTTCATATGACGTATGGCCATCGTGTTGAACATATACACCTTGAAATTACTTTACGGGCATATTTCTACAAAGGCCTCTACTTCTTATCACAGAATGTTAACAGAGGTTAAGTATTCAAAAATACCGCGGAAAATGAGAGGTCCAATGCTATTTGTAGTTGTAGCAAATTAGGTTTACGTTGCTCAGTAATTTGTGGATTCTGTCAGGGAACATCTTTTTCGAATATTGTGGATGTGTATGAATTGGACGAGGAGGCTTTTGTGTTGCCTCTCCCTGTTGATAACTATATGTTTTTCTGTTGACACTAACCTAGATATTGGCAAACGTTTCAAAAAATATATTTTCTCGAATAGTTTTTCAAGATGGTGACAAAAGGCCAATCACTCGAGAAGTGCAAAATTAGTATGTGATTTCTAGATTCAATTAAATAGATTAAAATTAATTCCCGCTTGTTCGGAATTATTCTCGCTCATAATGCCCTCGCGGACTGAACTATATCGCTTTGTTCGGAACATTTGGTTTTGTTCGAAATTTTTATTATGCAACCCCAAAATTTTTTTAACAAAATTGACAAAAAAAAATTTGTTTGAAATATTTCGAATTTAGTCCATGGTGTACTAAGGTTAAACAAACTATTATATTTATGTAAATTGTTCGCTGTCTTTAACGTCATTTTCACTATTTAATATTTCTTTCCAAGGGGGACATATCTTAATGTAATACTTGTATACCTATCATCATCCCTCTACCCTACACGGCCACCCCTTCAAAAAATTCAAATGGCAAGGGTCGAGTGATACATCTTTTGGTCTTTCAATTCCCTACATAACTGTGTATTTTTTTTAACTTTTATCAATTCGTTCTTAAGGAAAATAATTTTATTTTTGATGATTACACACAATCGAAATCGTTTACAAAATCTAAAATACACGGCACTGAGTATTGGAATTTATAAAAAACCACATTTTTTAGTGCTCTCAAATCAACACGAGTTTTTTCGACAAAAAACACTTTCCTTGTCCGTTTAGTTTTAGAATAATAAAAGAGACATAAGTATTTGATAGTCCTTGAACATTAATTTGTTCACAACCAATTTTAAATCGAGATACATTTTACCAGAGTGAGTTCTCAAAATGGTTTATACCCTTCAGGAGAGAATATAAATTGTCAGCATTTATTTTAAAAACGATAATTGTGCTAGAGCTACGGAGCGCATATTCAATAGAAATCATCCAAATAAAAGGGTTGATTCTCAGTATGTTTTACAATTATTGACAAAATTTATGGAAACAGGTTCTGTAGGAAACAAAAAGCATGAACCTCAGCAACCGATTAGGAATGAAGCAGTCGAAGTGGCAGTTCTGGGTCATATGTAGATGGATAATACTCAATCGATCAGGAAAGTAGCTGAGGCTTCCGATATATCACGAAGCAGTGTTCATCTAATTGTAAAGGCCCACAAATTTCGTCCATATAAATTTAAATTGGTGCACGAATTAAACGAAGATGATCCCGATCATGGGCTTGAATTCTGTGAAATTGTTAGTGAACAATTAAACAGTAATGCCAATCTACTGTACAATACGTGTTTTTCTGATGAATCGACATTTCAGTTAAATGGGGAGGTAAACAGACACAATTGTAGGTATTGGAGTGAAACCAATTTGTTCATGGAATCTCATACCCAAAGGCCTCAAAAGTTAAATACTTGGGCTGGCATCTTAGGGGATCACATTGTCGGGCCGTTTTTTATTCCTGACAATTTAAATGGCGAAAGGTACCCCGATCTGTTAGAAAATAACATCGACTCAATGATTACACAAATCCTCGGAGAAGACGATAATCTTTTAGAGGGCGAACTATTTCTTCAACAGGATGGGGCACCCCCACATTTTGCTATGGTAGTCCGTCAATTTTTGGATATTCGGTTTGCTGAGCGATGGATTGGAAGGAGAGGAGAGGTCCTGTGGAGTGGCCCGCTAGGTCACCCGATTTAACTCCCTTGGATTTCTTTCTGTGGGGACATTTGAAATCGAAGGTATTTGCAACAAAACCCGGATCTCTGGAAGATTTACGAGAAAGAATTGTTCGAGAATGCTGTTTATTGACTCCAGATGTGTTCAGAAATGTTCGTACAGAATTTCAAGATAGATTATTCTACTGTATCGAAGTCGGTGGGGGTCATTTTGAACAATACATACGATAATTTAAACTGCTTCTTTTATTTCCCGAACCTAAAATAATAAAACAATTATTTCTCAGGAACGAATCGACAAACGTTTAAAAAAATACACAGTTATGTAGATAGGTATACAAGTATTACATTAAAATATGTCCTCCTTGGAAACAAGGTCGACGTGGGTTGGGACACCCTGTATATATATATATATATATATATATATATATATATATATATATATATATATATATATATATTGTATATATATATATATATATATATATAAATATATATATATATATATAACAGAAGAATATAAAACTGTAAAACAGTTAATCTAGTTTTACAGCAGGGCCGTTACGACATGAGAAAATAATAAAGATAAGAGAAACTACATTTAATTAGCTACATTCATTTCTAATCATTCATTTTATATATTTATAAGGTAAAAATAGCCAATCCCGTTCAAATCAAGATGACATAAAAGAGGCCTTATAGTTTTAACGTTATAAATTATTTATAATTGAGTGTTTGATTTTTGCGTTAACAAGAAGTATAACTAGTTATTTTTATTTAAAAGGATACCAGTTTTAACTAAAGTATATCAGGCATCATATCTGTGTTAAATATTTATTTATTGCTTATTTCATGGTAGTTTATGAAAAAAATATTTTCCAATTATTCTTGAAAAAATTATAATCGTTGTCGGATTTTTTTAAGTATTTTTTCAGTGGACTTGTAATCAAATGTATATATTATAATCTGTCAAAAAATATAGAAAAAGTGGTTCCAGGAAATTTTTAATTTGATAAAAAATTTAAATTTAGCATCCCAGTGTACAAAACAATTTGTTAACAAATGTTTTAAAACATAATATAGAAAAATGCAACGGAACCCCCTATCGAAATATAAAATTATTTACGTGTTTTTGCCTTCTTATCCTTAAGGATTTTATCATATTTTAACAGAGTAGAAAACTTACAGGTATTTAAATAAATAAAATAAATAAACCTTTAAATATATTTAAGGAATTTTGTAATCAATTTTTATTTCGAGCTGGGCTTATGCATTTATGTAGATATTTTAATAATGCTTATAAGGTAATTAAAAACAAGGTGAAATTTCGTATTTTTATCTTTCATAACATGCGCCGATATTAAAATTAATTTTCTCCACCACACCCAAAGTAAAAGCGAAAAAATTGATCTTAAAAGAATTGCCGTGACATGCCAAATTTTTACACGCACTATTTAATTTATTGCATAACTTACCGAAAAGGTCAATAGAATATTCATTTTAAAAATTGCATATTATTACAACGTGTATATTGAATGATTATAAAACATTTTCTCAGCGTTCAATGAATGTACCATTGTTTCACTTTTTTTAAAAGGTTATAGCATAGCATGTCGTACAACATGATAATTATAATGCACTGCAGCTAAATATTGTATTGTATTATGATGTTTGTAAGTAATGAGTCGGTAAATATTTATTAAAATGCCATTATGTATAACGATACCCAGTTTGGACAATAGAAAAATGTTTGAGGTCTAGCAGTATAAGGAACGACTGTTGAGTGTGTCTGCTCTTATAAGTTAAAAAGTTCTATTTAGGTATAAGGCATTATCAATGAACTTTTTTTCGATTAAAAAAAAAACATTTTTATACGTATATTGAAATCTTGCTAATACCACGGGTGAATCGAGGATCGTATGGAGTCGATACAAATTTCGGATTTTCTCTTTCATTTTGAAAGGTTGAGGAATTTCAAAGTGTTTCTTTAAATTTACGTTTTCTAATCACTTTATCAATTGAAGAATATCGATATGCACTGAAACAATACAGACTTTTTACATAATTTTAAATCTACAAATCTAGTTATAGTAGGCGCACCCTACTTCCAGGACAGACCTGTCCTAAACAAGCTGTTGTTCAAAGAGAACCTCAAAATTATTTTGGAAATACAGATTGCCAACAGTAAAGCAGTATATGTTGACTCCAACTATATCTTCAAAAAATATCAAAGCAATAAATTTGGGACAATTAACATAAGCGGGAAAAAGAGCTATTCAACTATTTAGTTAAGTACATGTTCTCCAATAATTTGCCTGCGATGACAATACCAACAGTAGTTGCCACAATAAGTGACAACGAAGATATTAGAAATCTGTCAATGTACCACAGTGAAATCGCGCATACATCATCAGAGAATAGTACCGTCGTAAATAACACAAATGAAGTAAATGACTCAATAACATCGACAAAGGAAAAATACCACACTACCACACTAATAAACAGTGAAACATCGACAAATTCGGAAGAATCCAGTAACTTAAACATAGAAGACCTCACTTGTGACCAAGATTCCCTACCAGAAACAAATTTTTAAAACATCAAACGCGACATGTGCCAGTGACAAACAAGAAATTAAATGTTTTTCATCTAAATATTAGAAATTTAAGAGGCAAAATCGATGCATTACACGTGCTATTAAATTCAATAGATTATCCTGATATTGTATGTTTGTCAGAAACTTGGTTAAATGAAGATGAACTTAAATATGTAAATTTGGACAAGTATGTCCTAGCCCATTATTTTACTGTCGTAATGTTTATCGAGGAGGGTGGTGTTGCTATATTTGCTCTAATCAACTTTCAATTTAATGGTAAACGTTTTAGTAATGTAGAAGTAATCGAGAAACAGTTTGAATATGCTTGTATAGATTTAAAATCCGAAGCAAATGTAAATTTGGCTAGAATCGATTGTATATATAGGTCACCAAATTCAGATTTTGAAAATGTTCTTACTTTAATGGATAGGGTGTTGAACGACTCCACACAATACAAGGGGCCCTTTTTGTATATGGTGACTATAATATTGATTTTGCGGCAACCGCTAATAAAAATGTAATTTTAACAAACAACTTATTTGTATCATATGGGCTTCATCAATGTATATTTGACTACACAAAAACCACAGTGCAATCTGAGACCATAATTGACAATATATTCACCAACAAGAAAATTGATAACTTAACTTCTAATGTGCTTCGCACACATTTTTCTGATCATGACGCGCAAGTAGTCATAAGCGAAGTTAAAAGTGAGGAACATATGGGTACGTATATAAATGAAAATACACTGCTGAAAATATGGAATATTTTATAAAACTTGCATCTTAGGAAACCTGGAAGGATATTGAAACCGAACGCATTAGTAAAAAAAAGTTTACAGTATATTTTTAACAAAATCTCGTACATTTTTAATCAGGCATTTCCAAAATTAACCACAATAGCAACAAACATAATTGAATAACCAAAGAAATTCTCGACCATGCAAACTTATTAAGAAATGTTCACAAATTAACGAAAGAAACAGCTTACCCTCACTTAAAAGAAAAATACAAAGTACTAAAAAAAGGACACGAAAATTTAATTAAAAATAGCAAAATCTCACATAACGATAGAGTAATGAATAATTCTAATAATAAATGTAAAACTGCGTGGTCTATCATTAAATCAGAAGTAAATTTAAAAACAGCATCTAGTAAATGTAACGCCATTAGAGATTCTCGTGATAATATTGTCACCGACAGTGGACAGCAGGCAGAGGTATTTAATAAGTTTTTTTCTTGACTCGGTCGAGAAAATCCTTAAACATACAAAAATAGATACTAACGCTTCTCTTAAAGTCCCGATACAGAAAAGCTGCATGTTTCTGTATCCTACCACTCTGTCCGAAGTTGCTAATATAATAAAAGAAGTATCTCAGAAAAGCTCGTGCGGATATGATGACATACCCTGCTCTATTTTGAAAAATATTGTAAGTATAATATCAGTAACCCTAGCTTACCTCATAAATATATCATTTGTCCATGGTATTTTCCCCGAAGAACTGAAAATTGCAAAAGTAATAGCAATTCATAAGAAAGGTGACTCTGAGCAAATAAGTAACTATCTGCCTATTTCGTTATTGTCTGTGTTTTCCAAAATATATGAAAAATTTTTTTATCGCGACTAGTGTCATTTTTCAATAGAAACAATATCTCAAGCAACAATCAATTTGGATTCCGACAAGGCCGATCAATTCAAGATGCGATTTATCATTTTTATACCCATATTTTAAATACGACCGATGAAAAAAACAAACCAATTACTATATTTTATGACTTAACCAAATCCTTTGACACCCTAAACCACCAGCTCGTACTCAGCAAATTTTACAGATATGGTGTCAGAGGTCCAGCACATAATTGGTTAAACTCGTATTTATCAAACCGAGTACAATATGTCTCAAGAAACGTGAACTATACACAAGCCGAGTCGTCTAAATTAAATATTCATACGGGAGTACTTCAAGGTAGTGTTCTAGGTCCTCTACTTTTCATCATTTTCGTAAATCAGTAGCCAATATATCATGATTTGAAGGTATAATCTAATGCAGGTCGGGATATTTGCCCGCTGAATAGTTGTTTCGTTAAAATCACATTTAATAACAGTAGTTTAGTCCACCTGGGCTAGAGGTCGCCGCTCTCGGTACTTGCTTCGCAAGTCGCTATCCGCCACAGAGACATCTATGATGTCGGTTGGATAGTAGCATTTGGACCATATGAGAAGTTTCACATACCTCTCACCACTACTCAATTTACCTTAGTCAGTATATGACTAGCAGGTTGGCCACTATCATTTGTCTGTTCCATAACCTATGGCATATTGAGAGAACTAATAAGTTCGAAACCGGTCTATGTCTGGTTAGGAATTGACAAATGATATTCGCTACCGATCTGTCATGACTTGAAGGTATAATCCAATGCAAGTCGGGGTATTTGCCCGCTGGGTAGTTGTTTCGTTCAGATCATATTTAATAATAGTAGTTTAGTCCACCTGGGCGAGTGGTCGCCACTCTCGGTACTTGCTTTGCAAGTCGCTATCCGCCACAGAGACATCTATGATGTCGGTCGGATAGTAGCATTTGGACCATATGAGGACTTTCACATACCTCTTACCACTACTTTAAAAAAGATGTGTTTATAATTAAAAGAACTCTAGTGATATATCGCAAGTTGTGTGATCCTGTAATAAAAAAATGCAATCAGCATCCATTTTAAATTATTGACAGAACAAAAAACAGACGGATACATATTAGAAAAAGATGCAAAAAGATTACAAATATTTTAATTTTCAAAAAATGGCGAAGGCGCAGTCTGACGATACAGGCAAAGAGAATCCCTTATTCTCTTTAATACAGGTTATTCATAATCAATTCTTTACAGTTTACACGACATTTATTTCTATTTAGTCTAATTTATTACCTTACATTGAGCACTGGAGCATTGAAATGCGTCAATTATTAAAATTGTGTGAATTGGCCGGCGCAATTACACAGAAAATGGCAAGCTATGTCCTGTTATATTTTATACCGTTTTGTTCCGAATTACTCAAACAGTTATGATTTTTTTATTTCCATTCATAATGTTCTGAAATCCTTTGTGTTCGTTATGCTAGAGTAACAATATGCGTTGAAAATTTCCCAAACTCGAAAGTTTATACACGTAAAATGGGAAAGTGATAATGATATTTATTATTTGAAGACAGAAATCGATAGTTAATAAAAACCATATCACATTATATAAAATCAAGATATCGTGAACTATTATTTAGTAGTTTCAGGATCGGAATCAAATATCTGGGCGCCCCCAGATAGAACCAAATGGGGAACCACTTCGCTTTTAACAACGTAAAAGAAACATGATTATAATGAAAGTAATGTAAAATTATGTAGTTGATTGAGTCTACTTTTACCTACTTGATGAAAATCCATATTATACGCAACATAATAAAACTTGTTTTTTTTTTTTTTTTTTATTTTCACGAAATTTATTTTACATAACAGTCGTTTCGGCAACACAGTGGCTTCGTCAGATGTGAGTATTACACTAACTTTTTACAATACAAAAACAGGGTATAAATATGAAATTTACCTGAGGTTGGAAACTAATTTGATGTAATTTAAGTGAGCCAGAATATAAATATAAAATTTATCTAAGGTTGTGAACTCTTTTGAGGTAGGTAATTTAAGAACTGTCCTGATTTTTAACACTAAGAGTGGTGGATGTAGTAATGAATAGAAATATCTAGAAACTGTACTTCACACTCAAAATAAGTTTAACAGTGGTGACTAATTAGTTTCTAATTGATCATTTAATATTATATTCTGTCTTTTTAATTTATTAATTTCCAGTGATGTCATTTTAGGACCTTTATTTTCTAAATGTAGGATTTCATAATTCGGATTAAAACTATGAGATGTGCTGCAAATGTGGAATCTTCTTTACCATTATTAAAACTTCTTTTGTGTTCTGCAACTCTTGTTTTGAAATTTCATCCCGTCTGCCCGACTAAACTTTAGGACAAGTACCACAGATCAGCTTATAGACTCCCGACTTACTTTCCTTTCTAACTCTATCTAGTTTTGTAAGCAATGTTGACATTCAGTTTTCTTAAATTTTTTGGCTATTTTATCTGTAGGTTTACCGATGTATGTGAGGGTTTTATAATTAGATTCTTTCAAAGTGAAATTTGGATACACTAACTGTATCGCTTTTTTGTAATTTTTTGTAGCAAGAATTTTATCAATCATTATTGGGCTGTAGTCATTGTTAATTGCCGTCTGTTTTATTATATTTAATTCAGAATCAAAGTTTTCTTTTGATAGAGCAACGTTGATTAATTTGTGTATCATACTGTTGTATGCTGCTTGTTTGTGTTTCAAAGAATGTGTAGAAGTATTATGTATAGTAGTATCGGTATGAGTGCTTTTATGGTATATGGAGAATGTATGTGAGTTATGTAATTTTGAAATTGTTAGATCTAAAAAGTTTATAGAATTATCCTCTTCTATTTCCATGGTGATTTTATATTCGGATGTAAATTATTAATGAATTCTAAGAATTGGTTTAGCTGTCTTTTTGGTTACTGTAAAACAAGTAATTATGTCTTCTACATATCTATACCAATATATGAAATTATTTATATTTTTATTAAAGTGATCCATGAATATTTCTTCTGAAATCGAGCTTACGGGAGTAAGTAAGTAAGTCGAGTTTTGTCTATTTAAAAATAAATTATTAGTCGAGAACCATGTTTCAACAGTATTCTCAACTAAAGCAGTTTATTGAGCAAGATTCTGTACATTTTTATCAGAAAGTAAACAAAATACATTTACTACTGCTTAAACAATTTTGAAAGTCATTAATGAATATTAAAAAAAGGAGTAGTCCTACCACAGATCCCTGTGGAACTCCATGGTTAGTGTTAGTATAGTTTTTATTGAGATTATTTACAGGGACGCACTGCGTAAATAAAATCTAAAAAATTCAAATGGGATGCTTCATATTCCATAGAATTCAAGCTTTGTCTCCAGTATCGAATACGACACACAGTCAAAAAATTTTCTAAGGTACCACACCTTCCTCACAGATATCGACTATGACACTAATAATACTACAGACAGCCTTTATTGTTGAGTGGTTAGGTCTGAATCCATATTGATAATCATTTAATAATGAGTTGGATTCAAAGTACATCGTTAGCCTACATTTTA